>OZ020303.1:27413400-28613400 GCA_963971305.1 Arcuatula senhousia | reverse complement strand
GAACTGCATTTATACTTATACAAGAGGTTTGTTCTTTTTTCTTCGATGCCGACCTGGAGTTGTTTCCGACTGTCAAAAATTTTGTTAACTACTTGTTACATGTAAAGATACTAAGTACTCGGACACGCACAGCAATCCCATAGATTATCACCAAAACACAGCTACCTGTTTGTACAGTTAAAGATGTTAATCCCGTCGCCAGGTCCAACCGGGAAGTTATCCTTGTAGTTATGGAGTGTGTTTCCTGCTGTTGTAGTATAGTTTGTAGGTAATTCCAGCCTAAAACTGTACGAAGAAGGAATTCTGTGTGTTGTGTTTTCAGATCTCTCCTCCGATTCTGGTGTCATTTTCCCTTTCCTTTACGTAGCGCTAACATGCCGTATTGTGTATTAGTGGATAGCCTTTGAATAGCCAAATTAAGGTACTAAATAAAAAAAAATGGTAAATAGAATTTGGGATAACATGACTGCGTTTACAGCGATGAGTACCATGCAGGATGATACGTATATCATTGTTATGGTATGCTCAATTTTGCATCATAGGCTGTGCGCCCCGACTTATGACTGTACAGGCACAACGCATTTTGATTTCAAGCTTTTTTTCAGCATAAATTGATTTTTAATCGAATCTACAAGGGACATTGTATACTGTTTGATATAATCTGTTTTATCATTATACCCATTCGCCTTAACTGTATTTAGTACGCATAAAAAAGTAGAAACTTAAAGACAGAGACTTGAAAATCAACGAATTCAAACTACAACGTTGTAACTACTTTACAAACTCTCGACAAAGTGAGAGTGATCCTTATGGGGAAAATAAATTTCTGCTCTTTGTAATACTTGTTGCAATGCTGGTTAACGGATTAACAGGAGAAATATGCAAAGGAATACAGAAGCCGCCACGGCCACTCTAAAAAAAAACCCCACATGCATCAATGCTGCCAAAAAGAATATCGTGTTGCTTGTATGGAAATCTATAGCAAGAATACATGTACGTCACTCATTACGTATGGACCAATTCACGCCTAGAAGACAGGATCAAGGTCGTGTTATCATAAAAAACTAATGTTAAACATTTGTTAAAAGAATGTTATTACACAGGCACCTAGACATGTGTACCGGTATGTATACGAATTTAATATTTTACGTTCTATAGTTGCCTTATATCCATTTCTCTGAGTCTTGTAAGATCGCGAATTAAGTTGCAAAAGAAAGACTTCTGCCAGAGGTATAAGGGACGGACCATTTAACTTGAAGGGGGTACTTGGTTTTTGCTTTGGTCAGAGAATTTTTTTGCGGAAAAACATATTTATTTTTCGAAGGTGTCACGACAGAATATTTTGTTTTCATTATAAGCATTATTTTATATGGCAGAAATCTTTCTTCAGAATATTTTTTTTTCTTACCCTCTGCTGCAAAATATTTTTTTTCCATCAAAAATAAATTTTCAGAATATTATTTTAGGAAAAAACCAATGCCCCCCCCCCTGCAAGTTAAATGGTCGGTTCCTAATCGTTATACTTTTGTCATTCGTAACAATCTCTGAAATGCATTATTTGCGAATCTCTGAGCGTACAAAACGTTGATTGACATGGAGAGAAAAAGTATTCCATTGTGAGAGAAAAAAATCATCGTTGTTTGTCGTGGAACTTCTTTGAGTGTAAAATTGCTAAATAAGAGACTGGACGTCAATATTCGATTTAATGCACTAGAACTTCAGCTTGTGCCTTGGGTGGTGAATAGGCTCACAACAGCGCTAAGCTTGTTGGTGATTGTCTACAAATGAGTCAGCGGTCATCATGTGTCGGACTTGGATGACATCTTGCATTCGGCCATAAAACGGGAGTCATATAGTAGGGCATCGTGTTATTGTGAGAAAATGCTACGTTACTTGCACGTTGAAGCACACTGATGCAGATTCCGGTAAAGAAGTATTGTTATAACGCGTAGGATCCCTGTTCGAAGCTAAATTATCCGACCATTTTCCAGTAGATCGAAACCTTTTAAGAAAAACCCAATTGGTATATCAATTCCATTTTATTTCATTATCTTTTCATGTTCGTTCTATTGTCCCTTTCATGTTCATCTCTTAAATTTGATATATTTAAGTACTGAGCGACTGGGGTAACATCTTGCATGCAGGCCATTAAAAATAACCCTTACCGTAAACCATAGTGATCATAGTGGTGCATTGTGTTAGAAAAAAAAATGCCGTTTTTTGCACGTCAAAACAATCAGCTGTAGATAACGGTAAGAGTATCAGTAGGATCCCTGGAAGAGGTTTAATTTCAAGATCTTACCTATCCCTGTTTTTTTTCAAGTGGGAGTTAAAATTGTTCCCCTGATTGGTATTTTTCCCCATTTTGTCTATTTAATGTTGGTCAAGAGCCGAGTATTCATAATGTCTTTCTGTTTAATAACGTAGTGGCACATTCTGGGTATATAGTATAGTTTATTTATCTTTAACCATGTTTACCGTTTAATGTGGTCTAATAATGTCACTACATACACATATCCATCTTTACTTTTCAGTGCATGCAATATTAAGCCATGGCATTGACTCAATGAAAAAATATTGTTGTTGTTTTGTGCTGACTTTGGCATTATTTTTGTTAAAAGCATTTTGGAAATATTTTCGTATGTTTGTGCAAATTCCCATATTTTAACTTTGTGTTACATGTAAAATGTTGTGATAAAAGTGATAAAATGGAAACCTTCAATGATATCTGTATTGTAATTGTAAGTAAACATTTCCTTTACGGATGTACTGGATAACAAACTTTGGATTTTTGTTCTGCTGTTATATTTCACAGATTTCCTTTTTGACATATATATTGCACAAAATAATTTAATAATTTGCAGTCAATCTCTTTGAGTGGGAGTGAAACAAAAACCTGATTTTATCGTTGTCTATAGTTCTCTATTTTCGTAATAAAACAAATTCTGGTTCCATTCCAATGCACTTATATAACTATAAAATCAATATTACTTTATCAATGATCGTTCTCTGCTTCTTTTAAAAGTAAATGGGAATATTCTAATTAGTTTGTAAATTGAGCTAATAGCTAAATTGCTCTGGTCACATCTATTAGGTCATGAGATCTATTTGTAGCCCGCATGTTGCTACTTTTAACCGGGTTATTGCTTATTGAATGATAGATACCCGTTTTACCTCTGAATCAGTTATTGTTTGACATAAACGGTCTATTTGAGAGTCATTTTAAGACCTTCAAACGCAAAGGCGTCCATTAATTTGATAGGAAATTAATTAAAAGGATCGATGTAACAGCTTCTATTTTTGATTCATCAATATACGTCTAACGATAAGGCCAGTCTTTTATTTAGCAAGATACTAAAATCGAAGCATTTGCGTATATATGTTCGATCTGTGGTATCACAAACAGAGAATTTATAAAAGTCATTTGATATCTTATAATATTAAGATAAGAAGTACGGAAGAAAAATAATGTAAAGCACAAAATATCAATGTGAAACCAAACACATTGGGTATTTTATGCATTCCTAGATATGGATAAGAACTAGTCCTACGGAGCCAAAAAAGAACTTAAGATTTCTGTACATGTATATAGAAGATGAATTTTCTCACATTGCAATCATTTCAAATATTGGCATCTGATCGACATTGAGCACTTATTCCTTTTCAATAATGCTCGGTTTAAAGTTGTAAATTAAAAAAAAAATTATATATAAATGTCTTAAAACTATATTTGCAATGGTAAGACATATATGCTTATACTATTGGAATGTTCATGTTTTTGGCTAGTTAATTAGTAAGTTAGTTATTGCTCTACTCTCAAATAGAACGAATCCGGCTATATCAAGGAGATAAACAAGAAAGGGTCGATAAAATGAACATAAAATGATGATTTTTGGGAACAAATGGGGACAATACTAATCGGGAGAAACAGGTCTTGACTGCCACCGTTTTTTCATCCGTAATTTCATGCACGTCTGTGTTTAGTATCGGGTTATTTATTCAATCCTTTGTTCGACTTGTCTGGAATCCAGTTTTCTTATGAAGCACGTAAACAGGTAAAAAATTCTGTTTTTATTTTGTTCGACAAAAGTTAACATGTAAAAAAGTTGTCATTTTTTTTTCTTCTTTTAACAGTTTAGCCTACATGATAAATATGTTTTATTCTGACCTTTAAACTTGACCTCCTTTACTCTTTAACAGTTTGCCTTACTTCATCAGCATGGTTAAGACTCAGTTTAGAGCTGGGTGGCTGGGTGGTTAAGGAACTTGACTTTAATAAAAATTACGAAGTCGTCACTGCTGGAGCTCGATCCTCACAAGTGACATGGTTTCCAAGCACCAACCCCAGCTCGGTGGTTTCGCCGATTGTCATGTTGAAAATCTAACTTTCCTCCGCGACTATGCGAGGACATGTCGGTTTTAACAAAAGTTTTCACTGTATACACATAATTAAATAGATTAAACTCACCTTACCGCCGTTTATTTCCCCTTTTCGTTGCGTATTGTCTATATATACTATTGATTCTATGTATCAAAATTTAAAATTTTGATTAGAATTTATTATTTAATGTTGACATTATACAATAAAAATAAACTTCGAAAGAAACACACTTCTTATATAACTGCTAAAATAGTCCTGTCCTATGGTTTAAAATAATTAGTTAAATTTTAGGTAAATAAATAGTTAGTAAGCTATCTACTTCTTTACTACCTAGCAGTTTGAATGTGGCTATATTTATGATATCAAAAAGATAAACATGTAAGGGGTGATAAAATGAACATGAAATGATGATGAAGTTGTAAGAGTATTTAGACCAATGAAAAATGGAGGGACAAAAAAAGGAATGGCAATGTAGAAAACTGCAGGGGACTACTCTTGCAACCGAAAAATGCAGCAATGTTTTTTTACGTGCGAGGAACGTTGCATTTCCCCCTATGGGCTGTGATCTGGCTCTTCATATGATGACCCGATGACCGGCACGCAGGGTGAAAGAACCAACAAGCTAACAGAAATGATGTGGGCCTATAAGTTTTAACCAAGAACCACACGGGGTTGTTAATTTTGTAATATTGACTGACCAGACTCTTGGGCCTGGGATTGTGAATGTTTTGTGTCTCCAGTTTGCAAATTAATCAATTCTTAAAAAAAATATCTAGCTCTGAATGGTCTTTACTGCAACGGGTGTTTATAAAAAAAAATAAAAATGAGGAACAGTTAATTGTTACAGTTAATTGTTAAACAGTTCAGACTAAATCCTAATTGAAAATGAAAATGAAGTTCATGTTTTGGTCAGCTCATTTTATGATATTGACAATACGAAAAAATAGGAAATAAAAAATATCGGCGTTTGAAATTTAATCTCACGTGAATGTTTGGTTTTGATTATGTTGTGGCTCCTGCAGGGTTAAAAACGACCTGCGACCTGAGGGCTTTTTAAGGGCGACTTCCGACCTACACTTCATAAAATCGACCTATGCCAAAAAACGACCTGCGACCTCCGCCAAAATATACCTATTAAAAGCGACCTTGCGACCTCAGACCCCTTTTAAAAGCGACCTTGCGACCTGAGGGGGGTACCCTGCGGGAGCCCCTATGTTGATGGGCAGTATAAAATTTAAAGAAAAGTAGCGAATTATTCAGCTTTACTTGGCAGGGAAAGTTTGTGATTGAAGGTTGACATCGCATTGAGCTATATCGCAGCAAAATGGCTACACGAATGGCTACTAGATCTTTATGAATTAACAATTTACAAAAAAATGTGTCATTTCATATAAATTACTCAACGAAATTAAAATCCAATATATACTCTACGTGAATTTTAAAAGAAAAAATGCGGATTATTTTATATTTGCTGAAATTCTTTCCTGTGATGACATTGATTATTTTTCGTGTACTCTGAGAAATGTTTCATCCAATTATTTTATATGACCTACTTAAAGGAAATCGATAGATACAGCTACCGTATAAAGCGGTCAATCTCTCTACAGACATGACATCGGGTTGTTCCTTCAATAAGGAGAGTTCCCGACAAGGGTTATTGAAATTGATTTTCGCATGCGCGTTTACGACATATTGATACCTCATCGATCATTAGAAAAAAACGTGATTCGATTATCAATTTTAAAGAGAGTGAAATAGGAATAATGATTTATGCATCGATGGTTGTATACTGTAGACAATCCATCAATACTTTGGTTCTTATAGTACATTCATATAAACTCATGTGACTAGTACATCCAGTGTATTTCTTTAATCTTTGTAGCTTTGGATAAATATATAAATTTTGGTATTTGTTTGCTGGGGTATATGTATTTTTTTCACATTTATAAGCATGAACTTATGTCAAAAAACACAGCAATTTATTCTCATATTGTATTACATTTGGTTATAACACAAATGACAAAATTAAATGAATATATTTACATTTAAGACGGAAACTATGCAACCACAATATTTTCAAATGATATTATATATAATATATAAATTGATGCTCAAAAAGGTTTTTCTTTATCATTTTAGTCCAATGTCTGAGTATCCGCCAAATGCCAGTTTTCATCGGATCTGTTTAACCGGCGTAATCAGCTGTGGGGACAGAATCACATCCAGAATAAAGCAAGGAGTAAGTAATTTTCAAATCAGAAAGTAAATCTAGAATAAAGCAAGGAGTAAGTAATTCTCAAATCAGAAAGTAAATCTAGAATAAAGCAAGGAGTAAGTAATTCTCAAATCAGAAAGTAAATCTAGAATAAAGCAAGGAGTAAGTAATTCTCAAATCAGAAAGTAAATCTAGAATAAAGCAACAAAACGTGCAGAATTAAGCAAGAAGTAAGTACTATACTTATCACAAAATAATCCAGAATGAAACCAAGAGTACGTATGTCACAACCACAACCCACGAAAACTTCCAGAATAAAAAAAGCCGGGAGCAAGTACTTCCACAAAACACCTAGAATAAAGGAAGATGTAAGTTCTTTTCCTGTCACAAAAATCAAACAGAATAAAGCAATGAGTAAGTGGTTCTTAAACCTTAAAAATACATAGAGTAAGTACTTCACGAACCACAAAACATCCAGAATAAAACAAGGCTTACGTATTTCACACATAACAAAAAACACAACATCAAAGAAAGACATACTGGTTAATTACCAAACCACAAAACAACAGTACAAAATAAAGCAAAGAGTTATTATTTCATGAACCACACAAAACACCCAGATTAAAGCTAGAAGTATTTATTTCACCAGGCACACATTCAGAATAAAGCTAGGAGTAATTAATATTTTAAAACCACACAAAACACCCAGAATAAAGCTAGGAATATTTATTTCATCAGGCACACAAAACATCCAGAGTAAAGCTAGAAGTATTTATTTCATAAACCAAAAACGAACACCCAGAATAAAGCTAGGAGTGTATATTTCATCAGGCGCACAAAACATCCAGAGTAAGGCTAGAAGTATTTATTTCATAAACAACAAAAAACACCCAGAATAAAGCTAGGAGTATTTATTTCATCAAGCGCACAAAACATCCAGAACAAAGCTAGAAGTAATTAATATTTCAAAACCACACAAAACACCCAGAATAAAGCTAGGAGTATTTATTTCATCAGGCACACAAAACATCCAGAATAAAGCTAGGAGTATTTATTTCATCAGGCACACAAAACACCCAGAATAAAGCTAGGAGTATTTATTTCATCAGGCACACAAAACATCCAGAGAAAAGCTAGGAGTATTTATTTCATCAGGCACACAAAACACCCAGAATAAAGCTAGGAGTATTTATTTCATCAGACACACAAAAAATCCAGAATAAATAAAGAAGTAAGTACTTCACAAACCGCAAAAAAAACCCAGAAAGAAGCAAGGAGTCAGCAGTTACAAACCACAAAAACACACAGAATGAAGCAAGAAGTAAATTACTTTACGAACCACAAAACATCATCCAGATTATATATAAGTACTTTAAGGCAGTAACAATTTGATGTAAGGGGGGGGGGGGCTATGGATATTGTCTTCGTCCTGCCTTTTATTTTCGGAAAAAGCCGAGCCTTGATATTTTTCTGCGCCAACCCGCGCAAATTAATTTTTAGCTCACCTGGACCGAAGGTCCAGGTGAGCTATTACCATCACTTGGCGTCCGTCGTCGTCGTCGTCGTCTGTCGTCGTCGTCGTCGTCTGTTAACAATTTTTCAAAAATCTTCTCCTCTGAAACTACCAAACAGAATTTAATGAAACTTGGTATGAATGATCCTTAGGGTGTCCTGCACCAAACTTGTGTTTTGATTTTTGATCCGTTAAAAAACATGGCTGCCGTTACTAAAAATAGACTAGGGGGGTCAGACTACTGTTTTTGGCTTATTAATCAAAAAGTATAAGCGATAGAGGAAATCTGAGGCCACGCTACTGATTCAGCATCAAAAGCTCTACGAAAGTCTCCATTTGGTCAAAGTTGTCAGATGACCCCTTATAGGGGTTACGGCCCCTTGAAGGTGAAAAATAGCATTTTTTCATGTTTTTGGCCTTCAGAATGAAAACTATTGCAAATAGAGATTAGCTGTTGCTTGCTTAAATGTTCAGCTCATTTAACTCTACAAAAGTCTCCATAGGGTCGAAGTTGTCAGATGACCCCTTATAGAGGTTATGGCCCCTTAAAGGTGAAAAATAGCCATTTTTCATGTTTTTAGCCTACAGAATGAAAACTATTGCAGATAGAGATTAGCTGTTGCTTGCTTAAATGTTTAGCTCATTTAGCTCTACAAAAGTCTCCATAGGGTCGAAGTTGTCAGATAACTCCTTATAGGGGTTACGGCCCCTGAAAAATAGCGTTTTTTCATGTTTTTGTCCTACAGAATGAAAACTATTGCACATAGAGATTAGCTGTTGCTTACTTAAATGTTCAGCTCATTTAGCTCTACAAAATTCTCCATAGGGTCGAAGTTGTCAGATGACCCTTTATAGGGGTTACGGCCTCTGAAAAATAGCGATTTTTCATGTTTTTGGCCTACAGAATGAAAACTATTGCAGATAGAGATTAGCTGTTGCTTGCTTAAATGTTCAGCTGTTTTTGTCCTACAAAATGAAAACTATTGCAGATAAAAGATTAGCTGTTGCTTGCTTAAATGTTCAGCTCATTTAGCTCTACGAAAGTCTCCATAGGGTCGAAGTTGTCAGATAACCCCTCATAGGGGTTAGGGACCCAGAAAAATAGCGTTTTTTCATGTTTTTGGCCTACAGAATGTAAACTGTTGCACATAGAGATTAGCTGTTGCTTGCTTAAATGTTCAGCTCATTTAGCTCTACAAAATTCTCCATAGGGTCGAAGTTGTCAGATGACCCCTTATAGGGGTTACGGCCCCTGAAAAATAACGATTTTTCATGTTTTTGGCCTACAGAATGAAAACTATTGCAGATAGAGATTAGCTGTTGCTTGCTTAAATGTTCAGCTCATTTAGCTCTACAAAATTCTCCATAGGGTCGAAGTTGTCAGGTGACCCCTTATAGGGGTTACGGCCTCTGAAAAAAGCGATTTTTCATGTTTTTGGCCTACAGAAAGAAAACTATTGCAGATAGAGATTAGCTGTTGCTTGCTTAAATGTTCAGCTCATTTAGCTCTACAAAAGTCTCCATAGGGTCGAAGTTGTCAGATGACTCCTTATAGGGGTTATGACCCCTTGTAGGTGAAAAATGGTGTTTTTGGCCTATAGAATGAAAACTATTGCAGGTAGAGAAAAGCTGTTGCTTGCTTAAATGTTCAGCTCATTTAGCTCTACAAAAGTATAGGGTCAACATCAAGACCAGGTGAGCGATTCAGGCTCCTGGGAGCCTCTTGTTTTAAAGTTACTATGAATTTTTTAGCCAAAAATACTAAATTTCACCAAAGCCCCCATACAAATTAAATGGTCGCTCCCTAAAACGACAAATTAGGTTTTCCTTTGTTTACCTGCATGATATAGCAAGTTGGTGAGTTTTTAGTTTCTTATAAGCAGCGCGATTTCAGCTAAACAATTCAGGTTGATGAACATGGAAGAAATTATTTAAAAAATATCATGTAAAGAAGGTAACTAGTAAGTTGAACGCAAACGCAAAGTCAGTATAGCCTCAGTGTTTTGGTTGTAATATTTTAAAATTGGAACTATTTTCTGAAAATATCAAATATTTTTTGAAGTACCTATCCGGCATCGATAAGAGTGAATGGTTCGCGAGCAACCTTTGGGATGTAGTAGGGTTATGATTAAGGGGATACGTTACGTTTAAAACAACGTTATCGATAAAATTTACCTGTAAAACAGAAAAACGTCCATTTTTGATTTGAAACGCAACGTCAATTTTGCTTGAACAGCGTTGAACTTTAACGCTATTGTTTATCTTTGATGTAAATTCTTGAAAAAAAGATGGTCCTTGACCTATGACAAAATATATATCGTTGTTAAGAGAAAGATTTGGACTTTCTTGTGTTAGTTTTTGGTTGAAATGTAATGAAAAAAAAAATGTTTTAATCAATGGAGAATAACAAAATTTTGAAAATATTTGATCTTTTTCCATTACTTCTTTACAAATTTCTCGCCAAAAACGATAATTTCAAATTAAAATAACTTAAAAAATTCGATCCTTGACCCCCTATTTCAAATGAATATTTCAATGTGGCATGGTATTACCATTATTTATGCAAATTTGATTTGAAAAGTAAGATGGTCGACCAATGTAACGTATCCCCTTTTAAGTCTAAACTCAGAAAAGATCTGCTTATTAGGCAGAATTTAGCCATCCACCCGTTTTCAGTTGCAGTCAATATCCGTTTCCCCGATTAGCTCACTTCCCACTTTATCATCATTTGATGTTCATTTTATCACCCTTTTTTACGTTGATCTTGTTGTTTTATCTTTGTGTTCAAATCACTTTGTTGTTTTCGTCAGTCTCTTCCTTCATGTCTTGAGTTTGTTGTTTGGGTCGTACGATATCGGAAGCCCCATTTGTACACATTTTCTCCTTTTGCATTTTAGGATTTTTTACAAAGAATAATCAAACATTCCAAAAAAAATTCGCTCTACAGATCCTCAAGAAATTATAGCGCCTTGAGCATGTTGAGATAAGAAATAAAAAATTATGTTTTCATTATGCAAATCAATTCTGTCTCAATTAGATAAAAAGTAAAGAGAGCCGGTGGTGTAGTGGTTAACGCGTCGAGCTACTAACACCAAGGTTCGTGGTTCGATCCTCGTCCGGGGTGAAAATTTCGTGAAACAATTTTCCGACTCTCTCTTGACACCATTTGCGAGGATGGCCTCAAGGAACGATGCTAGTCCTTCGGAAGGGACGAAAAAAGGTTGTCCCGTGTATGTGGAGAGCAATACCCTATGCACGTTAAAGACCCTTTTGTAGAGTTCGATAAGAGTGGGCTCAATGGGGGCCACTGCAAAGGCCAAACTCGCAAACTGCTAGCTGGAGAGGGATTTACATTAGCATTAAGCTTGTTTCCCAATCCAGGATAAATAAATATGTTTAAACTAATTAGATCCCCCCACATTGAGTTCTGGGGTGAATTGGTAAAAAAATATTTGCTTGATTAACAAAAAAAGAAAAGAATTTCTTTTAAAAAGTGCACGTATAAAGCATAGCTGTATTGAGGGAATATAGTGCGAAATTATAATGTTAATAAACGAGGCCAAGTGAAAAAAGACCCAAAATATCAAATATATTCATCTCATTCAGTGCGAAAGAACATTATGTAATTTATCATCACGTACTGAAACATGTAAGATTTTGCATTTATTTATCTATTTTAGAAATATGTTTAAGAATTAAATCTAATGTGACTTCTTTCGATCTGCGTTCATCTTTTAATACAATATGATTTTATATCTTTGAAATTACACGAAGAAAGATATATAAACTTTTTTACAAAGTCATGAAAGTAAGACATTTTTTCATCCATTTTTTAAAGTAAGATATATTATTATATAACTCTAATTTATCTTCCCTTTGATTGGCTCAGAGTATTGTGAAAAGTAGTATGCAGAGAGTATGTTTACCTCAAAAGTAGTTAAAAGTAGACTGATCAAAAGTCTTGACTTTTGAATTGTTAAAAAATAATCTGTGAAGTCATTTGGGTGAACTTATGGCCTCAATTTATCAAGATGAGCTCATCAGTATCAGTGAAAACCGGTTTTATCAACCCTAAAATAATATCAACCTCGCTGTTGGCCGGTGAATATAATTTTATTCGGGATATAAAACATGATTGTCACCTCTATCTAAGTCAATAAATGTATAATGATATATAATCAAAGTACTGAAAGTACTGGTAGCCGGGGTAATCTACAAATTTTAAATTGTTTATATGTAGCAAAAAATTTTAAAAAAGCTACTTTTTATGTAAAAGGGATATTCACAAGGATTCCAATGAAAAAAAAAAGATTTTGAAAATCGAACTAAATTTTTTTTTTTTAAGTTGATTTTATGGGCGTGGCCTGTCTTTGGTCCACTGTAGCAATGTTACGGTGCAATATATATGAAAAAAACATTGACATATAAAGTTGACAGAATATAACGAAGACTTCCAAACTCCTTCGCAGTAGACTTATCCTTATACGAAATAAATATTAAATACATGTTCATGTGACTAAAATTTCGATTATCATATAAGACCTATATATTACCGATCTATATTTATAGTGATCAGTACTAGTTATATGAATGAGAGGTGGTATATTTTCCGAACCACCTTTTATCTCCTAAGGAATTTGTCAGAATAAACTGTCTCTTCTAGGCAACAGTTGAAGGAATGTAAGCGTAATAAAATTATTTAGTAGAGAAGTGAAACTTAAATGAAAATTTAAAGTGAAAACTTTCTAAATTTTGGTAAAGCTCAAACATTAAAGAATTGTTGTAAAAATTAACCATGCAAAATCTTATCTATAAAAATGTATTAAACAACGAAAACAAATGTACAAAAATGATAAAATAAACCGCAAGCAGGAGGTAGATTATGAAACTCGTTACATTTATAAATGGTCATCACTTTAATCAAAAACATTCTTTCTTCATCAGAAGCTTTAAAATTGCCAAAATCGATATCAATATTAATCGTAAATATTAAATATACCTCTATACCACCCCCTAAAATGGGCATTTCGGTAATTTTATTGGCATTTCGGGAATTTTAAAGGCATTTCGGTAATAAGGGGCATTTCGGTAATTCGAAGTACCGCATCTGAGATGAATACAACTAAGTAAAATATTTCCTGTAACTCCTGTAGAATTTATCAATTTGAAATGACAAACGATCCAAAATTTCATCGACTCTGTACCAGAGAAGTCACACTTACAAAGTATTGCTATGACCTCAAACTTACCGATGGCAAACATTCCTATTTTTTATTTTCCTCTGTCAGCTTCGTTTGCAGGCGCGCAATCACAATAGGAAAGACGTCAGGGCAAAAAAGACAATAAAACTGTGTTTAAAAAGTCTTTGCATTGCCATACCTTGTTTGTTTCTTCAAGATAATTAAAAATTTCTTTTGCTTCTACAATTTTCATAAAAAGATCGTTTTTGTAGTACATCTTGAAAATAAATATATTCAGTGGTTCTAAAAGCGAAAATTTGGTTGATTAAAAATTTTCAATGAAAAACTACTTGGTCGAGAAACAATTTAACAGAAAATTCATTTTTAAGGATCAATTATTTTAAATATGAATAAATTCTTCTTTAAAGAACCGTTTACAGAATCATTTTATCTGATCAAATAAAAAAATATCAGGATTTGAACTTTTAGTTAATTATCCTGTCCATCGATGTTTTATGTAGCCATCCAGTTTGACACTTATAATGAGATGCAAATTAGTGAATAAGACATCACTAATGAGATCGGCGAACACTCCTATAAACAAAATATCAATCCGCTTTTGTATTCTTTATTAATCAATAATTACTATCGCATCAGATAGGCGTCTTACATACTTGTACAAAATTTGAAAACTATATAAATAAATTTATAACATTATTGCGAGTAAGGCGACGAAAACAAAACAGATCTGGAAAAAGAACTATATTGCAAGCGTGTATTGATATTTCTATTAATAGATTTTTGGTAAACTGCCGGAAAAACCATCTGCAGGCTTACCGAAAGGCTATCGTAGCTATAGCCGTGGCTAATCGCTAGCGACTACCCCGGCTAAAAATGATAAGTAAATAAGGAAGAAACTAAATATATTATGTAAATAAAACTTCTAATGCTGCAAATCGTTGGTGAAAAACCACGTGAAAACCAGTTTATATCACGAATAACATATCGGTCCTTTTTAATGAAACACAATAAAATAATCCTTTTTGAACTATTTCTTTTCTAAGCGTTAAATTATTATGCATCATTATTGTTTACAAAGTATTTTAAGTGTCACTAAAAGAAAACAAACGATATGCGGTATTGACGGAAGTTGATAAACCAATACATTAGAATGCAATTTTTATTCCTTAGTACATAAAGTATTCAATTATTTTTAGTTAAAAAGAATAGGGAAATTTTATAAGGAAGTTAATTTTGCAACGTCTCCTAAATTATTATCACGATTTTACAACAAATGATAAACTATGGAAAAAATGGTCGATTTAGAAATAAAACGTGTTTTTGAGAAAAATGATTTAGAGGTAAGTTTTTTTTTCAATCTTTTTTTTTATACTCATATAATGTTTTGACGCATTTTACACGATTTTGTTGATGTGTAATATGTTAAACAATTTCTCACTTTTATAGTCATCAAATGGATTTTTTGCTAGTCTGTTATAAAATAAAACCCTCTTGCGTACGTGTACCCTTTCTTACTCACATGATCCGAAGAGATAACGGTAAAAGTGATAAGCACCCTAAGATCCTCCTGCCATAAAATTTGGATGAAGATCCAATAACCCATATAGCATAGCATTAGCATAAGTGCATGGTAAAGAACTGATATGTGGATTTTTTATTTGTCGTGTGGCTAAAATAGAACATATAAAGGGTCAATTGCTGATTTTCACAATTAACTAAAATACGACCACATGTATTGAAATCCTGATGGTGAGCAAAAGTGATCAGTACCTCAAGATCAACCTTCCCTAGAATTTTGATAAAAATCCAACTATCCATGTGGGCGTCATTGCCCCCTTTTTTTCAAACTTTTTATCTTAAGCTTATTTTGTTGAAAACTGAATAAGATGTCTTAGAATTTCTAAATTGCAAATTATTAAGCCTATTAAGATTGAAAACGATAAAACTCGAGAAAAGTTTGAACCCTATTTGACCGAAGTTTTCAAATAACATCATAAATATTACAATAGGCTGACAGGAGCCTGAATCGCTCACCTGGTCCTTAATCACAAGGGTCTTCTATAAGGAGTCATCTGACAACTTTGACCAAATGGATTTACAGCTTTTTTTCTGTCTGCAATAGTTTTCATTGTGTCAGGACATTTGCGAAATATACAACGACAAAAATTGGTTTATCACATTATAAATATTTTGAATTTAAGAAGAAACATAAATAATAAGCCTATGTGTAATTAGATACCAACATATTTATTTACCTATATACCCACTACAGAAGTGTGGCCACTAAAAGATGTCTCGCCTGTTGGCACCATCAAAAACGCATTAAAAGATTATAAAGGCCTTAAGTTCTTGAGATCAGGCAAGGTCATGTGACAGGTGACTGTTTAATATGTAACACCTTAGAGGAATATGTGATTCTAGACACCATAGTCATTGAGAAACAGACTTAACGTTAAAGAATGAATTAAAATAGAATAACAGTCATTTATTGTGGCAATGAGCTCTAGCTCAGAGCTGAGACAATAATCAATTCGATATGATTTTCTCAGCTCAGAGGAAGGCAGGCAAAGACCCTAATGTAGTTCAATTCATTAATATAAGATGCCTAGCTATTATACTTTTGAAGAAATTCATTTTTCACAAAACTCTTAAACTGTTTACGGCCTAAAAAAACTTAGGTTCACAAAAAACAGCTGCCGGAAAGTAATACCTATGTCTCGCTTTCCGCAACTATTCGTTGCAGGCGAGACAAAAACTACCCATTCATCATGCAAAGAGACTTTTCTTTTTTTAAAGAACAAGCATTCACCAAAACTATTTACTTTGGAGGTTGATTAGAAATATTTTTTTCATTGATACTGTTGAAAAAAAATTAAAGCTCCTTTTGTTTTAAAACATAACAACATTACATGCATTAGATCCTCAACAATTATGTAATTATATGACAAGTTGAACAACCGTCAACTTTTTTATAACTGTCCTTCAGTTGTCTTTTTGTTTTGCTTTTATTTGCTGAAACGTCATTTTTGCCCGTTTTATATGACGCTGTTTATTATATTTTCAGATGACTTCGGTATTACGAAGACAATCATCGACGTCAAATGAGAACGATGTTAGAATGAGGAATAACCGTAGCGGTGGGCACGGTCCAATCAACGATTCACCTCCATCATCCCCCGCCCAAGCTGGTGACAGAGGAACCAGGGCTTGCTGCTTTTGTTGGTGCTGTTGTTGTACTTGTTCATGGTGAATGCATGTCTCTTCTTAGTCACCATTTCTTTTTCAAAAGAAGATAGATACCATCAGTTCTCGTCAGTTTAAATTTTACTGAAAATGATAATTTAAGAATATACCAAAGAAACTTTTGATTATGTATTCAATTTTGAAGTTGGTCTCTGAAATATTCTATTTTTGAAAGAATTTTTTTAGATTAAAACACGCGTGTGTTTGCACACAAATGACCCATATTCATAGAATAGAACATTTAAAAAAAACTTATTTATGCAAATTCAATTGATGGTTTCGACTTCTCAACGTCAAACTTTTCAATGATAATACTTTTTATATTGTTCTGTGTTGTAATTTTCATTATGAGTATAATTACAAGTCTTTCCATAGCAGGTAATTGTTAAAACATAGACTTAACACATGGGGACTGACGGTTATAATAAAGTTAAAGCAATTAGTACTTAATTTGACAGTTCTTTTTTGAGATACGTATCCATAGGGAATTCGTTGTTTTGTAGATTTTTCCTGTTTTCTAATTTGGATAAGCCAATAAAAATATTAGTTGAACACAAATGACAAATCAAAGCAGTTCTGATGTTTAAAACTTGATGTTCAAACCATTTTTAAGAAAAGTTTTAGTAAGTTAATTATTAACGGTCATAATAACATGCTTTCTGGTAAAAAGATTTAATTTTTAATAGCTTTTGGCCATTTTACGTATTTGGAAAAGAGTAGTTTTCCCTAAATACATTTGTATTTCGATATATATTTCTCATAAAGATGTGGACAGTTTATTTAAGCAAATTGTATGTTTTCATTTGAGCGATTTTTTTTTTTCACAGGACAATTTTGAATTCACACATTATATCCAGAAGTAACGTGAAGCATGACCGAATAATATTTAGAAAAACATTAAGAATTAAGCATACATTAAAATAAGGGTTTTCGTCAACACTCTTTACCTGACCGGAAACAGTGTTTAAGTGTCTTCAATTTTTCGTGTTTTAGGTATTTCCTGTTCATTTTCAAGTCCAAGTCAGGACCATTGCAATCTTTAGTTTTTTCAGAATGTCGTCCTTGTTTTATTTTTCCATTTTAACATCGAGTTCGATAATTTTGTTATTAACTTTATCATGCATGTTTAAAAACACACAAAACAAAACAAATTTAAAACAACAGAATAAACAAATAAAGAAGTGTGTAAAACACATGAAACTATAAACGAATGAAAGTTTCATTGAAAATTGAAATCAGTTGCTTTGATTTTAATTAGCCCTATATATATTATTTTTTCAGATTCATTATGAGTAAATGCATAACATTTTCTGTCGAATCCATCCCCTTTACCTTAGTTTACATGTGATTTTAATTCGCTTAAACGAATTATAAAAAATTCGTTCAATAGATACATGTAACTATTGTTTTTTTCCATATTCGCTCGAATAAAAGTTTGGTAATGTAAAGTTCATTTTTTTTGGGGGGGGATTTACGTCATGTACGTATGTTGTATTAACGTTTTCAAAGGGTTATCCTCTCATTCGCCAGTATGATAACCAACGCAAATATGAGCTAAACTCAGTCAAACAACCTTAAGGGGATACGTTACTTTGGTCGACCATCTTACTTTTCAAAACAAATTTGCATAATGATACTGTATACCATGACACATCGAAATACTTATTTGAAATAGGTGGTCATGGGTCGATATTTTAAGTTATTTCACTTAAAAATTATCGATTTTGGCGGGAAATTTGTATAGAAGTAATGAGAAAAGATCAACTATTTTCAAAATTTTGTTATTCTTTATTGATAAAAACAAACATTTTTCATCACATTTCAACCAAAAACTAACACAAGAAAGTCCAAACCTTTCTCTAAACAACGATACAATGTATATATTTTGTCATAGGTCATGGACCATCTTTTTTCAAGAATTTACATCAAAGATAAATAATGGCGTAAAAGGTTAACGTTGTTCAAGTAAAATTGACGTTGCGTTTCAAATTGTTAGGGACGTATTTTTCTGTTTCACAGGTAAATTTTATCGATAACGTCGTTTTTAACGTAATGTATCACCTTAAGTATGACAAGGAGGCACTTGTAATCAAAAAGTGAACAAAAAAAAAATGGAAGACAAATCAAACACCGTTTCCGGTAAGGTAAAGAGTATTGACCGAAATCCTTCTTTGAAAATATGATTATTCTTAGTCAGAATCTTTTTGAGTTATTTTACTTTTAAAAATGATCCACTGCGACGCCCTCGTCTGCTTTGTTCCGAAATAAAAATTTGATTTAAAATATTTTACAAATTATCGACTCGTTGGCTGTAAAGCACTTAAAAATTACAGACATCGTATGTTTTATGTACACTTTGTGACCGGTTTTCTAAATCAAACTTGCAATTTTATTTGATGATTTATTACAATAGAATAAAACAGGTTTTATATATTGACAATTATCAGGTAAATAGAGAAATATTTAAATAAATGTGTCTCCTATGACAACATGCCTAAATGCTGTTTTCTGTCACTGTAAGGATAAAAGACATTGCGCATTGAAAGTTTAAAATCATCATTTTAGTATGGTTGCTATATTCTGTTAACTGAAAACCCTTTAGTTTGACATTTATAAACTTTGTTGTTTACATATAATTTTTCTTGGTATTTTTAAGAATGGTTTTAGACTTTACATAACCTACCTGCTCTTTATTGCATTGATTAGATCTACCCTTTCAAATATGGTAACATACAGTAACGGCATATATATAGATGGTGTTGCATACAGCTCTGGCTGTACGGCATATATGGCAATGTTGTCACTGTTTTCTTCATTAACATAAATTCTTTTAAAAATAGCTACGAAATAGCGACAATATTATGACAAAGCACTAGTTTGAATCCAAGATACAGAAAATAAAGTAACCGAGTTTTCAGTTTGGTAAAAGGTGCTAATAAGGGATTGTCTTTGAGCTTTTTATGAATCAGAAATGAAGGAGTACATGTTTAACTGTCATAACGTAAACATGGAACCATGGTTTTGTTTCGAAAGGTAAGTTAAGTTTTGCTGTTGTTTTTCTTAGTTTTTTTTTTAGATTAAACGAATTGGTAGATAACATAGTAGAGTATAAAACATATGTTAATTATTATAAAACTTAATTTTCAAGATTAAATAAATCATATTAATTGTATGTTAAACTTTGCTAAGCTGGACCTTTTATCCTCTAACCATTAAATTCGGCATTGTAGCATCGTATTGATTAAGACACAGTTTTTGCTTGCTCTACATCACTCTTTTATTTGCATCTCGATTTTGAATCTGATGATCACATTAGTCCAAGTGGGACTATTTTAATTTTAAAATCATGAATAAGCAAATTAGAATGTAACAGATCACCGACATATAATTTGTATACATCTTACATAAGTCCTGATCTTTTTTCATTTTGTGACCACACACTGTTGTGATCAGCGTTTGAAAAAGAATATGAGAAAATTCGTCTCATATGATCACTTTTTAAGCTTTTGTTTTGATATCCAGTTCAAAATTTAATTTTTACGTGTATGTTATGATAAGAGAGCGACCATTTGAATGGGGGGGGGGCTTCGGATACTAGTATTTTTTTTATCATTTTTATATTAAAAAAATAAGAGCGTAGATTTTTTTTACGCGCGAGCACGCACAAATTTAGATTTTTGAATTTACAATAACTTTTTCCGCCAAAACTTGTTTCCTGTCTTTTTTTTTCAAAACAAATCAAATATCTTTATTGGACATAACACAGTAATACATGCGATCTGTAATCCAAGTAAAAACATTAAGACAAGAACAGCAACTAAGAAATTTACCAAGGAATAGTTATACAATATATGATAATAATGCATACACAAGCAACAATATTCATTCAGTTATTCAACATCTAAGGATGGAGAATTAAATATTTTTGAAATCTGTGTAACGTTTAGCAAAAATTTCGTTCAAGAACATACAGATACATTTTGTCTCTTCTAAGTCTTTTTTTCTATTTCAAAACTCCTGCCTTTTATTTCCTGATTTTGGCATCAAATTAGACCATAGTCCACTCTCCCAAAAAAGTTAATGGGCCCCTTAATTGTGATACTACCGCGAATCTACTGGAAATTGAGATCGCAATTAAAGAAAAAGGTTTGGTATCTGAAAACCTGGATCAATCCTCTATTATTTTGAAATATCTGTACCATATTAGGCTCATTTTTGGCTGGAATTTGTCTTGTGCTTGTATGAATAAATATTTTATCTCTGCTAATTTTGGACATTTGGGTTGAATATCCCCATTCGGTAATTAGAACTTTGAATCGAGCAATGATTTAAAGAGTTTTGGCTATCATTGATTATAATTTCACACGCAATAAATATTTTTTTTCATATTCGAAATGCTTTTTCAGGTTTATTCATATCTTTATTATTGATAATTTATAAAATAATGATTATACTTTTAATAAGAAACTAGGTCAAGTAAGAAGAATTGCCATATATAGTGACTGTTTCGAGAATATTATGTACGTAAGTTGTAAATGCGAATAAAATATAGATTGACGTCAAACATGTAGGCCAATTAATGTGGTGAAGTGACGTGCTAAAGTCAGATGGAGTTTTATTTTTAATTTTTCCCAACGAGTATATTTTTCCATAAGAAATATGAAAATAGGTCATTATATTCTTTTTAGAAATTGCATGCAAACCACTGCTTAACTAATTTGTTAATTTGTTGATTATATATATGGAAAGTGCTTTTAATGTAAATACAAGCAGATAATTGTTTGCTCTGTTTATATTTCTGTCAAAATATAGAATATGGTATCATTGTGAAATTTCAAAACAAACTTGTAATGGTCATTTTCTTTGCATTTATAACATACTCATATGAACTAGGAATGAAATAGTTCTTTTTCAATGTTTAAACAACACTTTATATTTTTATCCTAATATTTTATAATTTGATTGCAAAATGTGTTTAACTCCGAGAGAAAAGGTTCAAAGGAATTAACCTCTTTACAACTTCAAAAATAAGCTCAAGTGATTCAGTGAAAATCGATAATTAGCTATAGCCTTATATAAAAGGAGCAAATAGGTACCAGTATATTTGTGCATCCGAGTGTCATAAGTCCGAAATGGCAACGGCAAAACCAGTAAAGTGGTATAAAGTTTGTTATCAAATAAAATAAGCTTTTTAAATTGGCTATTCTTTCACTTATTTTTCTTATCCACTTCAATTAAACTCGAAAGTTTTAATGACCTTTGTTGATTTAAAAACTTCGATGTTTTTCGAAGAAAAATTTGGCGATCAAAGATCAAAACAAGGACAGCAAAGTATCATGCTGAAAATTTGTTGAATACTGAATTTGCGAATGATGTATAAAACAAATGTATGCCATTGAAAAAGGCAATTATCGTTTATTTTTATTTATTAAATGGTGTATATTCGTGTACATTTACTGTAAAATTGTCCTATATATGATTTTACATCAGATAAATGCCAGAGTAGAAATAAGGTAAAATCAAAGCGCTAAAGCGTTAAAAGGCAAGCGAAATATATAAGAACTATAATAGATTTATTCTCTGTTAAAGTATATTGTACAAAATGTTTGCGAATTGTTAATTTTGGTGAGCGAAGAAAGGATCGTCATGCAGATGCCCTCAAATTTAAAGTTAATGAACACAATTGCACACACAAGACAGGTATCGTGTAAAAACATAATCGATTGAAACACCCCTTCGATTAAAATGCACTCGTCCCAATGATGTGTATTTTGTACTGATTTTATGAATGGTGAAGCTAGAATCTGAATCCATGCATTGACCAATCAAATGAGAGAAATATTTATACGAACCAATCAAGTAATAGATGAATACATAATGTATATTCTATCGCCTTTAACTAAAAAGTTCGTCATGAAAGATGCAAAGGAATAAATAAAACTTGTGCCGGTCATATAAAATGCCAATAAAAATTGAGATTTATAGAAGTGTATATCATGTTAACAAATATTGAAAAGTAATATAGAAAATAAAGCATTTTATTCCAGTCTGGATGCAGGAAAATCACTCCGTCTAGACAGAAAAAAAACGTGAAAATCATCACTACTCCATAGACTCCATAAGGCTTCGCTGGCGCTTGCCTAAAAACTGAAAAAATAAACCGTTCTAAAAATTTTCATAATGTTGGAAATCGGTCTTGTCCCTGACATACCGAATACGATTTGAAATACACCGTTTGCCAGTGAAAGTAGGCATGCTAGTTTAAGATGATGTATGTTTCATGTATCTAACATTTTTGTAAATAAATCTTAATTTTACAACAATTGTCACTATAAATCTTAAACTGATAACTGGAGGAATTCTGATTTTTTAATGTAATGAAAACGTGTACTTAGGCTTAGTTATTTAGTTACATCCTCCAGTAAAAATGTGGCTGATAGACCTGTAAAATCCCATTATTATTACGTTTGCCTTTTAGAACAAAAACCTACATATTTTTGTTAAAAAGCTCTACCAAGTGCCAAGAGAGTCCAAATTTCTAGCTAAAGAAGTTGTTATAAACAATCTCGATATGGTAGAGTCGTAAGGTGATCCCTTTTCGGGGTTCAATCGTCACATGACGACTTTAAAAAACCGCCATCTTAGAGGTCAAGTATGGTTCATTATTATATTATATTATCTGCTTTTTCAGAAAAAAACCAAAAAAAAAACCAGTTGTTTGTTAAATCATTGATTTCATTTTCAAGCTTTACAAAAGCGATGAAAAAGACTTTAGAGTAACCCAAAAGTATCCAGGTATAATATTTATGCCCCTGGGAGCGCCTTAAGTCAATATTTAAGTGGGTTAGTGATAAAAACGCAATTAGAATTTAACACAAAGGACTGGGACGGTCAACTGGTGAATTTGTTATGCTTTTTATGTGTTTGAGTAAGCGTATATTTAGGAATTATACATAATTCCTGAAAATTCAAGTAAATATGTATAATTACTGGCCTCTTTGGTCATTATACTTAATTACTGAAATTTTCAGGAATTATGCATAATTACTGAACTCTTGGGCAGTAATTATGTATTATACCTTAAGACTAATGAAATAGAATTGAAAACCTTTTTATATTTGTTGAAAACCATAACAAGAAATGCACATTAAACACAAAGCATTACATTTTACAGAATGTCAACCCCTTTAAATTACACAAAAGCCATACACTATACCCCCAGACATGCTAGATATGGACCTTCACCAAAGTTGTTTAATGTGCTAAGAAACATTAGAGCCTCGACATATACTCTTTGACACTTTCTGATAGTACATGAATCAGCTATTATAAGACTTATTAAAACAATTTTTAGCCCCAAAATTTTTGACAATTTCCTACATATTTGCAAAATCATACTGTATATTTAATCATTTAGTTTCAACTTCAAAAACCTACTGAAATAGTTTTCATTGTTATTTCTTTATTTTTGTTGGTTTCAGAGTGGTTTATCATATCTTCAATTCACAAAATACTTATTAAAGAACTTATTAAAGAACCAAAGTATTACCATAAGGTTTTTTAAAAAGCGATTGAAGATTTTCACAGTTGTAGTGAAATGTTTTGGAATGCTATATATGTCTTTTCCCCCCGCAACAACATTGAGCGGGACATAGAAATGCCGCCCGTCCGGCCGTTCGAGTGTCCGTATGTCTGTCACACTTTTGTAAGCATTCTTCTCTACGGATGTTTGTAATCCCTAATAGATTCGACTAGTTCAAACTTGGGTACCGTGGGTCTATTTTTGTTGAATACAGATAATAACAAAGTTACCAAACTTATCCCCCTTTGACAATGAAAGAAGGTTTTTGTTAGTTCTCTCACGCCTACAATTTTCAACGGATGCTTGTGAAATTGATTCATAATGTTAAAATAATTAAAAGCTTGGACAAATTCGAATTTGAGTACTTTAAAAAAACTATTTTTTGTGGCAGCTGTCCGTCACTCACCCTTTGACCATGAAAATGAGGTTGGTGCATCCATTTCACTTTTGTAATTACTTTCACGCCTACAACGGATGTTTGTGTTTATACTTGATGTTTATTTTACTTTGACCTTGGACTATTTTGATTTTGAGTACCATACAAATCTTTTTATGGAAGTTGTGCCCCTAGTGAGCGGACTTAGAATTTTTGCTGCTCGGCGGGGGACCAAGGAATTCTTGTTTCTACAAATATTCTACATGTTCTATAGTCAAACCGGTAGATGTGTATTAAAACTTCTTAAATAAACAGTGATAATGAATAATGACTGATCAGAAGTAGGAATTAAATATAATAAACCATTTTCATATTCCAGGGACTGCTGAATAATTTAGCATTTTTTGGACTGAACCTGACCCGACATGGACTGGTTTACCATTTTTTGTATAATTGAGCAAAGGAAAAATAGTAAAGTTTTAACACATTATTTTAGGAAATCTAGATTAAAATTATTGAAATTATTGGTTTTAGCAAATAGTATGTCTAACGAGGATTCGTTACTGTCTTTCTGAATGCAAATATGTCATAGAGCAAAAAGTTCAGGTAGAATGACCAAATGCCCTTTTACACTTATTTAAGCTAAAAATAGTTCCAAATCAACATCTTATTGATGTATCCTTATTTTTTAGTTCAAATCCATCAAGATTACAATGAAACATTTGTAAGAAAACATTACAAGATCAAGTTTATTCTGACCTTATTGGTGCAATATTTTTGTTTGTCCTACTCAGGAAAAGATAACTCTCTAAAAAGTATTGAGAAGGACTAAAATAGTCAGTCATCCCAGAAATATGAAAATAGTCTATTCCTAAACCATTCAGTAACTATAATATTTACTGAAATTGGAGGAGTTATGTATCATTTCTCATTATATACTTTTACTGTGACACATTGAACGAGTGACCTTCCAATTGAAAATATAAAAAAGGTTAGGATTATTAATTTATGAAAAGTAGCAGCTTACTCTTAAAACTTTATTATTGATTGGAAAATATATGTTCTATAAAGCCTCTAGACAAAATCCCAAAATGTGGTATTAATTTGAGTTTGCTCTACTATATCAAATCTTAAAATGTTCAAGGGTGTAACAGTACTATTATTATGTTGCCTAAATTGGTGCCTTATATTTTTTAGGCAGGATGTGTTTTTGACAGATTTTTAACGAATGTTATTCCTTAGTTTGCTTGTAATTTGAGATGATCGTATGTATGATATACATTATGTTTACATCTAAGAGACTTCAAAAATATTCTTTTACCTGATGAGTGGTTACAGAACAAGTATAGAGAATTCTTCATTTCCTGGAAAAAATTACGTAAGAAAGCTACAAAACAAATTGTAAAATAAACGTAAGCAGTCTTATTGATTAATCTTTTTGTTTTGAATGAATACATAGGACGTGTGAATTTAATAATCGGTAGTAGGAGGTTCAATAACGTCTTAGTCAAGAGCAGATTTATTTGTTGTTCTCACGCTTTTCTGTTGGTCAAGAAATTTTAATAAATGCTGATACCCAACGTTTTTAAAGTTTACTTTTTCAAAAATTAAAAAAATTGAAGGTGGATTATGTCCTCTGCTGAAAGGTTAGTATAATTTTGTTATGGACAAAATTTCATATTAAATGTCATTTAAAAATAACGTTGGCAAATTATAAGAAACATTTTATGTTCTTTTAATATCTTTTATACAAAATTGAACTCAGGAGTTGTTCTTTTAATACCGAAGGCAGAAAACACCAAAATATCAAAGCTACTGTGAATAAAGGCAAAAATATGTTTATTGGGAACAGTGACATTTCATACGAGCGTTTTTCTTAATTATGTCTTGTAGAATATGAAGAAGGCTAAATAGAAATTACAAATGGTGTATTTTTGCCAAACTACCCGATATATACCTTCGTCTTCTTCTTCCCGGTAGGAGTGTACTCATAACTTTATTGTTATTACTCCGCACATGTCCTACTTGTTTTTAAGCAGGTTATTGAAGATATTTAATATTCGAGTCGCTACATCACTTGATAATCTCATTAGTGAATTTTTTGGACTGTCCACGGTGCACACAACCGGGTCCGTCAATAGAGAATAGGAACAATTAATAAAATTTGATTAAAACTGTAAGCTCGCTGTACTTAAGATTATCTGGTCAAAAATGTCCATTGTACTTCTGTCATTGTCGGGCTATCGTATGTTATTTTTTTTCAGGATTACTAATAAAATACAAAAATTGTCAGCATTTTAAATGATAATAAATATGAATAATGAAGATTTATAAAGCGCCTTATATAAATTACAAAATACATACTCAAATGCTTTTTATAAATACATAAAACTACAAAGAACAATATACTGGCAAATAAATTCAAGAAACATTAAAACAGATGTAAAACAAACTTTATCAAAATACAAATACTAAAACGGTTTTAAAACGGATTATTTGGTTATGCTGTATACCGATATTTTATGGAGAAACCTCTCAGTAACAGCATTTGAATAAAAACACTGGAAGGTCAAAAACCAAAAGTATTCAATGAAAAGTACTCAAAACCAAAAGGCTCAAATACAGCACCATGTGCAGTACTATCAAAGAAACATATATGCAAAGGGTTATAACTCCAAATCTATAACAGATAGAATGAATCTGATAGATCAGGTCTGGTTGGTAAGCATTTCAAAATCAAAGCTTTAAGTCACTTATTAAGGATCACTCATGGGATTAACTGTTCTATATTTGTTTTTTTTAGATTTTTGTTGTTGTTTTTGTTGTTGTTTTTTTTTACAATTTTCATTTGATAGTTCTCGCCACTAAAATGCATCTTGTTGCATTAAAGATTTTGGTCTTTGTCATTTCAAAAAAGGGTCCGAATAGGCCTAATAGGTGTTGAAAAAAAAAACTGCTGAAAAAATTGTTTTTATCCTATTTTTGTTGTTGATTTTTTTTATTGAATTCCTCTATGAGTTTTGTTAACAAGATGTGTCAACGGTTTTAATGTATCTTGCAACATAACCATGTCACAGGGGATCCTATTTACGCCATGCTGAAATCAACATGTCCCTTTGTGATACGATTTTAAAATTATTGTCATTGAGAAAACCGCTGTCTCATTTTCTATCAAATTTCAAATTTGCAAAAACACTTAACGTTTCACTTAAGAAAATAGACAACAAAGGGGCTAAAAATTACAATTACAAGAGTCTATAAATAAAGGTCCTCCACATTAAAGTCTCAAAAGTCTCTCTTGAAGTCAAATGGTCTTTACAGAAAGGTTTGCCTTTTTGGTGAAAGAGGTGTTTTTTTTCTTGATTTGTTATACAAAATGTATACAAAATGTAATCAAGAATAAAAAGACTGTATCATAAGCTGCACAGCAGACTTTGTCTGTTTATTGTGATGAAGTTGTTAAATTATAAATGATCAAGTGAACACGTTGAATAATAATTTGAAAGTTTTGCAAGTGCTGCTATGCCTTATTCATTTAACTGTTTAAGTAGTTTTAGCTGTATATAGTCTAAAAAGAGGTCAAATATCAGCCATTGTACTCAATGAAAAGAGGAAACTTCAAGTATTACGAATGCTAAAAGGCGTTGTTTGCTAAAATAAAGTAAAAATTATTAAATATGAAAATTATTGGCTGTTCTTCCAATGTTCTGATATTGTGACATATATTCGTTTGTATAAGGTTTGTTTAAGAAATTCATTCTACAAGTCGATATAAAAACTACTGAGGATTAATATTTTGGTTAGCTTGGAAGTCGACCCTAAATAAAATATTTTTACTTACAGACTTTCCAATTTTAGTATTGAAGATACATGGTTTAATTGAGACATTATCTTTGATATTTCATGTTCCTGAAGATTTTGTCTTATTATTGTATTTGGAGAAAAAGTAAAAAGGTTAGTTGTACCTTTTGTTGGTCAAAAGTAGTACAAAGTGGCAAGAAAGAATCTATAGGTAGAAAGTAGTTTTATTATTTATTAAATAAAATCACTAGTTTTATTTTTGTATATTTACTCTAGATTGTTTTGTCAACGTGTCTTCATGACATTTAAAAGAAAGAAAAAAATAAACATGAAGGAGTTTTGATAAATAAGATAAAAGATTACCTTTGATAGTTTTCTTTATGTTCTAAACAAAATAAAGCTTCTGGATTTCAGATAATATGATTATCCAAAAAGCTTCATTATTTTTATACTTACGTTGGTCCTCAATAATGTATGTTAAAATGCTCAAAACACATTAACATGAATCTCTAATTGACACTTGGTTATCACCTCTGAAAATAGAAAAGAAGTGAAAATTGCATCGATGTAAAACCATTGGTAATTTTGTTCTATAATTGACAATAGAAACCCACATTGACTAGTGTGTTTGTCTTGTGTAATTTGCTTTAGGTCGTTAGAAATTCTACGTTGAATGTAATAGCCCGATTGATTTCTTCATTCATTTTCTTGGCACTTCCGGTTTACAAATCGATACTGTGTGGTGGTTTGATGAAGAAAATCTGTATATGGTATATTTCAAAAATAAGACATATTATTGTGGATTGTTTATTGTATTTTGGATTTTCTAATAATAATAATTACATTGATGCATAAAACCTATGTTTTAGTACGGTATAATTGATGAATGCATGACGTCATTGTTCGCTTTAAAAAAATCTGGAATTGGCTGTGTAGATGTGGAGCCGAATAAGGTATTCTAATAATATCACGATCAATTTCTTGTAGATTCAACAAATGATCAAGAAAGAAAATATTGTATTTATAAAGAAAGCAAACTTTGCAATATCTAATACTATTGACTTAATGTATATGTAATTTATAATTTTTTTCTTGACACTAGGGGGAGATGTATGAAATTTATGATTTGATAAATAGATAACCGATAGTGTTATGTATATACATCAAATTATCATCGATATCGACTGCAATTCTTCATTATGTTATTTTATATTACTTTCAAATGTCCGCAGTCGAGTCATTAACAGGCTAAGCGTCCTATTTGATATCGGGAGCTGAGAAATCTCAGATTTTAACACATTTAAATGGCGATTAGGAGACACATTGACAAGACAGCAAGTTCCAATCGACTGTGCATGATTGGTCTTGAGCACTAAACATGAATATGGATGGTAATGAACATTGATTCCGTGCTGCGTTACCGACACAAATATATTGATATGTATTGTTGATGTGTCCGAAGCATAACTTACAACAATTTCCTAGGACAGCACGGACGATGGGATTGTAATAAATTAAAATCACTGTCAACTCTCTCGAGTATGTTTTTTTAATCGAAATTGTCTAAAATGTTATGTGAATTATGTCGACAATAATTATCATTTACCGACCTTCATTAATGTACATGTCCCCTATTTATAAATGGGGTAAACAGCCCATCGTTTTCAGAATTTATTTGACAATGACATTACACGTAAAAGTTTCATTGAGAGCTTTTTTATATTTTCAGCTATTATGCAAAATTAACTATCAACATACGGACGTACATTAAGCTTGTTACTACAAGTTTGTCATGGATTAAATATGTTAAATGTCATACATGCTCACATACGCCTCAGTGAAAAGGAACACTGTTTATGCAAGATTTTTTTCGGTATAAGTGAACCTATAAGTTACCTCAACACGCAAAGCCTTATGAAAACTTCTCAATTTTCTTTTTTGGCAAATAAACTTTATTAAGCTACTTTTTCCCTTTTTGTCTCATATCTGTATCTATTTTCCCACATATTGAAAGTGCTTTTTCTGCATTTTGATTAAAACCCCTCCTTAATGTTAAACTTTTATGCCATCATTTCACTTTAGTTTAGGTGTGATTACAATGATTTTTAAAAAATGGACATGAAAAACATTGTTGCTTTATCAGTTTTCGAAATGTATGTATTATCGTTAAATAACAAGATATTTCTCTGTAAACAAAGTCAACCTTTATTATTATGTACCAAGATTGTTCGTAAATCAATTAGATAATATATTTTATACATATTATTTTAAACCCGATGTCATAAATTATCTGATGTCATCCTTCAATGCCATTTTCTTTCAAAATCAATAATTTAATTTGTTGGTTAAATTACGGAAGTACGAAATCCATATCTTACATTTAACAAAGTTAATTGTTAAAAGTTATGACCAAAAAAATTCTAAAGAACTGAAAAAAAGCCGTTTACATTCGCTTACCTTTATTTTTTTTTATAGAAACGTTGATCTTTATTATACTTTATCAGTTTTAACACTTCTCGGATGATTTTTTTTTATTAGGAACTGTTCTTCTTTCTGGAAAATGATGTTTTATATGTAAACAAATAAAAAGATAACTTACTAGTATAATTCATTTCAAGAATAGTTGGAGCAACTTGTAGGTTGTCTGGTATATCTAAGGTTTACATATCAACTGATTATATCTTACACATAGTAAGTCATTATATGATATAAAATATGTTTGTTATCTGACCTGACCACTCATGAATTTTTAAAAAGTGTCTCAAAACTAAATATATATATAACACTAGGGACTGAGCAGTTAAAGCCAATGTATATTTACGATAACCGATTCTTGAAACGTTTTCTAGTGTTAGAACAATCACTTGCTCATGTGAAGATCTCAGTACTAGCATTGCGACAAACCATTGACTGTGGCTAAAAAACACCTTCCAGACCATAAAAAAAATCTTTGTTTTTTCTTTAGTTTGTTTCGATCGAAACATATGTAGTTTAGACTGTTTTGTATTATTATTTTACTAATGCTATATCACCTTTTCTTGATCTGTTTGAATGTTAGAATGAAAAAGAGACATGCATTTATCACTTTCATTTCTTTTCTTTTAATGATATTCTCTACATACTAAAAGTTTATTATGTGAAAATAAAAATGAAAAAAAAATATCCACATTGAAAACAAAAGGAACTGCCATGGACTTTTTTACTTACTGTTTATTTTTTTTCAGTTTGGCAGTAAAAACTGGTAATGGTGCACAAGGTGGACCAAAAAGTAGAATACCTTTACCAGAGCGAGATGACCCGTAAGTGTATCTGCACATTGCCTGTTCCAGTGTCAACTACATAATGGCAAACTAATAATTCGGAATTTTTGTTAAGGAGTAGAAAAAAATAACTCAGATTCGATGTAAAAAAAAGATTACTGGCATTTCGTGGAGATCAGGCAATAACAAATAACATATTTGTTAATACAAAACTTTAAATCTTGAAAATGTCACGGTTTGTGTGTTTAAGTATATTACCGGTACACGTATTCCATATCTAAGAATTGAATATCATGATCAAAAGGCAAACAACGACGTGAATTCAACGTGGCTTTTTCTAAGCTGAGGATATCCATTTTTTAAGTGTCTAGAAATCATTCTGATATGTGGCAAGTTTAAAAACGATATTTTTTTTAATTTTGAAATATGAACCAAAATTTGATAATGATTTGACATAGGCAATCTGATATAAATAAAAAAATTGTATTTATTAACTTTAAAAAGTGCATTCATTTAAGACTGACGACAGTGAAAAATCGTTGGGTTTCCTGTTAAAGTTACCCAGAATTCCTCTGAAATAGTAATACTACTGACCCAGAGTGGTACAAGTTATACTATATTTTTCAGACCTACACAAGAAGACATTGAAAGTTGGGGAGAATCATTCGACAAGTTAATGCAAAGTAAAGGTATATTTAGTTTTGCACTGCACCGAATAATTACACGTAGAAAATGAAAATTAATTTGATTGAAATTAAAAGGCATTTTGAAAAAAAAAGAAGAATTATTTCATTTCTGATAAGGATAAACTTTTTTTCACTCAGTTTATTTTTATCATGATATAATCTGTCAGATTGTTTTCATAAAAAGTTTGCAATTACGGTAAATGAAAAATAAATCGTGCAAAAATTATGTTTTTTTTTATTTATGTTTCCAATTTACTAATATTATCATTTATTTTACTTTTACATCTTGGCGATAAAGTGAATTTATCTGGTTTGACCATGAGATAAAGGTATAAATGTAAAGCCGTGGTTAGCACCGAACACCTAGTCAAATGCACAAGAAAATTAGTCTAGCAAGTTTTGATTATGCATTCAAAGTTACATTTCATTATCGTATACAGTTAAAGCGTGTATGTTTGTTTGTTATTCATAGGTTCATTAAATCAAAATTATTGTGGGAAAGATATAAATTGAGCCAAGATGGTTTTGGGAAAACTTTTAGAAATTTAGTTGAAATCATTATGCTCTCCGATTTTTTGAGCCTATGAACAATTGAATATTTAGAGAAGTACATATTTTTAACTAATGATATAATCAAGTATCTAATCATTGTTTCAGGTGGAAGAAAAACATTTAGAGATTTTCTTAAATCAGAATATAGTGAAGAGAATATATTATTCTGGTTAGCATGTGAGGATCTAAAAAAGGAAGATAATCCAGAAATAGTAGAAGAAAAAGCTAGGCTCATATATGAAGATTATATATCTATACTTTCACCCAAAGAGGTAAGTTGTCAAAGTTGTAAAACTAGTGTTATATATCAGATACAAATTTGTTTAAATGTAAACAATATTACTCAAACAAAATATACAAGTAAGTCAACCAAATTATAAAAGTATTAAACAATTTTTCGTACTTTTGGCCAGAGATGATAGTTCATATATAATTAAGTTTATAACCAAATTACCAAACCTTATGTTACCAACAACAAAAAGAAACAAAATGAGGCAAAGAAATCTCTAGAAATTGAGAATCATTATGGTGATGTACAGACAAGAGATTTGATGGCTTCAAAGTTCCTTTGCCATTGCAATCTTAAATTAGCAATTTATTAAAATTCCTTAAATTATTAACCGAAAGAATTAAGTAGTTGATTATAGATTATATGTTAAACACTAACAGTCACCTACTTTGTACCAGAAAAAAATATAAATGCATTCTTTAATGTATGAATACTATGACTCAACAGAGATAATCTTAAATGTCTGTTTGAAATTAAGAATGCCAATGCTGAAAACATACATAAAACAGACAAAGGTTAAACACATGTAGTCATACCAAGTCAGGACCATTGTGATCCACCAATTCTCTGGTATGACTGATTCGTTTTTGTCATTTTCTCTGGACTATGAGATTGATCATTCAAGTTCGGTAGGTTTGTTATTACCTTTATATACTTATTTCTTTTTTATTTAAAGGTAAGCTTAGACTCCCGTGTACGAGAAGTAATCAATAGAAATATGGTAGATCCAACACCGCATACATTCGATGAGGCACAACTTCAAATATATACATTAATGCATCGAGATTCGTATCCACGATTTTTAAATTCTCAAATGTACAAAAAACTACTAGAAGAGTCACAATTATCTTGAACCTTAGGAAATTTAATAAATTTTGTATCCACTATTGGTCAAATTCAAAGTTGTCGCACATGATCACTTTAGTGCAGTGTTCAGAGGTCAGGTGACAGAAACGAAAGAATGCAGGATAATGGAGAAGGCAAGGTTATGACCAGGAAAGACAGACATTGCTCATTTAATCAAAGTGCGGGATGAAATTGTTGATTTTGTTAATATTCATCGAACAACTTTGGAATGCCAACAAAGATTTTTTTCTAGATAATTTTGTTGGAATATTGTGATATGTTCGTTGTTATAGAGTCGTGTGTGCGATTATTTTTGTCTGAAAGTTGTCTAGAGTATATTAATTGTATTTTCAGAAAATATTTCGCTATGTTGTTGCAGTTATATAATAAACCATGTCAAACAAAGTTGTAAGTTAAGACTTTGAATGAAATGGTCACATAAAATTGCACAAAATTTTGGGTTTCCATCCATAGTTGACTGGATTGTGATGCATTTCAAGTCGATTTATTTTCTGAGATTACAATGTTTCCACATTTTAGCTTTAATAATACTCATATGACCCACTGCTTTCAGTCTCTGTATATTTTTGTTTTAATTTTCAACCAGTTTATGATACATGTTAAAACTGTTGTGCAATTTGTTTTCTTTTTTTTCGGCTATGTGCAATATTTTTGTATATGAATAGATCAAAGTATCAAACTCTGTTGGAATTGAATTTTGAATGAATTTCCATGTAAGGGAAGTTATCTATTTTTGTCCAGACTTTTGTCTTTCAAACTAATTTAAACCCTTGGTGCTTATCAAAATATGAAAAGTCAACCTTCATATCATTTCATCAGCGATATAAATCAAAGAGGATTTGTAGTGTTAAAAGCAAAACTTCACATTTACCAAATAATTTAATTGATTTGATGAAACACTTACGATATCATCACCTATTTCTTTTCAAAGTGTCATTTCTATTCTATTCTTACCAGTTTTCAATAGAATTAGCATAAAGATTGTATAGATGTTGTAATACGCAGACAGACTGATGCATCTACTCTTATTAGGTAGATTATTGTGATTTTAAACGATAGTGATACTGGTAGTATCTAATCAGTTGACTGTTTGGGGAAATTTTGTGTATATTAGTGCAACATACCTTTAAAACATATCTTTATTTATCAATTGTCGTGTGATTTATATCCTTTACAAAATGTGAGTTTAATGAATAATACGCATATACTCATTTGTCTTCAATTGACTGAGAATATGTGAAAAGGACAAAAATAAAAAATAAACTTTTTCTTTCAAGTGACTTTTACCATTTATTAAATATTAAAAAGAACATGAATTTGCATACGTTTCTCGATAGCAGTGTTCTAACTAATTCAATTTACAATTGTGTTCATTACTCCAAAGCTTTAGATTGAATAAAACGTTGTAAAAGTCTAATTTTACAACATTTGGAAAAAAAATCAATTATTTTTTGAAAGTATTTGATTTTGTCTAAATGTTTAAGAATCCATTAAAGTAAAAAAAAGATAAATTAAAAAATAAAATATTTTTAATAAAAAAAACGAATTATACATGTTGCCTAATACATTAAAGAACAATATTGCTAACATTATGTAAGTGGCTAATAAAAACGCTAAGATAAGTCTTTCAACTTTAACTCAAAACATAATGCGAAAAACAGTGGAACCATCAAAACTTTTTCGTATTTTTCCATTTTGTTTTGCTTTGTGAAAATACCCGGTTTCCATAAATAAAAAAAAACACTTCACGAATCAGAATTTTAATGATAATATTTACCAATTGAACATACAATGTCCAGACAGATTCTCCAAAAAAAAATATAAAGCCGCACAAGCTTTTACAAGATTCAAAGCATCCTTTGATCACATGACCTTCGTGATCCCACAGTTGGACCTCGCCAATGTCAACAAACCACTTATAAAGGAGATAAATATGATTTATATTTTTAAATATATTATAAAAATAGTTCTTGAACGAAACAGCTTTGTTGAATAAATTGAGGTCCCTCGATTACTAAAACATTAATCTTTCGTGATTCAAAGAAAGATAGTGATATTATAGACAATTTTATATAGTATTAACTAATCTCTATTATTTGGATAATTTGGCGAAGAAAATGTATTTCATTTTTATTTTCCCAGATGTTCGGGAATTTCTGCTTAGGGACAATGTTTAATTCACTGAACATGAAACATATTTTCAAAAATTCGGAACATGAACAACATTGTTGTTTCTCTTTCTTTGTAAATTATAGTACTTAATAAATCATACTAATAATTAATAGAATTGGAAACTGTGTACGGGAAAGATACCATCCCAACTTTTTTTATTTCTCCATATTTTTTTTCCTGAAAATGCCTGGTTTAAAGGAAAACCTTCACACAGAGGAATATTTACTTCAAATGGTAGATATTTAGATCTGTATTCCAAGCATCATTGTGTATTGTGATGTATTGTTATATCATGATAGAATTATGTTTACTATTTTTGAACAAATATTTTAATATTCGTCAATATAAAACATTCGAGAAATTTTATATTAGTATTTTTCGAATTTTCTTCAGATATTTGTCACTTTACCAATGTACTAAGGTTTTAACGGGTAATTATATATATTTATTTTGATTTTGTTTTAATCTCAGCGACGCTTTCGATTACGGCTGAAGCATCTCTGTTCAAGATTTAGCATAAAAAATTATCATAACTTAAAAATTAAGCATTCCATCATACGAGTAAATGTTAGCTGTCTCCCATACTAAAGTTTGTGGACCGTTTTCTGATTTCTAATGATTTGAATATATATATATATATGAGTTTACCAAAGGTTTTTTCCAACTTGTTTGCTGGCTGTCAGCTAAACTCTTTTTGATATCGCAAATGAATAAGTCAGTAGTTTGTGTGGTTTACGAGCACATAAAAGGAAAACTAAAAAGTTGTATGTATTGTAATTAATTCTTAATATTCGAAATACCCATAAACTCAAATTCTATTATCTCTACACAAGCACAGCTGACAGTAAATAAACTCGGAGACACCGAGGGAAGGATATTTGATGTCTGGTTAAGTGTGTATTTTTCATTTATTTTTATACTGACAACGATCTTGAATGGTTAGCATTTGCAATTAGTTTTGCAATTCATTTCATTTACTATATGTTTATCAAAGAACGAGTTCTGTATTAATTCTATTCTAAATGTTATCTTACTTTTTGAAAGAACAGCCAGACTAACAGATATTGATGTTAGTGGAGTATTGTGATTCATGTTTTAAATTGGTTGTGTTCAAATTTTGCGTTTAGCACCCGGTATAAGCGGCTCTTATAATTAGTATAACATCTGATGCTTCAACTGGTTAATGGGTATATATTAATGATAGACCTGGTATATACTAGAGAGATGTGCTAGATCTATATTGTTATTATTTCCATACAAAAACAAACTTAACTTATGTACCAGAATAAGAATATAATGATGTTAGTTATTACACGACCTTGATATACAAACAAGATATTATTTCTAGTAGTTTTACTTTTTAACTGTGTGATTTAAGCAATAATTGTCCTGAGAATTCGAACCCCTTGTAACATATGCCATACAATTATTTTATTGCTTCTGTGTTTTACTGTCAAAATCTTTAAGTCAACATTTAGCTATAGTGCAATAAGTAAATTAAAGTATTAAGTGTCAACACTGACCTAGACAAATGTTATTTGTTCACGGTTGCTAATACTAATATGTTATAGTTGTATGATATTTTTTTTAATCATCGATATAATTAGTCTATTTTAACAACTGCATTGTCAAAGAAGCTATTTTTTCTTTTAATATAATTTTGGTCCTTTAACTGTGCATACAAAATGTTAAGAGCAAATATTCATTATTTGTATGGTAACTAGCTCAGTTTATGGATATTGTTATTGAATGTGTAAGATAGTCAAAATATGCACAAAAACAAAGGCACAGGCTTGTGATAAAAACCCACCAGGTCCCTTTAACATAATCCAATAATTGTCTTTAATCGAAATCCCTATCCCCCTTATTCAATCGATATCAAAAAGTCAGATTTCAAATCCATAGAACAATTTCCTTTCCATCAATTATGCTTATTTTGCTTCAAGTAAAATTTAAACATAATTTAACTTGTATTCAGATGAACAAGATACTGTTACACTTTAAAAACCAACATCAACTCATAAAAGAAATCGTCATATAAATATTATGTACAGATGGAAAATAAAAGTAATGCTTTAGAGACCCCTGTGGAGGTTCTATGGTTTTCACTTTGTCCGTCCGTCCATATTTTTGTGAAGCTAAATCTAAAAACCTATCTATATACATTGACATATTCGACATTTTCAGACTGATTCAGCGCCGTTTAAGAATTAGCACGTTCAAGTTTAAAACAAATCCGTCAAAAATATTATTTCTTAAGGGCGCTTCTTGACTTTGTCAGTTTCTTATTGAAATATTTTTTTTAAAGATTAAAAAAAGTAAATTACATACTTGTACTTATGATGTGCAACAAAAGCATTAACATCAATATCAGAATCTTTTCCATATAAACATTGTTTATCATTATTTGGTTGACATTCCATTGTATATAATTGATAATGATTTTAATCATATATAAGACTCTACGGCGATGGAAATAAACTAAGCATTGAATTTTAGGTTAGGTTTGTTATTAATATTTTCTTTGCTATTTTTACAACTTAAAAACATTTAAAAACCCACTTTCATCGATAAGCAAAAATGGTATGGAAGATAGAAATACCCAGTAGTTTTTTTGTTTACCATATATGTCTGTCCTTATATTATTCAAAAGGGACCAACTTATATGTAATGTCCTAGTTTTAATATAGTTAAATGTCGGCTGTAGAACCGAATATTTTGTACTACTTAAAACATTCTTTGTGGTGAACATTTTAGAAATCATTTGAGCAGTGTGTAATTAGCTCTTATTATTTATTTTGCATAAGGCTGTAACAATAACTTTGTTTGATACCCGTCAAAGAACATTTTACACTTTCTTTTATTTGTGGTGTAGACTATTTCATACAAAATATTTACGAATAAATCTAACTATTGTGTTTAGTAGTTTTGATGTTTGTTTTCTTTATGACTTCTTGTTGGGTGTTGATATTTGTTTTGTTTCTAAAATTTCAGCTTGTGGAGTTTTCGTATCACAGTTGATTCTTTACTCTAGAGCTTGTGCGAATTACATCGCTTTCCTTGGTAGAGCGGCACGTTTGACACAGAAATTGCTTTCACAGGGTTATGTTGCTCCACTGTTGCTGTTTTCACTCAAGATATTTTACGGTAGAAACTCAAATAAGTGCAGATGTTGGTTTGTCGTAGAATTTTGTTTTGTCTTCCTTTACCGGATTTGACACATTGAATTAGAAGTAGCAAAACGACGGGTGTACTATAGCAGGCAAGGAACCGCTTACTATTCCAGATCACCTGAGTTCACTCTTGTTACGACCTGAGTTCGCGTTCTTGATTTCCGTTCGGTTGATTTTGTGTTTTATGTTTCTTCGTGCTTTTCTTGTACGTGTTTGCCGGTTTTGTGGTTGTCCTTTCGTGACACTCGAATATTGGTTCCTCTTTGCTTCATGTTTCAATAGTAGTTTGGTCTTTTCGTTTCGAATACCCCTTTTGTTTGGGTCTATCTTTGTAAAATACAAACACAAAAACTGTTATATAAACGATTAGTTTGCTATGCTGTTTATCGATATTTCAAGGAGTAACCTCTTATCAGCAGCATATGAATCAAAACATTTGAAGGTCAAAAACCAAAAGTTTTAAATGAAAGGTACTCAAAGCCAAAAGGTTCGAACAGGGAATCCAAATCATTTTAAAAATTACAAAACATATTGGGCGACATTAAACAAAATTCCTGCCATGTTTGTCAAAAATTAATACAAGTACTGTGGACTATTTATTTTCATGGGTATCAGTATCAGTGGTATTCGGGAAAAAATGTCAGTTCGCGGGTTACCACAAATTAGTAAAATCTTTTTCTAAATTCTTCCACAAGTATCGATCTCTTATTGAAAAATTTAATTGTACACGCCACTTTCTTATAGTGAAAGGAATATCACATCCTGAATTTTATGGTAATGATTTTTATAAAGCTCACAAATTTAAAAGCAATCCAATAGAAATGAAAAATTGGCTTCAAAATGTATTACGGAAAGGATATGAAATGAATATCTTGATTAAATCTTTGAATTTAGTGTTTTTTGGCAGAAATATTGAAAACTTGATACTCGCTTTAAAACTTCCATAAACGTTTTTACTATTGTCATTTTTAAGCATTATAGCGATCAAGCGTGTCGGTTTTGTGTGATGACACTTCACTAAATCATTATTGTTTGAAGTGTTGTGTCGGATTTAAAATCGATACGTTTGATTTTTTTACATCAGTCGATTGATGATTCTCAGCTAGCTGTCAGTAACAGCGAGTGTTCTATAGAGAGTTCCTTTACCGTCCTTTTGTTTGTTCTTGTTTTTTGTCTTAGGTTCTCTCTAGTAGAATTGGACTTTGATCGATTTGATTTTTATTGTGTGTTTAGTTTTTGTGCTTTGTCTATGAATATTGATAGGGGGAAGGTTGGGCCCAAAAAACTAGTTTAACCCCGCCACATATTACATGTGCCTGTCCTAAGCCAGGAATCTTTGACAAAGCTTTCGTTTGTACTTGTCTTTTTGATGTTTTCTGTTCCTTGTTTAAGAAGGGGGTCTATCTGTGACTATTTCAGGGCTGGATTTGAATTATATGCATCTTATTTAGACCATGGGCCAATTGCAGAACCGCGAGCAGTGCCAAATGGCCTCGTTGAAGGCTGCTGGCGGTTGTCCATTGTGGTTTTTCTAAATTGCCGTTTAATTGTGGGCTGTGTCGCGTACACTTATTCCACATCTCTTTATTTTCTATTCTTTAATTCATGGCGGTTAAGTTTTGGGAAATCGAATTTCGTAGACCAGTCCCTTTATGTAAAACCACAGAACTTGATACTCCACGAAAATAATATAATGCAACCACAGTATGCTACAAAGTATCCATGCTGTTGTTTTTGTGTCGTCAGACTCAAAAGCAAAAAAAAAAGAATCTAAATATTTTTAGAACTAGTTTTTCTGAACATATTATCATTTGTGTGTAGATTGTGCAGTGCAACTGATGGTCTAATTGCGATTTAAATTACTTCAATAATACCTTACCAAAATATTATAAATATCAATTAAATAAGATTATTACGCTTCCGTAAACAAGTGTCAATCTAGAAATAAACCTTGAAATGTCGAAATCTTTTCATTGATTGAAGATGTGTATATCTAAGAACTTTACTTGGAAAAAAAAACCTGCAACATACTTCTCAATACAAATGACAACAAAGTTCCAGACAATCAATTGTGCTACGCCTGACGCGCGTTTCGTCTATTCAAGACTCATCAGAGGCGCTCTACCAAAAATATTGAAAATGCCAAACACTGTATGAATATGAAGAGCATAGAACAGTATAACCAAAAATACCAAACGGGGAACCAAATTATTACCAAGATATTCAACCTATGTCTGGGGTAGGAAGAACCTTAGGGTTTAGACAATTTTGAAATTTAGACGGATAATTTAAAGCTTTGATGTATTCTCCAACTCAAAAGTGTTGGTGCCGGAGCGGGCTAACCTCGGGGAATTTAAACTCCACCAGCAGTGCTAACCTTCACGTGTGTTCGAAATACAAATGACAACAAAGTTCCAGACAATCAATTTTGCTACGCCTGACGCGCGTTTCGTCTATTCAAGACTCATCAGAGGCGCTCTACCAAAAATATTGAAAATGCCAAACACTGTATGAATATGAAGAGCATAGAACAGTATAACCAAAAATACCAAACGGGGAACCAAATTATTACCAAGATATTCAACCTATGTCTGGGGTAGGATGAACCTTAGGGTTTAGACAATTTTGAAATTTAGACGGATAATTTAAAGCTTTGATGTATTCTCCAACTCAAAAGTGTTGGTGCCGGAGCGGGCTAACCTCGGGGAATTTAAACTCCACCAGCAGTGCTAACCTTCACGTGTGTTCGAAATACAAATGACAACAAAGTTCCAGACAATCAATTTTGCTACGCCTGACGCGCGTTTCGTCTATTCAAGACTCATCAGAGGCGCTCTACCAAAAATATTGAAAATGCCAAACACTGTATGAATATGAAGAGCATAGAACAGTATAACCAAAAATACCAAACGGGGAACCAAATTATTACCAAGATATTCAACCTATGTCTGGGGTAGGAAGAACCTTAGGGTTTAGACAATTTTGAAATTTAGACGCAAAGGACACAAAAGTACTACTCATTATTTGTCTTTTTTTATCTGAAAGAAAGGGAAATAAGAACTGTTAAAGCATGATATTTACAAAATTATCGTTCGGAATTTTATCTCGGCTTATGATATATGATATATACTAATGGAAAAAAGCGTTACATATTTGAATACTTAAGGAAATTTTGAAACTGATATAACACTACAAAATAATTGACAATAAAAATTCAAATTTACAGTTCTGATAAATCATGTGAATAGACGATAAAGAAGATAATAAGTGTGCGTGACACACCAACATAAAGAAGCGGCAATTTAAAAATCACAAAGGAGACAGCCAACAGTCTTCAACATGATCAGAGGTCGCTCAACGTCTTAAATGGCCAAAGACTAAAAATACAATACATATTATCCAAAACCAATCCTTAAATTATCGACGAAAGACCCATTTCTGGGCATAGAACAAAAAACAGATAGATGACATGACAGGGATAAACAAAAGCTTTGACAAGGATTCCTGGAATAGGACAGGCACAAAAAAGTTGTGGTGGGTTAAAGGCATACATGTATTGTCTACCAAAATCACATTGTTTTCGTCCCCAATTTTTTAATTTCATATAGACCAAAATGTATTACAAAAAAAACTTTGAATATCCATTTTTTAACAAATTTGCCATAAACTTGGTTTATTTTGCTCAAAATTATTCGACCGTGTTGATTGATTATTTGTTTACATTTGTGACGACAGATATATTTTAGTGTATTTAATACGGCCATCGATCAGATGTTTTGTTCCTGAAGACAAATTGAACAAATTCGATGTGAACTATCAAAATCATCTTCATTTTTAATATCTAAGCCATAGATGTCATTTTGACCTTTGCGTTTTCGTCGCCTAGAATATTTCTACGGACAGAAATCTCGAGATACAGTGTATTGGTCGCGATTTTGAACAAGCACAGTTTATAAACAAAATTAGAAAATAGTGTCCATGCTTAAGGAAGGATTAAGCTCATGAATATGAATTATTGTAAAGCTTTACAAATATTATTTAGTGATTATTGTTTTTCAATTTTTAGATAAATATGGTACCATAGCCGTATTTTTGTTGTTCATATGTTTAAAATTAGACAAAACAGGTTGTTTGTTGGCCTTGTTAGTTAAAAACAATTCGTAGACAATATCCTTTCAAACTAGGTTTTGGCGTCCAACCTTCCCTATTGATAATCTTGTACAAAACACAAAAATAACATACTCTAAAAATCAAATCGATAAAAGTTCAATTCACCAATAAAGAACCTGTTGGCTGTCTCCATTACGAGAGCAACGAGACGTAGAGGAATTATCTTGAGAACACTCCCAGTTACTGACAGCTAGCTAAGAAGCATTTATCGACTGCTGCAAACAAAGTATAACATATCAATTCTAAATCAGACACAAGCCTTCAAACAACTAATGATTTAGTATTACAGTATATCATTCAACAAAACCGACATATTTGATCGCTGTTATTTTCAAAAACAATACAATAGTCAAAAGGTAAAAAAATACGTTTTAAAGTTACTATCAAATTATCCATACTTCTACCAAAGAATACCAAATTTAAAGATTTTACTTAAACCTCCAACTCGTTTCCTTTCTTTAATAAGCTATTTATTAACCAAATCACCATGTCCAGAGGATTGTTTTTGAATTTTCGTGCCTTATTAACAACATTTCCATAAAATTCAGAATGTGATATTTCTTTTATAATAAAAAATCGACGTGTACATTTATTTTTTTTTCAATAAAATGTCCATATTTATAACGAATTTGTGAAAGATTTGACTAATTTGCGGTATCGATAATCTTGCTTTAGTAATTGTTTTGTAATGAATCAGTTTTTGTCATTAATATCAGAAACGCCATTGCATATTCGAGCATATCTGACTAACTGTGAATTGTACACCGTAAGATTGGGCTAGTGGTAAATCACCTTAAAAAAGAGAAAATTTTTAATTGGGAAAGAAAAGTTAATTATAATATAAGTCATTAGTTAGCAATTTTCCATTGACAATGCTTAAGTCTAAATCAAAAGATGGACATCTATCGCCGCTCGAGTTAGATTTATTAAAGGTTAGTTCTTTAGGATAGAAACCATTTACAAAGTTGAAGAGAGTGGGGTTGTTAAGAGCAAGGATTTCGTCTAAGTATCTGTAATAGAAAATAATGAGATGTGGAATAAGTGTACGCGACACAGCCAACAATCAAACGGCAATTCAGGAAAACCACAATGGACAACCGGCAGCAGCCTTCATCGAGGCCAGTAGGCGCTGCTCGCGGTTATGCAATTGGTCCATGGTCTAAACAAAAGGCATATAATTCAAATCCAGTCCTCAAATATAGACCACGTTCTTAAACAAGGAACAGAAAACATCAAAAAAGACAATTACAAACGATAGCTTTGTCAAGGATTCATAGGTTAGGACAGGCACATATGATATGTGGCTGGGGTTAATTTAGTTTTTTGGGCCGAACCTTCACCCTATCAATATTCCTAGACAAAGCACAAAAACTAAACACGCAATAAAAATCAAAACGATCAAAGTTCAATTCTACTAGAGAGAGCCTTAAACAAAAGACAACAAGAACAAACGAATGGACGGTAATGGAACTCTCTATAGAACACTCGATTAATACTGACAGCTAGCTGGGAATCATCAATCGACTAATGTAAAAAAAATCAAACATATCGATTTTAAATCCGACACAACACTTCAAACAATGCTGATTTGGTGAAGTGTCATCACACAAAACTGACATGCTTGATCGCTATTATGCTTAGAAATGACAATAGTAAAAACGCTTACGGAAGTTTTGAAGTAAGTATCAAGTTATCAACATTTCTGCAAAAAAAACACTAAATTCAAAGATTTAACCAAAATATTCAATTCATATCCTTTCCGTAATACATTTTGAAACCAATTTTTCATTTCCAAGGGATAGTTTTTAAACTTGTGAGCTTTATAAAAAAACATAACCATAAAATGCAGTATTTGATATTCCTTTCACTATCAGAAAACGACGTGTACTATTAAATTTTTCAATAAGAGATCGATACTTGTGGAAGAATTTAGAAAACAGATTTTACTCAATTTGTGGTATCGATAACCTTGTTTTAATAATTTGTCAGTAATAAAACGGTTTTTATTATTAAAATCAGAAACACCACCGCAGATCCGAGCATATCTTACTAACTGAGAAATGTAAACCCCGTATGATGGCGCTAGTGGAACATCTCCTTCAAGAAAAGGGAAATTTATAATAGGGAAGGTAAAGTCGTCACGTTTATCATAATCTTTGGTTTGTAATTTTCCGTCAATAATACTTAAATCTAAATCTTAAATAGGCATCTAAAAAAGGCATCTGTCCCCGGTGACGTTAGATTTGTTCAAGGTTAATTCAGAAGGATAGATATCTGTAATAAAAGTAGAAAATGAAGGATTGTTGAGTGCAAGAATTTCGTCTTAATATCTAAAGGTATTTTTGAAAGTTTCGATTAGGTTCTGTTTGTTGGGGTCTTTTTGTAATTTAGCTATAAACTGTGATTCATAACAGTCAGTATAGGAAAAGGTCAGCTATAAGTGGCGCACAATTAGTAACCATAGGAATACCTATAATTTGGCGATAAATTTGTTTACCAAAACGTATGTAAATATTATCTAACAAATAATTAAGAGCAGTAATAGTTTCTGCATCAGATTTAAGTATTCTTAAAAACATCAATAAGGCGGTGTTTGATTGTGTCTTGTTGTAGTTTGGCCATAAATTGCATTTCATAACAATATAAATAAAAGGTCTGCTATAAGAGGAGCGCAACTGGTTCCCATGGGAATACTAATAACTTGGCGATATATTTGTTTTCCAAAACGTATGAACAAATTATCTAAAAGAAAGTTCAGTACAGTTATCATTTTTAGTTGGAGTAAACATCAAAGCTTTAAATTATCCGTCTAAATTTCAAAATTGTCTAAACCCTAAGGTTCTTCCTACCCCAGACATAGGTTGATTATCTTAGTAATAATTTGGTTCCCAAGTTTGGTATTTTTGGTTTTATTAAGGTCTTTCCCTTTCTGAAGGAAAGACCTTACTGTATTTCTTATGATTATTAATTTTTTTTCTGCCACAGATTTCAAAAAAGTGTAAAAAAAGTCTCTTGACCGATCTTAACGAAATTTGGCACACTTATTCAGCACTACCAGGAATAGAAATGGGTAAGCCTGTTAGCGCCAACTCTTATTAGTTTCGGCGCAATAGCGCCAAACGCTGTTTACCCTTGTTATCAGGTGAGCTCAGAAACGGTAAAAGTTATCAAGTTTCTGTTTAGTGAAAATGGTAGCTTACATCCTGGTGATGATTTATCATGCAAAAATAAAGCTGTAATTTACTTCCTGGTTGCGCGCGAATGGCGCAAACTTGGCGCAAAATGTCAAAGTTGTCTGATTTTGATGAAATTCAGTTTCCAGGTAGATTTGAGAGTCCTAATAACGAATCTGTGGTTTAAAATTTTTTTTCGTTTACCATTGCCAAAATGGCGGTCGTCAAATGTTTTTTTACTTATAACTCGAAAACCTTTAGAGATAGTATAGACAATATTCGAACAAAAAATGATCGTCTTGAAAAGACCTACAATTTGAGTCCAAGAAGTGCATGATTCGGTTGAGCGGTTTCGAAATGGTGGCCGAAACAGGTTTTCGCGAAATAGGTTTTTTGCCAATAACTGGAAAACCTTTACAGATAGTATAAAAGACATGTGTATGAAAAATGACCTTCTTGACAAGACATATCAGTTAAGCCCAAGAAGAAGATGTTACGGTTGAGTTGTCTCAAAATGGCGGCCAAAAGCATCATCCAATGCATTATTTACTTATTTAACATTTTAACGATAACATATAATATAGTAAGTATATATATTTTTATTGTCGGTAATTAAAGAGCTTGACTTTAAGACAAAGGTCAAAGGTCATAGGTCAACTTTACGGAAAAGACCTCTCATTTGTTCTCTGAACAAATGGCACTTTAATTGTTCCATGCTCTTCATATTCATATAGTGTTTGGCATTTTCAATATTTTTGGAAGAGCGCCTCTGATGAGTCTTGAATAGACGAAATGCGCGTCAGGCGTAGCAAAATTTATTGCCTGGAGGTAGACTTCCGGAAACATGGCGAAGTAAACACCACGCTTAAGGTCAGCTCCTAGATTAAGATTAAAATCTACGTTTAAATGCTTCTATATGGAAAAATAACATCGTATACGACACAATAGACAATTAACCTTTACAGTTACAGTTAAAACAGTTCTAAATATTACATAAAAGATCGACTATTTATCGTTTTGTACTGAAAGTGTGTCCACACGAATCGAGTGCACCGCACCATAACAAAGATAAACAACATGTCAACTGAAATGGATTTGGATGAACGAATCAAACTAGAACACTTAAAACAAATGTACAAGGATAAAGAGCTGTCAGATTGTTTCGCAAACCTTCATATGTCAATAAATAGAGAAATCGCTGATGTCCGACGAGAGATAAAGGAAACAAACAGTAGAATAGACAATATAGAGTCGCACACAGAGCTCATTAACGATCAGATAAAAGCGATCCAGGAAGAGTCCGTCCCTAATCTAGAAGACAAAATAGTAGACGAGACAAATGAGCGTATCCGCCTAGAAATGTGGGGAAGAAAATGGAATTTGGTGATAGGGGGGATAGAAGGAACTTTGAGTGAAACACCCCGTATCACTGAACAAAAAGTAAGGGCATTCTTTGAAACAACACTGAACATGTCCAACGAAGAAGTGAATTCCATTCTCCTTCAGGCTACCCATAGGCTCCCTGGTGGAAAGGATGAAGAGAAGCGCCGTATTATTGTGCGTTTCAGCAGTCTAATAGTTCGAGACGAAATTCTAGCAGCAGGGATGAGACTTCCAAGGGGTTCTGGATACAGCATCGTGCCTGATGTGCCACCATCAGTTGGAACTCTTCGACATAGACTACTTATCAAACGTCGGTCAATGCCTCAAGAAGTCCAGAAGAGAACGATATTGGTTTATCTTAAAGAACACCCTTTTGTGGCCCTAAAAACAAAGACCAAGCCTTCATAGATGGACGCGTGAAGCCTGACTTATTGGATATTTTATTTAGATAGAAATCACTGTAATATCTTTTTGGAAGTTATTAGATAAATAACGTGTTCTTCTTATTTTTTTTTCCTCTTTATTTTGTACATATATAAAGTTTTGTGTTTTGGTTTGTTTTTCCATTACAATGTACTATTGATTGATTGAAGTTCGGAGAATCTGGTTCAAACTGGTTTTATTTGTATCGAGTTTACCAGCTAAATATAAATTGTGTATTGCAGGTAGTAATGTTGAATCCTTACTAAATAAGTTCATGTCTAAGTAGTCCGACTATTCACCGATAGTAAACTTAATATATAAGAGCAAAGTTTTTTGAAATACTATTTAAAAGCTAGAGCTTTTCCTTAATTTACATTATGACAATGCGTATACCAAAATTGTTGTTTGCCATGGAAGTTGTGAACCGGTTTCCGAACTTTTATAACTTGTTTACTCTTTGTATGTTAAAGTCGGTTAAAAATTTTTCCTTCTCTTATCATCTATCAACATTATAATTCATATATGAAATAGCAAACAATCTTAGCAAAAGCTAAATAAGAGTTAGATTTTTTTTAGTATGGAGCTCACTGGGCGTATTTTATTTAATTTTAGGATTGATCTTATATATTTACCATGAGAAGGAAGGATTTTTTCGGGGGACGTCGGGAATATAGAAAAAATGATCAAGATGTGAAGTATTTTCAGTTTATTTTTGTAGTAAATGTTTCAATATCGGTTAGATTGATGTTACTCTATGTTTTGTATTGTTGTTATGCATATATTATAAAACTAATTTTAAAGTATGGTTAAGATAAAAATAGGAAGTGTGAACTGTCGAGGGTTATCATCTGATAAGGTCAAAAGACAAGATATTTTTATTAAATGTAGGCAAAATTATGATATCACACTTTTGGTTGACACCCATTGTAAGAAAGAGTTAGAGCCGTATTGGAAAGCTGAATGGGGATATGAAGCAAGGTTTAGCTCTCATACCACGAATAGTAGAGGTGTTGCCATATTATTCAAAAATTCTTTTCAATTCGAGATTCTTAAAGAACGTTCCGATAAAAATGGAAATTTTCTTATGCTGAGTTTAAAAATACATGATATGACGATAACATTAGTTGTTGTTTACGGTCCAAATAACGATTGTCCACAATTTTATTCTCAGGTACAACAAAAGATAGAATCTTTTGGCAATGCTTCAGTCATAATTGGTGGTGACTGGAATGTGCCACAGGACTATCTTTTAGATACTTTTGAATACTCTAATAAAAATAACGAAAAAGCACAGAAACAAATCTTTCAAATGATGGAAGAATTAGATCTAATTGATATATTCAGGGAACTGAACCCAGATTCTAGGCGCTTTTCTTAGAGGGGTCCTAATAAGAAGCAAGCTCGACTTGATTATTTTCTAACGTCATCTGACTTTCAGTCATCTTTGACTGAGGCAGACATAGGTGTTGCATATCGATCTGACCACTCTCCAGTTTTTATAACTATAAGTATAAATGATCAACCAAGAGGGAAGGGAACTTGGAAGTTTAATAACTGCCTGCTTTATGATCAAGACTACATTAATATGATTAAAGATTGTATCAAGGAAACACTTGAGCAGTATAAAACAAGCGATCATGAAGATCTGTTTGAGGTTAATTTTAGTATAAATGATCAGATATTTTGGGAAACCCTTAAATTGATGATAAGAGGAAAAACCATTTCTTATTCCTCTTTTAAGAAAAAAGAGAGGGATAAGGTGGAACAAGATCTTGAAAACAAGTTGAAAAACTTATATGAAGAGCAAAACCTAAACGAAAATGAAATTGCTAGACTAGAATTAGAATTAAAACAAATAAGAGAGGAAAAAATTAAAGGTATTGTTATTAGATCAAAAGCTAAATGGAATGTTGAAGGCGATAGAAGTACCAAATATTTTTGTAACTTAGAGAAAAGACATTTCGTCGAAAAAACAATTCCAAAGCTAATATTGGACGATGGTTCAGAAATTATAAGTCAGTCTGATATTTTGTTGGAACAGAGACGATACTATGAAAATCTTTACTCTAGTAGAAATACTGAGATTAAGGATGAGCATAGTGTATTTTTTTATCCAAATAATCCATTTATTCAGAAGCTAAGTCACGATGCTCGGGATTCTTTAGAAGGACGAGTTTCTTCTGAAGAAATGTTAAACGCCCTTAAAAATATGAAAAATGGAAAGTCCCCTGGTCTAGACGGCTTCACTGCCGAGTTTTATAAATTTTTTTGGAATGACTTGAAATATTTTCTTATACGATCATTTCATGAAGCTTATCGCACTGGAAGTTTATCTGTTTCTCAAAGACAAGGGGTTATTACTTGTCTCCCAAAAGACGGGAAATCGAAATTTTATTTAAAAAATTGGCGTCCCATATCTCTTCTTAATGTAGATTATAAGATATGTGCTTCTGCTATTGCACAAAGAATAAAAAAAGTTTTGCAAACCGTTATATCAGATACACAAATGGGATTTATGAAGGGGCGTTTTATTGGAGAGTGTACCAGGTTGATATGCGACATTATTGAAAAATGCGAGACTGATGAAACACCGGGTATACTATTATTGCTGGACTTTGAAAAAGCATTCGATTCTTTAGAGTGGAATTTTATAGAGAAGGCGCTTCAGTTTTGGGGATTTGGTCCATCCATTGTCAAATGGTTCGAAATTTTTTATAATGAATCTGAGAGCTGTATTTTAAATAATGGACACGTTTCTAAAAGATTTAAGATCGAAAGAGGTGTGAGACAAGGTGACCCTTTGTCTCCCTATCTCTTTATTTTATCAGTAGAATTATTAAGTGCAGCAATTAAGTACGACAATAACATAAAAGGTATAAAGATAGATAACTCTGAGTATTTGATTAGTCAATATGCGGATGACTCAACTTTAATTTTGGATGATAACTTACACTCTATTAATACAGCTCTGAATATGGTCGATCTGTTTTCTGCTTGTTCGGGTCTGAGAGCAAACTTTGATAAAACCCAAGCAGTTTGGATTGGGTCCAAACGGGGCTGTGGTGAAGAACTTCCTACTTTAAAACCTGTAAACTGGAATCACTCAGGAAATTTTAAACTTTTGGGCATTCATTATTGTCTCTCAAAACCAGATAAATATATTGACAATTTCACGAAAAATTTGGAGAAGATAAAAAGATTGTTAAATGACTGGTCTCTTCGAAGGATTTCATTAATTGGAAAAATTACTGTTATAAAGTCTCTTGCGCTTCCAATTTTAGTTCAATCATTTACTGTATTGCCTAATCCTACAGACAAAATTTTAAAAGAATTTGAAAATGTGTTTTTTCACTTTCTATGGGGAAGCAAAGTTGACAAGGTCAAAAGAAACTCTATTATTGGAAACTATGAAAATGGGGGGCTCAACATGCCCCACATTTTGTCATTTCTTCAAGCATTAAAGATATCGTGGATAAAATACACAGGATTCTTTGAAGGTTCACGCAAAACATTTTAACTGTTTTTGGGAAAGTGTTATTCTTTCATGGGCAGAGACAAAGGAAGATTTAACCACAGCCCCAGAGGATATTTTATCCCAACCTATTTGGTACAATCCGAAGATAACTGTCGGTGGGAATGTACTAAAGTATAGTCGATTGGCTCGACCAGATATTTTCTTTATAAATGACCTTGTAAAAGAAAATGGCCAGTTGTATTCTGTTAACGAATTTTGTACAAAATATAACATACAGATACACTTTTTGGAATACTATAGTATTATATCAGCTATCCCACGACGGTGGAGAAATATTTTGTTAGATAATGGAACAAATAGATTAGATTCCATATCTGATAAAATGGTATTTTTAATGCGTGTCAACCAGAAAGTTGTTAAACCTATATATCAAACATTGCTAAAACAGTACTTTAAACAACCATTAAAATCTCAAGATAAATGGAACCTTGAACTTAATATGGATAATGAAAATTGGAAGTATATTTATGAAATCCCCTTTGTAAATATTCTCAGTACAAAATTACAATCTTTCCAATACAAGATTAATACTAGAATTATATATATAAATAGTCTACTTTATAAATGTGGACTATCTGAGACAGAGTTGTGTAGGTTCTGTTTTGAAACAAAAGAAAAATTAGTACATATTTTTTATGAGTGTTCTTTTGTCAAATCTTTATGGCTTAAATTTGCAGAATGTCTATACTCAAAATGTAGTATAACAGTCAATATCAATCCTGTAAGTTGTCTATTTGGATTTACAAATGATCCGTATTCTTCTATTTTAAATACTTGTTTTATTATAGTAAGATATTACATATATGTCAGTAGTATTAAACAAGAAATCATAAACTGGGAAGGTTGTCTAAGAACCCTTAAATATTACAGAGATATAGACTTAAAATCAAGGTTTCTTTGCTCCCCAAGACGTTCACACACCATCAAATGTAATTGGGATTCTGTGAAGCAATTGTTTCAATCTGACTGACAAAAATAACAACAAAACATATGTTTTCTTTCAAACATTTTGAGAATTTTATCTGTAATATGCTTTTGTAATGTCTAACATATAATATGTGAAACTGTAACTGAATGTTTTGATCAAATAAAAGTATATATGACAAAAAAAAATTTATTGCCTGGAACTTTGTTGTCATTTGTATTTCTACGTTAATCCAGTTAACATAGCTTTTATGGGTTCCGTTACTTAAAAATGATTTACTTAATACTTTTGAAACTTTAGAACAGATGTATTCACTTTAAGATTTATCAATGCACCATTTAACTAAATATTCATTTTTTTTAAAGATTATGAGGTAGGTTTGTATATTTATACCACTATATCATAAAATGTAACGAGATACCCTGCATTAATCATGCCTAATTAGTAGATAAGGCTAAATTCCTGAAAGACCCCCCTCATTAATTATCATAAACTTTCATTTAGCACCCTCTACAGTCCCGTGGTATAAATCAGTTATCCCCCATCGGGCATCCGCCCTCAGGGGATAACTAACACAAAGTAGAAAAATCATAGCTAACAACGGATCCGGAAAGCTTTTTCAAATATCCAAAATTTGTCCAAAACATCAAGAGAATTTTTTACGCTTAAAACATGATTTACGCCACTATTTTCAAAGATATTGTCACAGTATCGAATGATAAATTCTTTCATTGTAGTCAAAGCAAAAAAAGGAACTTAAGAAATATTGGTCGATACCTGTTAAAGTGTGAAATGACTGAGATGACTATCAGGGTACATTTAAATCGGGTTTTTTTCTGAAAGCAAGGGTAATGGAAATACAAATGACAACAAAGTTCCAGACAATAAATTTTGCTACGCCTGACGCGCGTTTCGTCTATTCAAGACTCATCAGAGGCGCTCTACCAAAAATTGAAGTTTAAATGAATTTTTGTTGATTTAAATAACCATTTCCGGTTGTGGTCGGATACCCTGAGATCCCCACTAACCGTTAACACTTTTGTGTCCGAATCCAAAACCTACTGTTTCCAAAGACAAAACAAACGGAATAAAAATTTGTCTTTGAATGATAATTAACATTCACACTCCCCTCCTGACCATAGCAACTTTATGTAAAATGTTTTAGACAATAAGTGTTTAAACTTTTGTGTTTTTGTTTCAATTCAATACACAAGAGGACATCAAATTTGACCTACCGGACAAAAAGATCAAAACTTCGATACAAATTTTCAAATTTATAGCTAGGTTTTTAGGAGAATCACCATTATCAAAATAAATTATCAAAATTTTAATGTATCTGATTGGCATTAATTTTCGGGGTGTAACGTTTCTTTTGTTCATGAGTAAATGATCATGACAAATAAAGGATACAAATTTAGTAGGACCTAGATCTGGACATAATGCATTATATTGACACATTTGTTTAGTTGAAGACAGCTAGTTTTTTAGTACAATTTTTTTCATTCAAAATGGATTTCAAATAATAACAAAATATCCCTATTGTTACTAAAACTGACATGATGGTGAATACTTTTAGTAAAATTATAATAAAATGCCGCAAGAGGTTTGAGGTCACTTGAATGGGCTATGCGAAAAAATGGGGAAAACAGAACTGAAAATTACAGAATTTATAAAAAGGTAATAAGTGTTTACCTTAAGTTATCTACAGTTACCCAAAAATGTTACGAACGCAGAAGAGTAGTTATCTTCTTAGTATTCGTCTCTTCATCATTATCGTCACTTGTTACACTTTTGTCACTTCCGATAATAGTATTGTAATCTGTGTTGTAGTCTACAATCATTGGGTGTTCTTTCCAGCGCTTGTCCAGTCGACAATCAAATGTCGTTACCACTGTTTTGGGAAGGCTATTCCATACCATAACCACTCGGTTAGTGAAAAAGTGTTTACTAATGTCTAATCTACTGTGCTCTTTCGTTATTTTAAGTGAGTGTCCTCTTGTGGTGTTGTTATTAAGTTGGAACAATCCAGATGTCACCCTACTATCATAAATCGTGTTCTATTTTATCTCCTTTGAGTCTACGGAATCTGAGTGTTGGTAACCGTAACGTTTTTAGTCTTTCTTCGTAGAATTTGTCTTTTAGAATGCTGCTGAGCATTTTTGTAGTTCTCCGTTGGACATTCTTGATGGCATCAATGTCCTTCCTTAAGTATGGATTCCATGTGCTGTGGTTATCGGTAGGACCTTACACTTATCGGGATGGAACCTAAGTAACCACTTCTCACTCCATGTAAATAGTTTTTTTATATCGTTCTGGACTATAGTGATGTCATCGTCAGTATCAAAAGATCGGTACAACTTTGTGGCATCAGCAAACATTTGAATCTACACAGCCGGCCGGATAAGTCATTTATGAAGACAACAAACAATATAGGACCGAGTACTGATGCTTGTGGTATTCCGCTAGACACATCATGCCATGCAGAGAAGTTGCGGTTGATTTGTACACGTTGTTTGCGGTCATTCAGAAAGTCCATTACCCAGTGACATGTCTGGTCACCTCTGCCATAAGAATGAAGTTTGTTGATGAGTCTTTTATGAGGCACCTTATCGAATGCCTTCATAAAACCTGTATAAATGGAATCTATTGATCCTCTCTTGTCTAGTATACTTGTCCAATGTTCGAGAACAGTGAGTAATTGTGATGACGTTATTCTTCTTCCTATGAAGCCAATTTGTCTATTGCTAAATAAGTCAAACCTGTTCATGTGATCGACAATTTTTTTTCGAATGAGCTTCTCCATGGTTTTACAAATTCTACCTGTAAGGCTAACATTTCGGTAATTTGATGCTAGTTTTTTTCTCTCTCCCATTTTTTAATAATGCGGTGATTTGGCCTATCTTCTATTCCACTTCTGAAGGAGCTCTTAAAAATCATACAAAGTGGTGTGTCAATCAGATCGGCTAGCTCGTGTAATTTTAGTGGGTGCACTTGATCTGGACCCGGAGACTGTGAGTGAGTGAGTGAGTGAGCTGGTGTTTTACGCCCGTGCAACGCTATATAGGTTATTTACAGGCGATGAACATGAAAAGGGTGATAAAATGAACATGAAACGATGATGATAAATGAAATATGGGGGTTGGATGGGAAACAAAGGACCGGTTAATTTTGAAGAACCACAGGAAAAGGGGAGAAGTGGGTAGGGGCGGAAAATTTAGCCTATGTGGTGCACTACTGGGCGGTCCACAAAGGGGTCTTTTACGTGCATGAAGCGTGGCACTCTCCACACACGTTGGCCCACTATGGTCGGCGGTCAGGGTTTCCGTTTTATAGACCTGACAACCCCCGCGGACGAGGGCCACCCTATTCAGCCACCTAGGGTACACACTTGGTCGCTCTGTGGGCTGAGCACTGACCCGACGTCAGAATCCCAAGACCCTTAGTCGCCTCTTACGACAAGCTAGGCTCTGCTGCGGGCCTATTCGCCACCCGGGGTCCCCGGAGACTAAGTGGTATTCAAATTTTTCAGTAGTTTGTTGACTACTTCAGGTTGAAAATCCATATCACTTGAATGATTATCAAAATTGATATTATCTAGTAAGGTATCGTCAGAATCTGTCTCCTTGGTGAAAACACTTGAGAAAAAAAATGCTAATATCTCGGCTATTTCATGTTCTGTGTTCGCCATAAAGTCTTCATCATCAAATTTACTGTGTAATTCTGCTATTCCACCATTTTCACTAACTTTTATTCAGAAAAGATAGAGTCCTGTGGTCGTGACCAAAAAACTCTATTCAAAGTGACAAAGAATCTTCTTGGAAGAACCGACGATGTTGTTTTACCAGTTTCTTCATCATCATCAGACCTAGCTCAAGAGTTCAGTGACTTTTTTGTCGATAAGATTGACAGGATACGTGACAAGATTCGATCAGAGACAAACATTCAATCTGTACAAGTCGAAACCCAAGAGTGTACTAATAGTAAAATAAATGAATTTACACCTGTAACCGAAAATGAACTTAGAAAAGTTATATCAAAATCACAAAGTAAATCTTGTGAACTGGATGTGATACCGACATGGCTGTTAAAAGAATGCTTGGACGAATTGATCCCATCATTGACAAGACTGATTAACTATTCATTAGATCTCTCATATGTTCCAAAATCATTCAAAAGTTCCCTGATCAGACCGCTCATCAAGAAGCCAGATTTAGATCCCAATATTCTAAAGAATTACAGACCTGTTTCGAATCTGCCATACGTGTCTAAAATTCTTGAGAAAATAGTTGACTCTCGTCTGGAAGGATATTTAACAGCAAACGAGCTCCATGATCCCCATCAATCTGCTTATAGAAAATTTCATTCAACTGAAACAGCACTTATAAAAGTTCAAAATGATATATTGAATTCTCTAGACAACAATGATGTTACCATGTTAGTTATGCTGGACTTATCAGCCGCATTTGATACAATCGACCACACTACACTACTTATGCGTCTAAACACCAACTTTGGTATATCTGGAAAACCGTTGGAATGGATACGTTCATATCTATTTGATCGACATCAGACTGTTACAATAAATGGTGACCTCTCAAACCCAGTCAAATTGAGCTATAGCGTGCCTCAAGGATCCGTTCTAGGACCTAAGTTCTTTACTATATACACTAAACCTGTTGGTGCAATATGTAAGAAACATGGATTAGATTACCATTATTATGCAGACGATGGACAGCTTTACCTTTCCTTTAAACCGACGTCCCCAGTATCAAAGAATGACTCTTTAGATCGAGTTCAAAACTGTCTCGCTGAAATAGTGTCATGGATGAACAATAATATGTTAAAAATCAATGCTGACAAGACTGAAGTAATTATATTTACATCTCAGAGAAACCAAAAGCATGTTGAAACCATAACTGGGACTATCGGAGATGAAAGTATAAAACCATCAAGTAATGAAAGAAATCTTGGTGCTGTACTGGACAACATCATGACCATGGAAAAGCACATAAACTCCGTTTGCAGATCTTGTTATGGACAACTACGCCAGATTGGTCATATAAGGAAGTACTTGAATACAGATGCAACAAAATCGTTAGTGAATTCTTTAGTCACCTCACGCATGGACTATTGTAATGCACTCTTATATGGAGTACCAAAAACAACATTGAATAAACTACAGCATCTTCAAAACACAGCTGCCCGCATCATCACAAGATCATCTAGATTTGAACATATAACTCCAGTATTAAAGGACCTACACTGGATTCCTGTTATTTACCGAGTGAACTTTAAGATCCTTGTACAAACTTACAAAGCTCTACATGACCAGTCACCAATTTACTTAAAACATTTACTGGAACTATATCAACCAACAAGAAACTTAAGATCAAAGAACTCTTCAAAGCAACTTGTTGTTCCAAAAAGTAGGACTGTAAGATATGGTGAACGCAGTTTCTCTTCAGTGGCACCAAAACTGTGGAATGACCTTCCAGATAGCATCAGAGACTCAAAAACAGTAGAAGTGTTCAAGAAATCTTTAAAAACGCATTTTTTCATGAAAATTTATAGTAACTAACTATGCTGTGCTTGTCAATGTGAATTGTTGTGCTGTATTTCAATGTTTTATCAAAGTTTAAGATCTAAGTAGTTTTTAATTTCTTTTTGATTTTTTACTTATTATTTTTTTTAATAGTTTTAAACTCTCTTTATAACTTATTTTCGAGACTTTTTAAATTATCCTTTATGCACATATTTTTATTTTATCTATAGTTGACTGAGTTTTTAGATTTTAAGATTCATATGTTTTCATGTTTTTATCATCATTATTTTATTTGTTTTTAAAATCATTGTAATTGTTTATGATCTCATTGTAAAGCGCCTTTGAACATTTTATTTTTGAGAAGGGCGCTATAAAAATGTGGTAATTATTATATTATTATTATATTTTTTTTTCATTAATATACGACCAAATGTTCTTATGACTCAGTTATTCCCCTTTCTCTTATCTTTCTTTCCTTTTTCACTGCAGAATTGGCTTTGGTTTTTGCTTTTGTGTATTTCTTAAAATGTTCCATGTCTCTATTCCGTATGTATTTTTCCAAGTTTTATGTGTTTGCCTCACATATTGTCTAGTCACTTCACTGAGAGGGGTGTCATGCTTCCTATTCATAGTTCTCTTTTTTGAGTCTATTGCCATTTGAATTTTTCCCATAAAGCAATTTGTCATTTCTACTGTATGCAAGTCTGATAAAACATTTTCTCAATCAACATTCATCTCACTTTCAGTATTTTTAAAGTCTGCTTTCCTGTTATTGTACTTTTCACTTCTAGATTTCTCGTAACTGGTGTAGCATTTAAAGTTGAATGTCAATACAATGTGATCACTGCGTCCCAAGGGATCTTGGTACTCGATATTATGAACATAATTACTATCAATTACGAGAATGAGTTCTAAAAGTGAAGGATCCTGATTAATACGATACCTGGTTTGGTGCTCAACTAGTTGTTCATAAAAGCAGTCTCTGATGCACTCTTAAAAGTTTTGACTAACTGTGTCTATTGCCTCCCATCGACTCCAGTTAATGTTTGGGAAATTAAAGTCTCAAGCTATCAACACATTGGAAAACGACTCTTCCATATTGCTGATACATAATAGGAAATCATTTAAAAGTTTATATTATGGATTCATTTGAAGACTGGGCCAAAAAAGAACAAAAGAAAGAATGTGACGTTTTGTCAGAATGTGTATAAGCTGTGAGGTCAATGGTTTTGAAAAGAATCAATTCTTTAAAAGGCTCAATGAGCACTAAGGCAACATCCATTTTCAGCAACATTGATGTTGCCAAAACATTGTCCACCTTACATGACAAATATGTTGTTGTACCTGCAGACAAAGCACCAAATAGCATCATTTTTGTGTGCAAGAAACACTATATTGACTGTTTGACAGCTGAATTTGGGGTTGGTTGTACCAGCAATAGATCCACATACACGGCTACAACACTGTCTAATTGACAATCACAAATCTGTCACTTCCCCCTCCGGCCTTTCTTTTGGTGCCAATAATGATGACATTCCATCCATGTATTGGATTCGTAAATTACATAAAAACCCATACAAACAGTGCTTCATTGCAGGGTCATCCAAATGTACAACTAAGCCTCTTTCAGTTCTGTTGACTTCAATACTTATGGCAAAAAAATCCGGCCTCCAGAAATATTACGATTGTTGTTATTCTAGAAATGGTGTCAATCAAATGTGGATCCTGAAGAATTCGAAAGAACTGATGGAGATTCTTAACTCTAAATCAGTTTCATCTTGTAACAGCATCAAAACATTCGATTTCTCCACACTTTACACTTTACACTTCTATTCCACATGAACAACTGAAATCGCGATTGGCACAACTGGCTAAACGCAGCTTTTTCAAAAAGAATGGAAAACGCAGGTACAAATATCTAGTAGTCGATTTTACCAAGACTTACTTTGTCAATAATGAGTCTAAGAAAAAGAACAAATTTACAGAAGACCAAATAATTGACATGCTCAACTTTCTCATTGACAACATATTTGTTCGTTTTTCAGCACACAATAGGGATTCCATTGGACACTCATTGCGCACCTTTGCTTGCTGATTGGTTTCTTCATTCATTTAAGCAGACTTCTTACAATCTCTTCTCGACAAAAATCGGATGGAAGACTAGCTCTCTCTTTCAACATCACGTTCCGCTATATTGATGATGTCCTTTCGCTAAACAATTCTCGATTTGGTGACTTTCTCCATCTCATATATCCCCAGGAGCTTGAGATAAAGGACACAACGGATTCTAAGAAGCATGCTTCATATTAAGATCTACATCTCGAAATTGACTCTCAAGGAAGACTTTCAACAAGACTCTATGACAAACATGATGACTTCAACTTTCCAATTGTAAACTTCTTGTGTAGCAACATTCCGTCCGCTCCAGCTTATATGGAGTTTACTTATCTCAATTGATTCGTTTCTCCAGAGCGTGCGGGACTTACATCGATTTCCTTAGCAGAGCGTCACGTCTGATGCAAAAATTGCTCACACAGGGTTATGTTGCTCCTCCGTTGCTGTCTTCACTCAAGGAATTTTACGGAAGACATCATGCACTTATAAACAAATATGGGATTTCGATCTCTCAGATGAGTGCAGATGTTAGTTTGTCATAGAGTTTTGTTTTGTCTTCCTTTACCGGATTTGACACGCTGAATTAACTGTTGGCAACTTGACGGGTGTGCTATAGCAAGCAGGAACTGCTTACTCTTCCGGAACACCTGAGCTCACTCTTGTTTCGACTGGATATCGCGTTGTTGATTAATATTCAGTTATTTTGTGGTTCCATGTTTTACATGTTGTCTGTTTTTGTCCCGTTCGTGTTGGTGTTTACTGGTTTTGTCTCTGCCCTTTCGGACTTTTGACATTCGGATACCCCATTGGTACCTCTGCTTCTTATAATTCTCGTCATATGATGGGCTCCTGTAAATACAAGCAACTAAGAGTTTGTCGTTATTCCTAAGGTTGATTTTCACACATATAAATTCTTTGAAATCATGTTCAATGATCAGTTCAACAGCTTGTAGCTCTTGTTTGATATATATCACAACTTCTCTCGAGTTAACTGGTAATTTTTCCTTGAAAGTTTCATAACCTTCAAGAGATATTTCATTCTTGTCTCGAGTTAACTGGTAATTTTTCTTTGAAAGTTTCATAACCTTCAAGATATATTTCATTCTTGTTAATCTCAAACCTGTTGTTTTTTGGTAGAACTTCTGTAACCATTACAAAGTCAAGTTTATCATAATTTGATTTGAATTCATCCATTTTGTTATAAAAGAGTCTGCATTTGTATAAACACATTTGAGTTCGGAAACCTCATGGTGCCCAAATCTGTTAAAATCCTTATCACCAATTAAACATGTTGAATTAACTGAATTTAACTTATTTACATTTCTGTTCACACGCCTTGTGGAGTGATTTAACTTTTCTTGGGTACCTTGACGGACCTCCTTGCCCATGGTGGGCCTCTCACTGAAATTACATAGTTTCCCAATTTGTTACTGTCATTTTTGGTTTAGCTTCTTCAATCATTGCCTTATTTGCATCACGTTCAGTTTTTGTCATATTATGTGACACTCCAATGTTTGCATACACATTACTAGGCTCTAGGTCTTTTAGCTCGTGTAGGTTTTTCATTAGGTTTTTTTGTCATCTAAGTTTTTAAATGTTACCTTTAACGGCCTTGGTTTTGCAGCTTTTTCCTGTTTTCTTCCAAGTCTTATGATACTCTCATACCCTTCGTTAGCAGTACCTAGGAATTCAACAAAGTTATCATAAATCTATATCAGAGCTTGTCCGTACGGCTGGTGTTTTGTCTGTTCATTCTACAATACCATGAACAATGATATTTTTCTCTCTATAAGAACTATTTCTGATATATTTAACTTTTTCTCAACAGTTTTTTTTTTCAATATCAATGTTGCCAACACTCATATCTGGTTTTAGTGACGGATTTCTACTGATAACTGTGTTTACTATTTCAGTAACCTGATCTTATATATACTGGGTTTTTGAAAATTTCATTTTTGGGGAGCCATGATTGAGACATAGACATACACTACAATAATAGTCATTGCAATATTCACATTGTACAACCTCATCATTTTCGTCAGAAAATTGATTTTTACACACTTTGCAGTTCCATACCTCCTTACAGGTATTTTGCAAGCTGGTTAATGATTGGAATCTGGTTTTTATATTCTTCCTTCCTTGTATTACGTTTGCCATTTCTTTTCTTTCAAGATGGCGGCTATGTAAACAAATGGTTTCTTACTCAAATACTTCACTATAATAGATCTTTATCAGAGTTCTTCACAGTCAGAATTCATAATCTTACACTTTTTTCTCATATAACTGTTTTATATTAATCACACTGTGTTACAATTGTTCATATTTAGATAATATTTTCGGCCTTATCAGAAGATCCGACTTGATTCTTCAACCGGAAGTGACATTTCTTTTAAGTGCAGTTATACGTATTTCTCTCAATTATTTGAAAAGTAACTTAAATGATTCACTAATATTTGGAATTACAAATTGTCCAATCACAAACTTGATGATAACGTATTTCATTCGAAGGCAGCGCGTTTAAAACTTATTTTGAATATGATTGGTTCGTAGTGAGCGACTTGGCTTACATGGGGAAGGAATTATTAATACGACTCTAGTCTACGTCATAATATTATCATGAAATAATGAATTATTATGTTGTTGAGTAAGTTTTCAGGTATATTCAGAGTGAATACATGTAATATGACAATGTTTAACAGCTCTGGGCATAATTTTATAGATTTAAATTGTCCAGGATATTAATTTATAACAGAATTATGTCCATGGACAGTATTTATCATTTTAAATTGTCTGAAGGACATAATAGAATGGGGGACATTATTAAATCTTACATACACATACTGCAAAATCTATCTAAACTTAAGCCATTTTAAGCTAAACATATCCATGAAACTTTTATAAACGTAATTTTGAATTTTTCCACCAGTGGCTGATAACGCAGGAAGAATTTTTAAACGACCGTATGAGAAGTATTTTCTTGTAAACTTGTTCTAATAGTTGGTTGGTTACGGAGACAGCGGTGTTAGCTATTGAAATCCTTGGTTTCCGACGTCCTACGTTACGAAATCCTCATCTCTGAAATAACAGAGCCAAATTTTATCAAATTTGGTAGGATTGCTTCATATAATAATGTCGTTCAAATTTTGGATTCATCACCAAACATGTTCGCTGTAGCTAAAAAGAGCATATGAGGTAAAATTAAAATTAAAAACGAAAGAATGTCACGATTAAAGACTGATTTTCTCATAAACTATAACAGATAGAACAATTATGGATGGATAAGGCTGTACAAAATCTCAAGTTTACAAAATTGTCCATTTAGTCCAAATTGTGAGATGACTCCTAATAGGGATTATCAAAAGCACGTTTTGCATACGTTTGCCAACTATAATTGCAGATAGCGAAAAGCCGTTGCTTGCTTAAATGTTTAGCTCAATAAGCTCAACAAAAGTGTCAAATAAATCGGAGTTTTCAGAATCTTTCTAAGGGTTATGGTCCTTTCAAGGTTAAAAAATCGTGAGGTAGTATATGTTCATGAAAGAAAGTATTGCAGATAGAGAAAAAGGCGTGCTAGCTCAAACGTTCAACTTGAGGAGACCTACAAATGTGTTTATTTAGTCGAAGTTGTCCGATGACCCCTTTTGGGGGTTATGACACTTAAAACGTAAAAATATTGTGCTTCCGCCTACATCATGAAAATTATTGCAGGTAGATAATGTTTTTGCTTGACTAAATAAAATTAAATTTGGTTAGAGAAGACGAGTTTGACATGAATCTGGATAAATATTTCCACACAGCATAAGCATTTCTATAAGGTTTAGGGATTTAATATTTAGGGAGCAACTATATGATTTTTATTAGGTTGGGGCTATATGCCTTTTAATTTAGGGAAAAAAACAAGCCTAGATTGTTTTTTTACCCAAATGCCCTGTGCATTTTCTAAAATTATCTTTAAAGCTACTATGAATTTTCAAGCAAAAATACCATGCTGCCTTTTTTATGATACCCCCCTCCCCCAGAAAAGTGGGGGCAAATATAGTGATACCATGTCTTTCTGTCCGTGTGTCCCTCCTTCCGTTTCACCTAAAGGTAACCATCTTTTATCCGCAGCTCCTCCTAAACCCCTCAATAGATAAACATGAAACTTTCACACAATCTTTGTGACATAATGAACATGTGCACCCTCTATGGGATTGATTTGTGGGTTTCTAAAACCAAAACCTTGACTTAGCCATTACACAACAAGGAGGTATCCATCTCTCCTCCTAAAACCATGAAAATGTCACACAATGATAAGATGAATTCCTTCTATTTTTAGATTTGATCAGATTGATTTTTTGTGTGTTTGATTTTTTTTTAGAGGGGGTATTTATTTGCAGCTGCTCACAGTTTTTATAGTTTTTAATTCAAAACACTTTCCTACTTTTCAATTTCTGAATGAAGCAGAGGTACCAATGGGGTATCCGAATATCAATAGTCCGAAAGGGCAGAGACAAAACCAGTAAACACCAACAGGAACGGGACAAAAACAGACAACATGTAAAACATGGAAACACAAAATAACTGAATATCAATCAACAACGCGAACTCCAGTCGAAACAAGAGTGAACTCAGGTGCTCCGGAAGAGTAAGCAGTTCCTGCTTGCTATAGCACACCCGTCGCGTTGCCAATAGTCCATTCAGCGTGTCAAATCCGGTAAAGGAAGACAAAACAACACCCTATGACAAACCAACATCTGCACTCATCTGAGAGATCGAAATCCCATATTTGTCTATAAGTGCATGATGTCTTCCGTAAAATTTCTTGAGTGAAGACAGCAACCGAGGAGCAACATAACCCTGTGTGAGCAATTTTTGCGTCAGACGTGTCGCTCTGCTAAGGAAATCGATGTACGTCCCGCACGCTCTGGAGTAACGAATCAATTTAGATACGTAAACTCCATAAGCTGGAGCGGACGGAATGTTCACCCCCCCCTAAATTCTTTACGGTCAAAGGGGAATGACTCCAGCAATCTCATTTTCATTTATTCCATTTTCATTTATTCCAATAAAATGTCGCACTATGGTATTACATAGTATTTGAATTATTATCAAATATGAAATTTGGATCATTTGTCAAGTAAACATAGTAATTTCAATTGTGACTCTCAGAAAAGACAAGTTAAGTGAATAAATATGCCCCTATATTGTTCATTTTTTCACTTTTTAAGAATTTTGTAGGATTTTGTAATAACTGTCGAAAAGACATTTTTGTCTTAAATAATGTAAGTTAACTGCTGAAAAAGATTAAATTCCATGTTTGATATTAATTCCAATTCTTATTAAAACCTGTTTCAAAATGCCACATAAGACAAGGATTCTTTGTACCTTAATAAATTTCATGAAAAGATGAAAGAAATTGATCATTGTTTTTTTCTGTAATGGTGGGCAACACAAATTGTGAAAAAAAATGAAAAAAGTTAGTTACCCCCGGTTTTCATTATGAAATTTATTAAAACAAGAGGCTCCCAGGAGCCCGAATCGCTCACCTGGTCTTGATGTCGATCCTATAAAGACTTTTCTAGAGCTAAATGAGCTGAATATTTAAGCAAGTGACAGCTTTTCTCTATCTACTATCATATATAGACCTGTAAATAAATAGATTTGCAAATTATATCTCATGCAAAGAAACGAGATTTCGTAAAAAATAAACAATTTAAAAAGTCCAAATCATAAAAAAACGTTATTTTAAGGGCAATAACCCCTATAAGAGGTAATCTGACAACTTTGACCCTATGGAAACTTTTGTAGAGCTAAATGAACTGAACATTTAAGCAAGCAACAGCTTCTCTCTATCTGCTATAGTTTTCATTCTATGGGCCAAAAACATGAAAGAATAGAAGAAAATGAGATGTGGAATAAGTGTACGCGACACAACCTACATTATAAACGTATATTTTAAATATCCACAATGGAAAACAGCCAGCAGCCTTCAATGTGACCAGCGGTCGCTGCTTGCTGTTTTTCAATTGGCCCCTGGATTAAAAATAAAATACATATGATTCAAGTCCAATCCCAAAGTGCATTGAAAGACCCTCTTCTTGACAAAAAACAATTAACAAAAATTCGACTAAATACAAACATAAGCTTTGATAAAGATTCCTGGCTTAGGACAGGCACATTAAAATGTGGCGGGGTTAAACTAGTTTTTTGGCGCCAACCTTCCCCCTAATGATAATCAATAACAAAGCACAAACTAACACACAGTAAAAATCAAATCGATAGAAGTTCAATTCAACAAGAGAGTATCTGAGACAAAAGGACAACAGGTAATTAACGGGACGTAAAGATACTCTCTTGGGAACACTCGAAGTTACTGACAGCTAGCTAAGAAGCATCCATCGACTGATGTAAAAAAATCAAGTATGTCGATTTTAAATCCGACACAACACGTCAAACACTTGATTTGATGATGCATCATCACACAAAACCGACACACTTGACCGCTGTAATGCTCAAAAATGACATAAGTATAAAAAGGCAATTAACATTTTAAATTAAGTATCAAATTATCAATATTTTTACCAATGAAGACTAAATTCAAAGATTTTACTAAAATATCCATTTCATAACCTTTATTTAATAAAGTTTTAAGCCAATTTTGCATTCCCAACGGATTGTTTTTGAATTTATTTGCTCTATAAACAACATTACCGTAGAAATCTGGATGGGATATTCCCTTTACAATCAAAAGTCGTCGTGTGCAGTTAAATTTTCCAATAAGGTATAGATATTTATGATAAAACTTAGTAAACGACTTCACTAATTTGTGGTAACGATATCCTTGTTTTAGTAATTTTTTTGTAATACACTGGTTTTTATCATTAAAATCAGACACACCACTGCAGATCCGAGCATATCTTACCAACTGTGAAATATATACTCCGTAAGACGGAGCAAGTGATTCATCTCCCTCTAGAAAAGGAAAATTCACAATGGGAAATGAAAAGTCATCCCGTTTATCATATATTTAGTAGAGCTAAATAAGCTGAACATTTAAACAAGCAATAGCTTCTCTCTATCTGCTACAGTTTTAATTCCATAGGCCAAAAACATGAAAAAAACGTTATTTTAGGGGCCGTAACCCCTATAAGGGAACATCTGACAACTTCGACCCTATGGAGACTTTTGTAGAGCTAAATGAGCTGAACATTTAAGCAAGCAACAACTTTTCTCTATCTGTAATAGTTTTCATTCTATAATCCAAAAACATGAAAAAATGCTATTTTCCACCTTTAAGGGGCCGTAACTCCTATAAGGGGTCATCTGACAACTTCGACTCAATGGGGACTATTGTAGAGCTTTTGATGCTGAAGCAGCAGCGTGACATCAGATTTCATGTATCTCTTATACTTTTTGATTTACAAGCCAAAAACAGTAGTCTGACCCCCTGGTCTATTTTCAGTAACGGCGGCCACGTTGTTTGGACGGCGGTCACCATTTGTGCAAAGTTTCAAAGAATTCCCTTCAGTAGTTTCGGAGGAGAAGATTTTCAAAGAAAAGTTAACGAAGACTACGACAGACGACAACGGACACCAAGTGATGGCAATAGCTCACCTGGACCTTTGGTCTAGGTGAGCTAAAAATTAACCCTGCAATGAATTTAGTCTAATTTTCACTTTTTGCTTGATGCATTTCATTCTGAGTGGCTGCAATGTGTAACAAGAGGCTCCCAGGAGCCTGAATCACTCACCTGGTCTTGATGTCAACCCTTTGAAAAACTTTGTAGAGCTTTCAGAAAAAGTTTTCATTCTGTATGCCAAAAATGTGCATAATGTTAATTTAAGTGCTGTCTGAACAATTCGACCCTATGACAACTTTTGTAGAGCTAAATGAGCTAAACATTTAAGCAAGCATTATTTTTTGCCTTAAAGGGGCTGTAACCCCTAAAAGGGGTCACCTGACAACTTCTACCCTATTGAGACTTTTGTAGAGGTAAATGAGCTGAACATTTAAGCAAGCAAGCATTCTATAGGCCAAAAACACTATTTTTCGCCTTTAAGGGGCTGTAACCCCTATAAGGGGTCATCTGACAACTTCGACTCTATGGTGACTTTTGTAGAGCTAAATTCTGAACATTAAAGCAAGCAACAGCTTTTCTCAATCTGCAATACTTTTCATGGACAATATTTCAATCCCCAATCTAACTTAACGGTCTGGGCTATTCAAGAAAAATAAAGTACCACAGTGGCAGAACTCTTTTGAATTAGAAGTCAGTTGGTGAGGGTAAAATATCCAATATTTGTATATAACACAATGTGAATATATCAATTTAATGTATTGATGGTACCTCTAAAAATGATGGGCATCCTGTCCCCAGGAAACATTTTTTTTTAGAAATAGGCCTAAAATACATGTATAAACAAATAAAACATCTGTTCAGAAACATCAAAAAATTTAATCATTTTCATTTTTCACCAAAAAATAAAGTACAATGACTTTCATTATCTATGATTTACAAGAAAAACATCATACATTAAAACGTGTAAAAAAGTAAAATGCTGTTAGAGTAAAACCTGTCTAAACTATAAAACCCCTATGGGACTGCTGATTTTGGTAGTATTGGCGGGAAGCTGTATATAATTAAGTATTTCAACAAAGAAAGTGGAAAAAAAGTATGATTTACATAATTTAGACAGGTTTTAGTTTCAATAGGTTACAGTAAAATGTATGTAAACAAAGTTTCACAATTAACAAGGTATGAACATTTTGGTATGTCAGCAAATAACATTTGCATTCTTAAGGTTTTTTGTCTGAATAAATCAGTCTTAAGTCCAGTTTTCTGAACATTTTGAAATGAATCAACAATAAAAGTTTATAACTAATGATGATCGGTTGGTTATCTGTCTACTAGTATGGAAGGTAATCTCCGCCACCTTCAAAAATTTTATATTTTAAATTCTTATTTTTTGTTTCATTTATTTTATATTCTTTATTTCTTATTTTACATTTTCTCAATTCTATTTTGACAATTCTATATTTTATATTTCATATTTTATATCTTAAATTACATTTCATTAATTTTGTATTCCTCATCTCTTAATCTTTAATTTGAATAATGCCAATGCGGGTATTCTGTATTTTACATTTCAATTCTGAAGAATCATTCAAACAAAATGCATTTATCTTTGTTCCTCTTTCCTTTCTTCATTATTCTTTCGTCTTATTTCTAATATTTTAATAAAAAAATAATCCATTCTACATTCTATTCGTTCATGCACCCTACAAACATTACTATTTCTCGCTTTTCTACATTTTGTTTCTTTATATTGATGCATTGTAACAGGTGGCGGATTTTACGCATTTGTTAAATTTGTTAAATTATGACGACAGATGGCACTGTTAACATAATAATGCTGACACGGATCGAGTTACTGCGTTGTGAAACAAAATTGAAACGAAAATTTAATCGATGAGGCACAATCTGTGATGGTATAAGGGACTAATTTATTGAGAGCTTATGTTTATGGGATCGGATGTCCATGCATGGGACCCCATCCCAACAAAAAGGTAATAGGAGTATGAGGTGTCTGAAAATCGCTATAAGAGCATACCGTTTGTCAAATCTGCCGGTCAAATTTCAATTGATTATCATGTTGCTTGCCGAATTTTTTCATATCGGCTCAGATCCTAACAGGAAATAGGAGTCCGACAAGTCTTAAGCAATCAACTTGAGTTAGCATTAAAAATGCCATATTATACCAAATTTGGTTTGTCACGTTATGATTTAATGTTCCCTCTCAACATTTGTTTGTACGGATGTTTAATTATTATCGTAAAGTTTCACTTTAGGGTTGTTAGTACATGTAAGTAAGTTATTATTTCTGGCCAGTCAGGCTTTCCGTATTATGTTCTGATGATATTGAACTACTTGCATGTGTCACACACCCCAGTTGATCTAATGGAAAATCAGAGTTACCTCTTAAGGTAACTTTTACTGACAAGCCTCAGATAAATAGTTTGTCAAACCTAATTTTAAAGCTCAGTTTACAAGCAGTGTTACCGTAAGTTCTGTTCGTAGACTCGATCCGCTCTTCCTCCCGTCCGTCAAACTCTCTGTCTCCAACGCCTTGGTGGATTTTCCAAATATTTCTAAATCATTCTTATATCGTTGTACATACATATGCATCTTCTATTTCATAATTTGATTTAACTCATTGTTGTGGGACCGGGCATTTTTTTTTGCAAGCTTTCTTTGTAAGCTGCAACTCGCATTTTTCTAGTAGATTATTAATATTCATCACATCTTTTGAAATATAAAGAGATCGACGTTTCATTATTTTCGGACGATGCAAAATGAATTTAAAAAATAAGTCTTATATGTTATGTAATTAAGGGAATTTCGATACAGAAGTTATTAGCGAGTCGGGCAACACCATAATCCGTTGGTTCGATCCACCTCAGGGGTGAAAAACTCATGGACCAATAGTTCGACTCCCTCTCTCTTCTGACACCATTTGCGAGGCTGGTCTCAAGAAACGATTCTAGTTATTCGGAATTATCGAATTGTCCCGTGTACATCTATGGGGGAACAATACCTTCTGTGCCTTAAAGACCCCTTAGGTACACTTGAATTAAGACCCATTTTGTATATAGTTCTATATTCTGTGCGGGGCCCTGGTGTAGAATAGGCCGGCAGCAGAGCCTAGCTTATCGCAAGAGGCGACTAAGGGTCTTGGGATTCTGTATACGGGTCAGTGCTCAGCCCACCGAGTGACCAAGGTGTATACCCTAGGTAGCTGAATTAGGTGGCCCTCGTCCGCGAGGGTTGTTAGGTCTATAATTCGAAAACCATGACCGCTGACCATAGTGGGCCAACGTGTGTGGAGAGTGCCACGCTTTATGCACGTCTAAGACCCCTTTGTGGACCGTCAAATAGTGTACCACAAAGGGGTCTTAGACGTGCATAAAGCGTGGCACTCTCCACACACGTTGGCCAACTGACTGGCCAGAAATAATAACTTACTTACATGTACTTACAACCCTAAAGTGAAATTTACGATAATAATTAAACATCCGTACAAACAAATGTTGAGAGGGAACATTAAATTATAACGTGACAAACCAAATTTGGTATAATATGGCATTTTTAATGCTAACTCAAGTTGATTGCTAAAGACCTGTCGGACTCCTACTTCCTGTTAGGATCTGAACCGATATGAAAAATTTCGGCAAGCAACATGATAATCAATTGAAATTTGACCGGCAGATTTGACAAACGGTATGCTCTTATAGCGATTTTCAGACACCTCAGACTCCTATTACCTTTTTGTTGGGAAGGGGTCCCATGCATGGACATCCGATCCCATAAACATATAGCTCTCAATAAATTAGTCCCTTATATCATCACAAATTGTGCCTCATCGATTAAATTTTCGTTTCAATTTTGTTTCACAACGCAGTAACTCGATCCGTGTCAGCATTATTATGTTAACAGTGCCATCTGTCGTCATAATTTAACAAATTTAACAAATGCGTAAAATCCGCCACCTGTTACAATGCATCTATATAAAGAAACAAAATGTAGAAAAGCGAGAAATAGTAATGTTTGTAGGTTGCATGAACAAATAGAATGTAGAATGGATTATTTTTTTTATGAAAATATTAAAAATAAGACGAAAGAATAATGAAGAAAGGAAAGAGGAACAAAGATAAATGCATTTTGTTTGAATGATTCTTCAGAATTGAAATGTAAAATACAGAATACCCGCATTGGCATTATACAAATTAAAGAATAGGAGATGAGGAATACAAAATTAATGAAATGTAATTTAAGATATAAAATATGAAATATAAAATATAGAATTGTCAAAATAGAATTGAGAAAATGTAAAATAAGAAATAAAGAATATAAAATAAATGAAACAGAAAATAAGAATTTAAAATATAAAATTTTTGAAGGTGGCGGAGATTACCTTCCATATACTAGGCTTGCCTCTTCCTCGACATTATAACTAATGATAACAGATGTTGGTTATCTGTCTACTAGGCTTGCATCTTCCTCCTCATTGTATATGTCTTCTGATTCATATTTCAGTTCTTCTAAAAGTTCATTTATTTTTTCGACTAGTTCTTTTAATCTGAAATGAAAGGATTATAATTTTTACAATGAAAACATTTCTATTTGTTTTATTTGCACACCATTTATATGATCAAAAACGTCTGACCTTCACAAATGATAAAAAAAACTTATTAATCTTAACTATCCATAATATACAAACTTATTGACAATGTTCAGTGTAACCATGAGGTACAAAAAGATATGATTACTTGCATACACCTTGTACCTATGTTTTGTTAGGAGCAGAGGTACCAATAACGGGGCATCCTAATGTCAAATGTCCTAATGAGAAATTGTGTTTACTTAAATGTGAAGTCATGAATATGTATTACATGGTCAAAGAATGATTGTTTTTTTAAAGATGCTTTTATATGAACAAAAGAACTCGTGAAAAATCTTTTCAAGTTAATGTACATAAATATAATCTAAATATTAATTGGAGAGGAATAGTCTATTTTCTATCACTAGAGTGATAAAAATGAAACCATTTTTATATTAGGCAAATTCAAATTGCATGAAAGGAGGCTACCATAGTCGGCTTTATAATAGATTTGACATGAAAAGGATATCACACAAGAAATGATTATGTGTATTAATGTACTATTCCATATAAGGATCAGGCAGGGGGTGGCACATCAATAATTTCCATTTCAGATTTTGGGGTATAGATGCATTCATTTTACCATAAAAACAAACCCAATGCAGTTTTTACATCTTAATATGTATTAGGTGCCTAGATATTTTTTGACTGGTTTTATAGGAAAAAAATATGGCGGGAAATTTTCCCGTACTTTTCACTATACAATGTAACTAAATTTTGACTGGTAATATCTCCTAAACCCAAGATAGACGGAAAAATTTAGTGGTCAAAACAAAGTTTACTGGGGTTGCTTTACCTTATTCTGTTGAATTTTTTTTATGTATTTATTATCGATGTGCCACCCTATTAATGGTATCTGCCTGATTCTTAGAACAAGAGGCTCCCAGGAGCCTGAATCGCTCACCTGACATATGTGCCTGAAGTAAAGGTTATTAGGCAAAATCTATTTGACATTGAAAGGGTCATAAGTTTAAGAAAGGGGTCATCTGACAATATGGTGGATCTTTAGGTGTTGATCACTTTTGTTCTCAATTAAAATTCAAAACCCTGTCACCCTTTTTGAGTTATTAGCAAAAAAATGCAATTTAACCCAATGTTCAATTTTTAGCCACAGCGGCCATGTTTTACAACCAATCAAAAATCCCCACATCAGTTCTATACACCTAATGCTAATAAATAACAATACCAAGTTTGGTTCCAATTGGACTAGAAGTGTCAGAGGAGTTAAAGTTTTCAATGTAATGAGGAAATGCTTTTTAAAAGCTCATTTCTGACGCTCTAAGGTCAATAACTCCTCAAAGGAATGGTCCTACAACGTTGACCCTATTACATATTTTGTAGATCTTGATGTGCTTAACAATATGCAATTTAAATTTCTTATAAATCTTGAATAGTTTTCAAGATATTGAGCTAAACAGGTGCAAAATTTGCAAAAAATCCACAAGAAGGGCAATAACTCCTACATGGGTTATTTGATTTTCTTCAAAATTTCAGGGTAGGTAGATCTTAAGGTGCTGATCACTTTTGTTACCAATCAAAATTTTAAAATCTGTCACTGTTTTTGAGTTATTTGCAAAAAACTGCCATTTACCCCTATGATCTATTTTTAGCCACAGCGGCCATGTTTTACGACCAATCAAATATCCCCACATCAGTTCTGTACACCTAATGCTAATAAACAACTATACCAAGTTTGGTTCCAATTGGACTTGAAGTGTCAGAGGAGTTAACGTTTTCTATATAATGAGGAAATGCTGTTAAAATGCTCAATTTTGACGTTCTAAGGGCAATAACTCCTAAAAGGAAAGGTCCTACAACGTTGAATCTTTTACATATTTTGTAGATCTTGACATGCTTAACAATATGCAATTTAAATTTCTCAAATATCTTGTATAGTTTTCAAGATATTGAGCTAAACAGGTGCAAAGTTTGCAAAAAATCCACAAAAAGGGCCATAACTCCTACATGGGTTGTTGTATTTTCTTCAAAATTTCAGGGTAGGTAGATCTTGAGGTGCTGATTACTTTTACCCTGCAAGAATTTTGATATCTGTAGCTGTTTTTGAGTTATTTGCAAAAAACTGCATTTTACCCCTATGTTCTATTTTTAGCCATGGCGGCCATGTTTTACGACGAATCAAAAATCCCCACATCAGTTCTAATCACCAAATGCTAATGAAGAACCATACCAAGTTTGGTTGCAATTGGACTTATGGTGTCAGAGGAGTTAACGTTTTAAAAAGTTTACGGACGGACGACAGACGCCAAGTGATGACAATAGCTCACATGACCCTTTGGGTCAGGTGAGCTAAAAAGTAGTACTTATATATTGTGCCTCACAACTATGTTGTGTTTGTGCTACTACCAAACCCAATGATCGCTATGGAAAAGGAATGTTAGGCACCATAAAATCTGGTTTGTCCCACTGTTTCTTTTGAATTGCCTTTATCAGGTCAGGACCATTGTGGTCTTCAATTTCTCCAGAGTGTTGTTACAAGTCTTGTCTTTTATTCCAAGACATCTGATAATGATTGTCTCAGTTTGATAGTTTTGTTATTACCTTTATGAAATATATTTTTCATTTTGAATGAACTGCATCAACTTAACAAAGTTAACATTTTAAAGTGAAATTATTTATCTTAAACCCGCTAGTCAATTGGAAAATCCTTAACAACATTAAGAAAAAAATGTTGGAATCATTACAGAAGTAGAATTTACAGAAATCAAATACAAACTTAATACTTAAACCAATGGAACAATGGTAAATTCTTTCAGGAAGATGAATTCTGACGTAGGTTTGTGATCTACAGATTTACTAAGAAAAAAACTAACAAACTAATACCTTTTTTGTTGTTGTTCGCTATTATCCTTATGCTCTAGCTCATCAGGAAGGTCTAGTTCATTCAGTCGACTTATTTGATTTTGAACTGTCTAGATAAAAAAAAACACACTTCAATATTTGATACAAGCACTAGATTCTCCTGTTATTCAACATGTTTCAAGATAAAGTTTTTAAAATTCTGTGACACACTTCTCTTCCACTGTTTAAGCTTAATTTTATGTTGATCAGTCATGTCAGTAGAAACAAACAAAACGTTAATAACCTGTAAATCCGAACCATCCAACAATTAAAGGAGTTGGTGTCATGCATCATTTTTCTAAAAGCTTTACTTGACCTTATGTGTATCTCTTGATGTGTTACAACAAATAGCCTAACATTGTACAGTGCTTCATTTTTATAATGTTAAATTTTAGGAATTTATATAGGTAGTGTCATGAATATATGATACAACCAACTTAATTGTTACATGTTCTGGCTTGTTAAAGTTTTCATTATAAGTTCAACCTCCTACTCACAATTTCACTATTCAAATGAAACCAAGCATGCAAAGAGCTGAAAATACATCTGATACATGTATACATGTACATGTTGTTGTTTTTTTTTGTGTGGATCGGGTTTATCATTTGATCAACGTTCTGTGAATATCTAGAACTTGTTATTCTCCTTTATGATAATGATGATAATGTCTTAACTTTAAAATGGCTGGAAAACCCAGAAGGAAGATTAACTCCTGCCTGGTAATCAATTATGCATGCACAATTATACCCACATGTTGATCTTGACCGTTGTTAAGGATGGAAGAAAAAAGAACAAAATTATATTTCTGAAAAAAAATATTTACCACTTCTAGTTTTTTCTGTTCTTCAATCTGTATCTTACTGATAATATCTGCCACACCATTTTGTTTGTGTTGATCACAGAGTTTACATCTAATAGAAATGATATCCTTGGAAATCTTGTTAAATGTTTCTGTTATTTCATACACAAGTTGTCTGTAAAGAGGAAAATTGTAGTTTGGGTGTCCTTTCAAGTATGCTACAAAACCTCTGAAACGAAGAAAAAAAACAACAGTTTATTAATATTACAATATCAAAAGAATGTTTTGTCTTTTTCACTTTTTCTGTCTTTTAGTCATGTTAGTTCACATGCTTGTGCCAAAAATGTAAATGTTACAATGCCTACGACATGAAGAATTAATAAAACTCCGGTATTAAAATGATGTATATTCCAAATGCATGCATAACAGATTGTTTTTGTGTCACTTTTTTAGGAGGGATTTCTATTCAACACCAGCAGCTTAAATGTTTTTTGTCTTTGATTTTCGCTACCTGAAAATAAAATCCCCATAAAAAAACTTGCATAATAATGCTTTATCCAAACCAGATTTAGTTTAAACATATTTTATTTGAAAAAAAAAATGGGGACATATAATAGCAACATACATACATATATAAGCAAAAGGATTAGGAAACAAGTAAAGAGTTACGAAAACAAGACTTCTTATGTTATAGGAGTAGATGATGCCTTAGACTGTTTGTGGACAATTTGTAAAAAAGTGAAAACTTTACAAAAATATTGTAAATATTTGTATTTTCATGTATAATAGGGTAGTTTTGGCTCTTTTAATACTCATCTAATGTGTTAAAAGTGAAAAAATTATTTATATAAAAATTAATTTATCACATATTATCACATATACATGTAAAATCTCAAAACAATGGTTGTAAAAATAATCTTGTAAAAATCTTTTATGGTTTTTGAGATATATAACAGTTTAAAGTTGTACACTTCAAATTCTTTATGCTAATCTACATGATCTATATGAAATCTTATTTATTATCATAACAATTTGAAAATACAAATCTAAAACAATTTACAGGTTGACTATATCAGATCAGAAATTAGATAAAATTACACCCTACTCTTCAAACAAAGAATAAGTTTCTACTCTTTCTTCTTGTAGCTGGTAAAATTTCTTAAGAAGCTCTATAGCTGTGCTTTCATAAGAATTGTCAGAAACAGCAACTGACATTTCGTCTGTTCTAAGGGAAATAACCAACGAGTTTAATAACTCATACCAAAGACGGGAGTGATACGAATCCAATTACGCCTTTGATTAAAAACTGCTAAAAATACATAGAAAATAAATAAAGATAACAAATTAGATAAATTCAAATAAAGGGGAAATGTATCTATGGGGATACAGATACCCAAGCCTGTGGGGGATCCAGAAATGTTCAAACAGGGGGGGGGGGTGGCCGCAATCATAAAAAAAACTTTCTGTGACCTCTTGTTTCATACAGTTCCTAACCAATTTTTTTAGGGGGCCGATGGGTTTATTTCGTTCTCCGTTATTGACCATTTTTTATTTTCCGTGAATTGTGATTTGCTGAAATAATTTTCCGTGAACATGGTGAATCGTGATTGGAAATTGCACGTGAACCGTTCTCAGCAAAATATTTTGTCCGTAATTCGTTTTAAGCATGCTTTACAGATATACACACGGTCAAACTTTTGTCCGTGAACAAAAAATTAGCCGGTTTTCCGTGTTTCGTTATTTGCATTTTTAATTCTTCGTGATTCGTGATCAGAACCCCCCATCAGGACCCCCAGTTTTTTTTTTTTTTTTTTGGGGGGGGGCGCCCGGTACGCCGGTCCTCGAACCACTTTTGCAAGCGTTTTACACCAAACAGGGTCAAACCTAAAGTCAAAGTCTTCAAGTCATGACATGACATCTTGTGTTGTCGTCGACAAAATATACTGAATCATCGGAAGGTTATTTTCATTGTGAGAATGTCCACATTAACAGGAAGTAGTGGTATGACATGTAGGACGTTAAATTTGTGATATAGCTACAATAAACATACTCGATTTAGGGGGTCGATATAGGGTTCAATTTTCAAATATTCATTTTTTAATAGTGCTTAACCAAATTTCAGCTTGTTTTTACCTAAATTTTTCGTTATTTGCATTTTTAATTCTTCGTGATCAGAACCCCCCATCAGGACCCCCAGTTTTTTTGGTCAAACGGGGGGGGGGGCGCGCCCGGTACGCCGGTCCTCGAACCACTTTTGCAAGCGTTTTACACCAAACAGGGTCAAACCTTAAGTCAAAGTCTTCAAGTCATGACATGACATCTTGTGTTGTCGTCGACAAAATATACTGAATCATCGGAAGGTTATTTTCATAATGACAATGTCCACACTAACAAGAAGTAGTGGTATGACATGTAGGACGTTAAATTTGTGATATAGCTACAATTAACATACTCGATTTAGGGCCCTAAAGAGAGTGCAACTAAATCAGAACAAAAACAAAACATCAACTTTCACCACAGGGACCTGTTACGAAAACAATTAAATATCTCTTTATGAAAATGTTTTTTTATAAAGTTTTTTTTTTATATAGAGATATATATATTTTTCTTCCTAACAAGTCCCTGTGGCGACACTTGAAACTTTAGACCCCACCAGGGTTATGTACTTGATCACTTGCAACGATGGGGGTGGACAGGGGGGTCCTTATTCCCCGCCCCTCCACCTCCGCTCCCCGTTAGTTAGTTATAGCTATTGCTTTACTCCCAAACAGCACGACTTCGGCTATATCCGGGAGATGAACATGAAAGTGGTGATACAATGAACATGAAATGATGATGAAGTGGAGGAAATGGGGACACAAGGCCAATCGGAGCTCTGAGAGTTTTGACTGCCACTGGAAAAAGGAGTGATAGGTAGGGACGGGAAATTTAGCCTCCTGCATGGGGATCCTACGGGTCCTACTCTTACTGAGACCTGCAGCAGGGTTCTTTAACGTGCGAGGAACGTGACATTTTTCCCAACACGGTGCACCACTATATATGGTTTGCAGTCAGGTTTTCCGCATTATCGTCTGGCGACCCCGCATCTCTCGATGTCAGGGCTGCCCCATTCAACCACCCGGGGCACACATCCCAGTCGCTTTGTGGGCAAAGCGGCCTGACCCGAGCGCTCTTTAGTGGACTTTTACCGACAAGCTTAGCGCTGCTGCGGGCCTATTCGCCATCCGGAACCCGCACGGGTACCTCCGGTCCCCGTCCCTTCCACTCCCGCTCCCCGCCACCTCAACCCTGGTACCCCCGTCCCTCCTGTCCACTCCTACCCCCTCCCCATTCCTTCTATACCCGCTCCCCACCCCCTCAACCCCCAGCATATCCCCGTCCCCATGTCCGCCCCCTCAACTACATATATAGGCTGGCACCCCTGATTTCACAACTGTCAGCTTATCGCAACTGGTTCCCGCCCCTCAATTTTGAGGCCGGTTTCCTCTACACTTCCTGCTGTTTTCAACAAAGATAACGACACAGTTACTAAACAATGATGGGGTTTTATCTCAAATATAAAAAAAAATGTAGACAAATATATGACAACTTGAAAATAATTCGACTGTGTCGGACTATCGAACTGTCGGATTATCGAACCGTCGGACTAACGGCCTGTCGGACTAACGGCCTGTTGGAATAACGGACTGTCGGACTATTGATAGGTCGGACTATCGATCGGACCCCCCTTTTTTTTCGCCCAAGGGAGGGTTCGTCCGAACCCCTCGAACCCCCCCCCCCGGCTACGGGTATGATGAAGTAGCATCTTAGACATATTTCGTTCGGCTATAATGGCTATAATGCGGTCCCAACTCCTAATCGGGAGCAAATCGAATTTCTGCCCAACTCGTCGAAGCTTCAGAATTCAAGAACACGCCGGATTTAAAAAAAAATCAGTCACAATAACAGTGATTTTTTTATATTGGTTAAATATAATGACGTTTTCAATATTTTGATCCTTTTAAATTTATTATAAAGTTCAAGATCAAAAGTCTTAAACATTTAAATAATCTTTACACGCAAAACTCTAAACTTTCACAAAGTGAAAGAATTGAGGTTTCAAGTCTTTGCTAAACGTAGCGGAGAGGATTGTGGCGAGGTTATCTCCTATAATTCATTTTTAATATTTAAGACTACCTATATGTAAATGCTTTAATGTAATTCTTTTAGCTCATTTCCCACTGTTCTCAAGTTTGTTTTTGTTCTCTCTCTTGGTGTGTCCGTCTCAGTCAGTTTTTGTGATATTTTCATTTAGCATCCTTAAGACATGGTCAAGCCCGCGGATTCGTCTTTGTTTAATTTGTTGGATAATGCAGTTGGACTCAGTCAGTTTTAGTAGGTTGATCTACATAAGACAGGTGAAGTGGAAACTAGAAAAGGATCTCATGCGTCTTCCTTTTTTACACTCCAACATTCACTTCCCAACAATATAATACTATGTTATAACATGGTATGAAATTTGTCATTTTTTTTCTTATAGTTCCAAAAAGAAGAAAGATATTTTTTTTTAATGGCCTTAAGAATTTCAATGTATACTTAAAATCATTCCAAAAATTTTAACCATATCAGATAACTACCAGCAGGTTGCTTACCTAAAGAACCTGTAATACGTTTTGGGATAAAAGAACCGTCCGGTATTTTTTTTCTGGAAACGTTCACCTGGGTTCGGAAAGGTCTTGTGCATGAGCAATGGAAAATTTAATGCTATAATGATGTTTTGGATATAAGATGGTAGTACCTCTGGGGTTAAACCATCTAAGCAGTGACATTCATACTCAAAAATTGATATTAAATTTGTCAGGCAAACATTTGCATTGACACGCGTTGTGTCAAATTAAAGCCAAGAGAACCGAAATATTCAACTGAAATTCAACTTATAAAGCTATTCAAAATCATATGATTATCATTTGCATGCATCACTCACAATCAAGCATCACAATTATAAGTTATTATCTTTGCCGGTTTCTAAAATAAATGTGGCAAAATAAACCACGCAGTGTAATCTGGAGAATATTTTAATTTTTCGAAATAGGAATATTGGATAATTGTGCGGTTTTGTGAGTCCACAGTTGTATCTGATGGAACTAGGCCTTTTTTCTTGGAAAATATAATACGTTGCTAAATATGCATGTGCGCACAATTATATATACTGCTTGGAAAAGCAAACTCAGGATTGACCATCATTCTCGATAATTGATAGCAGTTTTCGTGAGTTTAAAAAAAATATGGAAAACAGCCAGCAGTCTTCAACATTGACCAGAGGTCACTGCTCGCCGTCTTGCATTGGCCCAAGACTAAAAATACAATACATAAGATTCAAACAAATCCATAGAATATCAAAGAAAGACCCATTTCTGGACATAAAAAAACCCCCAGATAGTAGACAAGGACAAACAAAAGTTTTGACAAGGATTCCTGGCTAAGGACAGGTACATATAAAATGTGGCGGGGTTAAACTAATTTTTGGGCCCAACCTTCCCCCTATTGTTTATCTTGTACAAAGCACAAAAAATAACACACTTTAAAAATCAAATCGATAAAAGTTCAATTCACAAAGAGAGAACCTGAGACAAGAGTACTTTACGAGAACAACGAAACGTAAAGGAACTCCCTTGAGAACACTCGCAGTTACTGACAGCTAGCTAAGAAGCATTTATCGACTGATGTAAAAAAATCAAACATGTCGATTCTAAATCCAACATAACACTTCAAACAACTAATGATTTAGTATTATATCATCCTACAAAACTGACATATTTGATCGCTGTACATTGTAATGCTTCGAAACAATACAATAGTCAAAAAGTAAAAGATTAATGTTTTAGAGTTACTATCAAATTATCAATATTTCTACCAAAAACACCAAATTTAAAGATTTTTACTATAACTTCCAACTTGTATACTTTCTTTAATACGTTTTTAAGCCAAATTACCATGTCAAGAGGATTGTTATTTTACATAAGTGTGAGTTTTTAGGAATCGGATTGTCGATGTCAACTGACGATACGAAAAACTTGGCATGTCATTTGTTGAGATTCAATTTTTAGACTCAAAGCTTAATATATGCATAAGTAGACCAATATATCGATGTGAAACGCCCTTTATATATGCAAATTGTTGAATGTCTTATTCAATCTTTTCGTGCTTTGATAAAGAAAACTTTTCCAATATATTAACGTTTTTATATTACATTGATTGCGTATGTTTGATACTTTAACGACCTTTTAGATAGCGAATATAACATGTAAATAAATGCATGCGTAAAGGTAGAAAAAGGAAGATTCTGATTCGCCAATGAATCGATAATTCAATTACACAGTGAAGGTTTTCATTCAATCTGTTCGGTTAGCAAGGGCACATATTTTCAGGAAGTTGCAATTGATTGTCGTTAAAGGACAGACATGTTAAAAGAAAAGTAAATATCTTAAAAAGAAAACGAGATGTCTTCGTCCGCTGCGCCAATAGGAACATTTTTCTTTGTGATTTGTATTGTTTTACAAGTTGTTGGTGTTGCCACAGAATATTGGATGGTGGTGTCTGTTCTATCTGGAACTGTCCAATCTCATGCCGGATTGTTTAAGCTATGTTATGAAGTCTTATCAAAGGAATTCTGCACATATTACATCTCGTATGCAGATTCTTTCATGAACAGTAGGTATTTATATATATATATATATAACAATAGATCTCTTCAGGTTATTAAAATAGATCTCTATCTTTTTCTTTACATATTAAGAAAGTAATAATGAAGAAGTTTGATATCTCGATTCCCTTAAAGATCTTTATTAGTATGTCCAAACAGATTTTATGTGCACCAACGTAGTACTACGCATAAGTATAAATCTCAAAGTAAAATATTTTCTATGTGTAATTTCACCTTGATATACTTGTACCTTAAATGTATACAAAACATGAAAATTTATGTTTATATCTATGTTACAAGTACCTCTTGAAAGTTTTATGATATTACAATTTAATGACAAATCCAAGTTATTACGAGATTAGTATACGCTTTAAAAAATGTGTTTTGGACACTCTACTAATAGTTCTAAATTGGAAAAAGTTGAAAACAAATATGTGAATGTGCAACTGAAAACTGCACACTAGCATTTTTGAGCAAAAATGAAACACAGCAACTTGAAGCCAGAGAGAATTACTCAAAAGGACAGAAACCAAACTTGCGGAAAGCCTAAGTAGGGAAAATTTAATTTGTAAATTTTCAAAGCAAAACTATTAAGAAAGTGTCCATAGGACGACATAGGTACCTCGTTTGAGATCTACAAAACCAAAAGGAAAGTAGAAGCTGACGACTTGAAGGAAATCTAAAAAGCAGCCTGTCTGACCGGTCTGAAAATTACTTGCAAGTCAAAATAAAATTATTTATTATATGGACGGTTTTCGAAAAAAGTTTGATGGAATTGTAACATTGAACGAATTCTAAACAGGAATTGGATCAATTGACGGACTCTTAATTCCAAACAGCAATCAGGAGTCCGTCAAGTCCGAAAATGACTTAATTTTAGGACATATCACAACATATTAATTGCTTCTCATGTGCGGTAAATATGGATCGCAAAAATGGACGCACGAAAAAGACAGACAGACGTCCCTAGTCATCGACAGAGGATGCTGTTAAAATAAAATAAAGCGTCAATAACCTAAAATGATTTAGTCGATGATCTACAACCTGTATGTGCAAAATATTTTAATATAACACACACCTTGACATACACTATATAGTACAAAGCAGTTATTCTATTAATACAATATTAGTACAATGTTTAATGTGCATCGTTTTTTAATCGCTTTATATGGCGCGATTCACTTGAAAGACATTATGTAAATTATTTGAAAGCAAAAATGAAAGTGAAAATCTCTTCGTTATATTAATAGCTCCATAGCAACGCCATAAACAAACATACTGGTTTAAAAATGCACGTATTGCTTTATAACGGAGGACCTCTACCCACAAAAATAGATCTACATGCATCCCGAGCTCTATTGATGAAAAACTCCAGTCTGAAGAATTTTTTATGACCAACGCAAGAATTGAATTATTTCTTATCTGTTCAATTATTATAATGGGAGGCCCGTTTGATGTAATAGTAGACGCAATAGCTTGGCATAATATTATATTCATGTAGATCTTTTTTCTGGATTCGTATAATATTCATTTAAATTTATAAAAAGAGGTCAGAAATTCTCTTTTATTCAGCTGCATATGACGCAGAATTTTATTATATAGCGAATTTGAAGGAAACAAATAGTAAGTTAACACACCTGGCGGAGTTCACGAGAGATGAACAAAACTTACCAAGATTCGCAAAGATTTGGTTTTTGTAAGGCATTTGAATGAGACATGTTTTGTCCAGTGGAAAAAAAATGTAAACAAGTTTGATTTCGGCTTTGTATCGGTTTTCTTTTTGTGTGTGATTTATTGTAACTGAAACCAAAGCCATTTTTACGTGAACTGGTTAATAAAGAAAAAAATAAATTATAATATAAAACCCCCATATCTTCATAGCTACTTTATTCTATTGCAGTACATTACATAGGAATTGTTGGATGTTCAGGTCTGGCATGTATTCTATTAGCCATTGCTTGCCTTATTGGGTTCTGTGGATGCAGTAGGCCATACCAGAAACCTACAGTTCAAAACATAGGCGGAGTTGGGTTGTTTGGAGGTAACATATATATATAGTCATTTTATAGTTACACATAGGAAAATTTTAAAATGGAGGATAGGCAGAGAAAATTACGCATACAGAGCGAATCTTTGATAACATAATGGCTATATGAACTTCTAACAGAACAAAATAAGCATAACAACACAAGTTAATTTACGGTGATCTTAGGTGCAATCTGATATTATATTTTTCGGTTTTAATAAAAAAAATGCTCACAAAATAATGTAGATCATAAATGCTAAGATTTAGTACAAGTGTACCTGACCAACGCTTATTAAAAATCAGTCCACATTTATGTTTTCTTTATACGCAAAGCATATGTAACCATGTATATATACCAACTATACAGAAATAATAATCATTTTGTTTTAGGGCTTTTTAGCGCTGCTGGTGTACTGTGGTTCTATCTGTACTTCTTTAGAGGAACATTTGGCGATGCAGCGACAGTCCTTGCAGCATTCGGTGTTGACTTTGGGCCTGGATGGTCATTCTATCTCTGTTGTGCTGCCGCTGGATTGAGTATACTATTATCTATCATTTTAATGATAGTAGGGTGTAATATGGAGAGCCAGTCTGGTTCAGTGGTCCCCTTCCAACAACCAGCCACTGTCATTGCGATGTCAGGAGGGCAATATCCAGGACCACATCAGCCATCCGTCGTTGCCATGCAAAACTCAGCTTACAACGATCCATTTGCTCCAAGTCAAAATTACAACTATGACCAAAAAAATAAATACTGAACAAATCTTCAAATCGTCATAGTCTATTGATATTGATAAATGCAAAATTAACTTCTTATAAAAGCATTGAACAAAATGTAGAAATACATGATATATACACTGTAAAAGTGGTGTTTAGAATCTAAACACTTTTAGCCCTAAACATGTTTAGATTGTGCTTAAATCCTAAACACTTTCCAAATTAAACATGTAAAAGCTGAACATGTTTAGGTTTTAAACATGTTTCACTTCTTAAAAATATCAATCATAGAAATTTCCTTATACTATTTTCATTAATCTAAACACAATCCTAAACATGTTTAGATGCTAAACGTGTTTAAAATTCATTACAAATTTTGTGTTTAGGATTGTGCTTAGAATCTAAACACCATTTTTACAGTGTAGTTGTAGGTTTTTTTCCGCTTTTATGTAAATAAAAAATCTCGGATGTATATCTGTTTACCTGGTAAAATGGATTGTAATCTATTGTAAGTTATTTATATTATGCTTGAAAAGATTTAAATGTTCAATAACTCTTAGACTAGAGCTTACACAAACGCTACTGCTTATTTGCATTATTTCTTTCAGCAAGAAAACTTTCTCAATATATATATTATAAAGAAAGAAGTGTATACAAATCTTATACACAAAACCAGTGCATTTTTATGTTTAAAAGATGATTGTATTAAAGGATATATTAACATATAGATCTTCATTTCCAAACAAAAAGCAAACATGTTTCGTGTACATCAAGAAAATATGAGACTTTAGATTTTTATATAAATATGACGTATAGTTTGTCATACTAAACCACTCTGCCAATTATTTAATCATTACCAGTTTAAATGATTTCAGAAAAAGCTTGACGAATATTCGTAAGAACACAAGCCCGGACATGAGTAAAATCTAACCTCTCTTCTTTTCTAACAAGTTGATGCATAGCATTAAAGAATAACACGGAATATGATTTAGCAACCATTCGATTTGTAGGGAGGGCTATGGTGATTTTTGAAATAAAATGGCATAATGCCACAAATTACAAAAACTAGGCAATTAAGACATTGCTTTTACTTAGATAAAAGACAGGGTGGATTTTTTTGGCTGTAAAGGTTTTAGAAAAGTTTTGATAAAAAATGAGCACATTATCCTGCAAACAATATCCAGGCTCTAATTTGTCAAGGAAAAAATTCAGGGTGAAAAAATATCCATAGCCTCTATCCTCTAAAAAACAAATGGTTGCTGCTTGAAGAGGAAATATATATTGCGTTTTTTGACAATTGTAGACCTAGCAATATTTCTTACAATTGCAAATTCTATTGTTCTTTTTTCTGCTTTGTATGTGTGTACTTTTTCGTAGTTTATAATTTTGCCGCTAAAACCACATGTGATACATGTAGCTGAATAGTTAAACAAAACAAATATGATAGAAGAAAATGACCTATGGAATAAATGTACAAGACACAACCAACATATATCAACGGCAATAAAAATCTACAATGGAAATCATCCAGCAATCTTCAATATGATCCATGGTCGCTGCTTTACGTTTTGCAAAAGGCCCGTATTAGCTTTTAATTATACGATTCAAAAACAATCATAAAACACCATTCTGGATAAATAACAACTTACATGTACATAAAGTCGACCGGTACAAACAGAAGCTTTGACAGAGATTCAAAGCATAGAGCAGGCACATATTAAATGTGTTGGGGTTAACTTGGTTTTTGATTAATGATAATAATAATTTGCAGTTTTTATATGCATGTACACCTTTTTACAACAGTTATACATATAGAATATAGGACTTTTGAATCTTGAGATCGAGTTTATCACTGGTTTGTGGTGAACCCGAAGGGTGAACCAATAAACCAGTGATAAACTCGATCTCAAGATTTAAAAAGTCCTATATTCTCTTTATCGGTAATCCCGAGCAACAAAATGTGATTTTTTTTTCGTTAAAAGGGGGTCTTTTAATGTTTTTTAATAAGGAACTTTTTTGTGTTCGCACTGATAAAACACGTGCTACAATGTGCTTCGTCACCGTACTGACCCAATAATTTCGGTGATAAACACCTGTTTATGATACAGGGTTTATCAGCGGCAAACATCAAAGGAAAAATGTAATAATTACCGTTACACCCCAGTTCTATTGTTTAAAGTCGAACTTTCATTTTCAGAAACTTTCTTTGTGTGAATAACTCTTTTGTTCTAAGAACAATAGCTTAATTCACAAAGGCAAAAACAGGGGTTTCCAGATACCCCTGCTTTTGCGCTTGTGAACACACCTCATGTTCATAGAACAAAAGAGTTTCTCGCACAAAGAAACTTCTGTAATAGCCAGCCCAGGGCACCTGAGAAGGAAATGAAAACATTTCACTTATAATAAGGTTTAAAATCAATTCTAATTTAAAAGTGGCAAAATAAAATAAAAAACAAACAAATAAAACAAAACATTAAAAACATGAACAAACAAAACAAAGCAAGAATATGTCCAATAGACGTAATGCTGATATTTCGCAACATAAGAGACAGACGAACACACAGACGGACAGACGGACGGACAAACAAACGTATCTCTTTAGCGTTTTATTCTGCCCTTGGACTTCATCATAGGAGTGAATCACTCAAGGCAATATTTCACAGCGGACACTATTTTATGTTACATATGTCCCAATCACTTTCGTAGATTGGGCATCACAATGGGTCAAAGATAGAAATGACCGGATTTCGTTAAACAGGAAGTAAGTATGGGACCCATGCTGATTAACAAATATCAAAAGGATGTAATAAGAGGTTGCTTAGAAAACTGTTAAGAAAATTGTCCATAATTGACCATTTATGCAAAAAATTTAGTAAGTCGGCAAACAGGAAGAAGATGAGAGAAGGACTCTTAATCGAACCCCACGCTAAGGGACATCGTACTTCATATGTATCAAAATACAAAATATAAAATTGAAATGAAATAAATTTGCTTCAAATATGCAATTTTCTCAACTGAAATTTCCTGCTCTCAGAAATTAATGATATTCAAAAGGGACAGCAGCTAAAGCACACCCGTCTTCCATGATGGTCCTATAAAAACTGAATGAATCTTAAAGATATTCAGTTTAGAAGTGTTCATGCACTGTTTTAATTAGCACGACACAAAATCATCAGTTATTTGTAAAGTAATTAATCTGTTTAACAAGTTGATTAATCTGTTTTAATCCTAAAATCATCTCGGTTGCTTAATATCTTGAATTAAAGAGGCCACTGTGTGGGGAAGAAAAAAAAAATCAGAAATATGTTTAATAACTCAGTTTTATAATTAAAGCCACATTTTATTGCTTTCTATCAAAAATTTGTAATCTAGTTTTGTTCTAAGTTTACTGGGGTGTAAGTTAGTTATACTATTCGGTATACGGTGTTTCACGATAAGAAACCCACTCGTACCTCCGGTCCTAGGGGTTTCTTATCCAGAAACACCTTTACCTCATGGTATAACTATTACATAAAGTTTAGTCTTCCCAAAGTGGTTTACAAACTATTTTTGTAACGGCTTTTGGGCCATGTGAACTATAATCATTCTTTAATAACTACTAGTGGAGTATTCAGTGAAGCTGCCATTTGGGCGCTAACAGCTATCATTCAACATTTCCAGCTATACACAGCTATGTAGTCATTTACAGTTGAGTGAACTGGAAGGCAAAGTATTTCGTTAAAGGATACAACCAACAAGAAAGTACCGGTGACTAGATTCGAACTCACGACTCTTCGGTAGACAGTCTAATGACTTTAACATTACACCACCACACCTTTTGGTTTCCACCTTCCCACTATTATACACTGTGTCTCAACTACCCCGGTAAAAATGTTTCGTCTCAAGGTCGTCTAATTTCGAGTAAACGACGGAAATACGGAAAGGGGCATAGAGTCCCAATTTTATTTCAAGTTTAGAACAGCTAGAATATTATGACATTATTAAACCTCTAACCAAAAAACGTACAATTTCGTGCGATATAAGCATCATAAACAAGGAATTAATTTTCAGCGATTACCAGGTTGCGTTTGTTTACATTTTTTTACCTCACAAAAACGGGTCTTTCCTAAATTTTCTTTGTCTTATATTCAAGCTTGTATTGAAAAGTAGTGCACAGTTTTTTATGAACAGATTCACATTATTATCTAAACAAATAATTTGGTCAAATTTAAGTACATTGAGAAGGAATAATCACATTCCGTATATGCCCGTCAATATTCTGTTTTAATTCAGATCGCCTCGAAACGAAACATTTTTCCACAGTGACTATAGAATATGTAAAGCGCAAATTAACACGGTAAAATGACATCGATAAAAGTTCAATTCAACAAGAGATATAACCTATAGCATAGACCTGTATATTGGAATTAGATTTTAAGAATACGAAAAAAACAGACGAAGAGGAAGTAAATTTCTTGAGTAACCCGCTGTTTATGAGAGCTATCTTTTAACTTGTATTAAGAATCAATTACATAGATTTTAAATCCGACTCGAAACTTCAAACACTCAATAGAGTACCAAATGGAAACCACTGACCTTGGGCAGGTAACTTACAAATAATATTACCCTAATTACATACAGGTGTGATGAGGGAAGCTGGGATACCCATAGTTGAACCTCAGACCGTGGGCAGGTAACTGACAAACATTATTACGTACCGGCAAGAAAGGTCTGATTTTTGTAAATTACTAATCGAAACTCAAGAGGTAATTGACTATAATGATCGATAGTGTGGTGTCTAGACTAGCATCATAGAACACTCGGCCACCCAGGCCCCTCTACACTAATGGTCAATGGTTTTATTTTTTTCTCAGGAACTACATATCGCCATAATTTGAAAGTTGGATTATGACTTCTTAAATATGAGGTCGTCTATATATCTTAGATGTCGAATTTAGGTCTGTTTGATATCAATATCCCGAAGAAATATTTAAAGAAGATGGCTTATAAGGAAGTTAGTATGGCAACTATTCCCAAATTTTTGGGGACAGTCGTAGATACCTATTATCACTGACTAACATTAAAGAGAACATGAGGGGAATTGCTACCCCTTTAAAATCGGGTGTTGCTAAAAGGCGGAACGGAAAACGGAAACGGAAAAACGGAATGAAAAATTTAGTTAAAATATTGATTTTTTTTGTTTTACCTCGCAATGTTGTTATTTTTTTATGCCGATAAAGATTTTTCAGTACTTTCCACATTTACTGTTTGACGTTTTGGTATGAAAATTTTACTTTGAATGTAAATATTGACTATTTTAAAACATATACTTGTATAAACTAAATAAAGAAAAGGATGAAACATCTTTCGTGGCTATCAAACCTTACACATTCAACTGCATGTTTGACGTTTTGATGTGAAAAGTTTAATCTTAATGTAAATTAACCAATTTAAAGCATATACATGTATAAACTATATAAAGAAAAGGATGAAAAGTCCTATCAAAACATTTGGTAATATTGTATCTGTACATTTTGCTTTTGTGACTGCTTGACTTCTTGATTCAATTGCTCTGGTGCCGGGGTAAACTACAAACATTTATTTGTAAAAGGTTTTTAACTTCAATGTTAGACTTACATAATGATTTTGTTTTTGTTTATCATTGTCAAAAATATGCGATTTATTTCATTGCATACACTTGAAAAAATAAGGGAAACTGAAATTTTATATTTTATCCGTCAAAATGTCATGCAGCTAAAATGATTATTTGTTTGGCTATAATTGCATTATACAACAAGACGGGTTTTTAAAGAAAGAGTTAAGTTTGATGGGATGAGCCTTCCATTTTGTTTCAAGATGCCTCTACCAATTAAGTCAGGACCATGGCAATCTGTAAAAGTTGTTATAGTTGTAATATGTATTTTGTGGTGATTCTTTGTCTTACGAAATTAAAAATGAGTCTTTTCTGACTCACGACAATTTCAATTTATCTGGCATGTGTTCGGCTTTTTCTACTTTTCTTCTCAAACATTTTGGATTGATCATCCCAGTTCGCAGTTATTACTTTTATTAACATTGAAATGTTGGTCTATGGTGCAAAATGAAATAATAAAATGTACCGTAAAAGTTATTCTAGAATATTAACCAAAAAAAACCGACGAATAATAAAGGGATGGAATCTAAGTCAATGCATGGTGGCATCTTCAGACGTTTGCACTTCATTTTGGTGAATAATGTTCCTTAAACCTCTGGTTACTTTTTTGGAATTATAAAAAAAAATTAAAAAATAAGAGTTATTCAGAAGATTTTAATTTAAATCCATAAAAAAAGAAACCGAAATTTCATACAAAGTACCAATGATATTCTCATGTCATCATAGACTTACGGGATTTCCACCCTTCAGTTGCAGGTTTTATAGAACTTTTGCATAAATAACGGATTTGATGTGCGCTCAATATACCGACGCAAGGAAATTGATGTGTTGCAACAGGCTAGTGCCCTTCCATTCAATCTCGCTGACGTTAGCTGTGTTGCTGATTGCAGCTTACTTTGATTTATGTACATGTGTACGTGTTTATATGTTGTCTTTCTCTTTTTGTATCAACTGATTTTGTCTTGCATTGTTGGACTTCCCTTTCAAATTTGCAGTGAGTGAGTATGGCCATTGTAGCTGTCCACAATTGGGCCTAGTCTTTTGGGCTTTCTGAGGGACTATCGTGCCGTTTCTTTTGACCATCCTTGCAAATAGTGTCACGAGAGAGTCGAAAAATTGGTCCTCTGACGAGGAGCAATCCACGGACCTTTTTGTTAGCGGTAAGACGCGTTAACCACTAAAACCCCTACCCCCGATACATGCTTATGTTTGAAACATCAGCGCAATAACAATTAAAAAGTCATTTGTTCAGAGAACAAATGTGAGGTCTTTCCCTGTCTTATGTTTTTGTTATGGTATTTTATACAAGTACTAAAGACATTTGAGTCACTTTGTTTATGACAAGATGTTGCCAATTATTGTGATATAGGCTCCAGAATGAAGATAAGGGGGCCTACAGTCAGAAAAAGTATGGTTGCTAAGGACTTTTATGTTGGTTGCTAAGGACTAAATGTCACTTCCGGTTGCAAAAACTTACATCTAAACTCAGAAAGTAGTCTTGTTTAAGAATATGTATGGTTGCTATGGACTTTTCATTAAGGTTACCTTGTTGCTAGGGAATGACCTTGACCCATGACCTTTGACCTCTGACTCAAATTGTAGCTCTTTGCATTCTGATTCATTCAAGTATACATGTTTACTTTACTATTTGTTATGGTTTTCAAGTTATGGGCAAAAAACGTGTTTTGCGAAACTTGTTTTGGCCGCCATTTTGAAACCGTTCAACCGAATCATGTACTGTTTGGGTTCAAATTGTATTTCAATTCAATTCTCTTTCAAATAACCCTATGTTTCATTTACCATCTTTTATGGTTAAAAAGTTATAAACAAAAATCATTTTAAAAATACGAATCAAGGGCGATAACTCAAAAACAACAAGTTTTACGCTTTTGCACCTGAAACACTTTTTGTAGATCTCGACATGTCGAACACATTTCCCATGTATTGTCCGCTTCAATTTTGTACGGTTTAGGTGTTATTTCTTAAAAACTGTTTATGGTGTCGGCCATTTTGAAAATGGCTGCCTATAACCATTCGAATTTGGTCTTAAATTGAAGGACTCTTAATGAAGGTCACAAAAAACCCATATGTTTACTATATTATCTTTGATGGAGCCAAAAACGAATAAGCCGAAACGCGTCAAGGGCAATAACTCGAAAACCGTTTGTCGTACAGTGTTCGACCCTTTATATCAAATAAAGGTCTAAATGAGACGAGTATTTTCCTCATTACATGTCTGCTTCCATTTTGTATGGTTTTTGAGCTATACTGCAGACAAGGTGTACCATGACCTCTGACCTTGAGATTTGACCTTTGACCTTGACATTTTTAGATGTAACATATGTCACCTAGGATGATTGGTGAAGGTCCCAAGTCTCTAGGACAAACCGTTTTGAAGAAAAAAAATTTGACGAGTCGTGACACTTTTCGGGTCAAAAACGCGTAACCAGGAAGTTGATCGAAAAAAAATTTTTGCGTGAAGAATGATGACCAGGAGTCTAGCAACATTTTCCCTGCTTCAGATTTTTGATAACGGTTACGGTTTCTGACTTTATCTGCAGACAAGGTTTTTGGGTTCCGGGCAGATAACTCCGTTACTAAAAATAGATCGGTTTCGCAGGCCAACTCAAGTCGAGCCCTGGTAGTGTCGATTAATAGTACTAAGTTTGTAATGATAAGTCGCGACACTTTTTTGACATCTGCGGCAGAAAAAAAAAATAATAATTAAAAAGTCATTTGTTCAGAGAACAAATGTGAGGTCTTTCCCTGTCTTATGTTTTTGTTATGGTATTTTATACAAGTACTAAAGACATTTGAGTCACTTTGTTTATGACAAGATGTTGCCAATTATTGTGATATAGGCTCCAGAATGAAGATAAGGGGGCCTACAGTCAGAAAAAGTATGGTTGCTAAGGACTTTTATGTTGGTTGCTATGGACTAAATGTCACTTCCGGTTGCAAAAACTTACATCTTAACTCAGAAAGTAGTCTTGTTTAAGAATATGTATGGTTGCTATGGACTTTTCATTAAGGTTACCTTGTTGCTAGGGAATGACCTTGACCCATGACCTTTGACCTCTGACTCAAATTGTAGCTCTTTGCATTCTGATTCATTTAAGTATACATGTTTACTATACTATTTGTTATGGTTTTCAAGTTATGGGCAAAAAACGTGTTTCGCGAAACTTGTTTTGGCCGCCATTTTGAAACCGTTCAACCGAATCATGTACTCTTTGGGTTCAAATTGAAGGTAATTCAATTTTCTTTCAAAAAAACCCTATGTTACATTCACCATCTTTTATGGTTAAAAAGTTATAAACAAAAATCATTTTAAAAATACAAATCAAGGGCGATAACTCAAAAACAACAAGTTTTACGCTTTCCCACCTGAAACACTTTTTGTAGATCTCGACATGGCGAACACATTTCCCATGTATTGTCCGCTTCAATTTTGTACGGTTTAGGTGTTATTTCTTAAAAAACTGTTTACGGTGTCGGCCATTTTAAAAATGGCTGCCTATAACCATTTGACTTTGGTCTTAAATTGAAGGACTCATAATGACGGTCACAAAAAACCCATATGTTTACTATATTATCTTTGATGGTTTAAAAGTTATAAGCCAAAAACGAATAAGCCGAAACGCGTCAAGGGCCATAACTCGAAAACCGTTTGTCGTACAGTGTTCGACCCTTTATATCAAATAAAGGTCTAAATGAGACGAGTATTTTCCTCATTACATGTCTGCTTCCATTTTGTATGGTTTTTGAGCTATACTGCAGACAAGGTGTACCATGACCTCTGACCTTGAGATTTGACCTTGACATTTTTAGATGTAACATATGTCACCTAGGATGATTGGTGAAGGTCCCAAGTCTCTAGGACAAACCTTTTTTGAAGAAAAAAAATTTGAGGAGTCGTGACACTTTTCGGGTGAAAAACGCGTAACCAGGAAGTTGATCGAAAAAAAATTTTTTGCGTGACGAATGATGACCAGGAGTCTAGCAACATTTTCCCTGCTTCAGATTTTTGATAACGGTTACGGTTTCTGACTTCATCTGCAGACAAGGTTTTTGGGTTCCGGGCAGATAACTCCGTTACTAAAAATAGATCGGTTTCGCAGGCCGACTCAAGTCGAGCCCTGGTAGTGTCGATTAATAGTACTAAGTTTCGTAATGATAAGTCGCGACACTTTTTTGACATCTGCGGCAGATAAAAAAATAATAATAATCATAAGAAATACAGTAAGGTCTTTCCTTCTGTGGAAGGGAAAGATCTTAATAATAATTAAAAAGTCATTTGTTCAGAGAACAAATGTGAGGTCTTTCCCTGTCTTATGTTTTTGTTATGGTATTTTAAACAATTACTAAAGACATCTGAGTCACTTTGTTTATGACAAGATGTTGCCAATTATTGTGATATAGGCTCCAGAATGAAGATAAGGGGGCCTACAGTCAGAAAAAGTATGGTTGCTAAGGACTTTTATGTTGGTTGCTATGGACTAAATGTCACTTCCGGTTGCAAAAACTTACATCTTAACTCAGAAAGTAGTCTTGTTTAAGAATATGTATGGTTGCTATGGACTTTTCATTAAGGTTACCTTGTTGCTAGGGAATGACCTTGACCCATGACCTTTGACCTCTGACTCAAATTGTAGCTCTTTGCATTCTGATTCATTTTAATATACATGTTTACTATGCTATTTGTAACGGTTTTCAAGTTATGGGCAAAAAACGTGTTTCGCGAAACTTGTTTTGGCCGCCCTTTTGAAACCGTTCAACCGAATCATGTACTGTTTGGGTTCAAATTGTAGGTAATTCAATTCTCTTTCAAATAAACCCTATGTTTCATTCACCATCTTTTATGGTTAAAAAGTTATAAACAAAAATCATTTTAAAAATACGAATCAAGGGCGATAACTCAAAAACAAAAAGTTTTACGGTTTCGCACCTGAAACACTTATTGTAGATCTCGACATGGCGAACACATTTCCCATGTATTGTCCGCTACAATTTTGTAAGGTTAAGGTGTTATTTCTTAAAAACTGTTTACGGTGTCGGACATTTTGAAAATGGCTGCCTATAACCATTCGACTTTGGTCTTAAATTGAAGAACTCTTAATGACGGTCACAAAAAACCCATATGTTTACTATATTATCTTTGATGGTTTAAAAGTTATAAGCCAAAAACGAATAAGCCGAAACGCGTCAAGGGCCATAACTCGAAAACCGTTTGTCGTACAGTGTTCGACCCTTTATATCAAATAAAGGTCTAAATGAGACGAGTATTTTCCTCATTACATGTCTGCTTCCATTTTGTATGGTTTTTGAGCTATACTGCAGACAAGGTGTACCATGACCTCTGACCTTGAGATTTGACCTTTGACCTTGACATTTTTAGATGTAACATATGTCACCTAGGATGATTGGTGAAGGTCCCAAGTCTCTAGGACAAACCGTTTTGAAGAAAAAAAATTTGACGAGTCGTGACACTTTTCTGGTCAAAAACGCGTAACCAGGAAGTTGATCGAAAAAAAATTTTTGCGTGAAGAATGATGACCAGGAGTCTAGCAACATTTTCCCTGCTTCAGATTTTTGATAACGGTTACGGTTTCTGACTTTATCTGCAGACAAGGTTTTTGGGTTCCGGGCAGATAACTCCGTTACTAAAAATAGATCGGTTTCGCAGGCCGACTCAAGTCGAGCCCTGGTAGTGTCGATTAATAGTACTAAGTTTCGTAATGATAAGTCGCGACACTTTTTTGACATCTGCGGCAGAAAAAAAAAATAATAATCATAAGAAATACAGTAAGGTCTTTCCTTCTGTGGAAGGGAAAGACCTTAATAATCATAAGAAATACAGTAAGGTCTTTCCTTCTGTGGAAGGGAAAGACCTTAATTAGAAAATGACGTGATGTGGAAAAGGTACATTCAAAACAAACCTACATGAATCAGCGGCATTAGAAAAAAACAGCACTAAGCCTAGCTTTAAGTTTTTGTACAACAAAAAATAAAGCAGTAAAAAAAGAAAGTTGTAAAGATTTTTACATTATATCTAAATAATGACGTGGAATGTTTTAATTATCTTCTTTATATTAAAAGAAACAAACACAGTACGTGGAATTGAATAGCTAATACATTTAATAAAAAACACAATTTTTAACATAAAAAATTAAGTAAATTACCAAGTAAATCTGAAATTTTAAATATTTCTATAAATTTTTAATTCCGTTTTTCCGTTTCCGTTTTTCCGTTCCGTTTTCCGTTCCGCCTTTTAGCAACACCCTTTATAATCAACCAGCTATTTTCAGTCTTTCTACCTTTTCCTGAAGAGTGTTTGATGTAAATAAAATAAAGTCTACATGGTGTAACCTTTTTCCCATTTAATAGGTGGTGTTAAATCATATGTTGACCACCTTTTGAGACAGCTGTTGAGTTCAGCTGGTGGATGTTTACATACAACTTTCTCCGTTGTTAATGAAAATTTCATCCTTGTTTAAAAAATCACCCCAAAAAAATTATTCATAATGTGAAAAATTGTATTCTTATTCTATTGAACTACATCCATTTAAAATCTTGAAAGCAAACATTGATAATCCAGTCTTGGTAATATAAACCAATCACAGCCCGGCAAAGTTTTAATATCTAGCCTCAATCCCTGTCACAGTCTGACTTCCGGTTGCGCAATACTTAATTTATACTGTTCAGCCTGCATGACATTTGTTTGCGAAACACTTTTTTCTTGTTCTTTAAGAATAACAAAAAGTTTTCAAATCTTTATACCTTTTTTAACTTTCTGTGGTGATTTAAGGATGTCCACTGTTCAGCTGTGGCCAACGATGAAAAACCTACAAAGTATAACAGCATACAGTGTCTTAATAAACAAAGTTTAAAGCAATGTTTTCTGTTGTTATCTTTTTAGTAAGAAAAATACATGGTATTGCTATTTATTTTCCACGTCGAGCAGCTGAATAGGGATTTATTCTAAACATGGACATTCCAATTAAGGAATGAAAATTGTGTATCTAGAAAATTGGCCGTTTAAAATATTTTTAATTACCACGTCGCAATATGTTAAAAAAGATGAATGAACATAAATATTTCAACACGTTATACATGATTTGATAGAAATTTACCGGCATACGAGCAAGAATTCTTCAAAACCATAGAGGAAGCCTATCATTGATCCATATTTTTTCTGCCCTTCTAATGCATTCATGGCGCAAATGTTGATTCTGGTGCTAAAATCCATAGCTGTTAAAAATAATGAAATTAATGAAAGATTTGTTCAGCTTTTATGAGTAGGGCTTTACTAATTGACTTATTCTGTAAGTGGCAAGATATTTAGATAAGAAGAGACATGCAGAAGACAAATAATGTGACTGCGACATAGAATTCCATTGAAATCAATGTATTTTTAAACAGAAATAATAAGTGATGGTGTGACTCTGGCATTCAATCAGCAGAGTTTATTAAGAATATTTGACTTGAAAACGGTTCTTTATATCAAAATATGAAAATGACATAAAATCGCCAAGGCCTAACACTATAGCTTTTTTGAAAAGCTAATCTTGTCATCACTATAGTCTGAACTATACAGTTTGTAACTAAAAAGTAGTCTTACTGCATTTTCTTGACCTAGTTAAACGTTTTTTTTAATTTGATGGCAATTATTGTTGCACGAGTTTAATTAAGGGAAAATTTTTGCTACTTTGATTCATGTTTTTAAAATTGAAAAAAAAAATAGAAAATAATGATTGTTTTTGAAAATTTCAATTGCAAATAATGAATTTAGACAAATATTTTATCATGTGATATAAAAAAATATTTTTCTTGTGTGATCTAATAGGTAAAAAATACTTTAAAATATGAAACCGTTTGAGGTTGTTATAAGGTACCTGTCTTCTGACCAAATTTGACTTGTTAAACATATATATTCATAAAGTAGAATAATCAAACTTTCATTTAAGTTAAAAAATCGTATGAGGTTTTTGGGTAATTTAAACTTCTTTTAAAATTAGATGAGTTTTTCGATATCCGCCGCTCGCCTATAATTGAAGAGGTAATTGACGAGTGACTGATCATGTAATAATGAGGTATTAAAACAAGTGCCTTAAACTAGGAGTCCATCCAGACCCCTCATTATTGGTTATCAAGATTTCAAGATTTTATTAGACAAACTCAGGCGCCTAAGCGCAACATAAGCATATACATAACATCATATTTAGACAAAACTAACACATTGTATACATATATAAATGAATAAATGGATAAATGGAAAACATGGGGGATAGTGAGTACAACTTCAGCATTTGGTTATAACAAAGAACACATTCTCTTAATAAACATGGATACATTAATAAGTAACTTTACATTACACAGTTGGAAAATGCCTATCATCTTAGTAACGTTAGGATTATTAGTGTAATATCTAGGAATATATTTATTCCGTACTTCGACCAAATTTTCATTACTACATATAAAAAGGTAGTGAAATTCATCTCCAATTGCACCGATATTGCATTTATGGCATACTCTGTTCTCTCTTGGTATATTATACCAACGTCCAGTTTCAATTGGGATTTTAATATTAGAAAGACGAAATTTAGTAATGAGCATCCTGTTATATTGATTCATTCTAAGTAAATAAGACTCAAGTTAAACTCATCTTTAAAAGAGAGATAAAATGTACCTCTAGATGAGATAGAAAAATCAGACCTCCATTTTTGTATAAACTGATCTCTTAAAATCTGTCTTACATGTATCTTTAACTATTCATTACCTACATGTATGTTATCGGTAAACAAGAAACTCAACCCAATGTCATCTAAAGTGGATTTGATATATTGTAACCACTTAAAACCGTTCTCTTCATTCATATAATATTTATATAGTAGTAAATAAATTTTTGAAGATAAGGTATTTGATGATATAATTCGATTCCAAAAAGAAAGCATACGACATTTAATGTCAATACTCAAAGGGTAACGACCTAATTCTCCATAAACCATGTGATTTGGTGTAGTCGAACGAACTCTAAGTATTCTTTTAAGAAATTGGAGATGATTTTTTTTCTATATTATCATTCTTATCAAACCCTGTCACTTCACATGAGTAAAGCAATATGGGTTTAACCAGAGTATCAAAAATTTTTAACTGAATGTCAATAGGTAAATTCAAGTTTCTTATCTTACAATACACTGAATATGAAGCTTTTTGTGCTTGTTCAACTAATTTTTTCTTTGCATTTACAAAACTATTGTTAAAATGAAAAAGAATTCCCAGATAATTGTATGAATCACAAACGTCCAGTACATTATTGTTAAAAGTAAATACAACATTTTCATTAACTTTTCTCTTTTTGAAAACAACAACTTTTGTTTTTTCAACATTCACTTGAAGTTTCCAAGTATTACAATATTCTTGAAAAACATCTAACATGGTTTGCATGCCTTCAACACTTTCTGACATTAGAACTGTGTCATCAGCATAAAGTAGAAGAAAAATTTTCAAGTAAATATCAATTTGCTCTTCAGAAACACTTCCCAGCCTACTTAAATCTTCCACACCATTAAGGTCTAAGTATTGCTCCATATCGTTAATAAAAAGAGAGAATAAAAAGGGTGACAAGTTCTCTCCATGTCTTACTCCTAAGTTACATGCAAAGAAGTCTGATTTTTGACTATTTTTTGAAACACAAGATTTTACATTCTGGTACAGATTTTTGATAATTTTAAAGCATTTACCATTTATGTTATTTTGCAGTAACTTTTGCCATAGACCCACCCTCGAAACTGTGTCGAATGCTCGACTAAAATCAACAAAAGTGCAAAAAAGCTTCTTCTTTCTTGAAATATAAAAATTTATAAGACTATGAAGTATAAATATGTTATCAATAGTTGAATGTGACTTCCTAAATCCAGACTGTACTTGTGTTATCAAACCAACTTCATCTGATAATTCAGTTAATCTTTTATTAATAATACCAGTGAAAACCTTCCCAAAACAACTCATAAGAGTGATAGGTCTGTAGTTTTTAGGGTCTTCGGTTAATCCCTTGTTCTTAAATATAGGAGTTATAACACCAACTGACCAACTCTCGGGTATAATACCAGTATCAAAAATATAATTAAAAAGTTTTACATATATTTCAATCATAATATCACATGTATTTTTAAGGTACTCATTGTATACATTATCAAGCCCACATGCTTTATCATTACGCAAGTTCATAATAACATCTCTAATTTCAGACTGAGATATAGGAGCGTTCAAAATTTCATGTTCTTGGTCTTCGATCAAATCATAATTTAACTCATCAACTTCCTCGTCGGTTTCATTTACATTTCTGAAATAGTCGTACAGATCAGAAAGCGATACATCGACCGACTGTTTTTTCTTTTCTGAAATACGATTAAGAATACCCCAAAATTTTTTGGGGTCCGAAGAGTTAGCAGTGCGTATCTCGTTCAAAACTGTGTTTTGATACTTTTCAAAACTTTTGTTTAATGTCTTTTTATATTCGCGACTAGCGTCAGATAAACACTTATTATTAGCTGCAGTCTTAAACTTGTTATACGTTTTTCTAGCTTTATGAAAGGCATCCCTCTTCTGTCTACATTCATTATCAAACCATTTGTCATATACCGGTTTTTTATCATCTCTCCTAACCTTGCTAACTACTGTACCAAAGGACGATTTACCGGCGCTATCAAATAATTCACATATAAGACTAACGACATCGTTCACGTTTTCAGAGTCTGTTTCCACTCGTTCACGCTCGGTGTCAACAAGTTCATTGACCATGAAGCTGATCTCATCAAGTCGATAATCTTGAGCGATTTGCTGTATATACGTGTCACGTTTACTGTCATTCCAGCGTTTCGCCCTTTCTGGGCCTCTTTCGTTTTCGCGTTCTACACGTAAATGACTAATTTCAGAAGTGAGGTTCGATAAAGATAAGCGAAGCGAGTTATGGACATCCGAAAATATTGGCGAATACTCCTGTACCTCAAAGTCTGATATATAGTACAATAAATTAGACGAACATAAGCAATAATCAATTACAGTCTTATCCTTACATGTTCTCTCACCAATATTTTTATCAATACCAACCCTTCCATTCATGATATAAATATTATTTTTTCTGCAAAGGTCCAATAGTTTGTTACCAAAAGTATTCACCCTACCTTTACAAGAACTTTTCCTATGTAGGGGCATTTTAGCACGTAAAAGATTTTCATAATCATACATGTATGTTAAAAGGTCTATTTCATCATTTAAGTTAAAGATATCTAGTAAAGTTTCATCCGGTTGGACAAAATCATCTAGGGTACCAGTTTTTGCGTTAAAATCGCCCATAAGACAAATAAAATCCCCATTTTTACTAAAATTTACCATCTCGTTTTCTATTTCTATGAATGCATCATCGGAGGAATATTTAGTACCCTCAGGGGGAATATACACTGAACCTATTAAAAAACTGTTTTGACCTGTAATAAATAAAGTTCCAATTTTAAGCCACAGTACAAAATCACAATCTGAATCTATAAAATCAATGCTCGATACATATTCATTTTTATATAAAACAATGATACCACCAGATTTTCTAATAGCATTTTTTCTATACTTTGCTTTGAAAGAGTAACCATCAGGTAAGTATAATTTATCATATTCATCAAGTTTTGTTTCTTGCAATAATAAAATATCAAATTGTTTAATAAACAGATGAAAATCAGGATTTAACAGTTTAGATTTTAGACCACAGACATTCAAACTACAAAGGACAAGATATGATAAGTGCTAAATTTGGCCCCCTTATTTACCATTTTTTTTAAAATAATTTAACTGAAGTTAAATTATTCTAGATCAGTTCTTATATGAACAAGGTATAGAAAAATAACATTAATTTTAACTAAATCTTGTTTATTATGTCACAGTGACGTCATCAAATTATGTGAAAATGGCATTTTTGTAAAAAAGTGTAAAAATCTTGCAAATTTTGAGTAGTTTTTGGCAAATTTAACTATGAGCCACACGGAGTACCACAAATATATTTATGTGGTCTGTTTCTATATTAAAAATGATTATCTACATAAATTATTGTAGTGGTACTCTGTGTGGCTCATAGTTATATTTGCTGAAAACCACTTCAAAATTGCAGGTTTTTTACATTTTTTCACCAAATCACGACTTTTAAGCCACTTTGGGTAATAATTTCAACACCATTATGGATCACTTTAAACAAAATAATGCTGATATTTTCAAAATTGGGGGGCAAAATTGGACCCTTATCATATCTTGTCCTTTCAAGATTAGTTTTATTCACATCTTCAGACTCTCTATCCGTCCTGTCCTATGAGAACCTCGCACCAGTATTATGAGTGTTTTGTCTAGTTGGGTGGCGTTCTGGGAAGTATCTGTGCCCATCCACGTACAACTTGTCTACAACAATGTTGGCACGTCTGCCTTGATCGCGGAACTCCTTCATTAAAGGAACAAGCTCCCTTCGTCTATCACTAATTTCTTGCGGATATTGGGGATACACCTTCTGTAATTTGTCTTTTAATTTAGTTTGTGCAGCTAATAGAACCCTTTCTTTGTCTTTGAAGTGTAAAAATCTCGCTACGATTCCTCTAGTTATCCATAGTTGTAATTTTTTGTAACAACAACTACTTATCGCAACAGTTTGAAACCTGGATTATGACTTCAGTATGACATCGATCCTTTATTGCAGATACCGAATTTATGTCTGCCGGACATCAACTTCCAGTTTACAGACTTTTTTTTACATAAGTGAACAATGATTGATAATTTTCGTAGTAGTTTTCTTAGCAACTATTTAAAAAAGGAATTTGAAATTAGAAACATGACTTGAATATAAGATCATATATCGCAATTTGTCGATCTGATATCTACTTCCTGTTTAAAAGAACTAAAGGTGTACCAAACGGGTAATCAGTATCATAAAACCGTGAAGACAAAGACAAAACCGGCAGACAAAAAGTCATCACAACAAAACAAACCACATAACAACATAAAACACACACACACATAACAACAAAACCGCATTCAGCAACGCGACCTCAAGTCGAAACGAGAGTGAACTCGGGTGCTCCGGAAGAGTAAGCAGTTCCTGCTTGCTATAGCACACCCGTCACGTTGCCAAAGATCGATTAAGTGTTGGTCAAATCCAAAAAGGATGACAATACAAAACTCCATGTCAAACCAACATCTGTGCTCATCTGAGAGATAGAAATCCCGTATTTGTATACTGTCAAGCACATGATGTCGTCCGTAAAATTTCTTGAGTGATGACAACAACCTGGGAACAACGTACCCCTGTGTTAACAATTTGCTTGTCAGCCGTGTAGCTCTATCAAGGAAGTCGTTGTACTCCCCACATGCTCTGGAATAACAAATCAATTGTGATACGTAAAGTCAATATGCTGGAGCGGACGGAATGTTGCTACACAAAAAGGGAAAGTTAACTATTGGAAAGTTGAAGTCATCACGTTTGTCATAGAGCCTTGTACAAAGCCTTCCTTGTGTGTCAATTTCGAGAAATAGATCCAAATATGAAGCGGACCTCCTAGAATCTGTAGTGTCCTTTATCTCAAGTTCCTTCGGATATATGAGATGTAAATAGTCACCAATTCGGGGATTGTTTAGTGAAAGGACATCATCAATATAACTACATAATTAAATTTGAAAATAGCGAAGGTATACTGAGTGTGCATGCAGTCAGTGATTTACAGATTTCTTGTCTTGATAAAGAGTATTTATTATCAATATGTTCACGCCTTCTTTTTTTCATTGATAGCATGCAATGACATGTATTTGATACTTAAAAATACGACCTTTAGATAAAGATATAAAATGTAAACAGTATCATAAGATTAGCAAGTATAAAGGTACGAAAAGAATAGTCTGTCTCTCCTTTGAATTGATAACTTAATTACACAGTTATTTTTATTTAATCTAGCTAGGATAGACACATATTTGCTACATCTTTTGTCACTACATTGTACGGATGAGAAAGAATTCATTTTCACAGAAAAGAAGATGAATTCGTACGCTGTGCCTATAGGAACGTTTTTCTTACTGATTTGTACTGTATTGCAAGTTGTTGGTATTGCCACAAACTATTGGATGCAAGTGTCAGTTTTGTCTGGAACTCATGCTGGATTATTTAAATTATGTGTAAAAAAATATTGCACATCTTACTTCGCTTTGACGGACTCTTTCAGTTGTAGGTATATTAAAGAAAAAAAAAACCCAAAAGTTTTATGAAATGATGAATAAATTTTAGAAAATTATAAGTTGCATTTTCGAAAGAAAATTCGGATCATTTTCTAGTATACTTATAAAAGAAATCAAAAGAATTAAATTGGAAGATCAGTCTAAGTACAAATAATCACTCCTATGAACACGCGAATCGATCCAGGTAATTTTTACTAAACTCCGCAAAAGATTTCTCTTATAATGAACTGCATTAACTTTATACTTATCAAAGCAAATCGAATGAAATAACTTTTCTTCAAAATCATTAAGGCTGCGCTCATTCGAAATATAAATTGTACGTTCGTCAAATTATTGAATTATCGAACTCATGGACTTCCACTACGGCTTTCCATACGACATAAAATTAGGGTTATGAAAAATCCTTAACATGTTAGTAAAAATCTTTATACTCTATTCGCCTATATAAAGTGTTAGTAAAAATTACCTGGCTCAATTCGCGTGTTCTTTGGAGTGATAATATCGAATTCAATATAAACCGGAATGCGACAATGAAGTTTAAGTACACTTTGCAGTTGCCATCGCTTCATGGATTATTCAATGTGCACCATGAAAATTTAGTTCATGGTTCAATAAACCAAAAATAATAACAGTTAATTCTTAATTGACTTCAAGTCCCTGCTCACATGGCCTTATTCAACTAATGCGTCACAAATATGCAAGACCCCCCCCCCCCCCGTAATCATGAAACAAGGCTAGCGGGAAACCAAAGAATGATAAATCCTTTTCAACCGCGTCAAATATGTGTGCTTCTTTATGTGCATGAAACAATGTATTTAGACAAGCATCTAATTATAATATAATTTTTATCAAAATCAGAAGCTTTGTTTATATATATCTGACAGCTCCATGAACTCCGACGCGGCCGCAAACTGTTTTAACGAATTTGATTAACTCAATTAACTTGATTTACTCAATTAACTCGATTCATGTGCTTAATATGATTGAGCAAGCAAGTTTTTTTTTTCTATCGGAATCTACAATATGTTTTATTTTATATACAAAAAACATGTAAAACGGTAAAACGCTTTGTTTTACTTTAAAGGACAATAACCCCTATCATGAGTCACATTGAAAACACTTATGAAGAGCTCGGTGTGTTAAGATACCAAGCGCATGAAAAAGTGCCCAGCAAAAAATCTTTTTTTTTCAAATATACTCTACGAATTCTCAATAAAATTTTACAATGCGAAAAAATGAAGACTATATAGAGCTTTCACATCCTCGATTAGGGGAAAGATAATACCTATGTAAGAGATCATTAATTGATAACCAAAAACTATAGTTTTTACTTCTTTTCTGTTTTGAGCAAGTGCGCCAGTCTATTTGTGCAATCCATGGGGGTTACTTTTTTTATTTTTAGTACGGGGATGAGCAGCAGCATGTCTGAAAATGGAATCCGAATAAACACTAATACTCTCTGTATTTGATTTCCAAATAAATAGTATGAATGATAATTCTACCCACAAAAATGCACACATTGTGGTAGAGCTAAAAACTTAATTTCTCAGCAAGTTTACACTTCATGCATGTGTTTAATAGATTTAATAGACAAGAGATGAATGATCGAGAATTTATATACCAATATTTATACTTATATTTTACACAGAATTCATATCATATGTAAAATTAAAACTAAATTAATACATGAAAACAAAAATGGCACCCGAATAAATACTAAAAGTTTCAAATTACTACCCGAATCTGTCGCACGTCCGCGTATACCAATATATATAGGAAGTAACCTTCCTCCGGGGTGCAATCTATATAGAGGATACACCATACGTTAGCTAAATTCAAAAAAAATGTATACAAGCAATCACTTCAGCGGTTTTGGAGATGAAAAATTTTAAAGAAAAGTTTACAACGACAAAATCCGTTGGACACCAAACAATGGCAATAGCTCTCATAATCCATCGGATCAGGTCAATATCGTGAATCCATCGTTGGCACAAAAATTTACTATAACCCATCGTCGCATGCTGCTGGTTAATCATCTCATATGCTTAAGTGCTAACTACATGTATTTCTTGTGTATTTGTGCTTCTGACTGAACACTCAAGTCCTATTAATTAAAACTGAGCAAAGCCATTATTATAATTAGCTTTTATATTCAGTCATCGAGGTTATAGCCTTTTCCAAGTGTATCCATTTACAATATTCAATGAATATTTCATTTTATTTCAGTTCATGTCATAGGAATTCTTGTATGTTCTGGTATTGCATGTGTTCTGTTAGTCGCTGCTTGCCTAATTGGGTTCTGTGGATGTCGTACACCAAATCAGAAACCTACTGTTACAAAAATAGGAGTAGTTGGCTTATTTGGAGGTATGTTAACTACAGTTTCTGCTTCAGTCAGGAATGAATAAAATTATTACTCTATCCAAGATCATTATTGGATTAGTTCTGTTATAGGACAAAATTAGCATATACACACAGGTACAGGTTGATACAATATTGTTGTTATATTTAGTAATATAAGTGTAGGAAGCAAGCATTTGATTTTTATGGGGGGTATGGAGATTTTCTTTGTCCTGCCTTATTATTTTCGGGAAAAGGCCGAGCCTGGATTTTTTTTTTGAGCTAGCGCGCACAATTTTGTTATTTCTAAAGCTCTTATAATTTTTTCAACCAAAGATACCATCCTGCCTTTTTTCATTCAAAGCACTGTCCTGCCTTTTCTTTCTGGATTTTTGCCAACCTGCCTTTTTATTTCAAATTTCACCATAACCTCGAGCTACCCATAAAAATCAAATGGTCGCTCCCTTATGGCATATTAAAGGCTTTCAACTTTTGTGATGGAACATTATTTATATATATGTATACATGTATATTCGCTAATGCTATAATTAGGGTCATTTTGAAGAAGCAATTTTCTCCGTACGGCAACCCCGCCTAGCATTTTAACTCCCTTAAAAAGTAGTTCCTTTTTGAGTATATAATCGCTAATGCTATAGGGTCATCCCGAAGGTGCAATTTCACATCCTTTTCAACCAGCGGACACAGGGAGTCACCGTGGCGTTTTCAAATAAATAAGGACGTTATAGGAACTTCTTTTTTAGGGAGTCACCGTAGCGTCACGCTATAAGCGGCATGCATAACATGCTAGTCGGGGTTGCCGTACGGAGTCCTAGATACTTCAAATTATAGTTTAAACATATTTTATTGTCCAAAAATCCGGACAAATGCATTAGACACAAGATGTCTTCTCCGTATACTTACAATATATAACATATGAATATAATTATCCCCGCGCTAGCGAAAGCGCGGGGATAGTGTTTTGCTGTTCGATGTACGTACGTATGGCGTTAATGTCCAGGATAATCTCTGTAACCACTGGGAGTAGAAAGATGAAACTTGTGTCATTGAATTCATTGTGGTTGGGACTGAGCCGAATGTTTCAGAATTCTGATAATGCCCCTAGGGACTGGGCTGCATAGGTAGCCTAAGGGCACATTATTCCTTCGTCACACAACTCGTCCTTGGTTATTTGGAATACTGAACTGAAACTTGGCTCAGTAGTTGCACTATGGATGTAGATTCTGCCGAAGGTTCGGAATTTTGATAATGCCTCTAGGGGCTGGGCTGCATAGGTGGCCTGAGGGCACATTATTCCTTCGTCAAGGAACTCCTCCTAGGTTATTAGGTTATTTGGAATACAGAACTGAAACTTGGCTCAGTAGTTGCACTATGGATGTAGATTCTGCCGAAGGTTTCGGAATTTTGATAATGCCCCTAGGGACTGGGCTGCATAGGTAGCCTAAGGGCACATTATTCCTTCGTCACACAACTCGTCCTTGGTTATTTGGAATACTGAACTGAAACTTGGCTCAGTAGTTGCACTATGGATGTAGATTCTGCCGAAGGTTCAGAATTTTGATAATGCCTCTAGGGGCTGGGCTGCATAGGTGGCCTGAGGGCACATTATTCCTTCGTCAAGGAACTCCTCCTAGGTTATTAGGTTATTTGGAATACAGAACTGAAACTTGGCTCAGTAGTTGCACTATGGATGTAGATTCTGCCAAAGGTTTCGTAATTTTGATAATGCCTCTAGGGGCTGGGCTGCATAGGTGGCCTGAGGGCACATTTTCCTTCGTCACGCAATAAACCCCTCCCAGGTTATTTGGAATACGGAACTGAAACATGGCTCAGTAGTTGCACTATGAAAGTAGATTCTGCCGAAGGTTTTGAAATTTTGATAATGCCCCTATGGGCTGGGCTGCATAATAGCCTTAGGGCATATTCCTTCGCCACGCATAATTCTTGACATAACAATCGCTCCCACTACCAGGGGAAAGTCTTATATCAATACATATACATTTGATAGTACTGGTAATGCTAAATAAATTCCTAGTTTATTGTCCTTATACTATTAAATACCAGAGTAGCGCGGGGTTATGCAGCGTGCCTGCTTTGACTAGTTATATATACAATCATACATTTTAACTAAATTGAACGACTCTTAATAAAGTGACACAAAAGTAAATAAAAACAACACAAACTATACAATCATACGATGGGAGGAGCGACACAGTTCGATAATATACAGCTGAGGCCAGTTCTAACATCTCTTTAGAACTGAGAGAAACTGTCAGGAATCTATTCTAATTTTGTTCTGCTGACAGTTCTAGGACAGTTTATGACAAGCCGTGTCCTGTCATAGAACAGTTCTGGACAGTTCTGCCCCATGACATATTTAGAACTGTTCTAAGCCCTGACAGCTCTAACCTGTTCTGCGCCCTGACAGCTCTTGACAACTCCTGACAGTTCTAAACCCTGAGGTTTTAAAACTTTTCTGGTTTATTGTCTTAAGGAATAAAAGTTGCATGGCTATCGGGAATACAATTTTAACAGAAAGCTAATATTTTCCAAAACAAAATAGCTGAAAAAACATTACAATAAACAACACGTCATTTAGAACTGTCAGAGCCCAGAACTGTCATTGACAAGAGGAGTTCTAAGCTGTCAGGGGTTCGAGGATTTTTAAGCTATCATGGCCCAGAACAGTTCTAGAAGTGTCAGGGGCTGGGACAGAGTATGACAGTTCTGCCCCAGAACAGATTATGACAGTTGGTGTCCTGGGTTAGAACAGTTCTAGAACTGTCAGGAGAGCAGTAGAGATATTAGAACAGATCTCAACTGTATTATAGGGTAATTAAGTAGAAACTAGGTTTCAAAAGCATGCGAAATCATTGATGAATTTATAAAGTAGGATTATTGCTGAACTTCAATTTATGTATATATATTTGTATAACTGCAAAAAATATATTGGTATTCCGGACAATTTTGTTCTAGGGCTATTTAGTGCAGCAGGAGTGCTTTGGTACTTTCTGTACTACTTTAGAGGAATATTTGGCGATTTAACTGCAGTCCTTGCAACATTTGGAGTTGACTATGGTCCTGGATGGTCATTCTTTCTCTGCAGTGCTGCTGCAGGAATGAGTACAGTGCTATCAATTATTCTACAGATTGTAGGATGTAATATGGTGAGCCATACTAGTTCAGTGGCCCCTGTCCAACAACCGGTAAATGACATTCCAATGACCGGAGGCCAATACCCAGGACATCATCAGCCATCAGCCTTTGCAATGCATAACTCAGCTTACAATGATCCGTATGCAAGAAGTCGAAATTACTATTATGATTATCAAAAACGAAATTACTGAGTCATTGACATTGATGCAATGCTATAGCTTTTTTAAAGCATTGAGAAAACTTAGGTTTTGGTATTGGTTTTGAATGTAAATAAATTAAGAATATCGAATGTATTTTTTTAGTGGACAAATTATTAAGATTAAAAAGATTTACATGTATACTGAACAGAAAAAAGAAACGCATAATTTTAATTTTTCATATCGTTAATGACATTTTATGTAATAAAAAGTATAAGTACAGGTACCTGTATGTCAACATATTACGATTAAAAAAAAACATTGACTATCCGATGCGCTTCGGTAACTGCGATCGCAAGAACTGCATTTTACGTGCATTTATTTTTACTTATGTAGAAATCAAACTCAATTGTTTATTTTGTATGCTTAATGCAATCACAGGGCTGTAAATTCAACCACTTCGCACCTACAATCATGAAAACAATTGCGAAGTAAAAATTCTTTTGTAAAAACGAAACAATCGGAAATTCCATCAGCATCAGTGGTGCTTCAGGCAACCCAGCAATGTCTAAAGTTCTAATTCAAATAATTTTGGTAAATCAATTTGCTGCCACGAAGTGGCTACTTTCTGAATACGACAACCGTAAAAACAACAAGTCATGCGCCTAAGCTTGCACTTTTCAGAAATTGTAAAGCAACACTTTGGGAACCATTAGCAATGTAATAGACGGACTTGTTTGTCACTAAAAGCTTATTCTACTTTTCATTATCTACTTTTTTTTCTATTCTGACGTTTATAATTTTTTGTCAAAAGTCAAGGGCAACATAAAAAAAACACACACTAAAAAACAAACAAAAACAAAAACAAAACTGTAGGAAACCACCGGACAAATTCAATAAATGAGGATGCAAACTTTGGATTTACTTTTATTTCCGTCGAGTATGATTTTCTACAATTAAGAGCTACAATTCATAAATACATTTCAATAAAACAGATACAAAAAGAATTCACATTATAACAAATATTGGTTGCATTTAAAACGAAATTTCAGCGAATAAAGCAATAAAAAATGACAAGGCAAGTCTTTTTATATCACAATTAATTGGAACGACAAACATGACAAAGGTGTGAATCCTGTAACAAATGGTTTCAATTAGACTGTTTAATGCCCATGAACAATGTTTCCATTCATGAAAACAACAGCCAAACTAAATGGCTATGTGAAAATTGTAAAAACCCAAATTTCAGCACAATATTATATGACCTACATGGCTTAGAACTATTAACCACTAGCCCCGAATATGGCAGTATTCCATCAAACTATACAACTGGTCACTGCCAACCTACTAGTCCTAAAATACTTACACAACTAGCAAACATATAAAACCACTGCATATGTCAATACCAATCAGAAAGAAAAATACAGAAACACCTTTTCATAAGCCACTACGAACTGTTAACATAAATTTCCAATCATGCAAAAAGAAACAAACTCTCATCAACAATGCAATAGAAAATATAAAACCTGATATTATTTTGGGTACAGAAACCTGGCTTAAGCCAAAAATAAGAGACATAGAAATAATTCCATAAAACTTTTAAACTTGTAGAAATGACAGAAAAAAATTGATGGTGAAAAGGAAGGTGGTGGGGTCATAAAGAACTCTAAGGTTCTTCCTACCCCAGACATAGGTTGATCATCTTAGTAATAATTTGGTTCCCCAGTTTGGTATTTTTGGTTTTACTGTTCTATGCTCTTCATAATCATAAAGTGTTTGGCATTTTCGTTATGTTTGGTAGAGCGCCTCTGATGAGTCTTCAATAGACGAAACGCGCGTCAGGCGTAGCAAAATTTATTGTCTGGAACTTTGTTGTCATTTTTATTTCAAACATCCGTGAAGATTAGCACTTCTGGTGGAGTTTTAATTTCTCGAGGTTATCCCGCTCTGGCACCAACACTTTTGTGTTTGAGAACACATCTAAGCTTTAAATTATCCGTTTAAATGTCAAAATTGTCTAAACTCTAAGGTTCTTCATACCCAAGACATAGGCTGACCATCGTAGTGATAATTTGGTTCCCCAGTTTGGTATTTTTGGTTTTACTGTTCTATGCTCTTCATAATCATAAAGTGTTTGACATTTTCTTTATGTTTGGTAGAGCGCCTCTGATGAGTCGTTAATAGACGGAACGCGCGTCAGGCGTAGCAAAATTTATTGTCCTGAACTTTGTTGTCATTTTTTTTCTATAACCCGAAAAAATCTGACACCGAAAGCCTTAGCAATTTTGAAAACTCCTCCTTTATTCAACCTCCCTGGCTGGGACTGAAAAAGTAAGACCCTAAAACCAAACACCCAGTGCCTAAATAATTACTAGTATTACATAGTTGGAAATACTTTAGATGAATATGGTCTACACAAATTGTTCATGATTCAACCCGCAATGATGAAACTTTAGACCTCATTATCTCAAATAAACCCGGCCAAGTAAACATGTCGAATTCATTCCTGGCATATCATGATCAGATCATGATATCGTATTCACAGAGATCATTGTCGTACCAAACAGACTGAAACAGATGCCTAGAAACATTCCCCTTTATAAAAAGGCTTATTGGGAAACAATGAAATAAGAACTAAATAAATTTCATGATAACTTAAAAAATAACTTTAAAACATAAAGAAACAAGTGATGTAGACTACATGTGGCAGGGGCGTAGCTTGCCTCTTTTATATAGTGAGGCAATTCGCCGAGCGAAGCGAAGCGAAAAAAATTTGGGGGGGTATGGTGGGGGTTTGCCCCCTCCAGAAAATTTTTTTCTATTAGAACGCCAGAGACGCGTTTTCCTGGCTTTAATTTAAGAAAATGATGAGGTAAAACTTTTGGAAAAACTGGTATTTATATGATCTGCTTGGCAATTTTTAAAAATTTTCATTGCAATATTTCAATGGATTTGCATGAAAGTTGACTATACAAATCTTCAAATGACAGTGAGTGGTGAATGACCGTGTAAAATTTTAGCTCTGCACTTCTTTTCTAACTTTTGTGTTCAGAACATGTTGACAGGCAGACGGACAAAATCATTCAAGAGAATGCTAATATATTCACTTTATTTAGAGGTTATATTTTCTGAAAGATAAGTACTGTTGTGATGTTTAAAATTGAAGAGGCCCCAGCCTACGTTTCTTGGCACAGTCAATTTTTTTCAACCCACGTTCTCTTTGGAAAAGAAAATATCCTGGTGTACGTATAAGCAGGCTAGACCTGAGAGCCTGTCGTCTTTCATGGTAGAACGGCTCCTGTGTTTAAGTCGTCTCATTGCCAAAAACGAGCTCTCGCATGGGACGGACCCTACTGGCATCGTGAGCAAAAGTCGAAAAATTACATGGACATTTGGGTAATAATCTGAAGAGTGAACCGGAACAACAAGAAAACAAACGAGACATAGAGAAACTCTCTTGAGTCAATTTTAGACCACTGTAAAACTGTAATCGAAATTTTACCCTATTGGCCGTATGGATAGAAAGAACAACCTCTATGCGGACAAAGTCGGAATGGTCCCGTTTGTGAAAAATCAAAGTTGATACATGTGTATGTACTTAACAGATTTGTAAAATTTGCTGCGCAAATCTTCAAATTAATGGTATTGATTTTTTAGTTTTAGTGTTCACTCGAAATTGTGGTCCTGGACGGACAGGCAGACAAACCGACAAGGCAATTCCTACTTCATATAATTAATCAAGTTTAGTTTTAGTGTTCACCTGGACGGACAAACAGACAAACCGACGAAGGCGCTCCCTACTTCCTATGGTTTTTTTTAGTTTAAGTGTTAACATTTTAGTGTCAACACGAAATTGCAGTTTTAGACGGACAGACAGACAAACCGACAAGGCCAAAACTAAAGGACACCGCATTTTCTTAGAATTTATGAGAAAAGAGTTACAAAAACGTATAACGCACGGACGCCCGGACCGGCGGTACTTCTTATACTTGAAAATTTCTAATTCTTTCATTTTAATTTTCTGAACGGAGGGCATGATGTAGCATGCTACGATGATTTAATATATTGAAAGACGATTTCACATTGCCTATTTTTTTTAAATATGTTATTCAGTGTTACACTCTTAAAAGAGCAAATACCAGTGTAAATTTTCTTCCACACCACAAGGATGGCACCTACTCGGTACCTTTCTGCCAGCTTTACGGGCCAACAGCCGAAATGGATTGATTATTTCAATGGGAAGATGGGAATTTGCTTTTTTTCATTTTTGTATTATACAGGATGAGACCCCGTTCTAACGATATCAGTCAGCCAAAACATAAAATTTACCTTCAGTGGCACTTGCTTCCCCCGTCAATTTAGTAGTTTCGGCCTCGGACTCTGACGGAGGTTTTGAAGTGTGACTGTCACTTGTACATTGTTTTTTGGGGTTACTACCTGTTGTACGTCCGAACATTGTAGTTAACTTCAGTTGGCCTTTTTTCAATTAAAATTTTGGTTTTCCCCGCGTCGTAAACCTTTTTTACGCTTATATATCCGACATTTTAATACTAGGGACGACGGTCACGGATACGTGATCGAGAATATCCGGTAAACTGCAATGTTCGCCAACCCGCATTGATTACTTTCGTGTGTCTCTTCTTTCTCTCTCTCTCCCTCTTTTTTTTCTCACATTTTTATTTTTTTCTAATTTTCATTTTGTGAGGCATTTGCCTCATTGCATCAATGGAAGCTACGTTACTGTGTGGGAAACCTTTAAAAACACAATATGACTCAGGTTATCAAAGAACATATCCCACACAAAACAGCAAGAACTAAAGATAGTCATCCATGTATAATTCCTGCGGTTAAAAAAGACAAATAAAAACGAGATACAACAAGAAATTTTAAAAATCTGGTGACAAGAACACCAAAAGAAATACAAAGAAGCAAAACATTTAACACAGAAACTCCTATGTAAAGCTCACTGGGAATACATTGAAGGTATCATACTCCCACAGGAAACAAAAAAAAATCTGGACATACATAAAGCATAAAAGATCAGACTACAATGGTATAACTGAAATTTAACACGATGGCATACTAATGACAGACCCTCTTCAAAAAGCAAAAGCTCAAAATAATCAATTCCAATCAGCACCTAACATTTAAGAAAAAATGAATTTAATAGAACATGCTACATTCCTGAACAGAGTCCATACCCAATTTCTGAACTCTCAATAGACCAAGCCAAACCCAACAAAAGCAGCATGACCTGATGAAATTAAACCCAGGATTCTTAAAAAAAAACTTGCTGCAGAGCTTGAACCTATTCTGACCATCATTTATAGAAAGTCACTGAGTACAGGTACTGTCCGATCCGAATGGAGAATGCAATCCCGAGAACTATCGCACCGTCTCTCTTACATATATGGTGCAAACTTTTTAGAAACCCTGGTTTTAAAACTCATGATGAAACATGCATGCAGACAAGCACAATATATTATACCCACTTCAACATGGTTACCGCAGGGGTAGATCGTGTGAAACACAACTTATAGATTTTTTTATGATGTAACAAATAACATAGAATCTGGTAAAAAAAAACTGATGTGCTTGTCATGGACTTATCTAAAGCTTTTGACAAAGTCTCTCACTCACTATTGTCACATAAACTAAACCACTACAGATTTCATGGCAATGTTCATGGATTACATGGATCACAAACTTTCTGGCTAATCGTAAACAAGCGGTAGTTCGCAAAGGTGAAAAATTAGATTATGTTGCTGTTGAGTATGGTGTCCCACAAGGATCAGTCCTAGGTCCCCGCCTATTTCTCTATTATATAAATGACATCCCAGCTGGTATCACGTCTTTTCTCCGTCTCTTTGCAGATGATACTATTGTCTATCTTACCATTATCAAACTCTGATGCAATAACATTGTAAGAAGATCTTGACAAACTAGCCATTTGGGAACAACAGTGGAAAATGGCCTTCCAACCTGATAAGTGCAAAGTTATCTCCATCACGAAAAACAAACACGGTTTGTCATAGAGTTTTGTTTTGTCTTCCTTTACCGGATTTGACACGCTGAATAGACTATTGGCAACGCGACGGGTGTGCTATAGCAAGCAGGAACTGCTTACTCTTCCGGAGCACCTGAGTTCACTCTTGTTTCGACTGGAAATTGCGCTGTTGATTGACATTCAGTTATTTTGTGTTTCCATGTTTTACATGTTGTCTGTTTTTTTCCGTTCTTGTTGGTGTTTACTGATTTTGTCTCTGCCCTTTCGGACTTTTGAAATTTGGATATCCCATTGGTACCTCTGCTTCTTTAACCCAATACATTACGATTACACACTGCAAGGCCACACCTTAGAGCATGTTGACCAAACAAAATACTTAGTTGTAATTAACCATCAGCAGTAATCTAAAATGGGAATCACACATTAACAACATCTGTAAAAAAAGCTAACTCCACCTTAGGCTTTCTTAAGAAGAATTTGAACATATTAAGCTCTAAATTAATAAAGGAACAGGCATACAAATCTCTTGTACGGAAAACTCTGGAATATGCCTGTTCAGTGTGGGACCCCTACCTATAGCAATACATGGATAATATTGAACGAGTCCAAAGAACGGCAGCTCGTTTTGTCTCCAACAAATACAGAAAACATCAAGTGTTGGAGACATGTTGACAGCACTTGAGTGGCGTAGTCTTTCCGACAGAAGGAAAGACTATAGACTCGCCATGCTCTATAAAATTGTCAACAATGAAGTAGCCATACTACACACTGGCAAATAAAAAATAAAAACATTGCAACAGTAAAAAAAATCAAATATATTAGTGAGGACACCTGACCCCCTAAAAAACAATGCAGAATTTAAAATGTCTAAATTTCAATATGTTTATATTAGTAAATACTCTTTCTCGTTAAAAAATATTGAACCCCCCATAACCAGGTTTTTTCACAATATTTTAATAGGATCAACGTTTTTTCCTAATTGCTATAGACTGTATAGGAACAACCTACTACATGTAAATAGCATAAAATCTTGTAAAAGAAAAAAATCTACGAATTTAAATCTTATTTTTACTTGATTAAAATTAATGTTGTACAGTATATTTTGAAAAAAAAAAAAAAACAATAAAAATATGGGGTCACAAGCCTAATTTTTTGTCTTCAATACAAACCTTTGTAATTTAGGGGTCAATTTTTCACTTGAGTTACCCCCCTTGTTTTATGTAAAAACAGTTGATGCATTTATTAAACAATTATTACTTTTAGATTAAGTTTTGAAATGAGAAATAATTTTAAAGAGTCTGAAGATAAATATATTATTTGAAATGATTTTCACTTTTTTGCATTTTTAACTATTTATGGTCCGGGATTCTGACGTCGGGTCATTGCTCAGCCCACAGAGCGACCAAGTGTGTACCCTAGGTGGCTGAATAGGGTGGCCCTCGTCTGCAGGGGTTGTCAGGTCTTTAATACAGAAACCCTGACCGCTGACCATAGTGGGCCAACGTGTGTGGAGAGTGCCATGCTACTCCTTTGTGGACAGCCAAGTAGTGCATCACATAGGCTAAGTTTTCCCACCCTACCCCCATATTTCTTTTATCCTCATCATTTCATGTTCATTTTATCATCCTTTTCATGTTCATTGCCTGTAAATAACCTATATATACAGCGTTGCACGGCCGTTAAACACCAACTCACTCGCTCAGGTTCCTCACTAACCATAATTTTGTTTTACTTGATCATAATATTATTACGACTGAGGAGGTTCTTAAAGCAGCTAACCATTTAAAAAATGGGAAATCATGTGGCCCAGATGGTATTTTAAATGAAATGCTTAAAGTGTCATGTACTCATTTTCCACAATTATATGTATCTATGTTTAACGTATTGTTAAAATCTGGTGTATATCCAAAGCAATGGAGAAATAATTATATAAAACCCATTTTTAAAGGTGGATGTTATAATGATCCATCTAACTATAGAGGAGTAGCATTGTCAAGTTGTTTTGGTAAATTTTTCTCAAAAATCCTTTCAACCAGATTAGATATTTTTCTAGAAAAGAATAATATAATATGTAAAGAGCAAATTGGCTTTAGAAAAAACTGTAGAACAAGTGACCATATACTGACACTTAAAAGTCTTATTGATAAAACTTTTAAATACAAAAAGAAACTTTATGTATCTTTTATTGACTTAAAAAAAGCCTTTGATACGGTTGATAGATTAGCTTTACTTTTTAAACTTAAAAGACTTAATTTGAGTAATAATTATTATAATATTTTTAGGAGCATGTACCAAGAAGTTAATTATGGAGTTAAACTTGCCGAGGGTGTAACAAATATATTTTCTTCTAAAGTTGGGGTTAAACAAGGTTGTGTATTGAGTCCTACCCTATTTTCAGTGTACATTAATGATATGGTTAAAATATTTGATGAAAAATGTGATCCACCTTCTTTTGATATGTCTAATAAAATATCTTGTTTGTTATATGCAGATGATATAGTATTGTTATCTGAATCTGCAGCTGGGCTACAAAAATGTTTAGATAACTTATCTGGTTATTGTCAAAAATGGAATTTGACAGTTAATATTGAAAAATCCAAAATAATGATTTTCAATAAAGCTGGAAAACTTTTGAAAAAAGACAAATTTTTCATCAATAACTATGAATTGGAATTAACAAATGAATATAAATACTTGGGGATTATTTTTAAGCCTTCGGGAAGCTTTACTAAAGCTAATGATTATCTATGTAAAAAAGCAATCAAAGCTTTATTTTGTGTGTATAAGAAACTGTATTCTGACAAAGCTAATATTCAACTTCATTTAAAATTATTTGAATCATGCATAAAACCAATACTTTTATATTGTAGTGAACTATTATGTTTAGATATGTTAGTAAAGGAGAATTCCTTTTTTAATGATAGACATTTCTTATACCAACCAGTTAAAGTTCAAATGAAATTTGCAAAATATTTATTAGGTGTCAATAAGACCTCATCCAACATGGCTGTACTTGGTGACTTAGGTATGTTCCCTTGCTCTATTGATGCATTAAAACTTGCAGTAGGATATTGGTATCATATTGTAAACTCTAATTCTAAAAGTTTGGTTCATTTAATGTATAACAGCATAAATAATGATAATTGGTACAAGTCAAAAATGAGAAATATATTTGAAAAGATTGTCAAATTCGATCATATCTGGAAGAACCAGAATTCATTAAGTAAAAATAGATTAGTCTTTTCTACTCAAAAAAAACTCAAAGAGGAGTTTATTTTTTTCTGGAAAGAGAAAGTTTTTCATGACACAAACCCTAATAAGGGAAATAAACTTAGAACTTATAGATTAATAAAATCCAGTTTCGAAATGGAAAATTTTTTAAAAATAGACATAAGAAAAAAGGTAGTTTCAGAATTTGTTAAAATAAGAATAAGTAATAGTAATTTAGCTGTTGAAACAGGAAGACATAAAAACTTAGCACTAGAAAATAGAATATGTAAACTTTGCCACGTTGAGATTGAGGATGAGATTCACTTTGTATGTAGATGTACTCGGTTATCTGATGCCCGTAAAAAATTTTTTGATTATTTATCTAATATTATTCCAAGTTTTATTCAGATGTCTGAAGAAGAAAAGTTTAAGTATATTATGTCAAACAATGATTATGACATCAATAAATTCTGTATGGAAAGTATAAGTAATCTGTACAACATAAGAAATGATCTTATATAATTAAGGTTGGAAAAGTATATATGTACTGATAAAAATGTATAACTAACTTAGAAAATTGATATATATATATATATTACAATTACATTTAAGTTTTTATGTCTTCCTGTTTCAACAGCTAAATTACTATTACTTATTCTTATTTTAACAAATTCTGAAACTACCTTTTTTCTTATGTCTATTTTTAAAAAATTTTCCATTTCGAAACTGGATTTTATTAATAATACAGATTACAAGCGCTGATGAAGCTGGTCGGTCCAGCGAAATATCCGCAAATTTGATTATTAATTATTGTCTTTTGACTTTAATTATTATTTTATTTTAACATCATATTTGATGTTGTTGTGCACCATTTTAGAAGTTTATTTATCATTTTTGTTTGCACAGTATCGTTAACTTTTTTGTTTTCGATCCGACATCCCGTAGGTTGATACGTTGGCTACTTCTTTCAGACGTTTATATATATATATATATACATTTATTTAATATCACTATTATGTTATAATATGAAAAAAAAGGTCAAATGATGTAGTAAATCAGGTTCCTCCTCAGTCGTAAGTAAACAATATGATACTTCATATGTATATATTCTTTATTGATTGTATGTTTTTTGTAATGTCTGTTGTTTGAGCACAATCCTTATATGGATTTACTTCAAATAAAATAATTTGAATTTGAATTTGAATCTACAGTTCTTTTCATTATTGATGCATCTTCTAACAGAAAAATAAAGTTTTTTTCTAAAGTTATTTTATAGGGTAACATTTATTTCAATTAAAAGAAAACAAGTAAAAGATTTGAAATTACGTGCGTTAAATACTTAAATTATTCAGTATGATAAATAAATAACATATAGAGCTGAGATATAGCTAGCGCCTCAGTTTACAATGCTTTTCTCATGGTATCAATCTACTTTATCACTCTCTCAGCTATTTGTTATTTAAATAATATTAAAGGTAATAACAAAAGTACTGGACTAGCTTGCAGGATCAATCTTGAAGTCCGAGAGAAAAGGACTCAGACACAACTGACAAATTGAAGATCGCAATGGTCCTGGCTTTTTAAAGGCATTTACAAAAAAAAATAGTCAAATAGAAAACAATAACTCAAGAAATAATCATAACATAATTAACCTTCCTTTGAAATGATCCTGCTGAATAATTCATACAACAAAACGTTTTAGTCTGATTAAAATTGTTTCCCTTCTGATTGAAATTGTTTCCTTTACTATGTGTGCGATAAACTATTACCAGACTTTGTACTATGCCTAAGGATAGAAACGCGAACAACTGAATCGTCTTTCGGTGTTCGAATGTTGCATTTGCATAAAGTTTGTTTCAAAGCCTGTCTAAATTGAGCACTCATTAAAAAGAAAATCCAGAAAATACAATGGTAACCGGCAAGTGTTACTACCATGCCATAAATATCCCAGATATCATCTGTTCCTTCCTTTAGAACTGATCTTGGCTTATCCACAGCTAACTCGTAAGAGTAAATACAGAAAGCAACTGCATCTTGCAATTCAGCTATAAGAAACACAATTAGAATCGTTAGAACGAGAATGTTTGTTCGACGAAGTTTTTCATTAGAAGAATACGACTCCTGTATGGATCTTCCAACTCCTACTGGTCCACAACATAGACATCTAACCAATGAACATGTAGTAAACAAAAGCACAACACATGGCAAAAACCGTGTCAACAGGCCATTGAATATGTAGTAGAGCATGACTGAAGTTCGCATATCACTTACAGACTCACTGTACCATGACGGTATCCCTCTTGTGCATCCAGGGGCCAAAGACGAGTTAATGAACAACGGTTTAATTTCAATGGAGATGGCTTCGTTGGAATACACTACCAAAGACCCTACCAAGAAAACGAAGAACGATACCACAGACATTTTAACGGTACAAATATGTTGTGCCCGAAAGGGCCAAGAAACAGCTATGTATCTTTGTACTCCCAGCATAGCTATCAACCAGTTCGCAGTTGAACGAAAAACCTGCTGAAATAAATATCCAACATGATGAACAATACACCATTCATATTTTAGGTACGTTCGGTAGTTTTGCATGGAGTAGATGTACACGTGTACCACAATGATAGGGAGGCACACTAAAGTATTCGCTACCGCTAGCTCTATTAATAACACTGACGTTGGCGTCCGTATTCGCTGCTTACAGAATATATACACTACTATAAAATTACCGAGAATTGTTAAGATCCCTATCAGCGGAAATATAACAGCTAAGACGATAAAGTGGTCGGAAAGATCTTGTACACTGTACGGCTGTTGTACGTCTTCGTTGTAGTAGTAATAGTAGTAGTAGTATGCGTCACTTGAAACGTTTGATGATGACTGGTTTGTGGTAATGTCGGATGGTGTACCATTAAAGTTGCTATAAGGTTCCATTATCTATAAATTTTGTGTTAAAGGTAAAAACAGCAAAAAAAAAAAAAAAATGGCACTACACTAAACTGTTCAAATAATTTTACGGAACTAATTTCGATGGTTCAAAATAAGAAACCTGTAGAGAAATATTTTCCACAAAAAATTAATATATAACTTACACATGATATATTCGACTTTTATCTTAAAAATTGTCCGGGTGCAGGATTATAACTAATCTCTGGTCATTCATGTACGTAAGTGTATGTAATGAAAAATTAGAGTTCAATAATGAAACTATTTAATCTGATTAATGAGCTTTATGTAAATGGATAGATATCCCTAAGAATACCACTATCAATGCTGAGAAGATATATTTGTACGTTAAATCTCATTAGCGACATTCCTTAATGTAATAAATAAACATTTAAAGAAGATAGGACTATTTTAACTTTAGAAACCTGTGCGATATGTGTAATTCTTTTCAATATTCGTTCTTGTTTTTCCTCTCATATTATAGGGTTTCAAACTTTTTGCTTGAGCATCACTGATGGGTCTTTCGTTGGTAAGTAATTGTTATTATCCAGGCAGCGCGAATTTGGGCTATAGCAGAGAGATGTGAAAGAAGAGATTAAATGGTGAATTAACAAGAGGCTCCCAGGAGCCTGAATCGCTCACCTGGTCTTTAGTCAACCCTATACATGTAAAGACTTTTCTAGAGCTAAATGAGCTGAACATTTAAGCAAGTAACAGCTTTTCTCTATCTACTATAGTTTCATTCTGTAGCCGTAGGCCCAAATCATGAAAAAACGTTATTTTAGAGGCCATAACCCCAAAAAGGAGTCATCTGACAACTTCGACCCTATGAAAACTTTTGTAGAGCTAATTGAACTGAACATTTAAACAAGGAACAGCTTTTCTCGATCTGCTATAGTTTTCATTTTATAGGCCAAAAACATGAAAAAACGTCATTTAATGGGGCGTTACCCATATAAGGGGTGATCTGACAACTTCAATCCTATGAAGACTTTTGTAGAGCTTAATGAGCTGAACATTTAAGCAAGCAACAGCTTCTCTCTATCTGCTATAGTTTTCATTCTATAGGGCAAAAACATGAAAAAATGCTATTTTTCACCTTTAAGGGGCCATAACTCCTATAAGGGGTCATCTGACAACTTCGACCCTATGGAGACTTTTGTAGAGCTAAATGAACTGAACATTTAAGCAAGCAACAACTTTTCTCTATTTGTAATAGTTTTCATTCTACAGGCCAAAAACATGAAAAAATGCTATTTTTCACCTTTAAGGGGCCATAACTCCTATAAGGGGTCATCTGACAACTTCGACCCTATGGAGACTTTTGTAGAGCTAAATGAGCTGAACATTTAAGCAAGCAACAACTTTTCTCTATCTGTAATAGTTTTCATTCTACAGGCCAAAAACATGAAAAAATGCTATTTTTCACCTTTAAGGGGCCATAACTCCTATAAGGGGTCATCTAACAACTTCGACTCAATGAAGACTTTTGTAGAGCTTTTGATGCTGAAGCAGAAGCGTGGCATCAGATTTCATCTATCTCTTATACTTTTTGATTTACAAACCAAAAACAGTAGTCTGACCCCCAGGTCTATTTTTAGTAACGGCGGCCATGTTGTTTGGACGGCGGTCACCATTTGTGCAATCTTGGTAGAGGACATCCCATAGATGAAGTGTGCAAAGTTTCAAAGCAATCCCTTCAGTCGTTTGGGAGGAGAAGATTTTCAAAGAAAAGTTAACGACGGACGACGACAGACGACGACGACGACGGACGCCAAGTGATGGCAATAGCTCACCTGGACCTTTGGTCCAGGTGAGCTAAAAAGTGGGATTGGGGACACAAGGCAAATCGGCGAAACGATGTTTGAAAACCACTTGAAAAAAGAGGATGGGATAAGGTCGGATAATTTATCCTAAGAGAGCCTATGGATTCAACTCAAAACGAAACATGCAGAAGTCTTCTCAAACAAGAAGAAAAATTCATCATTTCCCCACATATGGTGCACCATCATGATCTTCTGTCAGATTTCCCATTATATGGCACGGGGAACATGGCACTGCAAGATTACAAGAGCTACTTTATTATCCGCTTGACGGGCAAAACGCTCAGACTCGTTTAAGTCGCTTTTGAGTTGAAATTTACAATAACAATTCAGCTAAGGGGTAAAGCAAGCATATTCACCACCTTAGACTCGCAAAATATCATTGTTGTGTAACTGCAATGAAAATTTCTGGGCATTACTGTGATATGTTAAGGGGGCCAATATTGAGTTTCACTTCGAGACAATTTTGTTTTACTGCTCGCATGCATTTTAAGAATAGCTGTAAATTGTGATCACGTTTTTAAAGTTATGCAGAAAAGCACGAAAAATCAATAAACAGTCAAAAAAGTTTTATAGAGGTACACTCAGCGTAAAATGAAAACTATATAGAGGGAAGTTATAAGAAAAAAAAAGAATTACGCCCCTTTAAACACCGTCGTATGTGTAAAGAATCATATTTATTAACTGACCGTTATCAGGTTTATGACAATGACAAAGTTAAGCAAATGTAATTGACCATGAGAATTAATTCTAGAGAATATATATTTTATGACAGATTAGACAGAAAGTATTTGAGTTAACAAGATGCAAAGAAATACCAAATGGGGCATTCAAATATCGTTTGTCCAAAATTACAAGACTTATCAAGAAGGCACATAAGACAAGACAAATAAAAGCGAAGCGCACAACATAACAAAATCATCAAACCAGAACAACTAAATTGCAAATTAGCATGGTGAACTCTGGAGGGGTAAGCGGTTTCTTGCTAAAGAAAGACTTTTTAGTTGTTTTTTTCATTTTGTGCATATTCCCACCCCATCCTCATATTTCATTTATCATCATCATTTCATGTTCATTTTATTACCCTTTTCATGTTCATCGCCTGTAAATAACCTTTATAGCGTTGCACGGGCGTTAAAAACCAACTCTTTTACTCACTCACTCCTGTTAGCTCCATTTATTCAAGCTTAAAATATCTTTGTTATCTTTCTAACATACAGGTATTTGTATGAAGAAAGAAGAAGCAGAGAAGTACATTGTACCAACGGGGCATTTGAATGTCAAAAGTCCGAAAGGTCACAGAAATAAAATCTGTAAACACAAACAAGAACCGCACGAAAAAGACATTTTGTCTTCTCGTTTTGTTACCTTTTGTGTATAATATCTTGTTATTTCAATTTAAGTTTTCCTTCTAATTCCTCTGTTCATCTATACATTGGTTTGCCTTGATCATGTTATCATTGATTGTGGTACTCGCTGCATGTTCCAGTATCCCCATTAAAGCTGTTTTTCAATGAATCCAACAATAAAAGTTTATACGTTTTAAAAACCATTGGTCTAAATGACTATTCAATTTCTTCTAAGCCTTTTTTCACAGTAGTAATTCTAGCATTCCTCGACAAATGAATTGTCTTTTGTGTTTGCTTGTACAATGTAGGTCTTGCAGGTTAACACACCATGACTAGCAAGACGATGTTATTGTCACTATATATTGACTAAAAATGAAATTTTTGCATCAAAAGATACTAAATAAAAAAGGTTATCCATAAGTAGAAAATTTCCTATAAGTTTTATACAAATCTACACAATTTCAGAATAATATTGCCCCGATTTCTATGAAATTAAATCCAGTAAAAAAACTCGTAACCTTGTTTTTTCAAGTTATTGCAAAAAGAACTCAAAAGTTTTATATATCAATTTTCCGTTTAAATCAATGCAAAAAGTTCCATGAAAAAACATTTGATTTGTTTTACTCACGATGTCTTAAAAACCTTTGAAGTTAGGATTTTGCTCTTTTTTTTTAATAAATCAAATTTAGAATACTTGACGGAATCAACCAATTAATACCATTTATTGTAATATTGTGTGACGCGTTTAACTCTCTTCCACATCTTTCTCATAGTTGTTAAAATTTCCAAATGATCTGTTCACCTGCATTTATTTGATGTAGAGTATATCTATATGTATATTTATTTAAAAATAATAATTTTTACGTGGTTTTTATGTAGATAGGCTAATAAAATGTTATTAGCCAAGCAAGATTCATATCAAATCGTCGGTTAGTCAAAAGAATAAATTAATATAATCTATTGGTACGAAATCATTAAAGATATCAAAATGATCATGGTAGGTATATATGTTTTCATTAATCAAACTTATTTGATTTCATAGTACTTTAAGAAATACTTAATATACCACTCGTATGTACTTGACTCCTTATATTTTTAAAATACCTCTTTTGATTGACGATACTTTAAGATATTTATTCAAATATAACATATTTAAATTGGCATATTTACACATATTCATCAACGAAAAGTGGTAGGAATAATTTTCAATAGCAAATATCTGTCATTATTAAGTATTTTATATTATAGTTTTCCATGTATATAGCTGATTGCAATCAAATGCATTTGTCATATGGTATTAAATCAAGTATTTACATTCTTAATGCAAAGTATAGAACAGCAAACACGATTTCATGCTAAATAATTGATTTATACATACAGCTGCACATGGCCAACAAAAATGAATTTATATAATACTAGTACCCCAAAAAGCATGTTTAAAAGTGCGTTTCTCTGTTTTATAAAATACGTGTATGTATACATGCACACTTTAGAATTTCAATATATTCAAAATATTGAATACTGTAAAATATTTTAAATTCGTGGGGATTTAATTTCGTGGATTTTTCCTACCCACGAAATAAACGAAAATTAATCCTCCACGAATATTTCTGCTTCTACAGTATATTCTAGAGCATGTGGGGAGTACATGTACAACGACTTCCTTGATAGAGCTACACGGCTGACAAGCAAATTGTTAACACAGGGGTACGTTGCTCCCAGGTTGTTGTCATCACTCAAAAAAATTGACGGAAGACATCATGTGCTTGTATACAAATACGGGATTTCTATCTCTCAGAAGAACACAGAATGATGTTGGTTTGACATAGAGTATGGTAATGTCATCCTTACCGGATTTGACTAACACTAAATCATCTTTGGCAACGTGACGGGTGTGCTATAGCAAGCAGGAACTGCTTACTCTTTCGGAGCATCTGAGTTTACTCTCGTTTCGACTTGAGTTCACGTTGCTGAATACGGTTTTGTTGTTATGTGTGTATGTGTGTGTTTGATGTTGTTGTGTGGTTTGTTTCGTTATGATGATTTTTTGTCTACCGGTTTTGTCTTTGGCTTTATGGTTTTATGATGTTGATTACCCCTTTTGCCTTTGCTTCTTTCATTAAACATCATTGAACAACCGAACTTGATCCATCTGTTTGATTTTTTATATTCAACATATTTAGTCCTACTCAATTTTTTTTTACAATAATGCTTATTGTCCAGAAAAAAAAATAATAAAACCCAAACCTTGTATCTCCTTGACGCAGTTTGTAAGTCTGACCATTCTCAACAATGAGTGAGTGAGTTGGTGTTGTACGCCCGTGCAACGCTATCTACAGGCGATGAACATGAAAAGGGTGATAAAATGAACATGAAATGATGATGATAAATGCAATATGGGTTTGGGGTGGGACACAAAGGACCGAAAAATTTTGAAGAACCACAGGAAAAGGGGAGAGGTGGGTAGGGGCAGAAAAAAAACCCCGACAGTAATCGCTTACTAACGTTAAACAATTGGCTTCCAATGAAAGTGTGGCCACTAAAGGTATGTCCTGCTTGTCAGCACCATCAGTAAAATCAACTACATTGATATAAACACAACTAGAGGCTCCCAGGAGCCTGAATCGCTCCCTGATCTCTTATGCTAAAGCCTCTTACCTAGTGTGCAACATGGTCTACATGTACTTGGTAAGTAACATTAAAGAAACTAGTTAGGATAGAAAGCGTTTTTAAGATCAAGAATACAAAGTTACAAAGCTTTCCATTTGAAAAAAAAACTAAAAAAACAAACAAGTTAAAATTGATTGAAAACACTTAAAAGGATGATCTGACAGTTTTGAGCCCGAAATCATTTTTGTAGATCTTAATGAGCTGAACAATTTTGCAATGCTAACTATTCCTTTAACTCTTATGGCTTTTAAGATAAAATCCAAAAACTGTGAAAATAGTCAATTTTGAAGAATAAGGGGAAATAACTCCTGTTAGGAATGGTCTCACAACTTTGACTCAATGGAGAGTTTTGTAGAGCTTTTGATGCTGAAGAAGGTAGGTTGCTTTGGATTTTCTCTATCTCTTATACTTTTTGAGCTTTAAGCTAAAACCTATGGTCTGACCCTCCTGTTCTATTTCTAGTAACGGCAGCCATGTTGGTTGATCGACGTTCACAAATTTCACAAACTTGGTAGAGGACATCCTAAAAATCAAGTGTACAAAGTTTCAAAGCAATCCCATCAATGGTTTTAGAGAAGATGTTTGAAGAAAAGTTAATGGACGGACGGACGGACGACGGACGCTTAACGATGACAATAGCTCACCTGACCCTTCGGGTCAGCTGAGCTAAAAACGTAAATAGGGTCATAACCCCTAAAAGAGGTCCCCCGTCAACTCTGACCCAATGGACACTTTTGTAGAGCTTTTCAAGCTGGATATTTTAGCAAGAAATAGCTTTTCTCCATCTGCATCAGTCTTCATATTATAAGCCAAAAATACAATTTTACCTTTAAAGACAATAAATAAGCTCTAAAATGGGTCATCCGACAACTTCGAACAAATGAACAATTTTTATATTTGAACCATTTGTTTATTAACTTTCAACTGCGTCACAACAACACAAAAATTACTAAAACAAGGATATCGTTACCACAAATTAGTGAAGTCGTTTACTAAGTTTTATCATAAATATCTATACCTTATTGGAAAATTTAACTGTACACGACGACATTTGATTGTTAAGGGAATATCCCATCCAGATTTCTACGGTAATGTTGTTTATAGAGCAAATAAATTCAAAAACAATCCCTTGGGAATGCAAAATTGGCTTAAAACTTTATTAAATAAAGGTTATGAAATGAATATTTTAGTAAAATCTTTGAATTTAGTCTTCTTTGGTAAAAATATTGATAATTTGATACTTACTTTAAAATGTTAATTGCCTTTTTATACTTATGTCATTTTTGAGCATTACAGCGGTCAAGTGTGTCGGTTTTGTGTGATGATGCATCATCAAATCAAGTGTTTGACGTGTTGTGTCGGATTTAAAATCGACATACTTGATTTTTTTACATCAGTCGATGGATGCTTCTTAGCTAGCTGTCAGTAACTTCGAGTGTTCTCAAGAGAGTATCCTTACGTCCCGTTAATTACCTGTTGTCCTTTTGTCTCAGATACTCTCTTGTTGAATTGAACTTCTATCGATTTGATTTTTACTGTGTGTTAGTTTGTGCTTTGTTATTGATTATCATTAGGGGGAAGGTTGGCGCCAAAAAACTAGTTTAACCCCGCCACATTTTATTGTGCCTGTCCTAAGCCAGGAATCTTTATCAAAGCTTATGTTTGTATTTAGTCGAATTTTTGTTAATTGTTTTTTGTCAAGAAGAGGGTCTTTCAATGCACTTTGGGATTGGGCTTGAATCATGTGTATTTTATTTTCAATCCAGGGGCCAATTGAAAAACAGCGAGCAGCGACCGCTGGTCACATTGAAGGCTGCTGGCTGTTTTCCATTGTGGATATTTAAAATATACGTTTATAATGTAGGTTGTGTCGCGTACACTTATTCCACATCTCATTTTCTTCTATTGACTTTTCGCTTTTAACAGACAGTGAAATCCTTATTACTCTACTTTCTACTGACTGTAAACTTGTTTCAAATTATCTAATTATTATTTCAAAAATTCGAGAACAGTTGATCTAGTTAATGTCCGAGAGAATTGATCACATTACATTTGTTATTTTCGCTTATCAATAATTCTCTATCTACTGAATTTATATAATAATGTATTTGAGTAATAGTGCATCATAAGCCTTTAAAGGCTGGCTGGTATATATATATATATAGTTATAATTGTTCATGACTTCATTGTATCTTGTAAATGTCAGGTTGCACTTTAAAATAAATATATATATATAGAGCCTCCCATGCAAGCAGAACATTTAAGCAATTTTTTTTTTATCTACAATTAAATGTATCTGCAATGTTTTTCATTACATAAGCCGAAAAACACGACTTTTGACCATTTTATGACCATTCCACATAAAAGTTGTCATCTAACAACTTTGTTTCAATAGAGACTTTTGCTGAGCTTTAGATTTTTAAGAGCCTAATTTCCATCAGATTTGTTCTAGTTATTAAATGTTTGAGTTTTAAGACTATTAAATTGAATGTGATGTTTTCCCAATATTTTATAACAATAGCAATGTTTCATATGATGTCAAATCAAAAATCCAAACTACAATTTTGTTAATTGAGACAAAAAGTAAACAAAATTACCGAACTTGGAGGACCAATCTTAATGTCCAAGAGAAAAGACAAAACATGAAAGACATACCAGAAAAATGCTAAAACTTTCTTTAAGTTTTTTAAATTGTACAGTGGTTATGTTAAGTCTTTTTTTTTTGTTTGTTTAATTTTATAGTAATTGATATTGATTTCAATACAACATAGATATGATCAATTCCATAAAACTATAACCAAAGAACTAACCCTGGCATATTTTGAAAGAAAAATTGACTTAAAATTAAGAAATTCTATATGATTAACTTAACCTGTTAAAAATCAATTAAAAATATAAAGAAATATTTTCGTTCAATGCCAACCTATTCAAAACAATACAACTGTGAATTTGTAATTGTCAAATAAACAATATAATATGTCACTGCTCACTCCTGTTTAACAAATTGATATAGCACTTGAGAAACTTTTTTAAGTGTACGTACCTAATAAGATTTCAAACAGTAGGTTTCCATTATTAATTTACTCCCAAGCAGTGCGAAAGCGACTACACCAGGGAGATGAACATGATAGGATTGCATTGTTCCGAGGAGCGCAGCTCTTTAAGGAGGGAGAGGGAGTATAACCCGGACTACCAGTTTAATAATACATATACCACAAATCATGTCTTAATTTGTATTGTGGAAAGTAAACTGACCTACATGCTACTCGGAGTTAAGTTTTATATACTGAAGACATGTTCCGTCTCAGGTTACTGTAGGTTGATTTTGTCTTCTTGTCATATGTATTTGACATATTGTCTTATAAACAGAACAAATGGGTATTTAGATTGTTAAATTCAAAATGGTTTAACACACCAGGTTTATTTCCTTGTACTACACATGGTCGGTATCATCGGTGCTTGATTTGGCTTACCTGTTCAAAACTTTTGGCTTTGAGTACTTCTCATTATATACTTTGGTTTTTGGCCTTCCAATGTTTTGATTCAAATGCTGCTGATGATAGGTTACATTTTGAAATATCGATTTACAGAATAACCAAATTAACTGTTTTTTTACCTGTTTTGTATTTGTATTAAGTACATGTAAATAAAGGTAATAACAAAACTACCGAACTTGAATGATCAATCTCATAGTCCAGAAAAATGACAAAAACGAATCAGTCATACCGGAGAATTGGTGGATCGCAATGGTTCTGACTTGGTACAGGCATATCAAACGAAATGGTGGGTTAAACCAGGTTTTATGGCGCCAAACCTCCCTCTTCCACCGGGTAGAAATTGCCAACTTCAGTGAAAAGTCCAAAAATTCCCAGACGACCATATGGGAGATGGATTATACACCATAGAAACTGCTAGAAAAGCTGTAAGCAGCTGCTCACAAATGAATAACCCCATACCCACCTCCAATATCAACCAGATCCAAGTTTAAAATAGGAAGAGCCTATCATATTTATTGTATGAAAGTTTCAATGAAAAATTCCATCAAAGGTTTAGGAGATGTTATGGATAAGAGGTTGGTACCGCTTTGTCCTTTAATTGGCCTGGCTTAGTGCAGGTTTTGCTATTGGATACCTCAATGATTTATTAAATTAAATTTTCACAAAGGAGGCGAACATCTTCAATATGTCATATTGTGTGAAAATTTCATGAAAATACATTAACGGATTGTTTTTTTAAAGAAGAGTAGCGATTATAAGAAATTGGTATCGCCTATCCTCTAGTGACCAAGTGCATGTTTTGCTTTTAAAGAGTTCAAAAATGAATCAGATAAATGTGATATAAAAGGTGCACACCTATTTTATGTCACAAAGGCTTTTTGTGAAAATTTCATGAAAATCCATCGAAAGGTTCCTCCGTACTATGAGCTGTAATGGCAGGATTGACGAACATCCCTATCACAATATACCCCCACACTATTCAAGGGGGTATAAAAAACTAAAATTATTATAGATGTGGTGACAATAGATCACTTAAAAACACAACCACGACGAACTTGCAGTGTTTTGGAATTTTCACATTTGTTTTGTTTTAAAGTACTGAAAGAACATATGACATGCATGAGTGATCTTACAATATTTAAGGTAATAGACTTGTTAGACTGAAAGTAATTATAAAAGTAAAACAAATGCAATTTAAACTAACCGAATTACTTGACTATGATTTATTTGATAACATTACCATTTTATAGGCCACATTTTAATGTCACATGGAAATATTTCATAAGAAATCTCATAATTTGATATGAACATGACATCTTAAGCTCCCAATCGATTTTCAGAATGAATTGAAACAATAATTTTTCATCAAGTCTCATCGTAAGAAAAAATACTTTGGTTTGTATTTTTACAAGTTATATATGAAGCAACTAGGAATAATGTGAGCGAGCTTACAAATGGAACCAATCTTTTTAAATTGAACCGTTTTGGTAGGATAAAACCTTTTTAAAAAGTTCAATTATCTTCCCTGAATTATATCAAGAAGCTTCAAAATGCATTTTATACTGCAATCGGTCTATTTGAGCAGTCAAATTACAGTGACCGTATATCGATATGTGATATACGGTCAGTGACAGTATATCACTTTTAGTACACGCCCCCTTTCGGAGGCATGCTGTAAAACAAGGTCGAATATAGTATGGTACAAATATTTAGAAAAGAAGAATTTTATTGGTAATTGGCTAATTACCGATAGTGTGGTATTCAAGAATGAAGATTCCGCCACACAAGCCCCTTTAAAAGGGATACCTTATTATATTATTTTTTTATGGAACTTGATAATTTGTAAATCACAAAATTAGCAGTACAACCTCTATACAAACACAGTGTTTTTTTGTTTTTGTTTTTTTATTTTTTTGTTGGGGGGGGGGGTTGCATTCTAGGACACATCAGGTACATTAAAGAATTAAATCAAAACTCTAATAGATATGTATAAATAAAAGAAACCTTTCGTATGAGTGGGGAAATGAATATTGGTATTAGTGAGCACAGATCGAAAGCGGGTTATTCGCTCTAGCAGAGATCTCTACGAATTTGTTCCTAATGCTGTTAAAGAATTTTCATGGTCCGGAATGACGATTAAAACCACATAAATCACCAATTATTTAATATATAATTTTAAAAAGGATAGTATGTGAAAATTTTCATGCAACTCGGATTGAGAAGTCAGGACAGAAGCAAGGAATTAGAATACAGATATCCGTGGTCCTTGATTTGGATTTCCTGTTCGAACTTTTTGGTATTGATTACTTGTACAAATGCATTTTCATAGTTTTGGTTATTGATCTTCCAATGTTTTGACGTGAATGCTGTTGATGAGAGGTTACTCCTTGAAATTTTGAAATCGGCAAAATTAAATTAACCGTTTATTCCCGTATAAATAAATTCAAGAAAAGTATTTGTTAGGTGAAATTAAAATTATAAACTTAAAAAATGGGTGGGAAATAATTGGATGTTCTATCATGTAATTAAATATGCCCAATTTATGTAGGCAACTACTATCAAATCCGTATAAACCGGTAAACAACATATATAGAGAGAGCTAGTTGAGTTTGCAGTTGCACGGACTCCACGTGCTTTTTGATTGACAGGTGTAAATATTAATGCGTTGAATTGAATACCCGAATTTAAAATACTTTTGATAAAAATATGTAATCTTAATATTTTTAACGCCGAATGTATTTGATAAATGTATTACATTTTATTCCAAGAAAAACAATTATTTTTATTTTTTTTTTATTTCTAGCATAATGATATTAAGCTGCATTCTTACATGTAAGGCGCATATTAGTTAAAAAAAACGGTAGCATTCAATTCTTAATTTTAAATTTATGCTTCAGTATAAATATATTATTTTTATTCTTTTTTTTTTCAAATTTCATTACATTAATTTACTTTAGACCATGAACATTTGTGTCATAGTACATAAACCATTCCATGTTATACAGTGTGCCCCTTACCTGGCGACACAGGTGTTATGACCATATTAGGAGAGGGGCCCGAGGTAGGATCATTTTTCGATTTTTTTATTTGTGTTTTTTTAAATAAAGAATACTCCAAAGAAAATACAAAATATTGCAGTATAAACACAATAATAGTACACTGACTCGACATAAAATTGTATTTATACGAATTCGGCTCGAAACAAGAAAACGCTCGGGAGACCCTCGCGTTTTCCTGTTTCTAAGCCTCATCCGTATAAAAATTTTATGTCGAGTCAGTGTACTATTATTGTATATGTACACTTTAAAAATCGTCAGAGAGCTCGTAAATCGATACCCTCGCTTTTTACTGAACACTATATTTGAGGAAAAAAAAGTTTAAAAAACAATGTCAAATTACGTCCTGAATGTAATACGTTGGCAAGCAATTTCCTTGTGACCATTTCAGAAATTGCAGTATATGGGACTCTACTTGTTTTAAGTAAAGATTCATCAACATGCATTATGGGGTTAGTCCAAAAAATATCCCTCTGAATGTCTTTGAAATTTGAGAGATGTATATGGGGTAATATTTTTTCCATCTTCAGTGGATTAAAAGAGTCTCATGATTTTTACCGAAGTGCAAATATTATTTATTTCTTTATTCCTTTTTTTCCCTTAAGTTACATGTTTCTTGGACGGAAATGAGAACACAAGGTCATTCGTGGAGTGAATTCTACTCTTATCAATACATATTCAGTAGGTTTCTTTAACGTGTGAGAAACATTACATTTTTCCAATGCTGTGTACCAATATGGGTAGCAGTTAGCTATAGGTTTTCCGCATTATAGCCTGACAACCCAAACATTCATTATGACAGGGCTTTTTCACTCAAACCCCCGGGGCAAACATCCAAGTCGCTATGTAAGCAGAGCAGCCTGATCCGACGCCAGGTTCTGAGCGCTCTTTAGTGGTATTCTCCCATCAAGCTTAGTGCTGCTGCGGACGTATTCGCCACCCGGGTACGCATGTCCTATTATCCGAATCTACAATTGAAGGAATGTCGCTGATGAGTTTTTGTATAAAGTATAAGAGACTCATCGGCTATGCTCTTACCAAACGATTTAAGATCAATGTTATTTTATACAAGAGAGTTGGACATATAATTATGCTGGCTCTACAAGTAAGCACAAACATACGATATTGATTCAGACATGGTTTGAAGGCACTAATTCATGCATGCTAGAAGTGTTCAACTATAGTAAAGTTTTCATAGAGCTTAGCAACTTTTCTAATTTGGTAGTTAAGGTCATACCGGTAGCAATCCGTTATACATAGTAATAAAAGACATTTTGTTATGAAAACTTTAAACACCATAGAACTGTATATTTATTTGAAACTGACACTTGAATAACCCATATGTCGTATTTTTTTCTCTTTCCTTCCAAAATGTTTGCACTCAAAATAACTTGAACTTATAGTGGATAAAATTGATTTTAACCTTTAATAGGGAGGCATGTTTTTGAGACTTTCGTGCACTATTTTATAGACTAGAGAAAGAAAATTTAAACGTCTTTCTTAAATCACAAAAGTTATTATATTCGATAATCGTATTAGTGAAATGCATTCTCACCGTTCAAAAAAAAATTGAATTTCAATGATACATTTTTTCTCGGTTCGCTTTCTTATATAAAACGGGGCCAAATTGCAATTTACTCAGGCTTGTGTTATGTTTTCAATGTCAAATGAATTTCATTGTTCACTGGTTAAAGACGTCGAGGATTTATCAGATAATTGGAGTAATTTTATTTTAAAATTATATTTCTAGTTTAAGATATTGATTTTAATGTAAATAAGCAATACTTTGATCGATTTTTATGTCCTTTTGAGTATACATTCTAATGTTGATTTTATTTACAAAATGAATCAAAAGCTGCATTATTCGTTTGTTCAGAGCTTATACTCTGTATGATTTAATCTAAATCATTTTTTTTCACAAATGTTACCAAAGTCCATATTAAGTATAATTGAAAAATTAACCAAATACTTTACCGTGACTTTCTTTTGAAATTTCAACAAAGCAAATAAAATATACAGCAATCCTTTTTTGAAAATTTTAACATAATTAAATGCTATTCCCCCTAACGCAATATAAATCCATTGTTGCTAGAATCCATAATAATTTGTTTAGGACAGGTTATATATTTGTTTAATATGAACATCAGTAAATGCTTCTATTTAACATCACAATACAGCCAAAAAATATGTTCGAACAAGTAAAAAATTCATACGGTATAACGGGTTAAATCCATTATTTATGCGTACAAAACTCCCTATAATTATTGAAGCTATATAATAACTAATCTATAGAAACGGCATATACCATCCCGACTGCATAGAGAGACTTGTTTTTGTATACATATTCTGAATAATTGTCTGCTGCAATGTTCCATATGCACCTACTTGTAAACGAAACTGAAGGACTCGCTTCCCTTTCGCCAATGGCCACAATCACAACGAGTTTATATCTATCAAAGTCTTGTGCTTTTACTGCTTGCTTGATCTTTTCTGCTAAAAGTTTCGATTGACTAATACAAACTTCCGGTTTATATGTTTGGTCTCCCAAGTCATTCTCAAGAATTTCCTGAATGATAGCACTTATTTTGTCGCTCGTGAATTTTTGATCCGGCTCTAATTTGTAGGTATTCTCATACTTGACGTTCTTTTGTTGCGCTGTTGACGTCAGAATTAGCGTTGATCTACCCGTCACTGATTCTACTACCGACTGCCGTCTGTGTGCCATTGACATGCGTCTAGATATATCTGATCCGTGCGAGATGGATTGTTTCCTTGGGTTAAATTCCTGAGAGCTTTTACTTTCGACATCAAAGTGAATTTCTGCTATTGATTTTTTCCGCACCATATCAGGCGGGGCTAATGATTTCTTTCGTGCCATGGTATTCTTTTTATTAACAGATGTCATATTTCCCTCGTTGTTTAAAGATTAAACAAATATCCTTTAAGTAACTGTAATTCTTATACTACAAACACTAATGTTAGTCTTAAATCGGCGTTAAAACAATCCGATTAGGACACCTGTCTTGAATGTAAGTTCTATTGAGACGTTAAAGTTAATATTGGTGCACTACCCAAGTAGCTTAGCTATGTATACTGAACTCACCCGAATCACGCGTCATCCATACCGATACAGTACCGAATAATAGTTTCCACTGGTGACAAAAGAAGCAACCCAGTATCAAAGATAATATTATTCTAAATACAAAGTCATGTGATCTACAGATTTAAAGCCCTCTTTTTAATTTTGATAATTGTTTTATGCCGAGTGATCTGTAAACTGCTTTATAATAAATTTTAAATGTCATCTATAGAAAAATGCATGGCTACACTTACACATTATGTATAGGGAGTAATGATTTGATATACTTCGTTTGCTCAATTATTTTTCTGTCTTAAAGATTAAATGATATATTCATTAAAATTCGCTTTATATTTCTGTTTAATTGTTATATTTGTAAGGTCATTGTATATATTTCAATCGATGCTGACAAAGTTTAAAGGCATATATTCTAAAGAAGCCAAAAATATTCTTTAAAACCTTATAATCAAGAAAAAATTGAACCATTCATATACATTCGATTTGTATGTAGATCTTGTTATCTATTTTGTGGCAACATCTTTTTGTTAATATGTTAAACAAGCAACGGAAGAGAGTGGTGAATCAGTACCTCTACACCATCTTTTGAACTGGATTTATTTTAAGGTGAAGATAACAAATGACTTTGTATTTAGAATAATATTATCTTTGATACTGGGTTGCTTCTTTAAAGATAGATAAAAACCTGGGGCGTTATCTCGAAACTTTCCTAGGAAATTCTTAGGGTACGTTTCAGCAACTGATTACGGAAGATCTTTGGAATCTCCTAAGGAATATCTCAGCAGTCGTACAGAACCTTTCTTAGACGTTCCACGGATAGGAATTCTTATCTTTGTTCAAGCAAACTTCTTAAGTAAGGAAATACATAGCATATTGATGCTTTAAATGAAATTAATAATGCACATAATATGTTAATGTTGTTGTTGTTTTTCTTTGGGAAGGGGGGGGGGGGGGTAATTAAAAACAACAGCCATTAAAGTTACTATAATCAAAGCAATGAAGGAGGCTGCTTAGCTGTTTCTTAGTCCTTAAATAGCTTCGAAAATAAGGCCCCTGAAGTTTATATTGACTAAGGTAAAATGTTATCTAATTATATAAAAGGACTCTGGTAACCATAGTTTCAATATTAACTTGCATAATGTAGCCCGTATTAATAAAGATGCATTTTGTTCTGTCCCAATCTACATTTAAGTTTGTTATCACCACGCATTTATTTAGTATGCGTGTAAGATTGAATTACAGTATATAATTCATTTCAATAGATGGAAATGTTGCACAAGAAGTAAGGCGCTTCATTCAATTGCTACCCTTGACATGCTTTGGTCTCTATGTACCCCGAGTCACAACACGGTGGGGCAGAAGACATGTTTGACAACTTATATAATCAATAATAATAGCTACATAAATACATGCTGTCATACTATAAAAGACCAACACTGACTTATAAACTTCTCTTCTGAAGTCCTATTAGATTTCATGGTCAATTCAAAATAGAAAGATTGTACCGCTTTTGAATTGTAACATGACATGCATATATGATTTATCTAAAACGATCATTCCATTACCTAAAAGCTACATAATTACATTAGACATGTTAGATATGTATATTAAATGTAAAAGTTGTCTTGATATCTTTGATAACGAATTCACCATTTAAGAAGACTCAAAATAAATTCTCTGTGACATATTGCAGTCCCCTGTGAAGTTAACGTGTATGGTTGTACACGAATAAGATTCTCATGTTGTAGCTTATATACTTGTAGTGATAACAAACCTATCACCAATCTGGCGCCATTAGTGACATTCACACATTCCAATGCTTGCTGCATAGTAAATGTATCGAGCTACCGGTGCAAACTTAGCATTAAAGTCATTTTACTTTCAAAACCCAAAGTCGAACAAAAATGCACACCGAATGATTTAAATACATTTAATTTTTTTCTAAAAGGTTTGAAAACAAAAGTTCTTCAATCATGTGTCGATAGCTCGATTTCACTTTCCCATTAACGCATTAAAACTACCCCCTCCTAACAATATACTTTTTGTTGTCAAACTTTATTTTCTTCATTTTTGGACTCATGTATCTTTAAAGCCATTTCTTGTCCTAGGTGACTTAAAGACATAACATTGGACGTAAAAACGACCAGCTATGTAAGTTGTGCTCTAGATGTACTTAAAAGATAACTTTTGAATTTAAAGACTAGATTCAGAGGCGGGTCCAGATTTTTTTTAAAAAGGAGACACACTGGCTGGCTAAGGAGGCCACTATGGTCATGCTTCAATGATTTCGTATATATCCACCTTTCCCCTTCAACATTAACTGTTCCTTTGTTTCCCACTCCACCCCCCATATCATTTATCATCTGTTTCATGTTCATCGCCTTTAAATAACCGATACAGCGTTGCAAGGGCGTAAAACACCAACTCACTCACTCACTCACTCACTCTTATATATAACCAATTTTTTTTCCACCTATGGTTCCGCCCCCGAGATTACTTAGTGCCCTACAAAGTGTCACAAATATTTGTATTAGACGATGTTGTTAGCAGTGACACTTCAGTCCTGTTGCAGTGAAGCCATTATTTATATATAGGTTACTCTAAGCTGGTGGAGACCACATAAAACAAAGTCTTGATCGGAATATCTAAACTCACATCTGATTAAAGATTTAATGTCAGGGGTGATTTTTAAAAAGAAAATGCCCGTCTCTCCTAGTTCGAACATATTTATTTATCCTGTATTTGGAAACAAGTTTTTTGCTTATATAACTCGCACACTGCAAACCTAAAAGTTATTTAAAGCTCGTTTCGAAATATTGTAAAGACAGATAATGAAACAAATTTAAGCGATTTAAATGATAAAACATCAGGATCCGGATAATGAGTAGGTTACCAAATTTTCAAGTTGTTTGGAACAAATTGAGCTTGAAAAGTGTTGATTTCTATAGGAATGGTCAAATATGTGTTCGACATTCTGGGGTCAGCATTGTTCGAGCACTTAGAAAAATCTTCACGTTTGGACCATGTTGTCCTTCTACTAAATTAACGTGACAATAACGGGTACACGAGACAACAAAGTATATTATATAGAAATAAAAGATTTTCTTCTCAAATTTATATAAAAATATAAACACTTAAATTCACATATAAAGGTGGGTATATTCACAATATCTGTGTATACATAATATATAATTTTTGATCTGGTGCAGTATTATTATTTAGGGTAGAGACAAGCCAAACATTCAAATTAATTTATATCTCCTAGCTTGATGATTCGTCAAAAATATATTTTCTTTGTGAATAAGACAGATTTAAATCTCTTTTTAACAAACAGTGATGGGAGACAGAATAACATAATAATTTACTTGAATAATTAAGCCAGGGTACGACGAAGGCGAGTCGTGGTGCATCATTGATTGATTTGAGTTTAAATTTCTTTGAAGTTAATATATTTATATATTGTTATTTTGTTGAAAAGAGTTAATCAATGAATATCTGTCGTGTCATGCATTTTTACCTCATATTTTTTTCATACGAAGCTATTCAACAGAACAAAGTGAGAGAAAATATTATAATCATGTACAAAGCACAAGGAACATGCAGTAAGGCCCACATTTGCCCCCTTCTATGACATAAAATTACAAAATTGTTATGGAAAAGATTTTCTATGCTAATTAAAAGTTTAAGTGAATAAGCAAACTTGTTCTAATAATATTTTAAGAATATCATCTGACATTGATGAAAAACAGGATGTTCAAACAAACAAAATATGAACGATTCATGTCAAAATCACAGGCGTTTGGGTCCAGGATTTTATTGTATTATAAATAACGTGGAAATAGTATATAGACGAGATGAAAATTTTTATATACACGTTATTTATAATAAAATAAAATCCTGGACCCAAACGCCTGTGGTCAAAATGGCTGATATTGGACAAATTTTGGTCATTTATTCAATTTTAAGATGCCTACTGTACACCCTCAAATTTTGTTACTGAATTCTAATTAAAAGCATACTCTTAAATTATAACCATTTTACTTCATATATGAAGTGCACTTACGATTTATTTTCCATAATTTAAGGGCCAAATATCGCCCTTACATATCGTCATGTCATACACACATGGCCATAAGTTAGGGACCACTAATTTCGGATGAATAAAAAATAGGTATAAACTGTTACTTCATATAAAATAAGATGCTAAACTTACAGATGGGTTTATAAAGTATTCTTTTACCAAAGAATACTCAAATCAATGCATGTTCCGATATTTAAATACCGGTTTAAACAATGCTCCCTGCATGTTTTTAAAAGTCAAGTTTGGCGGGCTTTTTAAATTAAGCGTCTCCGCGTGACCAGCGGTCTAATTTTTGCATTAGATGATAAATATTAAAAATGATACATCATAAACTTACAGATTTTGATAGACTCATTGAATTTTGTATATTTATTACTGATAGAGCATTACGTGAAAATTCAATGCACATAAAGTGTTACTTTTACAGTTAAGGTGCCATCGGAGTTGATAACGAGCTAGGAACGCATAAAATACACTTGCTTTTGAAAATAAGGGATTTTTGTGGCATTTTCACCATACTTATATTGCCTATGAATGTTTTAGAAGGTTTTTCCTCTGATTGCAAATTTACCTAAAAAATCTCTAGAAATAAGCCCGTTTACCATTTTGTGATTTATCACGTGCTAATCTCTAATAAGCGTTGACTGGTCGTGCAAGATAACGATATTGATCACATAATTAACGGGTTTCATTTGAGTATTCAAGACATTAGCCATAAACGACCTAAACGGGACGGGACATATGTGAATTCCAGTAGCGCATGCGTAGTACATTAAGCGTGGATAAATTAGAACCCAAGGGTCGACATAAAGATGAAACAAAAAGCCCATGCATTAAGACTGCCACCAATGTCATAAAGTAAAAATCATCATTGTTGTGCATGGTATTATGAGGCAGTTGTAGAAATTCAACAGGAAGTGCCAATCTTTTGCTCATTTCTAACAAAATGCATGTGATTCATATCAACGAATGCTTTCCTCATATCTTCTTAAAGGTTTTAACATACGATCAATCTGCACCTAAAATTGTTAGGCTTTCCAAGTCAAACTTTATTTGTCATCAAATTTCTTGGTTTTTTCTACAATTTTCAAATTGGGATCTCATAGCACTAATTGCACAAAATTGAAGATGCGAGGGCAAACCTGTCTTCTAAATGTTTTAAAATTAGTATTTGTAATTTGATTTAATAACTCTGATATGAAGTTTTCCTAAAACAACAAATTAGAAAAGATACTTAGTGTAAAAACATAGTGGTCCTAAACTTATGGCCAAGTGTATACTAGTATGTCACAATTTGATCATTTATCTGTATAACTATCAAGAGATGAAAGTACCTACCTTGACATTCAATAAGCCCTTTCGTCCACTCGATCATTTCAAACTGTATATGCACCTTATTTATTGTAAGTTTTTTATATCCTACCTTTTTATACATATTTATTTTTATTGCCAGGCTTTAATACATGTAAAAAATCTGCCAAGTAATGCACCACATAAATTTTCCGCCCTACCCTGCTCTCCTCTTTTCCTGTTGTCTTTAAAATTTACGATTCCTTTGTTCCCACCCCACTACCATTTTCCCTCTTCATTAATAAATACCTTTTACGTCCCTCGTCAGCACTTAATCTTTAACTCCCAACGGAAATTTTAAGAAATTTTCACAATTTTGTGGCCAAATAAACAGTAATGAATAACTGTACATAATCGATTTTAAAGCGAACGAAATGAAGAACTGCCAAGATACAGTCTTTCTCTCCTAGTTGAGTCGGACATGGAACAGATTAAGTCCCGTGCGGGGCCTAGGTGGCGAATAGGCCCGCAGCAGAGCATAGCTTGTCGTAAGAGGCGACTAAGGGTCTTGGGATTCTGAGGTCGGGTCAGTGCTCAGCCCACAGAGCGACCAAGTGTGTACACTAGGTGGCTGAATAGGGTGGCCCTCGTCCGCGGGGGTTGTCAGGTCTATAATACGGAAACCCTGACCGCCGACCATAGTAGGCCAACGTGTGTGGAGAGTGCCATGCTCCATGCACGTAAAAGACCCCTTTGTTGACCGCCAAATAGTGCACCACATAGGCCAAATTTTACGCCCCTACCCACCTCTCCCCTTTTCCTGTGGTTCTTCAAAATTTACCGGTCCCTTGTTTCCCACTCCACTCCATATTTCATTTATCATCATCATTTCATGTTCATTTTATCATCCTTTTCATCTTCATCGCCTGTAAATAACCTATATAGCGTTGCACGGGCGTAAAACACCAACTCACTCACTCACTCACTCATGGAACAGATTAAGGTGATTTGAATAAGTTAGTACCCCCAAGCAGCATGACTTCGGCTCTATCAGAGGGATGATGAAATCGGCGATAAAATGATCATGAAATGATGACGAAGTGGAGAAAATATGAACACAAGCTAGGCCAATCGGGGAGGAGTGTTTTGACTGTTACAGGAAAGATCGATGGGTAATTTCGGATGATTTAGCCTGCTATACGGGAATCCTACGGGTCTAACTCTTATCGAGACCTGCATTAGGATTCTTAACGTGTAAGTACCATGACATTTTTCCAAACACGTCGCACCACTATGGATTGTGGTCAGGTTTCTGAATTGTATCCTGACGACCCCAGCATTCATTACGAAAGGGCTGACCCATTTAACCACCTTGGTCAAGGCGGCCTGACCCGATGTCAGGATTCAGAGCACTCTTTAGTATACTTTTACCCTAGCCTCAGTGGATTATATCTAACAAAAGCCAATATACAAAATATTTACTTGAATAAAAACAAATGGATGACATAACAGTCTACTGCAGTTTCATTATTATTCGCGAGATATGAAAGTCTACCACGAAGATAAGACTTCAACAAATAGTTATTTCAAATGTGATCCATTGTAGCAATAGGCACTAACCAAGAAAATACTCCAAATTAATCTCCAATTTTAGCATACCAATAAAATCAGACCCCACAAAAATAAATAATCCACAGTATTTGGCATTAAGATAAAATAAGATTGGTAATAAGAAATAATTAATGTTCCTTTGGTAAAAAGACAATTTCTTCATCAACAACGTATTTTGAAACTTCATCTCTTTTTTTTGCTCCTGTCTGCATCATTTCCATATGTTCAACATTATATTGTGATTTTTCTGGAAAACATGAGAAAATGTCATATCTTTTGGACACGTATTGTTTGGTAAATAAGACATGCGTTAGATACGAAACTAACACGAGTGAAAATAAACAACATAACATTGCAAAAGTTTTAAAGGGAAACAACTGGCCTAACTCTTCATCGTACCAAGGATATTTAATAACTGGATGGAATGATAAAACAGCTTCACCTCCAAGTATTCTGAGAGCTGACCCTATAAGAAAGCCACTAATAGCTCCGTATGTATTTGAAAATGGAATCCACAATGCGCATGTCAAAATTGGTAGCTGTATGACATACATAGCATCGGCACATAGAACATATAACCCATATATACTGTTGGATAATATCACAATAATAGTTCCCAGGGCTGCGACAACGAGAATACTGACTCTAAGAACCCATGTTAATTCGCTGTCTGTTGCCTGAAATTATACAAAAATATTGCTTTTGAAAGGTGCTTGTATAGACAATGCAACCAAAGTAAGTTTCGTTTTCTAGGGTAATATATGGAATACTTGTAAGTTGGTTTCTGAAATCCTTAAAAAATAGTCGTGGGATGCTAGCAATCAATATCTATGATAAAAAATATCAAATTTATTCACAAATAGAGCGTATGAAGTTATATGAACGAGATTGTATATGAACCTTTTCGACTTTTTGGACGTTTAAGTCATAACATTGATTTCATATATTAGAGATTTGTAGTCGTTTTTGTTTTTTCTTGAACCATACCAAATTCTTACCTTGCCTTTTTAAATGCATATGAAGATTTATAAAAATATATAAATCTGGTTTATACACAATATATATTTCCCTCTGGTGCCCCGGTATCACGTGATGACTCGTTGTTTAGTTTGGCTTGCGATATGGCCGCATACGTTTATATTTTTATCATTTCATAAAATTAGAAATTTTCTGTAATGTTTTAGTCAAATTAATGGAATTATAGTTCAAACTTATATAATCATGAGTGGCCGCAAACGAAAATCGAACTTTCCTGATAGTGGACTTAATAAAAGATGGAATAAAGACAAATTTGTGAACGAACTGAACAAAATAGGTATTAAAGCCAATTCCACATGGACATTGAACTTTTTAAGCCAACTGTACGATGCTAATGTTAATTCTAATGAACAACCAAAAGACAATAACGTTATAACTGAAACTGTCTCACAGGATGTAGAAAACCAGCAAACTATAGCAACTCAATCCGTTCAAACTAACTCTGTACCTGAACCTGTGGACGAACAACGTATAAATCCGTCTAGAACTGAGGAAATTCTAAAAGAAACAACAAGTGCGTTAAGAACGGCCACTGAGGCTATTGCATCTATGTCATCTTTGGTGAAAGGGTTTGTCAGTAAAGAGAAGGAAAACACTAGCACAAGTGACCTTACAAAAAACAATTTTAATCTGGCTACAGCAACAAATGCGACGTATGGTAATTCTAGAAATAACTTTGAAGTGATGCCTATCTCTGGTACGCAGACATTTTCACGTCAGCAGATAGACACATCTAAAGGTGTCGTTTACGCCGAGGACCTTCCCAAGATGGATTGTGTTTCTACAACACTAAGGAAGCAGATCTTAGAAGGTAAGGACATCAACCTTGCTACCTTACTCACTCCCAGATATGATTATCCGCAGTCAAGAACTCTAAGATCCGAGGGTCTGGCTGTGGAATTGTCGACGCCTAAAGACCCTAGGCTTGATTACAACCTTTCATTAGACGAATTTAATAAAGCTTTCAGAAAGTATAGAAATATCATATGCAAGGTCTACCCCCAACGAAAAGACGAGCTAGAACAGTACGAGTCCGATATTAATGATATCGCACATACATATGGATCCCGTTTTTACGTGTATCACAAAATGTTTTCGGCTAAGGCGGCAAATGCGATTATCGAACATAACATAGTTATTAGTTGGGCTAAGGTCGATGAACGCCTATTGAACCAGGTCATGCATGGTACCCCAAGTAATGCATGCACCTTATGCGACGAGTTCGATCACCAAACACGTTTCTGTGAGCGTCAAAGATACCAGGATTCTAATATCCATGTTTCCCCTCGTGAACCCCGTACGTTTGACGATGATAGATCCAAAGATAAATACGGCCGATCAATATCGCGAATCGATGGGAAGGAAATATGCAATAACTTTAATTTTGGGAACTGCAGTCGACGTGAATGTTCCTTTGTGCACGCTTGCTCAAAGTGTCATGATAAAGGTCATAGTATGAAGTTCTGTTATGAATCTGGTAAAACAAGTAATAAATCAACACCACGAAAAGCATCTGATAACAAAACCATGCCGTCCTCTAGATGACTAAACAATGATCACGCCCCGTTTCTATCTGACATAAAGATTGAGAGGTTTGAGGTGGAGCTAATGAAAAATCCAGACAAAGAATTTGTAACTTATTTAATCAAAGGTTTAAGAGAAGGGTTTGATACTTTAGTTTCTGAAACTGATATTCCTACGATAGAATGTAAGAATTTACGTTCCTCACTTTCTGATCCATTATCTTTAGATAGAATAATTAAAGAAGAAGTTGACAAAGGTTATTTACGTGGACCGTTTAAAGAATTACCTTTCAATGTATATAGAGTAAGCCCTATCGGGTTAGTTGAGGGCAAATACTCTGGCAAGAAGAGACTTATAGTAGATCTATCATCTCCACATGATAATGCTGAACATGTTAGTATAAATGACTTAATAGACAAAGAATCATGCTCTTTGACATACGTTAAAGTCGATGACGCTATTCAAGAAATTAGGCGAGTGGGAAAGGGAGCAATTATGAATAAAACAGACATAACTGATGCTTTCAAACAGCTTAGCATACGTCGCGATCAACATCATTTATATTGCATTAAATGGGATGGCTTGTATTATTACTATGTCAGATTATGTTTCGGGTCAAGATCCTCGCCGGTTATATTTGACTCTTTATCGCGTGCCATTTGCTGGATAGCTAAAAATAACTACCAAATTCCTTTTATACTGCATCTGTTAGATGATTTCCTCACGATACAAGCCCCAGATACTAACGGTCATAGAACTATGGCATTGTTGACAATGATTTTTAATAGACTGGGTATACCTATATCGGCGAAGAAAACTGTTGGTCCGACAACATGTCTCGAGTATCTTGGCGTAATTTTGGATAGTGAAAAAATGGAATGTAGATTGCCCGACGATAAAATAGATAGAATTATAGGTTTTATAGATCTTCAAATGCTTCTTTACTTATCGTCCAATCACTGGCCTACTGCACTCTCCAACTGCTGCAGCTTCAAAATCTCTCTGCCAGCCGTATTGGATAGTTCTAGCTTGAACTGACAGGGTATTTAGAGATAGCATTTGTATGTATCTTAGGTAGGGGAGCCGTATTGGTCGGCAGCATCAATCACTCCCCTTTTATTTGGATTGCATTATATGTCAAATTTCAATTGCTGAATTACAGTGCTTAGTCGAGACAGCCTTTCGCCAAATGTGTAAATATATTATAGTTAGTTAGATTTCATATAAACATTGTGTATTATTAGTGCAGGTAGACTTATACAATAAATGATTATTTCTACTTTGAGTTTGTGTATAAATGAAGATTTATAAAAATATATAAATCTGGTTTATACACAATATATATTTCCCTCTGGTGCCCCGGTATCACGTGATGACTCGTTGTTTAGTTTGGCTTGCGATATGGCCGCATACGTTTATTTTTGGAGGATACTTTAATGGCAAGTGGTTTTATGGATCGTGGCCAAAAGAACTTAATGAGGTACTCGAGTCGAGCATATCAATGGCTTTTCGCGAACTCTACCCCATAGTTGTTGCTGTCGTTCTTTGGGGAAAGTCATGGTCACAGAAAAGAATAATGTTCTATTGTGATAATGCCGCAACGGTAGATATAATCAATAAAGGACGATCTAAAGTAACCGATATAATGAAACTTATGCGAACATTGACTTGGTATTCTGCGAAATACAATTTCCTTATTAAAAGCGAGCATATAAGGGGTGTAACTAATATTATTAGTGATAGCCTGTCTCGTTTTGATTTTCAGACATTTCGTCGGGCAGCACCAAATGCAGAACCGATGGCAACTCCTTGTCCGCACTTCTCAACCGTAATGTGGAACTTTCAACGGCAGTCAAAGGATTAGTAAGTAGATCAGTCGCTTCCCGAACAAGGACACAATATGAATGTGGCTTTCATTCCTATACAGTGTTTCTGAGAATGTCGGGTGTTATTTGGGACCAGAATGTGGAAATGCCGCCGTTATCAGAAGAATCGTTGATGCATTACGCTACTCACTGTTTCAAATCATATAATTTGAAATATTCTACAATCAAATTATATATATGTGGTATTAGACACCGTTATCTAGAATCAGGTGTACCTAATATATTTGAGAATAAAGGCTCGGACAATTTATATCGTTTGGAAGCAGTTTACAGAGGAATAAAGCGTTCCGAAACAAAGGTCAAGAAAACAAGATTACCAATTACTTTCGATATACTTCAAAAAATTTGCACTCAAATCAGAGATGGCTTTTTCTCAAAATATACCGACACGTTAATGGAAGCCACGTGTGTTATGGCTTACTTCGGTTTCCTTAGATGTGGCGAATTTACTGTTCAGACCGATTTCGACCCAGAGAGCAATTTATGTTTAAGTGATATTACATTTCGAGATGATTCCGCAATACTTACGTTGAAAGCATCTAAAACCGATCCGTTCCGTTTTGGGGTAGACATTGAACTGTTTGCTACTGAAACTGATATCTGTCCGGTTACTTCATTGAAAAGATACCTAGCCGTTCGAAAAGGTCAATTAAATTCCGAAGATCCGCTTTTCATTGTAGAGGAAGGGACAGTGTTGAAGCGAAATGAATTTATCAACAAACTGAGAGCTCTGTTGCATTCGGTTGGATATAACGCCGAACTCTTCGCCGGTCATTCTTTTCGTATTGGAGCTGCTACAAGTATCGGTACTAAGGTCGATGACCATATGATTCAAACTCTTGGTAGATGGAATTCGCAGTGCTACACTAGGTATATTCGAACACCAAGAGCCAGAATCCGAGATGCTCAACTTGCTTTGATTCACTAGGAAAGCGCAATATTCTTACATTCACATCATCATACTGATGAAGACGGAGATGTGTTATGTGTTAAGGGCATAATAATCCCTTAGTTTATCCATTTATTTTAGCGATGGAAAGAAAATGTGTGTTAAGGGCATAATAATCCCTTTAATATAGAAATGTTAATGTGTTTTTTTTTTTTTTTTGTGTGTGTATTTATGTTATAATCATTATTTTTCATGCATTTTATATGCATTCTTATATTGTATCCTGTGTTTAATTAGACAATCAGTTTCCAGCTAGCAACTTTCTACTTATTCACTGGTGTGTGTAAACAGATAATTGTAAATTTGAGAGGTTTTCACTAATATTTGCCAGACATATAGTTCACAAGGTCAAACGCAGCTGTGGGAAATAATTATAATGTTTTGACGGTTAACACAGCGAGGTCAATTAAGCAATGTTTATACTTTATCTCTGTTGACATTATAATCATTCTTAATATTGTTGTTTGCTATGACAGCTCGGTGCGAATCAAGGCGAATCAATAAATAATTGTTTGCTAATATTTAATTACACAATTTGGGGATCAGCTGTCTCTATCACTTATCGACAACTGATTTGGCCTTTTGATTTTCATTTTATTCAAAATCCCCAAATTCTTATCATTCTTTAGCACAGTAGTTCTTAAAACTCTAGCAATTGTCTTGAACAACCACTTCTGAGTTCCGCTCAGACAAAGACTTTTGCTAGATGTATATCATCCCCAAATTCTTATCATTCTTTAGCACAGTAGTTCTTAAAACTCTAGCAATTGTCTTGAACAACCACTTCTGAGTTCCGCTCAGACAAAGACTTTTGCTAGATGTATATCTTCAAATGCTTCTTTACTTATCGTCCAATCACTGGCCTACTGCACTCTCCAACTGCTGCAGCTTCAAAATCTCTCTGCCAGCCGTATTGGATAGTTCTAGCTTGAACTGACAGGGTATTTAGAGATAGCATTTGTATGTATCTTAGGTAGGGGAGCCGTATTGGTCGGCAGCATCAATCACTCCCCTTTTATTTGGATTGCATTATATGTCAAATTTCAATTGCTGAATTACAGTGCTTAGTCGAGACAGCCTTTCGCCAAATGTGTAAATATATTATAGTTAGTTAGATTTCATATAAACATTGTGTATTATTAGTGCAGGTAGACTTATACAATAAATGATTATTTCTACTTTGAGTTTGTGTATAAATTATTTTTTAAGCAAGTAGTTCACTTTAAAATAAAATTATTGTTTGTATTCCAAACCACTTTATAAAAATTAGCAATATTACAGCCTCAAATTGTGGATTCCCTTAACAGTTTGCATACAAACCTCAGGTCTGAAACAATTTCTGTAAATGTTAGTGCTGATGACAGATCCCGTGGCAAGAACTATCGAATCAGCCGATGACATCACTGCAGCACTTATTGCACCAAGGCCAAGAATTGAAACAACAGTCGGACACAAATATTCGATTACTAGAGGTAAAACATATCCCCAATCTTCAAAGGAATATGATGCATTGCCTGTGTATAACGTCTGGTTCCAGTCTGGAATAATATGACAGTTTTATCTCTAAAACATGTACTCAACTGAAAGTTTAACACAAAAAAAGGGAAAAAAAGGAAATGGGATAGTTTTTTCCACACATGTAGCTTATATCCCCGTGCAGGTTTCAGGTTAAGAATACGATGGAAGTTATAATAAAATTGTCGATAATGCTCAGGTAAACTTGAGGAAAGCAAAAACAGATTTATGGAGGTACACATCAACATAATGTTACAAAAATTGTATGAAAGTATCATGAAAAATCCATCAAGGGTTTTAGGGGGAGTTGCGATAAGAGTTTGGTATCCCTTATAGTCAAGCAGCTACGTCCTTTTTTTGCTATGTGAAACCCCGAAAAACATTTTGATAAAATGTAAAAATAAGAGGTGCACATCAACATTATGTCACAAAGATTGTGTAAAAGAATCATGACAATATATCAAGGGGTTTCGGAGCAGTTGCCGATAAGAGATGGGTACCCTGAGGTGAAACGGAAGAACGGACAACGGACACCCCTATATCTATATATCCCAAATTTTCAAGCGGAAGGTAAAATGTTTCTATGTGCAGTCCCGGTAGCATACTTAATAATTCTAGCCAATAGGTTAGAAAATATTTTAAACAACACACCAGTAGCAGACCCAATGACTCCAATCATAACAGGATGTTATGACCAACAATAGTGCAATTATCCCGGCAATGACAGTAGCATCTTTAGCCGTCTGTTATGATTTGCAAGCTAGAATTCTTTGATAAAATGCCTGAATTAAAAACAAATAAACGCTGAGGTGTTTTTAAAATTAGTTAGGTATATTTGCTCTACCCTTAATTGCGGATTTTGCTATATCAAGGCGATGAACATGAAAACGATAATAAAAGGACACAGAGAGTTAAGGACACAGGTATGGAACAACAAGTTTTAAAGAACCTGTTCATGAGAAAACCATGCAACATCGTCTAATAGCAATGTTTTCTTTTTGTATAAGGTATAGTGTAACTGAAAGACCAACCTATAAGACTTATTCAGGCAAACTCAAGATGGCCACCCTACAGGCCTCATTTCATCCGATTTATTGGTGATTCAATCACATTTCATTTGAAGATTGGACATTTCCATTGTGATTTTTTCAGTCAACGTATATGGAATGAAAATTGGAGATATATATTTTTGGAATAGTGATGACTTTTGTCTTCCAAATACAGTGTAATTTTCGTAACTCACAATTTTGTTCCTCTGTTACCCTACTGTTAGACTTGGGGGCAATATTCCAGACTGCTCAAAAATGCCAAAATTTGCTATTTTAAGGGTTCTAATTGTCCAAGGTAACGCTTTTATATCCTTATCTTTTATAATTTCAAAAACATTAATATATCAACACAAACATATCAAAAAGCCGATCTGGGATTTTACATTTTGACCTAGATACAGCCCCGGGAATATGACATACTTATTTTGATATTTTTACTTGAAATACCAATTTTAGGGAATTAGTTTTAAAATCTGTATATGTTAAATATGAAACAAAATACATTAAGAACATGTTATTCAATTGATTATCGCAATACAAGTAACATTTAAGGGCCAGGAATGACATACACTTTGGAATTAGGGGTGAAAATAAGAGGTGCACATTTCATTAAAATAGACGAATATCCCCATCTTTCACCCCTTATATCCAAGTATACGTCATTCCTTGCCCTCGAAAGTTACTTGTATTGTAATAATAGATTGTATAACATGTTTTAAGTGTATTTTGTTTCATATTTAACACATAAAGATTTTTATACTTATTCCCTAAAATTGGGGTTTTATGCTAAATTATCAAAATATGTCATTTTCCAGGGGCTGTGGCTAAGTCAAAATGTAAAATCCCAGATCAGCTTCTTAATATCTTTGTGTTTATATGTTAATGTTTTTGAATTTCTAAAACATAAGGATATAAAAGCGTTACCTTGGACAAAAAGTACCCTTGGAAATTTAAGCATTTTGAGCAGTTTGAAATACATGTATTGCCCAAGTCCTACCATTGGGTACCAGAGTTACAAACTTATGCATTACGAATATTGCACTGTATTTGGTCCAGTTTTCAAATTAAATTAGATTGAAATCACCGATAAATCAGGTGAAAGCTAAATATATCAATTGAGGCCTGTACGGCAGCCATCTTGGATTTTTCGAAGAAATAAATTTGCCTATATTTGTATTATTGGATGGTTTATCAGTTTCACTACCTTTTACATAATTAGAAACATTGCTACAGGACAAAAATTGCAATTTTGCATGGTTTCTGATGAACAGGCTCTTAAAGGTGTTTCCACTGCCACGGGCAATTTATTTGTTAAACATTACCTAATCTGCTATCGTTAAAATTCATTTGAACTCGTTATTTATCCGTATTGGTAACGAGTTCCATTCTCAGTTCTGAGTTAGTCCTCATTACATATTCATTTATATTTCCTTAATTTCATGAATATTTTGAATTGATATTGCCGTAGTTGCGTTGGTTGAAAGTAAAACAATAACATATTCACTAAAAGACTAAAGGCGTATGAAACTATGACACTCTTTCATAATGACTGTAATTTGAAAACTTAATATAATGAAAAACATTGTTCAACTATTTTGTATTCCTTTTGACAGGGTTTCAATTTTACATATTTCATTAGCCGTTACTTAACTTTGCAAGGAGAGATATAATTTTGAAAAAAATAAACTTCTGAGTAATAGTTTGTATTGAGAACATTTTCGTTTATTTTTTTACCTGCCATGTTAAACTACCTCCAAGACAAAGCAACCATGTATCAATGTAAACTCCCGTAAGTCTGACGTCTAGTGTCCCTTGCCATGTGTCCTGAATTCTGTCAAAATCTACCGCTGGATGTGACCAAGCAAAAGGTAGTACTAAGACCTAGCCATAAAAATAGAAAAAAAGTTATTGCTGTAAACCCTACAAACAAAGAAATTACCCTATATGTCTGTCTGTTTGATTGTCTGTCAAGTAAGTGCAATTCCTTCTAAACTGCTTGATGGATTTATATCAAAGTTCATATGAAGGAAGTACATCACTTGGAAAGGTGTACTAAGGAATTTTCATCCTGCCTGGTAAAATATAAATCAAAGAAAAGGATGGACTTAGATTTATTAAATATGGTGTTCAAAGGAGACCTCGTAAGCGCAATTCCTCCTAAACCTAAAAGAAAGATTTTGATGAACGTATTCAAAGAAGTAAATTATATTGAGATAAGCATGACGCTCGAATATCACACAGAAGAGATGATTTAGCTTTAGGATTTTGGCAATATAGAGTCAAATATAAAGCATGGGTATCCCTTTTTTAGCACGCTCACAGTATTCCTTGTTTGAATTGGTATCATAACATGATAATGTTTAAACAAATCAATTAAAGTAAATGATGTGGTAAACTTTGAAATGTTAACCGAACATACTTTATATCCAATGATTATAGAGCAAGTTCATGAACACTTTTCCAAACAAGAAAGAGTGACCAATGTAAAAAGAAATTTAACAAAATTAAGCCAATATGAATGAAAATATTCTCTTCAAAATAATAATAATTGAACTGTTGTCACCTACTTAATTTTGAACAAGGCTTAACCTGTCGGCAAAAGATTTAAAATATATATTCTGACATCGGATCAGGGCGCTTTACCGGAGCAACTTGATTTTTTATATCACAAGTGATCGAGTGGGATAATCCTGTCATCCTGCATTTTGGAGTTGTGATGCCAAAAAAGGGAATACCTTACCAAAAATGAAGAGTTTATCATGTGGAGAAGAATTTCACATTCCTCGCACATGAAAGAAAGAGTACTGTAGGTTGCGATATGAGTACACTAGTGATTTCAAAAATCTCTTGATCAGCTATAACTTACTTGACAATTCTGGTAAAAGGGATATTGTCTATGAAAAATAAATTGTTTGTACTTACAAAAGAAGGCCAACAGACAACTTGTTTTGTCTAATTTTAAACATATGCACAACAAAAATAAATTTTGGTACCCTATTAACCTATTAAGCTAAAAATCGAGAAAAAAAACAATCATCACTGAACACTATTTGTAATGCTTTACAAAAATTCTTAGTGTCATCTTGTAACAGCATCAAAACATTCGATTTTCCACACTTTACACTTCTATTCCACATGAACAACTGAAATCGCGATTGGCACAGCTAATTAAACACTGCTTTTTCAAAAAGAATGGAAAACGCAGGTAGTCGATTATACCAAGACTTACTTTGTCATCATTGAGTCTAAGATAAGAACAAATTTACAGTAGACCAAATAATCGACATGCTCAACTTTCTTATTGACAACATATTTGTTCAGTTTGGTGGACGTGTTTTTCAGCAAACAATAGGGAATCCAATTGGCACTAATTGTGCACCTTTGCTTGCTGATTTGTTTCTTCATTCATATGAAGCAGACTTCTTACAAGACTTTCTCCATCTCACATATCCCCAGGAGCTTGACATAAAGGACACAACGGATTCTTGGAAGTCTGCTTCATATTTAGATCTCGAAATTGGCTCTCAAGGAAGACTTTCAACAAGGCTCTATAACAAACCTTATGACAACTTTCCAATCGTCAACTTTCCCTTCTTGTGTAGCAACATTCAATAGGGTTTTGTTTTGTCTTCCTTAACCGGATTTGACACGCTGAATGGACTATTGGCAACGCGACGGGTGTGCTTTGGCAAGCAGGAACTGCTTACTCTTCCGGATCACCTGAGTTCACTCTTGTTTCGACCGGAGTTCGCGTTGTTGATTGATATAAAGTATTTTGTGTTTCCATGCTTTACATGTTGTCTGTTTTTGTCCCGTTCTTGTTGGTGTTTACTGGTTTTGTCTCTGCCCTTTCGGACTTTTGACATTCGGATACCAAATTGGTACCTATGCTTCTCTTATCTTGCATTTAGCATGCGCACTGTTTTCAATGTTGTTTATAAACTTTGCTGGTTAATACACGCGATCAGTAACCTGTATCATTAGGTTTTAGACCGTGTAGAAACCTACATTGTGACAAAAACACCAACGCCGCAAAACAAGAAAAATGAAACAATATGGCTCGTTTTAAGTAATGAAAATGATATAGATAGTTCACATTGAATTTGTTCAGTTTGTCACCATATTAAAGTCTGCGGGAACAAAACATCCGAGATCACTATTGATGGCTGTATCAAAAAGACTAAAAATATATCTGTCGTCATAAAGGTAAAAAAAATAATCAATCAACATGAGCGAAATAAACCTATATTAAGGCAAATTTGGTACTAAATGTATATACAAAGTTTTCTTTTATTAGAATTCGGTCTAAATGACATCAAAAAATTGGAGACGAAAAAAATCTGATTTTGGTAGACAATATGCCTTCAACACTGGACGTGCAAATTGTTCAGTGGTGTTAATTGTTCAGTGGTGTTAATTGTTCAGTATTTTTTCTTCAAGGCTGATCCAGTAATGTCCGGTGTACTATCTCTTGAATTTACTAGATAAGCTACTAATTACTTGATATGGGACGCAAGCGCACTCGGCAAGCATTTCTCCTCTGCGGCCAGATATTCTATGCTTCTTTTCGAAAAAAAAATAATTGACCGATTTAATTGACGCGTTTCACATTTGATCCATTTCGGCTGTTTGACTTTCCGAAATCAGAATGTACTTATGTCAAAGGTCAAGAGGCGGAAAAATGGCGTCAACACACATGGGAGCAATGGAAGTCAGAAGTTTTATTTGTTTATTTCATGAAAAGAATTAAGACTATTAAAATGTTAGTCTCGTTAGTCAATATTCAAGGGTCTAAATAATGTAAAATACATATTTCCAACAGATTGAAGATATGAATCAAACTGCACTTATTTCATTCAACAACAATCGGAGATAATGACACGAATGTGCAACCCAGGTATACCATAGTTAAATTTCTTTCCAAAATAAACCGGAGAATACGGATGACAATTCAAAACTAAATTATCTAATTATATTTTTAAAGAAACTTTCACAGTAAAACATGTACAAGAGATGAAGTGATCTTGCCAAGAACTCGTGAGAATAGTTTTCAGCGTCCTTGTCAACAGATGCGTTTGGCTGTCAATCTTCGTGATTGTATACTTGTAGTTCAACCAATTTATGACGATGTATTATATAATTATAAACAATAAATCATTAAGCTTTTCAATACCGAAAAACGGTATCTAATGGGACATTTAATGATACCCCGCCACGATATAATATCAATTGTTCATAAAATTCGATTTTTCAAAGTGGCCAATCTTAAAATCTATTTTTCAGATCATGCTGGAAATTGAAATTGACCTGTGTTTTATTGTACTTAACAGCGGTGCAAAATATCATTGGATTCCCTTGACGCATTTTCAAGTTATATATATCAGTTGGAAACTCAAAAATTCATGAAATTTTATTTTTCAAAGTGGCCTATCTCAAAAACTGTTTTTTCGGATCATACTGGAAATCGAACTTGACCTGTATTTGTTTGTACTCAACAGCTGTGCAAAATATAATTCAAATCCCTTGACGTGTTTTCAAGTTATTGGTCGGAAACCTTCGGGACGGACGGACGGACACCGAAAAGAACTGAGGGTATAACATAATACCTCGCCACTTCGTGTGGCGGGGAATAAAAATAAAAGATGGCCCTATCTGAGCTTCTGATGCAGATAAATCAACCCTATGTTTGTTTCCTGCATTGAAAACGGTCGTCATTTGCCAGGTTTTTATATCAATCTTCTCCAGCCAATACTTCGAATTAGATATATTGGTATACAGATAATCTTCCAAAACCTGGCAGAATGAAAGTTGGTCACTTAGTTTATTGTCTACTGTAGCGCTAGTTGCGGTTTGTAGCTCTTTATGGTACTTTTGATATTTATTTATCAAATTTTCAAAAAGACCACTAAGACCTACGGAACCGCAGCTACTGAGGCCCGAAATAATCTGACCAGGACATGACGTCACGGATTACGTACAACCAAAAGCTGTAATTTCGCCCCGTTGAACGATGTACCAAAATATTTTGACCCTTTTTCAGAATGTTACAAATATCTATAATTTGCACAAATAATTTCGATATTTGATAATTTATAGTCCTCGATCAATGGTATTTTTTACAATTATTTTCGAAAGCTGCGTCCCATTAAGGTTGCACCTATTATCAAATTAGATATTCTATACCAATACTGATTTTCTTAAAAGTACTTGACACTTTAAATGCCGATGAACATTCTAATATTCCTGAAGAATGGAGTTTTAGCTAACTAGGAATATCCCATCTCGATGTGTACGGTAATGTTGTTTATAAAGCAAATAAATTCAAACACAATCCTTTGGGAATGTAAAAACTGGCTTAAACCTTTATTGAATAAAGGTTATTCAGTGGAAATTTTAGTAAAATCTTTGAATCTAGTCTTATTTGGTGAAAATATAGATAATTTGATACGTACTTAAAAATGTTAAATGCCTTTTTATGCTTATGTCATTTTTTAGCAATTTACAGCGGTCAAGTGTGTCGGTTTTGTGTGATGATACATCACCAAATCATTAATTGTTTGACGTGTTGTGTCGGATTTAAAATCAACATACTTGATTTTTTTTACATCAGCCGATAGATGCTTCTTAGCTATCTATTCGTCCTGTTAATTTCTTGTTGTCATTTTGTCTCTATCGATTTGATTTTTACTGTGTGTTAGTTTGTGTTTTGTTATTGATTATCAATAGGGGAAGGTTGGCGCCAAAAAAAAAACTAGTTTAACCCCACAATATTTTTAATGTGCCTGTCCTAAGCCAGGAATCTTTATGCTCATGTTTCTATTTCGTCGAATTTATGTTAATTGCTTTTTGTTGTCAAGAAGAGGGCCTTTCATTGCACTATAGGATTAGGCTTGAATCAAGTGTAGTTTATTTTCAATCCAGGGCCATTTGAAAAAACAGCTAGCAGCGACTACTGGTCACATTGAAAGCTGTAGGCTTTTTTCCATTGTAGATTTTTCTAAACTGTCGTTTACATTGTAGGCTGTGTCGCGTACACTTATTCCACATCTCATTATCTTCTATAAATAGATATATTGAATATTATAAACGCATTCTTATTTTTACGATTCTTTTTTTATCTTTACCAATTTAAATCTCACATCGTTTAATTTAAATCTTACCAAACCTATCAATATATAAAGAACAGTTGAACGACATCAGTGTATGCGACGGAATAGAGTCCACCAATGAATGTGTATCCGACGACAATACAGGCTGATACGACAATAGATATTGACATGTCCAGGTCTAGAACTATTGCAAGAGTACTTCCTGTAATTACAAAAAATGTATGCATAAACAAAATAGAGAGCAAAGCGTAAACAAAACACAAATGCGATATCAAACCATACACACATAAAATAAAATAAAAACTATATGTATATCACTATCAGCACATCCATTATATCTCTTGAAAGTTTTCAGACACTTTAAAAATATGTAAAGTTCTATAAAAAGTGTTCAATCATATCAAAGAAATAATAAAGAACTTGATAACGTGTAACACAAAAATTTGAACATTTTCATTCTTACCCAGAGACCCAAGAACAGCAGCCTCCCAAAACAAGTCCAATAGAAGTTATGGAATAAACAACAAACTTCCTGTTTTATTTCCATACTTTTCTTGTAGCGGGTCTATAATAGTTGTGTAATTTTCTCGTCGGATCTTAGGTCCATAAACTAAGGCAGCTATTTAAAACACGCAAAAATATTTAGTATTTTTCATATACCATCCATTCAATTTGTCATGATTGTTCCAGTCCAAAATTAACATCTCAAATAAATGAAGTCAAACATTCGTGGTGTGAAAAACGTTTTTTGTCATGTATTTGTAGTCTTTAAAGAAGTTAAGAGGCACCAATATTCGAGTGTCAAAAGTCCGAATGGGCAACAACAAAACCGACAAACACAAACAAGAGCAGCACGAAGAGACACAAAACACAAAATCAACCGAACGGAAATCAACAACGCGAGCTCACGTCGTTAGAAGAGTGAACTCAGTCGCTCCGAAAGAGTAAGCGGTTCCTGCATTCTATAGCACACCCGTCGTGTTGCTAATTTCCAATTCAGTTTGTCAAATCCGGTAAAAAAGACAAAACAATTTTTTACGACAAACCAACATCTGCACTCATTTGAGAGATGGAAGTCCTATATTTTTCTAAGAGTGCACGGTGCCTACCGTAAAATTTCTTGAGTGATGACAGCAACTGTGGAGCAACATAACCCTGTGTCAGCAATTTCTGTGTCAAACGTGGCGCTCTGCCAAGGAAATCGATGTAATTCCCGCACGCTCTGGAGTAACGAATCAACTGTGATACGGAGACTCCATACACAGGAGCGGACGGAATGTTGCTACACAAAAAGGGATAGTTGACGATTGGAAAATTGAAGTTATCACGTTTGTCATGGAGCTTTGTTGAAAGGATTCGTTGAGAGTCAATTTTGAGATGTAGAATTAAATTTGAAGCAGCTAGTCTTCCTAGAATCCGTTGTGCTTTATCTCAAGTTCCTGAGGATATATAAGATGGAGAAAGTCACCAAATCGAGAATTGTTTATTGAAAGGACATCATCAAAATAACGGACCGTGAGGTTAAAAGATAGAACTAGTCTTCGATCTTTTTTGTCTAGAAGAGATTGTAAAAAGTCTGCATCATATGAATGTAAAAACAAATCAGCAAGCAAAGGTGGGAATCCCTATTGTTTGCCGAATACACGTCCACCAAACTTAATAAATATGTTGTCGATAAGAAAATTGAGCATTTCGACTATTTAGTTTTCTGTATATTTGTTCTTTTTCTTAGACTCATTGATGACAAAGTAAGTCTTACTGTAATCGACTTCCAGATATTTGTTCCTGCGTTTTCCATTCTTTTTAAAAAAAGCTGCGTATAATCAGTTTTGCCATTCGTGGTTTGAGTTGTTCATGCGGAATAGAAGTGTAAAAAGTGGAGAAATCGAAAGTTTTGATGCAGTTGCAAGAAACTTGATCTAAGAATCTCCAATGGTTCTTTCGAATTCATTAGGATCCACATTTGATTGACACCATTTCAAGAATAACAACAATCGAAATATTTCTGGAGGCCGCATTTTATTGCCGTTAGTATTGAAGTAAACAGAACTAAATGAGGTTTAGTGGTACATTTTGATGACCCTGGAATGAAGCGCTGTTTGCATGGATTTTTATGCAATTTATCCAATTGAGGGATTGAATGTCATCATTATCAGCACCAACAGAGAGCCCGAAAGAGGTAATGACAAATTTGTAATTATCAATGATTTCCTCCTTAAAGCCGCCTCACACTTAACCGAAAATAGTGCGACAAAGGGTAGCGAATGGGAAAATTGACAAAATAGGCGCGAATTAAACGAAAAATTTCCTCCGAATCATCCGATTATTAACTATTGTTAACTATGATCAACGACAGTAAGCGGATAATGAATATGACTTACGATGGTTCACGATTTTTCGGATGGCTTCGTTGAGTAAATTATAGCCGAAGATGAACGAAAAGTTGATATGACCCGATAACACGAACAGATAATGAACGACGGTTTACTATGGCGTGCGATTCGAAACAAAGGCGAACGAAAATATCGGGCGAATCAGGAAATTATGCGTCTGTCATGGAGATAATAAGAATGAGAGAGTGCCTCAAAATTTCATCGCCAAATCAACAGAGCCAAAGCCCCAGGACTGCATTGGCAACTACGGTACCTACCTTATCGGTGAGATGCGGGCAATGTCGAAGAGCAGGTACAAGGCCATGAAGAGGGAAGTACAGGCCCTTCTCCTAAAGTATCAAAGCTCCACCGACGACGAAGAAGAGGACCAGAACTTTCTCCCTCCGCCAAAGAAGCCCCTTTGTGGTAGTTCACAGACAGGCCACCAGTCCTTGGGCAGTGACAAACAATATACTCAGCAGCAGTCCAGTAGCGGTGTGTGTAGCAATTATGGTGAATTTCAGTCAAATCCATACAACCGGCGACCGATTCAACCTCCAGCTCCCTGGCAGTCTTCTGGGGAATTCTAATCAGTGCTACATGAGGATGCAACAAGACCAGCAATTACCGAATTACCCTGCAGGTCTGATGTAACAACATTATATCCCACAGCCTCAGCAGTCCCAGGCACAGCCTATCAGCTTTAATAAGCGACCAGATTCCAGCAATATTACCACGATGGCATAATTATCATCAGGAATCAACTTGGATCCACCCAATCTTATGGATATTCCCATTACTGACGCAGCGCATTCCGCTATAGAATGCAGTAAATTATCGTCATGCTGACTGTGGGTAGATCATACCAACAAGTGTAAACTGACTTTATGTTTGCCAATGATTTGTGTCATTTTAATAATGTTTTATTCTTTTTAAGTTCTTTTGAAGATAGTTACAAATAGTCTGTAATATGATATTTGTCAGATATTTCTGATTTGATACTCTTTTGAAATTTTGAAATTGTGAATCATTAATCGTCAGGTAGTATTGAATGACAAGATGTCATTTGTAAATAAAGTGCAGTTGAAGATTTGAACAAAAAAGTTAATAACTAAGGAAAATGTTTATTTATTTTGATTATATAATCAATCATAGTTTCGTGGTTCGTGGTTCGATCCTCGTCCGGGTGAAAATTTCATGAACCAATTTTCCGACTCTCTCTTGACACCATTTGCGAGGATGGTCTCAAGGAACGATGCTAGTCCTTCGGAAGGGACAAAAAAGGTTGTCCCGTGTATGTGGAGAGCAATACGCCATGCACGTTAAAGACCCCTTTGTAGAGTTTGATAAGAGTAGGCTCAATGGGGGCCGCTGCAAAGACCACACTCGCAAGCTGCTAGCTGGAGAGGGATTTACATAAGCATTAAGCTTGTTTCCCAAACCCGGATAAATAAATATGTTTAAACTAATCATAGTGTACAGACCGAGTAGATTTTCTTTTGAAAAAAATGTATTTTCATTTCATGTTAGAAATTGTTTTGTAACTATTGCATTATACATGTTTTGTGTTATTGTATTTCCATTTATTAAACAAGAGGCTCCCAAGAGCCTGAATCGCTCACCTGGTCTTGAGTCAATCCTATACATTTTAGGGGCCATAACCACTATAAGGGGTTATCTGACAACTTCGACCCTATGAAAACTTTTGTAGAGCTAAATGAACTGAACATTTAAGCAAGCAACAGCTTTTCTCTATCTGCTATAGTTTTCATTCTATAGGCCAAAAACATGAAAAAACGTTATTTTAGGGGCCATAACCCCTATAAGGAATCATCTGACAACTTTGACCCTGTGGAAACTTTTGTAAAGCTAAATGAACTGAACATTTAAGTAAGCAACAGCTTTTCTCTATCTGCTATAGTTTTCAAAAGCCAAAAACATGAAAAAACGTCATTTTAGGGGCCATAACCCCTATAAGGGGTCATCTGACAACTTCAACCCTATGGAGACTTTTGTAGAGCTTAATTAGCTGAACATTTAAGCAAGCAACAGCTTCTCTCTATCTGCTTTAGTTTTCATTCTATAGGCCAAAAACATGAAAAAAAGCTATTTTTCACCTTTAAGGGACCGAAACTCCTATAAGAGGTCATCTGACAACTTCGACTCAATGGAGACTTTGGTAGAGCTTTTGATGCTGAAGCATCTATCTCTTATACTTTTTAATTTACAAGCCAAAGACAGTAGTCAGACCCCCCTGGTCTATTTTTAGTAACGGCGGCCATGTTGTTTGGATGGCGGTCACCATTTGTGCAATCGTGGTAGAGGACATCCCATAGATGAAGTGTGCAAAGTTTCAAAGCAATCGCTTCAGTCGTTTCGGAGGAGAAGATTTTCAAAGAAAAGTTAACGACGGACGACGACGACGACGACGACGGACGCCAAGTGATGGCAATAGCTCACATGGATCTTTGGTCCAGGTGAGCTAAAAAAGAATTATAAAAGAATTATAAATCTTAACTAGTTCACTTTCAGATGTCCACATATAATCAATGCAACACAAACAATTTCAAATACAAACAAACCAAAAACATTGTTTTACAATTCCCCCTCCCCCATAGTTTCTTGGGTTTTACTTTGTTTAACATCTAGGGGACCATTCTTTCCTGCCATGGAACACTACCAACTTCAGAATTGCACCAATGCTTAAGTAGGTTTCTTATCTTCTTCCCGTCCTTGTTTTGAGTGTTATTGCCTGTGACTACGAATGTGTCTTGAAGATGTCCCGTGCGGGGCCCGGGTGGCGAATAGGCCCGCAGCAGAGCCTAGCTTGTCGTAAGAGGCGACTAAGGGTCTTGGGATTCTGACGTCGGGTCAGTGCTCAGCCCACAGAGCGACCAAGTGTGTACCCTAGGTGGCTGAATAGGGTAGCCCTCGTCCGCGGGGGTTGTCAGGTCTATAATACGGAAACCCTGACCGCCGACCATAGTGGGCCAACGTGTGTGGAGAATGCCACGCTTCATGCACGTAAAAGACCCCTTTGTGGACCGCCAAGTAGTGCACCACATAGGCTAAATTTTCCGCCCCTACCCACTTCTCCCCTTTTCCTGTGGTTCTTCAAAATTTACCGTCCCTGTGTTTCCCACCCCATCCCATATTTCATTTATCATCATCATTTCATGTTCATTGTATCATCCTTTTCATGTTCATCGCCTGTAAATAACCTTTATAGCGTTGCACGGGCGTAAAACACCAACTCACTCACTCACTCATGTCTTGAAGATTATGGCCTATCCTCCATTCTCCAGGAACCGGATTACCTCGTCTCTAATCCTGATCTACAAGGGCGTTGTTCATTGTTGAGTAACGCATTCTCATCAATTTGTGAAGGATACAACAGGTCTTGACTATAAGACGGGTTGTTGATGGCATGTGGTTCATCTTGGATGCTAGGATCTGGAATCTGTTGCAAAGAATTCCAAATGCATTTTCAGACACTCGACGAGCCCTGGACAGTCTGTAGTAAAGGATCCTCTCAATATTGGCCTGGCAATTCGCTCATGTACGAATCTATTAGCTATCCAAAGTAAGTTATAGTATATCATAGTTTTGCGTTCGTTTCTATCTCGTTATTCAAATTTAGTTAACGCTTATCTTCGTTACCCTCCGCAATAAGACTCTAAGCGAATTTACGTTTTCCAACGCAAGTCTTCGTTTCTATACGCTATTCATATTTTATCATCGTACTGATTCGTCGGGATCAGAATGGCGCGATGAAGGACGATGCATGACGAATGATAAAAGAATGATAAACGAACAATTACCGTACATTAAATAAGAGGTGCGATTTCAAACAGTTGATAGACGAATTTTAAATTCGTCGGGAAATTTTCAACATGTTCAAGTTAACCGACGAATGTGATGAATCGCAACTGTTAGTTCCGAAGGCTTCCAAAGGCTTACGAAACCGAAAACGAAGGGCAACTATGGTTTACTATCAATTACGATTACAAACATGTTTTAACAAAAACTACTATTCGCCGGTCATCGCAACCCTTATTTTATGCAATTCGGTTAAGTGTGGGGGTCTTAAAGACAGTGTTGTAGCTGTGTATGTGCTATGTATGAAGGTACAACAACATATTTGTCATGTAAGGTGGAACGTGTTTATACATCATCAGCGTTGTTAAAAATTGATGCTACTTTAGTGCTCCTTGAGCCCTTCAAAGAATTTATTCTTTTCAAAATCAATGACCTCACAGCTATAACCCACTCTAACAAAACATCATTTTCTTTCACCCAATTATCTGGCATAGAATTATGGTTCCAGTTGATGAGTCTATGCTCACTATATTTTTAAATGTGAAATTTGCTTAATCTAGTCAAAGCAATATAATTATTCTAATAGCTTACTCTTGTTATTTCTACAAACATTAGACAAAACAGGACTGGTTTTGGATCTTTATTGGCGAATGTTTTAGATCTATTTTTCCCGTTGATAGAATGTAGTTGGTATGATACAGCCTTACATTCTTGTCATTCCTTTATGACATCATACAATGCTCATACTTATTGTCTAGCAGTAATATTCATATAAAAGTTCATTTTTAAAGTAGGAATGGCAACGATTAACCGGTTAACCGGTTATTCGATCGGAGGGATCGTAACCGGTTACAAATTTCAGTAATCGATTGATCGTTAAAAATATAAAGAAAACTTATTATTATTTAGATACTTCTTCAATGTCCATTTTAAGCTCAAAATTAATAATCAATAACACAAAGAAAGAAGCAGAGGTACCAATGGGGCATCTGAATATCAAAAGTCCGAAAGGGCAGACAAAACACGTAAACACCAATCAGAACAGGACAAAAACAGACAACATGTAAAAGATTGAAACACAAAATAACTGAATATCATTCAATAACGCGAACTTGAGTCGAAACAAGAATGAACTCAGGTATTCCGGAAGAGTAAGCAGTTCCTGCTTGATATAGCACACCCGTTGTTTTGATTGAAATGGATAATTAGCGATGATTACTCCAAACCCTGGAAGTTTGAACAAAATTGTTCATATACAAACGATCACTAATATTATAGTAATAAAAACATTTCAGATTTTAAGTGTTGCTAATTGCAGTTTAATCAAAACTTTTTGGTTTGTTTAAACTGTTTTGTTTTTCATTGTTTGTTTCGTTTCTTGTCCGTTTGTGTTTATTGAATTTGTCATGATTGCCTTTTTCGGCTTACAGCATTAATTTGTCCTAATTTAAAGTAAGAACTATATAAATTTCAATAACAATTGCAATATTGGATGCATGGTATGAAAATAAAAACACGTATTCATGTAAAAGGAATCTTTTATCCATTTAATTTGACTTTCAATGTGCCACCCTGTCACTAAATAAATGATAATTAAGCCCCATTTGATAGAAACAAGTGCCTATGCAATGGTTTAAGTACCAACCAAGGATAATAGAAATATTATAGCCAAAAGGCGCTATTGTCCAAACCAGCCCATCTCTAGCAATCACTTCCGCTGTTCCATTGATATAGGCCCCACCGACAAATGTGGCTAGAATGAATTTTTTAAATAAGTACATGTATTAAGTAAGTATAAATCATTTTGAATAAACTCAGTGGTTTTGCATGCATCAATGATATCTACTTAATACAAATCTCTTTTTTCTAAAATTTATAACCATGTTATTTATGAGTTTTCAATCGTATTAACATTTTGCATAAAATCTTTAAAATATCTTGAAGATATGACATGTTTTGCATGGTTTATTTATCAAAAATGACATCAAATTGTTATGAATAAAATATCATTTATCAACTACTGTTTTAATATGCATATTCTCATCAGAACACAAGACGTAAGAATAGTATTTTACCAGCAGTTGTAAGAGTGGTTACAAATAATCCAAGGCTTCTTCCTGCTAGTAGTAGTTCTGATGTCTCCCCCTTTTTGTTTTTTTCTACCAGCAATCAACCCTACTACTAAGATAATGATGTAGAATACCACGATACTTATGATCCCAGGAATATCAACAGCCATTTTTACTGCAGAAATCCTTCTTCAAAATAATTTTTCTCAACGTCTGCTGCCAAAATATTTTTTTAATGAGTCTTACTCAATTAAAAAAACAAGACCCCCTTCGCCAATGACTATAATAAATTACTTTGATTTATATACTAGTATTTTAAATGTGCACAATTCAAGAATCAACTTCCAGTCAGCTGCACAAACTTCAAAATATTTAGAAGCCTTTTTACAAGTGAGGTACTCATTCACAGAAACAAAATAAAAGCAAAGACATTTTCACATGTGCAACTCAGTGGGTGTTTCCAGTAAAAAAAGGTTTTTACTTTTCTATTAAACTTTGTCCAAATTATCAATTGTTTGAAGTGTTGTGTCGGATTTGAAATCGATATGTTTTTTTACATCAGTCGATTGGTGATTTTTAATACTTGGCTAGTTAGTGTCCATGTCACGTTATTATGACGCTACACAGTCACTTTTCTACTAAAGGGGAAGAGGGTCTACAGAAGCTGGACAGAAATTGGATTTTTTTGTTTTTCCCCAAGCAAGACATATTCAGAAATGTTAAATCGATGTTGACAGTAATCAATATCTAGCTATAACATTAAAATATTCATATACGACAACTGTGCAGCAACCTAGCAATTGTCATATGTATAATGGAAGGTATGTGGCTGCCTAACGAAAAAGGTACGAGAAACACAGCACATCGAAAGGCTGATGTTAGGTTCTTGTACGGCAAATTCGTTTCCTAGATTGGCTTTGAATCCCCATCTACCTATCACTTCATCGTCAGATCATAGTTTTTGTATCATCATTTCATGTTCATTTCACTAATACATTCTCTTTACTTTGGAGTAAAGCACTAAGCTTGGTTCAGTCATTGTGCAGTGTAATTGTGTTCAACACTTTCGTATCTATATTTTATATTCACAAAATACTCACAGTGTTTAGTTTACATGATGTACCTCCTGTTCCGTAACATGTTCGTCGGTTGGTTTACCTTATCATTATATCGACGTTATCAACATGGATGAAGAGACAAGATATGGTTAATGCTTATTCAGGCCTGTGATTTTAACATTATAAATGATATCAAACTGGGTTTAAACTATTTAAGACATATTCAAAAGTCAATAAGTATTCTGGCAAAAAACGGTTATGATAAAACTACTGAACTAATTTGACCAATCTCAAATGTCTCAGAAGAAAAAAAAACAACAAAACAAGGCAAAAACACACTACAGGAATTGAAGATTGCAATTCTCGTGATTTGGTACAGGCATTTATAAAGAAATGATGGCTTATTCGGGTGAAATGGCACTATACCTCCATCTTCCTTTTTGACAGTACTGAAAATACAACACGATTGTCACACACTAAAGGGATAAGGAGTTGATTGTTTCGTACCAAAATTTTCACCTAGAATTTTCAGATAATATTATTACTGGAGATGAAAATTTAAAAATAAAAATGCAACATATTTTAAAATATAAATAATTTTGGACGCCGTAATGAGCCGAGTTCAACCTGCAAAGCTCATACATGCAATACGTGAATTGCGAGTTTGATAATAACCCCATTTCTACCCGATTTTACTAAAAAATGGAACATACGTTATGTTAAATTAAATATCTACATCTTCATGATACTTACTGCTGTCATCGTTGACTATCATGAAAAATGAAAATACACCTAAAAAGACAGAAAGATTATACATAAAAAGGTAGAGGATACCGTACAGGGAGCCTCAGCAACTGAAGCCGAAAGTGAGTTCAATGCTGTCGTTGTTTCTGGAAAAACAGTGTTTGTAGTAGTTGGTTGAAGCAAAGAACAGTTTGTACTTCTGGCAGTGGGTCCCCTTGTCTGACGTGTTGATTTCTTGATTTCTTGAGATACTCATATCTGCTCTGATGTCAATGAGGTTGTTGATGATCTTGTATAACAGGATGATTCAACATTTCTTCCTTCTACTTTCAAGGCTCTCCCATTCTAGTTCTTTAGCATATATGTTACAATTCGGTATTTCAGATATTTTGATGTAGTCTCAGTTGATAAAGTGTGGATTTCAATACATATGCCTGTCTATTTTCGTGCGAGATCGATGCACATTTAGGGTGCTGCATTTTTTTTAGGATGGAAATCCATTTCCCATTTTTGTTCCCAGTTGGAACGCTTGTTCAGGTCGTCTTGGAGAATTTTATGGTCTTGCTCATTCCTGATCTTTCTGTATAGTATACAATTATCTGCAAAAAGTCTGGTTTGTGACTGTACACAGTTTGGAAGATAATTTAAGAAGATTAAAAACAAAAGGGGTCCCAGAACGGTGCTTTGAGGAACTCCACTGACGACTGGGACTGTATCAGAAGTAGCTCCTTCAACAATAACTTGCTGATAACGGCTGGAAAGAAAGGCTTGGATCCATTTGTAAGTCGAGTCTTGGATACCATAGTGTCTCAGTTTGGCTAGAAGTTTCTGATGCAGAACACAGTCAAACGCTTTGGAAACGTCTAAAATGATTAAATCATTACACTGTCCATTGTCTAGTGATTGTAGGAGTTCATTTGTGAGTGACAATAATTTGGTTTCACAGCTGTACCAGGCTCTAAAACCATGTTGACAATCTGTTACTTTATTGTGTGTATCCAGGTGTTTGAGGATTTTGCTGACAATGATGTGTTCTTGGACTTTACAACAGAGGCTTGTCAAGGATTCGAGCGGTGATTACTGGCTTTATATCGTTCACCTTTCTTGAATATGGCTGTTACGTCAGCTGTTCTCCAGTCAGATTGAATATAAACAGTGGCGTTGCGAGGTCAGTATTCTGGCTAGTATTTGGTAAGGCCCAGATGCTTTTCGAGGGTTAAGCTTGAGAAGTGACTTCTGAACCCCTCCTACTGTTACTGTGGTGATTTGCAAGGGTTGGTATTCTTTTCCATCTGGAGTCAGTATCATGTGTGAATACTGACTGGTATTAACGATTTCAGATGTGTGTTTTGTCTTTTTGGGTCAGCATGGAGAAATCCTTGGTGTTGTAATGGTGCTATTCATTTAGAGTCTTTTCTTAGGGATTTATTGTAGTTCCTGATGCGCTTCTGTTTTGGTGATCTATCTTCACACTCTGGATCGTCAACTTCGATGATGTTAATGTACTGTCATCGAGATCGGCTTTCCGCTTTCTGTAGCTTGGCTTTTGTTTCATTGTATATCTGGTGGTCCCTCTTTGTCTAAGTTTTGGTATAATGTTTGTATCTCTTATTTCTCCTCCTGATGAGTGCCTTTACTTCTCTTGTCATCCATGGCTTTTGGTTTTTGTTTCCTCTAATGAGCTTTGATGATATATGGATGTTCATTAGTTCGTGAATCTGATCTTTAAAATCTGTCCATAGTTGTTCTACATTTTTTTCCATTTGCTTCAGTTTCAAAAGTCTCATTGAAACTAGTCATTTCTTTTTCATGTCTGTGAAATTAATATTACATTCCTTGGTGGTCGTTTTGTTCTCATGGGTCGTAGACTTGATCTATAAAACTGATCCATGATCTGATATACAGGTACTAATTCTACTTTTTTGATTAGGGTTAAGTTGTTTGTAAAGAAAAGGTCTAGTATATTGGCTGTGGTGTCTGTTGTTCGTGTTGGTTCTTGTACAACTTGTTCTAGATATACATCGTTAGTCAAATTCAAGAGCTGGTTACACTGAGTTCCATTTGAAACATGGATTAACTGTTTCTAAATCCCAGTTTATGTAGCTAAGGTTGAAATCTCCTCCAATTCATAGATGTGCCCCATTACCTGTTGGTACTCTAGTTATGAAGAAGAAAAGTTTCTCTAGATATTCTGGATCTGTCCTCCCTGGTGGTTTGTAGAAATAGGCAACATATAGGTTGTTTCATCCACTTATTCTTTTTTTTTTTTCAAACTAATTCGACATCATCTTGTGGGGTGACCTTCAGTTCTTCTTGCTCGCTGCTGTCATCCTTCTTTGATATTAATAAGGAGACTCTCCATCAACAGTGGTAAGCTGTTCCTTTGTCTTATATTTCTATATTTTTAAAAAGTTTTCGTTAACCCTTACAATCGATCAAACACATTAAATGATAATGATGTGTATATGAACACCCCTTGTAACGTGGATTCGCGACTATCAGGGATTCACATAAATTTGTATTTGGTAAGACGGTTCAGATTTGTTGGATTAAAAAAAACGTTAACAAAGCAAAATTCAGCACCTAGGATATCGACTATTTACAGTACAAGGAAAAAAACATACTTTTAACAATTTTGAATTAGATAAAAAAGAAATGTAGATATTGGTGGACAATGTTTTAGGTAATAAGAAAATAAATTCTGCTTTTGGTAATGTTTGGAGTTCGGTTTTGTATTGGTTTAAAAAAAAAATTGAATTCATATGTATTAATACCTATGTGCCAACGCTGTATTACAAAAGAAAATCATACTTAAAATGTTAATGGAGGCCCATAAAAGAGGTTTCACTCGACGACTGTAGACAAATCACCACATCATGCACATTAAGAAACTAAAGATTCTCAACTTACTCGTATCATTTGTCACAAAATATATATGTTATATAACAAACATTACTAACCATTTCGTCCAACATAATTTTCCACCAGGGTCTGATGACTAAAGCAATAATTTTTTGGCGATCTAATGAGACGTATTTTTGTCACTGTACTTAACGGGGTCGGTTAAGAAAACAGTACTTTGGTTGAGTAAGGGTAAAATGGTGGACATAAATCCTAAGCGAAGGTAAGCACCCTATTTCTGCTGTTTACACATGTGTCAGTGGAGTAAAATGGTATTGAAATGTGTTATTTTGTGTAAATAATATTTTCTAGCCCATTTAAAGCATGCATTTTTATTGGAATAAGAGCTATTTAATAATAGGTGAAATGTAAACAAACTTCGGTGAAGACAGTGTCGAGTCCACCTGTACTGGTATTGATTAATCTAAAAATAGTTTACGGTAAAGAATTAAAATGACTTTACGGTGAAGAACAGTATTGAAACAATAAAAAGTTGCTATATTGACATATTTTTTTGTGGCGGTTGTCCATTGTGGTTTTCTAAATTGGCGTTTAATTGTGGGCTGTGTCGCGTACACTTATTCCACATCTAATTATTTTCTATTATATCTTCATTTTACAAAGAAGTAAAGTTATTGAAAATATAAAAATCTCAAAACAATATTTGTTATTAATTGCATTCATTGTTGATATTAAACAGTAGAACATTGTATATATGTTGTAATAGATTAACGTTAGTTGAAAATATAATTGTTTATGATTGAAATAAAACGCCATGATTCTAATCGATTGTCGTTTCAATCTTTCAGCAATGCCATCTGTGAGCATTGCGGAAAAGGGTTTAAAACCAAGTCATCGCTTAGGAAACATATTAGATCGTTTTATTCAGGGCCAGAAGCTTTGAAGCATACATGCACAGAGTGCAACTTTAAATGCATGGAGAAAGGAAGACTGGATATGCATAAAAGGAGCAATCATGGAGCGGAGAAAATTGCATGTTCTTTTAAGGGATGTTCAAAATTGTTTACAAATCAATATAGTATGGAGAGACATGAAACAACCCATGGTACTATAGTTCATTCCTTAAAGTGCAGTATTTGTGTTAGAGAATTTCCAAGAAAAGACATGCTTGATGACCACACAGCGGCTGTTCATCTAAACCAGTATAGGTTTGTCTGTCCGAAGGAGGACTGCAGTATGAGGTACACAAATGGAGGGCCAGTCTTCGAAAGCACATCACGTCGAAGCACTAAACTACTTTATTATAATAACTAGTGTTTTGTTAAGTTTTTTCCAATGATGTTTTTTGTTTATATTAAATTTTGTTTTGTTATAAAAAAGGATATTCTTGTTCGCGCTATCTTTATGTGCACCTATTGTAATGGAAATGGAAACAAAACAGTAAGAAGAATATAATATATATTGAAGATATGGAATTAAATATACAATAAACAGCATATGTTGAAAAGTGTGGTCATGCAGAAATTATATCAAATCCGCTTTATGTGTAAATAGACATAGAAAAAAAAACAATCATTCAACTAGCATTCAAAAGACATTATTACACGTAAGAATAAAAAACACTGTCATTGGCATAAGAGCAACAACAAAACAAAACAACAACAAATACAAAAAACATACAATACAAGATACATGAAATGTCTATGAATATAAAGTTTCTGAGATATATTTTTAACCTTGGTCAATCCTGGAAACTACATACATGTAAATTAGTGACTTAAATGATTTATAAATGTGTAATATGAATGTCGTTTTCTAAATGGGTCATAATAAAACTAGAATACTGACAAAGTCAGAAAGGGCCCCGTGGCAAAAAATCTAAGTGTTTTTAAATCATACGAATTTCGGTTATAACCACTAAGGCATGTTCCATGGAATGTGTATGAGGCTTCAGTGCTGTATTGTTAATAGCATTTGAGTTTTATTGTTGAAAAAATCCAAATTTTCAAAATATTAAACAGATTTGCACGAAATTTTTCATTTGCAAATCATGACATGCCACTTAGCAACTGTACAAAGTTTCAGAACTGTATTGTTAATAGTTTTTAAGTTTTAGTGTTCACAAAGTCCAATTCTCAAGATCTACAAATGATATAATGGCGTCAAAGTCCTAGGACCATTCCTTATAGGAGTTTTTCCCTTAGACTGTCAAAATTGACCATTAAAATAACATTTTTTCATGTTTTTGCCCTATAAAATGAAAACTATAGCAGATAGACAGAAAGTGTTGCTTGCTTAAATGTTCAGATCACTAAGCTCTACAAAAGTTTCCAGAGGGTCAAATTTGTCAGATACCCCTTATAGGGGTTACGGCCCATAAAATAATGTTTTTTTTCATGTTTTTGGCTTATAAAATGAAAACTATAGCAGATAGACAGAAGCTGTTGCTTGCTGAAATGTTCAGCTTATTTACCTCTACCAAAGTCTCTATAGGGTCGAAGTTATCAGATGTCTCCTTATAGGGGTTACGGCCCCTAAAATAACGTTTTTTCATGTTTTTGGCCTATAGATTGAAAACTAAAGCAGATAGAGAAAAGCTGTTGCTGGCATAAATGTTCAGTTCATTAAGCTCTACAAAAGTCTTCATAGGACCAAAGTTGTCAGATGATCCCTTATAGGGGTTACAGCCCCTTAAAAGTGAAAAATAGTGTTTTTTGCTTATAGGATGAAAACTATTGCAGATAGAGAAAAGCTGTTGCTTGCTTAAACATTCAGCTCATTTAGCTCTACAAAAGTTTTCAAAGGGTGGAAGTTGTCAAAACCCCTTATAGGGGTAATGGCCCCTAAAATAACGTTTTTTTCATAATTTGGGCCTATACGGCTTCCGAATGAAAACTATAGTAGATAGAGAAAGGCTGTTACTTGCTTAAATGTTCAGCTCATTTAGCTCTGCAAAAGTCTTTATAGGGTCGACATCACGACCAGGTGAACGATTCAGGCTCCTGGGAGCCTCTTGTTGAGTTTTAGTGTTCACAAGAATTGTTGACGGAAGGCAGACGGACGGACAGACAGACAGACAGACGGACGGACAGACAGATGGACAAAGTAAAAACTATAGGGCGTCTGCATCTTCGATGCGGGGCCCTAATTAATGTACAGTGTCAATCTAACAAAATTAAACATCATCATCATTTATGTCAATGCCGCGGCGGACATGGTGCAACAGTTTCGATTCATTTTCCCTATGAAATTCCCTAACTGTCTGTGGTTTTCTTGCTGGTTCATTTGGCTTAGCAATATTCCCAAGTTTTCTTTTTTGTGTCCCACGTTTTCGTTCCTCATGATCAAAGTAATGGTCTCTGAAATACATGGAAGAAAATGTAAACTAAAATATGATTTATATACAGGTAATAAAAAAGAAAAAACATTCGTAGCAACATGAGAAATCAAAGACCGCATTTTTCCTGACTTGGTATGCGCATGTCAAAAGAAATTGTGGATTAAACCAGGAATATGGCACCAAACCAGTATATAAACATATTAGTAATACATATTATTTATCATTAATTTCCGAATTTTAAACGAAGGCCTTTTGACTGGAATAGAAAGGCGATTGCAGCTTTTTCCCCAGACGAAAACTGGTAGCTACAATGTCAGATCAATAGGGAGTTTAGACATTGAGAACTTTTTTGGAGGCTTTCAAGATATAGATCCAAGAGGAACTGGTGTAATCAGACCGGATGATATTGCAGCCGCAATGGGTGTTGCTGTTGAATTTGACTGATGCTCGCATGGATCAGGACAGGTAGATACACGTTTATTATACAAGTATTTACTCCTTGAAATATCGATATATAGCATATCCAAATTAGCCGTTTATACCCGCGTTTTGGTATTTGTAATTTTGAAACCACTGGGCGATAACCGCTGCTGGTGGACCAGAGGTCCCCGAGGGTAATCACAAGCCTGGTAGTCAGACTTGTCTGACACGAATTACCATAAAATTTCTAATATATTGTCGCTAAAATTTCCGATGGTTAAATTCAAAATTGATTAAACCACCAGGTTTCTTTCCTTGTAATGCACATGGTCGATATCCTCGGTGCTGGATTTGGCTTCCTTGTTCGAACGTTTTGGTTTTGAGTACTTTTCATGTTCAACTGTTTTGGATTTTGACCTTCCAATGTTTTGGTTTAAATGCTACTGATGAGAGGTTACTCCTTGAAATATCGATAGCATATCCAAATTAGCCGTTTATACCCGCGTTTTGGTATTTGTAATTTTGAAACCACTGGGCGATAACCGCTGCTGGTGGACCAGAGGTCCCCGAGGGTAATCACAAGCCTGGTAGTCAGACTTGTCTGACACGAATTACCATAAAATTTCTAATATATTGTCGCTAAAATTTCCGATGGTTAAATTCAAAATTGATTAAACCACCAGGTTTCTTTCCTTGTAATGCACATGGTCGATATCCTCGGTGCTGGATTTGGCTTCCTTGTTCGAACGTTTTGGTTTTGAGTACTTTTCATGTTCAACTGTTTTGGATTTGACCTTCCAATGTTTTTGTTTAAATGCTACTGATGAGAGGTTACTCCTTGAAATATCAATATATAGCATATCCAAATTAGCCGTTTATACCCGCGTTTTGGTATTTGTAATTTATTAAATTGTATACAACATACATGTATGTCGTCTCATTTACTATGATTTTTTTGTTAAGATTATAAGCATTACTTTTGTTTCTTGTATGTCCTGTGGCAATTAAAAACAATTCCGGATAATACGATATCTCCCTTAAGTTAATGTATACACATGCCAGCCATGATAAATCTGCAACTTCAAAAAAATATATATAATTAATGTAATATATTGAAGATGGACAAATTTGAGTCTTTTTGTGCTGTTGTTTTTGTGTTTGCCATTGCTGGTTCAGACTTTTGACTTTAGAATACCCCATTGTTACATGACCTCTTTCGATAAGAAAAGGCGATAAAATTAAAATAAAGGCGATTGTAGTCTGATTTAAACTTTTAGGGGATTTGCTCTCGTGGCATCATCTTCCAAACTTTACCCATGCAAAGAATTCAACAACTGGTCTGACCCGACACATTCTTGTCCTACTTACAACATTAACAACCAAATCAGAGACATTTCGCACATCACAGTTAAGTAAGTTAAGAAAATAACACTAACAAACAGTTCGGACTTGTGGCATCAGGTGACGAAATTCCAGATGCTTACCTTTTCAATTCTTTTATTCTAACATTGTCCGTTCTGTACTATCAAATAATTTGAATATGTCAGATAATGGGGATGTCTTTTACGTAGTTACCAAATGGAGGAAACTTTCCAACGTCTTTTAACAACCAATCCCTAAGTTGCAGCCGATATTCACACCTTTGGAGCGCTGACATACCAGGATCATCCTCTGCACTGTACCAATTTCTTATCAAACGACAAAATGCTGCTTCATGTGTCGCTTCAATATCCAGAAGCGCTTCTTCGATGGGAATGGAAAATGTCTGAATAGCATAACCAATGCTTTGTCTGTCTATTAAATCTTTCACAAGGGACAAATTCAATCCACAACCATTTGTCTCGCTTTTTTCTGCTATCTTGTAAAATGACTCTTTATATATGCAAGAACTAGGCATTCCATTTGAACACACCAAACGACGAGCACCACACATCTGGTGGTATGCATCGAGGATCATGAATACATAGTATCCAATATTGGTGTTGTATTCAGGCATACTAAACCACGACTTCATGTTCTGACAATCGATATTCTCAATGTTTAAAAAATTGCCGAAAGCTGAATTGTTATACCACTGCAAGATTTGATGTGGAAATGTGTTCTCTGCAACAATTATGTTCAGGTAATCTTTAGAAATTTTATGCAAAACAATTTTGGATAACATTTTCAACGGTTGCATTTTTTGTTTCTTTTTCTTTTTCTTCTCTAATATAACTGACCCATCTCCAAATCTTTCCGCCAGCAAATTGACAAATTTTACTTTTGGATCGTTCATGTTAACCTTGACTCCATTTGCCTTTAGCTTGCCAATAATTGTTATCATACAGCTCTTCAATTCGTATGAGAAAAACGGTTTGTCTATTGTGTTTTCATCTTTAAACTTGTCTGCAAATTCCTTTTCTGTAATATTCCATTTGGCTCTTTTATTTGATTTGACGTCTTTCTGAAGAGACTGTAATATAAATCGAAGTTCGATATCTATTTCATTTCGATCTATCCGCGCATGTTCATTGGTATCCATTTGAGCGATCGGTTGTTGTTCATTCACGTTGTTTTCATCGATGGATGGTTGCTCATCGCCATTTCCTTCTTTTATATTGTCGTTGTTTGTCTCTTCTGGTGAGTTGTTTTGTTAAAACAAATTGCCGACATCCATACAACCATTTAGTTGTTTCTGTCTTGTAATCTGACCATCTGATTGATTTACTGTTTCATGTATCTCTTCTACTAATTCATCTGAAAGTTGATCGATAATGCTCGATGGAAGTTCCGACAATATATCGACTTCGTTCGTACTCCCAATGACATCGTCCTTTATTTTGGTCTTTGCTTTAACCATATTGTAGACATGTCTCCACATTTTATAAGCATCGCCTTGCTTGTGACCATGTACAACTATTACTTTAGTTGATACGTTCTTCTGTTTCAATTTCTGGTGATCATATTAGTACACAGTTCTCACTTCGGTTCTTTTTTCCGCGTCAGGCGTAGCAAAATTTGTTGTCTGGAACTTTGTTGTCATTTTTATTTATTAATTACATTTTCAAGGTTGGTAAAAGTGTCGTTTTTTCTGTCTTCACGGTGTTTGCATTTTCCATCAAACTTAGTTGATCTGATTTACTCATTTTCTTGACGTTTGCATACACATCTTTTTGCAACTGCAATACCGTTAAGGGTCTATCATTCCTATCTCGAACTGCAAGTTTGCACCATTGTCCATCGAAACTACAGACAGGTTCGTAAAGTCCTTGCCTCTTACATTCAACAAGCACATGATCTAACATATTCCTGATAATTGGAGTTGGTAAACTAGACCCTTTCAACCCATAAGCAATAGGGACAGCATGTAGTTGTTCTTTATCATACAATCTATCCAAGTCAGATATCATAAAACGCAGGAACTATGTTGCTTTGGTTTTGCAAAGACCATATCTCTTATGATTTTTTGTATTGTGTCGTATTTCCTGGACATTGACTATGGTATATTGACAGTTGTCTTCTTCGGCGTTTTCACGAAAATGTGAACAGAACAGTTGATCATTGTCTGGTACCTTAGTACATTCAACTGCACGTTCTGACGGCACTTCTATTACAAATTCAACATTATTCTTAACGAATAAATCAATTTTTGTCTGAATATCGGATACCGCAGCTGACTTTTTGGAAGGTCTTTTAGGATGATCTCCACCATATGTATCAAGAAATTCTCTTTGCATCATATTCCATAATTGCTCATCAAAACTTACGTTTTGAACAGTAGTGGATTCCGAGCTGTATGATATGAAATACAAAAAGTCAGTTCTTAAAACGTGCATCTCTGATAATAGCTGAGGAACATAGTACTTCGGTACTTCATACAATACAGGAGTAGTATATAATTTACCGGGAAATGGGCATTTTATTTCTATTGCTATTTCAGCAGCATCATCTGGAGAGGATCTCAGACTCCCATCTGGACTAACTATAAAGCTTGCTAACTCGGAATCGTCGGATCCTTCATTACATCCTTCCTCTATAAACTGTAATTGTGGATTCAAAATCGGCAAAACTTTCCCAACAAAAGTTGCCACGGCATTCTTTTCGTTTTATGACCCATAATCAAACTTTTCTTGTAGAGAACTTGACGGTGGTGGTTTTGGTTTTTGAAATATTTTTTCGTCAAAGTGTTCCTGTTGTTTTTTCAGAGTTGATAGTCCGATTGCATTGTTCAGGGTACTTCCAGATGCTTTTGCGTTTTCACGTAAGGCATGCCACCGCTGACTTCGCTGTTTCACAAATCTGTAAGTTGTGGACTCACCAATAAATGTCTTGTCAGAAGCTGTGAGATGTACGAAATTCGGTAGGTTATTCATTAAAACTACCGATTCTGCCGTATAATTAACATCGTTAAGTTCTGCAATTATACAACCTATTTGATCTACATCTCGTAATGATTGATTTCACGTCAAATAACGTGGTCATCAGCGCGCTGATTACAAACACCATGTTCGATTTTCTCCAGTCGCCTTCGATATTTCGTTTGAATTTCTCTTTAAGAATTTCTTTTCTAACCACCGTTTCCGCAAGGCACGTAGTCTGTTACTTATATCGTATATAACCAATAGCAATTGTAGTTTTAGTGAAAGTTTATCAATGGTATCCAAATCTTTGACATGAACTTTGCATAGTCGTATGTATACGTCTTGAGTTCATCTTCAGTATTTTCAATACGAGTAATTTCCTGTTCGAATTAATTTGAGTGTTCTTTCATTAAGCGTTGGCTTCTGTTCATATCCCCAAAGATCTATTTCACCATGTTTTCCCTCTGTGGAAGAATTGATTTTCTTACCATCCATACAAATCTTAAAGGTTTTATTGGATGGTGATTTAATGGCTACTTTGTTCAATATATGATTCAAAATTCCTGGTTTAATTTCAGACTTACGAATAGTTGCATGATTTGATGATGGCAATGTTGATGGGACCGCCAAATTGATTGACGTTCCTTCCGGTGAAAACATGCCCTTTTCACATTCATTGCTGATAATGGATCCAAAGTGCTTGAAACCACTCATGGACTTTAGCCATTTACCGTGGAATAATCTGTACCCAACACGCCAAAATCGTTTAACCTTGTCGTTGTATTTTACCTATGATGTGTTTCATGTATTGTAAAACTTACAAACATCCATGAACAGAAGAAATGCGATGTTTTCAAACGGGAAGGTGTCACTGCTTATCATACGATTGAGTCTTATCCAGTCATCTAAATGACCTGCTTCGTGGATTTTCTCAAGAACTGTTGGTAGTAGCTCCAAACATTCATTTTGTAAAATTTCTAATGCATCAATATCTTCTTTGAGATGACGTTGAAAATTATTATTCTCATTTTCGTCCCTTTTCTTTTTGTTAATTGGTACATCTTTATGTTCTGCAGAGCCAAAAATACTTTTTGCACATTCATGGAGATCCGGCACTGTGTTTTTTTTTCAACATAAATTTCCCAAGAAGACTGGTGTAGTCTTAGTGATTCATTTGGTTCAAGAATTTCGTCAGGGACAATTCCAAAATTTTTCTTCATATATCCTAAATGGCCGGTCGTGGGATGGATTTCATGCGAATTGATTTTCAGCACATTATTTCGATGGAATCTGACGCTGTGCTCGATAATTTCATCGGCTGAGGAACTTGTCACTTTGCAATAGTCGCATCTAAACGGCAGAGGGTTATGACTGAAAAGGATAAACGTTTACTCAAATAAAGATTCGGTCACACCAGTAAAACAGCATCTTCAATATCCAGTGGTTACAATCCCCATGTCTCTCATGTTAGGTTTATTTTTGCAAGACAATCTCGCGTCAGATTGGATCCGTTGAAAGGTAGCTAGAACTAATCCCTTTATTTTAGAGCAATTCTAGGTCATTTATCAATTTATCCAAATAAGACACACAAAAAATCTTCACTTTAAATAGATGTCGTATTTAATGAATAATAAACTTAAGAAATAAGTGTTAGCGGATTGTAACCCTTGGCATGCTAAGAAAAAAAAACATTAATACTTGTATGTTATCCTCATCCCATTATTTTCTGTTTAAATTAAATACTATATTGACGATTTAAACAATTACAATGATATATCGCCTTCCATCATGCAACTGTTAAATTGGGCATCTTTATATATATATTATTCGGTCTATATATTATTCGGTCTCATTTTGATATACTAATTACTGCTATATCGAATAAACAAACTTGACACAATACTGAATCTAAAATGGAGTAACCATTTCTTTTTGATGGGCGAATGGCTTATATCGAAATTTAAAGTTTAAAGGCAGGATCCCAGAAATTAGAAAATTAACAGACAGGTTCCACAGGTTGTTAACGAAAATTTAAGAAGACACAAATCGTCTAGAAACTTTGAATGAAAACATTCGCAAACCTGCTCCAGTAGGTTAACTATTAATATATTTACCAAATTTGTCATTTGTTCTACAGCGTTCTATTTTGTGCCATGACTGCTCTATACAGGACCCTTTGATTGGAATAATTATTATATTATCATATTGAGTAGTAATGGGCCTAAACTTCAACCTGTGTAGGACTTCCATGAAAAACTATTTTGGTGTTGTTTCTTTTTAAAAACACATTTAATAAATCAGACCGAAATTAAGAGAGTAATACCTTTGCTTCGAATAATTAGCATCCATGTTAAGTAAAATATATGGCGATTGGCTTCGTCAACAACAAATCAATAAAGACTTCACCCTAGAAAATATAAAGAATTCCAAAACAGATCGTTATGAAAGAAAGAAACAACTTCAGAAAGATCTCTTGAAGTATGAAAAATTAAAATACTAAAGTAAACAAAATAATATTTTAAAAAGAAAATCATATACAATATGAAACAAAGTTTGAATGGAGGACAAGATGAGAAGCAATAGTTGGAGTCATGTATAAAATCGTATATGTATGCATTCTTTTTATCTTAACCGTTTACTTTTTGTAAGCTCAGCCGTATACCAATATAGATAAAATATATATATGTACAGGTGAACGTGATCGATCTCAACCGCATTTGTTTACAAACTTGCCTACCTAAATACTTAATTGTAGGCCAATTAGATCAAAGTCAGTGGGTTGAAAAGTGTACTGGAGAAAAATATGCAAACATTTATGCATTTACAATGTAAAAAGTAAGCAAAAACAACGTAAGTAAAGAAACTTACCTTCGCTTCGAATTTCGTCCTCCATCTTGGTCATACTTAACCATAGTATAAAAATTTCTCAACCGATCCCGTTAAGGACAGTGATTTTTGTAATATTGGTCTAATAGTCAGTCACAGAAATAGTGGTGTCGGATATAAACATCTGAAGAATTTGTATAATCCCTGTCATATCGAATAAGTTGTGGAATAATGACATCGTATGCAGGTGAAGTAGTTTAGGTTTGGAAAATTACTAATTTTAAAATTAAAGTCGTCTCTTTTATCATCAATTTTTGTACTGAGATTCAAAGATGACATAAAGCAAGTGGATTCGGTGGTTTTTTCATCTCTAACTCTGGTTAGAAGCTTTGTTGAAAAAGAATACATCATCAATATATTTGAATAGAAATAATGAGATGTGGAATAAGTGTACGCGACACAGCCAACAATCAAGCGACAATTCAGAAAAAAAACAATGGACAACCGCCAGCAGACTTCAACGAGGCCAGTAAGCGCTGCACGCGGTTTTGCAATTGGCCCAGGGTCTAAATAAAATGCATATAATTTAAATTCAGTCCTTAAATAGTCACAGATAGACAAGGAACAGAAAACATCAAAAGACAAGTACAAACGAAAGCTTTGTCGAAGATTCCTGGCTTAGGACAGGCACATTTAATATGTGGCGGGGATAAACTAGTTTTTTTAGCCCAACCTTCCCTCTAGCAATATTTCTAGACAAAGTACAAAAACTAAACACACAATAAAAATCAAATCGATCAAAGTTCAATTCCACTTGAGAGAACCTTAGACAAATACAACAGGAACAAACGAAAGGACGGCAAAGGAACTCCCTATAGAACACTTGCTGTTTCTGACAGCTAGCTGAGAATCATCAATCGACTGATGTAAAAAAAATCAAACATGTCGATTTGAAATCCGACACAACACTTCAACAATCATGACTTGGTGTGTGATCGCTTTAATGCTTAAAAATGACAATTTCTAAAAAAACTTATGGAAGTTTTAAAGTAAGTACCAAGTTATCAATATTTCTGCCCCAAAACACTTAATTCAAGGATTTAACCAAGATATTCAATTCATATCTTTTGTGTAATACATTTTGAAGCCAATTTTTCATTTCCAATGTGTTGTTTTAAACTTGTGATTTTTATAAAAAAACATTACCATAAAATTCAGAATTTGATATTCCTTTCACTATCAGAAAACGACGTGTACAATTAATTTGTTCATTTGGAAGATTTTACTATCTTGTGGTATCGATAACCTGTTTGAATAATTTTTCAGTAATAAAACGGTTTTTATTATTAAAATCAGAAACACCACTGCATGAGGCAAAGAGGTACCAATGGGACATTCGAGTGTCAAAAGTCCAAAAGGACAACAACGAAACCGGTAAGCACGAACAAGAACAGCACGAAGAGACACAAAACACAAAATCAACCGAACGGAAATCAACAATGACAACTTAAGTCGTTACATGAGTGAACTCGGGTGCTCCAGAAGAGTAAGCGGTTCCTGCCAGATATAGCACACCCGTCGTATTGCTGATTTCCAATTCAATGTGTCAAAACGGGTAGAGGAAAGCAAAACAAATTTCTACCACAAACCAACATCTGCACTCATTTGAGAGATAGAAATCCCATATTTGTCTACGAATGCACGGTGTCTACCGTAAAATTTGTTGAGTGAAGACAGCAACCGTGGAGCAACATAATCCTGTGTCAACAATTTCTATGTCAAGCGTGACGCTCTGCCAAGGAAATCGATGTAATTCCTGCAAGCTTTGGAGTAACGAATCAACTGTGATACAAAGACTCCATAAGCAGGAGCGGACGGAATGTTCTTACACAAACAAGAGGCTCCCAGGAGCCTGAATCGCTCACCTGGTCTTGATGTCAACCCTATGAAGAACTTTGTAAAGCTAAATTAGCTGAACATTTAAGCAAACAACAGCTTTTTCTCTTTCAGCAATAGTTGTCATTCTGTAGGCCAAAAACGTGAAACATGTTATTTTTGGGGCTGTCTGACAACTTTGACTCTATAGAGACTTTTGTTGAGAGCGTAATGAACCGAACATTAAAGCAACCAACCAATTTTCTTTTTTCTGCTATAGTTTTTATTATATAAGCCAAAAACATGAAAACATGTTAATTTAGGGGCTGTAACCCCTAAAGCCCCAGTCACACTGTCACGTTTCGGCATCCCGTTTTACTACGTTTCTAAAACGTAGTGAAACGGCTATAAACGTAACGAAACGTAGCGACACGTAGTTGAAACCGGCTATATACGTAGACTTACCTGGACAGAAACGTGACACGTCCCGTTTGTATCGTTTGCACAACACAAACGTGGCTAAAAAAATATACGTAGCAAATACGTACTAAAACGTAGTAAAACGTAGTAAAACGGTTTTAAAACGTATTAAAACCTAGTAAAAACGTAATGAAAACCTAGTAAAACGTAGCGAATGACAACCAGCAGGTTTTACTACGGTTCACCAGGTATTTGTTGCGTTTCACGAGGTTTCAATAGGTTTTAGTACGATCCATTAGAGAAAATCGGATAAGGAACATTAAATAAAGTTAAGTTTCACTTTAGATACTTAACTCACATAAGGTATGCTTTCTTTTGTCTTTCTTATGTCACTTAGTGCTGTAATAAAATTTGAATTATCGTTCTTTGGATGTTATCTGTAAAACATTAAGTCAATTACTTAAGTTTAAAGTACATTTAGCAAAGAGTAGAATTTGTTTCCCTTGCTTTTAGATATACCCTCTTTTAGTGATGGATGCGGAATTCAAAATGATATTTCAGTGCGTTGAATAATGAAAACAATGTTAAGCTGTGATTAAGAAATCTAAACTATAGAATAACTATTCTATAACGAATATTCACTGCAAAAAAATAAGAATTTGTATACCGCTAGAAGAGTTTATTTATTGTTACACACTTTGTAGTGAAAAAACGAAAGCTGTCAGGGTAGAGTTTCCTCCTCAGTTGACATTTTCGTAGGAATTTAAGAAACAAAAGAGTTTAATCTTGTTATTAATAAGTCTCTATTGTAAAACAATATCGCTTAGCAGGAATATGAAAAAATTTGACAGAAAACATGTATTACCTAATGATATTTACATGTTCTTTTTATATCAGCTGAGATTAAGAATTATGTAAGATTTTATTAGAATGTCTGAAGTTGATTTTGTAGAATTCTTGTGTTTAACTGATTTATTCTGTAACATTGATGATGATAATCAGTTGGTTATTAAGTTTATATAGAACCTTTTTAACCGTGTAAACTACAAGACATACGATTCCTATTCAATGCTAAAGTTATAGTTTCATTCAATTGTTTCTTTCAGATATCTAAATGTAAAAAAAGGATGTTTTGTTACATATGAAACTGCATTGCCTTGTTCAATGTGTATAATGATTTACTTCTTATTGATGATACAATGTCTCAATCTGTGATATTATATTTTATATGCCACATTGTATCTTTCGGAAATAAAAGTTTGAAATATAAAAAAAATTAAGCATAGATTATAATTAAACTACGTAATTGATTAAATATAATAATCTTACCAAAAAAAGAAGTTTGCTCGGTTCCGGAATATATTATTTTACTTGTTACAAATTACAATGTAAAGTGTACTTATTTGCGGTGGGGTGCGAATATTTGATGTTTTGAATGTGCGTGTGGCCCTGGAATAAAATAACATTAGACAACAAACAACTCTCATGAGCTCTTTAATTCAGAGGTTTATGTTGTTCATGAAGACACATATAAGCCGCAATTATAACAAAATCCGCAATGGAAAACAATCAGAGACTTGAATATCTTAATCAGTAGTCTATGAACAGTTTATGAAGTAGAGTTACCAATGGGGCATCCGCATGTTATAATTCCGAAAAGGCAAAAACAAAACTATAATAAACACTTACGAGAATAGGACAAAGAAACAGACCGCATCTGTGGCGAATCCAGAAATTTTCATATGGGAGGCGCCCTCCCAAGTTAAAAAAATATTCTGGGACCTCTTGTTTCATACAGTTCCTAACCAAACTTGGCTGTCAAACGGGAGGGCGTGCGCCCGGCACGCCGGTTCTAAATCTGCCTGCATAAAACACAAAAATAATTATACAAGCAAAGGGCAAAGGACTAGTAATCTTAAACGCAAATTCAAGTCGTGACAGGACTGAAATCTATGAAACATGATAAATGTTAAATTGATTGAAAAACCTTTCAAGATGCCTTTCGAAAGGGAGACACCATATAAAAGATAAAATTATGTTTCAATGCTAGTGAATGTACTCCTGTGTTTGTACAGTCAACTGAAGATCTTCGGATATTACCGTATTTTAAATCATTGCAGTTGAAAATCTTTGTGACTGTGTCAGCTCAGGTTCTGGGGTAACCTTATGCATGTGAGGGGGCGGACAGGGGGGACGGGGGTACGGGGGTAGAAGGGACGGGGAACGGGAGTGGAAGGGGCGGGGAGCGGGGGTACAGGGGCGGACTAGGGGGACGGGGATACGGGGATTTAAGTGGCGGGGAGAAACGGTGGAAGGGGCGGAGAGCGGAGGTGGAGAGGGCAGGGAGCGGGGTCGGAGGGGGCGGGGAACGGGGGAAGAGAACCCCTCTGTCCACACACCCCTTATGTGTTGCACACAAACTAAATTCGTGTTAAGACATGGGTCGAGTTTTGAAATGATCAATTGGCTACTGACCAGAGTTTGGCTTGTATGACGGACCAACCTGCATCTACACAACACTCGGAGAGAATCAAAGCTGTACTTCGTCAATCGACAAAAGGCAAATGAACGAGGCCACAATCGGAATATGTTTGCCCTTCCCGTTGCTACACTTTTGAAATATTCAATTTCTCATCATCTTCTTCTCATTTAAGAAGGCGCTTAAGATTTTACATGATACTTTGGTGACATAATCCTTTGCATATTAACTTCCTGTTGTTATACATACCGGTACCGGTACTGTTGTCAAATTTTGGTTTTGATGTTTGTAAAGAATTGGACTTGATATATGGAATATAAAGGTAACAACAAAATTACCCAACTGGGATGATCAATCTTATATATCAAAGAACAAAAGACAAAAAAAAGGCAAAGACATACCAGAGAAAGTTAAGATCGCAATGGTACTGACTTGGTACAGGCATTTCAAAAGAAATGGTGGGTTGAATTAGGTTTTACGGCGCCAAACTTCCTCTTCCGTTGCGATCCAAAGGTATAGTAACATAAAACACAACATGGTTGTGAGACAAAATAGAAATAAAGAGGTGATCATCTCAGTACAACATATATCAACAGGATATCAACCTTAGTAGGGGGAGATATCTAATTACGCAAATTTGACTTTCTGCTGGTTGCACCACAACTTATAATTGCGCCAACATATTTTTTGAAAGGGTAAGATCAATTGCGCTAATATTTTATGAATTCGATTGCGCCACTCATATTGAGTTTAACGGAAATTCTGACTGATGCATGACTGAAGTAACATTTTATTGTTTTATGACTTCCTCCGCCTTTTCCCGGGCTTTGGAAGATACATGTACAATACAACTGTTTGCATGTATCTTAACAATAGCTAAGACATGCAAATAATATAGAAAATAAGCATAATCATTGATAATTATTATTTTAAAACAATAAAAGTGTAAGTCAATGAAAATCAAAGGTATCTGCAAAAAAGATTCGCAGTAATGGTTGTAATGTGTAGCTCATCACAAATACATAATCTTTAAGCTTGCGATTAACATGACTAAGTTCACCGTTGATATACTTATGATACTTTTCAACAGAGTAGTTTTCTTACTATTGTAGCGCGACCAAGTGTGTACCCTAGTACAGGCCGTTCTATGTCATGTATGTTGATTAGACTTTTTAAAGCTGTTATGCGTAAAAATGCCTGTTTTGCTCTTACAATCCTAGTCCGATATAAGCCTGGTTGCTAACAGCACCTGGTGATATTTTAACATCAGAAAAAAAACATACATGTAACCCTTCTTGTAAACAACAAAATGTGTAAAGCAATATCATGGAAGGAATTCGAAATAAAATCGACAAATTTGATCCATAATACCAGTATATACATTTATGTTCCGATATATAGAAACTAATTAGGATCAAAAGTCTTCTTTCTTTGTTAATATTTTTAGTGTTTATCATTCATTTTTTTCTTTTATTTACCCCTGCAGGTTTTGTGTGGCGAATAGAACCACATCAGCGCTAAGCTTGTCGGTAACAGTCCACCAAAGAGCGCTCAAGAAACCTGACATCGGCTCGGGTTGCTTTGCTATAATGTGGATAACCTAACCGCAAACCATAGTAGGGCACCATATTAGGAAAAATTCCACGTTCCTCGCGCGTTAAATAATCTTATTGCAAGTATCGTGAAGAATATGATATCCATAGGAGGTTAAATTGCCAGTAAGTACCATCACTCCTTTTCCCATGCAACTTGCAAGTCAAAACTGTCCTCCCCGACTGGCCTTGTGTCCCCGTTTCCCTCACTTAGTTTTTTTTCGATTTTTTTTTATAATAGTAAGTTTTGCCATTTTTATAAAATTATAATCTATTTTTAGAATTCTCTTATAAATTGTTTAGTTTTTTACCCGTGCAAACGGTGAAATTTAGAACTTAGAAATTTGAGTTGTAAGTACTTAGAAATCATCTAGTAAATTATTCGAAGTTACGTCCATGATTTGCTTATCTACAATTTCGCAAAACACTCTTTTTGGTTTTTTTTTAGCAAAAATCAATTAATTATCATACTTGGGTTAACAAAAGGCCCCCCTTAAAACAAGTTCTATACATGTACAATTGTTATTTAAATTAATAGCTTGAAGACCGATGAGAATGGTTTATCGTACCACGGCTTCGGCGATTCGATTCGACAATTAAATGATCAGTTTAAGTAGTTGTCAAACTGTATGTTCTTGGACACTTTTGCCCATGTTAAACCTATGGAAGAATCTGTGTTGTGGATATACTTTGTGGATATACCTAATAAGCTTTTTTTTATTAAGTGATTGATTGACATCAAGTGACAGATTGACAGGTAGTGACGTACACACCCATGGACAGGAAGTGACCTAATTAAACCACACCCACATCAATCGGAAATTCCCTAATTGAACCACACCTCTAATTGATGAGGGGAAATTACCTAATGAATTCCCTAAAGTTTTTTAATGTTGGTTTCAACCCCCAAACATGTGACAGATGTGAAGGGCTATCAATCATAAAAATCGTGAAATTCCTTAAAAGACTGATGTTGAATCAGTTGTGTAAACTAAAGTTTTCTTTATAAAAACCGGAAGTTGTAAGGTGTTTTTGGTCGGAATTGTGAAAATCTATAGATAATAAAATGTAGACTTCGCGCGCGGGGGGCTTCGGCGGCGGCGGGCGGGCGGCCGGCCGGGACAGAATAATTTCGTAACGGGTTTTCCAGCAGCTTATTGCCATAACTTGTGTTTGTAGTTTATTTTTGTTGTATTTCTTATGTTTTTGTTGGTATGTTCCTTTTTTAATGTTTAGTGTACAGTTTCAGCATCGAGTCCCATATTGTATGGTTCGATTTCATGTGCGTCACCCACATACTTTCTGTTAAACGAAATTCGGTCATTTATTTTAATACTTTGAATATTTGGTTGAGGATTTTCATACATCATTATTTTGCTTCGAGAACTGTGGTGTTGACATTAGAGTGTCTCTAATGAGTCAAACAGAGATACAGTCTTCAATATTCTTTTTTTTTGCAAGAACAGATACGTTTGAATGTATTTATTATAAAAAGACAAAAGACTCTATGCAATTATTTAATATCTCCGTAATGAGACAATTATGGGTCGGAGAGACATCCACATATTGTCTTTACAATATACACAATATTTTCAACATTATTCATCTAGATAATCACACATCAATATATTGTTCATGAATCTTTATTTTACAGGTTGGTCACATCTCTAGCGGATATCCATGAGTGAAATTTCTCTGGCCAATTTAACCATTTTACGAAATATTGTTTTGTATGTCCCTTTCCTCTTGTCTTTATAACGTTTTCTATTTTCCACATATCGTCATCTCGCACATCGACTTTTTGTAACTCTGATTGATAAAATGTTCCCTTTATTTCTTCATCATTAAAATCCACCACTCTGTATACCGGTAGTCCACCACGTAGGATGCGTTGAGAGATTTTGAATATTTCACCCGACCATTTTTCATCGTATTCCCTAGTAAAAGGATTTCTGATGTAGGTCACGCGAACTTTGTCTCCTAGTTTTAAACGAAACGGCTTTCTTGTTGTCTTTGTCTTAACTATTGAAACTGTTTTCTTAGGCCAATACATTTTCCACCATAAGTTGGTCTCTTTACTTTTTGTAACTTTTTCTGGTGGTAACCCAATAGTTCTATGAAAGGTCTTGTTGTAGCTGCTGGCGAAATCATATAGGGTATCTGTATAATTGTAGTTCTGCTTATAGGTCATGTATCTTGTTATCTTAGATCTAATGGTTTTTATGACTCTTTCTACATAGTTAGCCTTAATTTCCGTATTTTGAGCATATAGATGTTGTATTCCTCGTCGTTGAAGTACTGCCTCTACTTCCTTTGACTTAAATTCTTGCCCTTTATCTGTGCGTATTCTGTTTGGTGATCTTCCTTGTTGGAGAATGTCTTTCAATGCGTCGGCTACAGATTTTCCCTTTTTATCTTTTAATGATCTCGTCCATACATATTTGGAAAAAATGTCTATAACCACAAGAACAAAACTTAATCCATGATTATATTTAGCAAATTTTGTCATATCCATCAAATCTGCATCCCACTGATCATCGATTCCAGTTGTTATGACTCTATTTCGTGTGAACGATCGTTTTACAGGTCTTTGTAGGCTATACGGTTCTTGTCGTTGCAACCATTTACGTATTTTATATCTACTTAAGACGAATTTTCCCTCTTTTCGGACAAATCTGTACAACTTATCGGGTCCGCTAAAACTTGCAGGGTTAGATGTATTATAATATATCTTTTTAAGATATATTTCCGAGGGAGAAGACATCTGTTCAATTCAAATTTCTAACTGATACTAATAAAAACAATATTTTATTATTAATTTATACTGTCTATTCTCCCTCCTCCCCTTTCTCTTCTTCCTCCTCGCTCTCTCCCCCATTACTGTCTTCATCCTCATCATTTTCATATGTTTCATTTTCGATGACATCAACAAGATAGCCTTCTAGCACTGGTTTGTATTTTCTGATGGAAATTTTTATTGCTTTCTTATAGTCCATTCCATCCTTAACTAACCTTTCTATCATGGTTATAACTTTTTTATGTAAGTGTCCATCCTGTAACTGTAGCATATATGTAAGCAGATCTGCATATCTGGAAGTGAAATCATCCATTTCTTCAGCTTTAAATTTATGATTAGCTTTAATTCTAGCCTTTTTGTCTACCAATCCTTCTGAGATATATTTATCAACTTTGGTTTGCCACTCATTCTCTTTGCTTTCTCTAGTGTATGTTGCTATACGTTCAAATGCGACTTCCTCACCGTCTTCGATGACAATTTTTCGTTTTTTAGTAGTAGGTTTATCAACCTCAATATCATCGAACTTTCTCTTGTTCTCAGGACACCATCTATTTATATGCCTGACCAAATCAGGTACACTTTCGAAAACTAATCCGCAATCATCACAAGAAGGCATCCTATCGTTTATATGTTTATCTGTGACGTGGCTATTTCCTATCTCTATGTCTTTGGTATCTAGACTTTCGTCACAATGCGTCTGTTCACCTTGATGTCTATCCTTTAAATGGGCAATATCAGATGTATCTCTGTTTGTATACTGACTGCCACCAATTTGAACTGTAGCACCTTCAAAAACATTAGTTTTTAGTCGCTCATCATCGGGTGTGGTCTGTTTCAAATCTATAAACAAATATCCATATGGCTGTTTAGTTCCTTCTGTATATTTTTTCATGAATCTATTAGAGTTTTTGGGGTACATTTGTCTTGCTAGAGTAGAAGGCCCAACTTGATCACGCGGGTTTTTAAAAAGAACCAAATACTGGCTATTGATACTCATGGTTCTGCTTCCTTTTCCTTTATAGAATGGGTTTTGTACCAGACATGCCACACTGAGATTCCTATGGTGACTTCCTTCCACAAAGAGTTCACAAACATCTTGACTTGAAGCAACATCTTTCATGAGATCGTCTAAGATAATTAATGTAGGGAATTTTGTGTCTATAAACGAATCTTCATTTAGGTCCTCTGGAATACCATGAACAAATACTATGTGTTTAACTGTCTGCTTCATTTCGTTAAACATTGGCTGCCATCGTTTGTAACACCAAATAATGCGTTCAGGATTCGGTTTTATCATAGATTTTGTATTTTCTAGGAGTAGTTTCATCCAAAACGTCTTCCCAGATCCAGTTGGTCCTGCTAACATCATAGTGAAAGGGTGCTGTAGTGTCACCCCTCCCTCACCATCTCCTACTCCTCCTGTTTCATAATCAATATATCCATGCTTATTTTTCAAGTGTCGCATTAAATTGTCTTTTCTAGAAAATTTCAAGTCACAATCACCACAACTGCTCATTATAAGAACACGTCTTACTCCTTTAATTGCATAGAAAGAAATGAAATGACAGTAGTGTTGGTGTGATTTATATTCTCCAGTGACCATATGCTAGACTGCTTATTCCATCTTCGAGAATATACCTTTTATCGTCAAATGGTGATAGTCCTAGTTTGTTGATAGTTATGTTATACAACTGGTGGTTATATGATCTGATCTGATTCATTGAGGACATGTGAATGGTTTTATTAAACAGACACTGTTTGTAATCTTCGTGTCTGGTTTGATGTTTAATGACACATTTCTTGATTCCTTTTGCTGTTTTCTTTTCAATCAACTTTTCATCTTCGTTGTAGATAAGGGAATACATTTTTGATTTGAGTCCTACAAATTCATGTATAGGAATGCCATGTGTCTCATCTTTCATCTTACCAAGAACTTTCTTGTTAACCGTACTATGCAGTGGGTGGTCTTGCTTATACTCTGACGTGTCGAACAATTCTTTGTCATTGAGCATATCGCTGTATATGTCACGTGTGTAAACGCTGTAGCAAAGGCTATCTGTATCTGTAAACAAGAGTTGTGCGTTTTGTCTATACTTCTGTTTCATATAGTTATAATGAAAATCGTACATCAATGTTTTTGACACGTCCAGTATGGAAAATCCTACATAGATGGGTCTGTTCAAATAGAGCTTTTGTTTCAACATATGTACGGCGATCAAATCCTCGTTGAAAATCTTAAAGGCATTGAATGTTGGTTTATTTGTTAGTTTTCTTGCCTTGGACTGATTGTTTACCAGATGAATATCGATCCTTTTTCTGAGGTTCTCCATAGTTTTTCCTAGTTATAAATGAATAAATAAATAAATAAATAAATAAATAAATAAATATATAAAGGTATCGGTAGTATATAAATCTCGAAGCAAATCATTCTTTGATTCAGTATGTGAATTTCACTATATAGCTAGTATTATTATCTTCATTTAAAGTCACAGACTATTAAATGTTTGAGTATAATTACTAATTGTGCTGGCTACTGTGTTTCTATAACTTTCGTTACTGTTGCTATTATTATATATAATAAATTAACTTACCGAATACTGCATTGTTCATTAGTTTGAAGAAGTCTTTCTCAAAATCGTTCTTTGCCAGTTTTCGTTTCTCTGTATTGAAGTCGATATACCTCTTCAACCATGACTCTTGTGTGAAGGCCAGCACGCGGTGTATCTTGGAGACTTTCATACCCAGAGACATATATAGTTTTAGATTTCTATAGTGAACAACATATTTCTCTTTGGCTTTAAGGTTTGGAATTAGTTTTTCTGTTGATGTTCCCTTGAGGTCAAGTTCTGCTAATAGTATTTTAGCATATGGTGATAGCATTTCGTCTGAAACTTTCATTTTCTCTGGAGCTAGTGGATATTCGTTATGAAGATCATGAAGGTCTTCAGGATAATCTAGATCAACTTCCAATATATAGCCACTATCATTACCATCTTCAACATCGTTTATCCGTAGACTCTCAATTTCATTTTCATTCAGCCATCTGAAGTCTTTTACAGGAAGTGATTGAGACATGGCCCAGCCGTATAAATTATTTGCATCTAAATAGATCAGATGGTTTCTTTCCTCTTTTGGATTATAGTCCGGAACATATTTGTTGTTGGCTTTGGAGAAGCGATGTGTGATCATTGATATTCCTCCTCGAAGGCCCTTTTCGATGAATAGATGCATATCAATTTCTGTCAATAATTCTAGTTTTACACCTGTCATTTTGAGCGCGGCTTGCCATGCGAGACCTGGTGATGTATAAAAATGTGCAGCGTCCAGATCATAATAATTCAGACAAATGTTTCTAAAGTTCTCAAATACGTCAGCAAGCAGCAGCACGTCGGTTAATACATACAAGTCATGATATTGTCCGAGGTTCTGTATAGAAAATGTCTCCCATACATTTTGTGCATGTGCATAATCATCATCTGAAATCCACTCCCCAGATAATGTGCTGTAAAAGGCGGATATCGGTGGTAGTTGTTGTTCTGAAAATTTAGCTTCTGAATCGAAATACTCATATGGATAGACCTGCTTTCTTAATAGAAACTTCTTGTTTTCGCTTCCAAAATGATCTTTTAAATGTTTGAAATGTAACGATCCTTCTTTAGCAAGGTTTCCAACAAGTGTCTCCAAAGACGATGGCATAAATTGGAAAGAGTCGATGAAGTCCATGCACCCTAGAGAAAATGAAATGTATTTCTCCATGTTATTGGGTATACATCTCAGTCGTTTGTCAACTTTTCCTATTGCCTGCATGATCAGGTGACTGTCATAACCTCGAAGATTGTGAAATATAACAGGAATGCGACCCGTAAACTTGTAGTTAATGTTACAGTCATTGTGTGCTGCCCCTCTAAACTTCCCGGTGACGTGACAATGGTCTCTAACTCGGTTCTCTCCCAATGGCTTGGTGCATATATGACAATTTGCAGCCTTTTTGAATAACTGCCAGTCACCGCCTGTCATTACCATTGGCTCGCAGAGTTTAAATTTTTTCTCTATATTTTCCTGCTCGGTACATAAAATCTATAAACTTATCAGCTGCATCCAAACCCCTATAGACAACAGGATTTTTTGAGGTTCCTGAGTTTAGCCCAACAACTTTGTAGGCAAATCCACATGGTACGTGTTGTGTTGACCTCGTCGTCGATGATTTGGATGGATCTCTCTCACACCCTTGAATAGGCATCATAAGACTTTCGAAGTCAGCATAGATAACATAGGGAACTTTGAGTTGTTTACGAATGTCTTTGTAAAATAACCATTTATCCTCTTCTTTCGGCATTTCAGTTCTCTGTGGCCCATGTGTCATACAGTATGGTTTATGATCATTGAGAATCTGTTCTTTGGTGAAGCCATGTAAGCAATATGGACAATAATGGTATCTTCTTTTGTTAGTGTGTTGGTCTCCCAACAACTTGTTCAAATCATTTATATAACAATAGTGAGATTTCTTGTTGTCCGATATCAATAGCAGGTTAATCTGTTTCTCGAACCTAAAACCAGTGATGTGTATTGGGGAGACGCTCTGCTTCTCGTAACCAAACACATTGATGGACATTTTGTTCTGCTTCTCGAATATAGTAATGTCTTCCATTTTCACAGGAAATGGTATACCTTTAAAGTTTAATTTCGATTCATGTTCTCTATACTTGAAAACACGCTCTCCATGTGTTTTTTGTGGATATAATGCAGCTAGAATTGACCACATGAAGCATTTATTATCTCTGTTTTTCACGTTGATGATAGCATGTTTAGATCTTAATTTGGTTGGGAGTGGAATATAACTGGATCCTTTCAGTGGTCTGTAGCGTGCCATATGTATGGTTAAATCTACAATTTTATCTATTGTCCAATTACTGCCTTGCCTTTGGTATTCAATGAATGAGTTGAATACTTTCTTTATTGATTCCTTTAAACCACCATCTATGTCTTCAAATTTCAAGCTTGTTTGACACTTCCCGCGGAAATGTGGTTCTGCAGTTTCTAGTTGATCACCATTTCTTCTCGTCATTTTGATGTTTAAGGATAGGTACCACTTTATACCACCTTTTTCTTTAATGGTCTTTTTAAGCTTGTTTTTTACATCTTCATATTTACTTTTTAAAAAAGTCATCGGGTCGAATTTAACTTTTCCTTCCGCTGGGATAATATAAGTCTCCACTGTTCCATTGAGTGCTTTAAAAGAACATACATCTTTTATGTTGTCTTTCTCGTCTTTGTTATTGACTTTTTTTCCACCTCCTGTTTGATTCTTTACTATTAAGTGCTTCTTAATATGACGCAAGTAGCTGTCTTTCCTGTTACTTTGAAACCTACATTTAGAACATGAGTATATCGTTGTTGAATGCATCGCCTTTTTATGCCGATAAAGATTTGATTGCTGACTGAATACTTTGCCGCATACATAACAATCATAGGTTTTGGACTTGTTCATCGTTTTGATAATCTACAACGAGAATGGTCAAAGTTTTTTATGCATTGAATAGATAAGGCATTAAGTCACATTAAATGTTAAGATATAAAATCCTCAATAAAATCCAAAATGTTTGATCAAGACTGTCGTCAAAAAGCCACTGCCCTTCGACACCACCTTTCAACGCTTATATCACTACAAAACGGAGCTTCCCTCGAAACCAAGGCTTACAGGAGTATACTTCGAACAACAGATAATAATTTCGAAGTACAAAATAATGTTATAACTGGTTTAACCCCCTTTTTCATTTACCATCGAAGTGCGTTTTTTTTGTTTTTTTTACACACGTTGGTAGCTTACTTGAGTCAAATCCAATTATCGTTGCATATAAATAGTTAACATACTTACCCACTCCGGTTACTAGTATTAACGTCTTCACCTTTTAACTTGTCGATTGACTAATGATTTTTCAATTAATTTTCTCGCTTATATAGGGAATTTCCTATAAAATTTATGGATTTATTGTTTAATGTGACAAATAAGAACATGTTGACATGTGTCATTAAAATATTTTAATTTGTTTTTAGATGATTGATGGTACTGGTTTTTAGTTTGTTTGATACAACCTTACTTCCTGTTTTGGGGGTTATAAAATAAACACTCGTTGACATGTGTCATTAAAATATTTTAATTTGTTTTTAGATGATTGATGGTACTGTTTTTTTTGGTTTGTTTGATACAACCTTACTTCCTGTTTTGGGGGTTATGAAATAAACACTCGTTGACATGTGTCATTAAAATATTTTAATTTGTTTTAGATGATTGATGGTGCTGGTTTTTTTTGTTTGTTTGATACAACCTTACTTCCTGTTTTTGGGGGTATAAAATAAACACTCGTTGACACGTGTCATTAAAATATTTTCATCTGTTTTAGATGATTGATGGTACTGTTTTTGTTTGTTTGTTTGTTTGTTTGTTTGATACAACCTAACTTCCTGTTTTGGGGGGGGGGGGGGTATAGAATAAACACTCTCTGATATTATTTAGGGGATTTCCCATCTTTCATATATGTCAATTACATTTAATGTTGGGGTTATGTAACCCTTTAATGTCATTAAGGAAGTCACTGTCACAATGATATATATCTGATATTGAAATTTCTTACCTGTAATTAGGGTGTTCGTACTTAAAATATCTATATCCACTTTTTAGACTTTTAGAGAATCCCTACCTGTTTTGCATGGTTTGAAGTGGGGGCATAAATCTATTTGTATCATTAGGGGATTTCCCATCTGATAGTTAACGGATAAAACATAACCCTCTTTTAATGTTATTCAGAAAGTGACACGCAGTAATTGGGTTTTAATTTTTAAACTACAAATGGTGTAAGTCACTTAATTGATACGATGATTGTCTTAACATTTAAACTTGGTGTGGGTATAGGGTACAATTTTTATCTTGTTTTATATCTCAGCGAAATAGCGTTTGATGCATGCAAGATCAACTGATAATAATCAATTAGCTGTTATAAAATAAAGGAGGAAGAGGGAGGGAGGAGGAGGAGGAGGAGGAGGGAGGGAGAGAGGGAGGAGGAGGAGGAGGGAGGGAGAAATGGAGGTAGGGGGAGGAAGAGAAGGAGGGAGGGAGGGAGGAGGATGAGGGAGGGAGGAGGAGGAGGAGGAGGAGGAGGGAGGGAGGAGGCAAGAGGAGGCAGAGGGAGGGCGAAGGGAGGGAGGAAGGAGAAAATTTTAACAAGGAAGGAAAATCTTTGTGAATTTATTATACTGGTCTACCTTCGGAATTCAATTTCTATGTGGAAGCTTTTGACAATGTTTAATTTTGATTCAATATGAACATGTTAACATATGTTAATTCCTTTCAATAAATTATTTAAATATACGAATATGTTGTCATGTTTTTCGCGTTGATGGATGACATTGTAAAACCAATTCTACCTGTAAAAATATTAATTATGCAATATATTTGTTATGTTTTTATTTACGTTTGCGACAACGTTAGTGTACTAAGTGGATACTAATGATGATTGTATAATTTTATTAGAAAGTATTAAATTATTTGAAATCACGCATATGAAAAAAAAACCTGATGCTCCATACCATATATCAAAAGGGTGTGATTAGTAGTTATAACTGGAAAAGCCGTTACAAAATTATTCTGTCCCGGCCGGCCGCCCGCCCGCCGCCGCCGAAGCCCCCCGCGCGCGAAGTCTACATTTTATTATCTATAGATTTTCACAATTCCGACCAAAAACACCTTACAACTTCCGGTTTTTATAAAGAAAACTTTAGTTTACACAACTGATTCAACATCAGTCTTTTAAGGAATTTCACGATTTTTATGATTGATAGCCCTTCACATCTATCACATGTTTGGGGGTTGAAACCAACATTAAAAAACTTTAGGGAATTCATTAGGTAATTTCCCCTCATCAATAAGAGGTGTGGTTCAATTAGGGAATTTCCGATTGATGTGGGTGTGGTTTAATTAGGTCACTTCCTGTCCATGGGTGTGTACGTCACTACCTGTCAATCTGTCACTTCATGTCAATCAATCACTTAATAAAAAAAAGCTTATTAGGTATATCCACAAAGTATATCCACAACACAGATTCTTCCATAGGTTTAACATGGGCAAAAGTGTCCCAGAACATACAGTTTGACAACTACTAGTTTAAATGGTCAAGTTTCACTTTTCTATTGTTATTCAAATATTAAAAGTTGTTATACAATGTGCAAAAACTGGTTTGTTCGGTCTATTTGAATAGTCGTAATTTGCCAGCTAAGTTAAATACTTGCATCTATAACGAGTAGTAGAAATCAAAGTACTGAAAGTACTGGTAGCCGGGGTAATCTACAAATTTTAAATTTTGTATGTGTTGCAAAAAATAAAAATAAAAAGCTACTTTTTATGCGTAAAAGGGATTGTTACTAGGATTCCAATGAAAAAAAGATTTTGAAAAACGAACCAATTTCTAAAAAAAGTTGATTTTATGGACTTGGCCTTGTCTTTGGTCACCAGTATAAATGTTAAGGTGAAAAATGTATGAAAACCACTGACATATCAAGTTGACAGAATATAGTAAGAATTCAATAAAAAAGAATTTTGTAAATTGAATGAGTAATAAAAATTCTACAGTCATTTTCCTAAGATCGCAATGGAAGGGGAGGTTTGGCGCCATAAAACCTGGTTTAACCCACCATTTCGTTTGAAATGCCTGTACCAAGTCAGGACCATTGCGATCCACCAGTTCTCCGGTATGACTGATTCGTTTTTGTCATTTTCTCTGGACTATGAGATTGATCATTCAAGTTCGGTAGTTTTGTTATTACCTTAATTTGTCAATACACCCATTTTAGCCCCTTTCGGCCACAATCCCCAAATACAACACCGTTCTTCCTTCAGTGGATATAATCATCATATTAAAGCTTTATAACAATTGGCTGACCCAATACAACTTAATTTCTTTTGTAAAACTATTTGCCTCAACAAAATCTAAAACATGGCGTTTTGGGGCCTTCAATCCTTAATTTCTCAAAACGTTAAAAATATTGCATTTAGTATACTACTAATTTTTAAAAAGTAGGCAGGGATTTTCACAAGGATTCCAATGGAAAAAGAGTTTGCAAATCGGATCGGAACGCAAATAAAAAAGTCGATTTTAGGCGGAAGTCCCCTTTTTGACCCCCTGTTGCAATGTAATTATCCAATTAGGCCAAATGAAAAAAAAAACACGCGTGTTTCTATTACATTTTTGTGTTGACCCATCGGTTCAACTGAATTGATAAGTTTTTGTATAGCATATTAGCTACAGCTTATCTATATATTTTGCAGGCCAACGGACAACTTCCTTTGTGTAGTTTATTACAACCTTTTTTTTTCAGATGACCAAGCAACGTTTATTTCTATTGGCTGACCAAACACCTTTTTTGTAAATTAAACGAGGAATAACTCACGAGTAGAGGTTTTGAAAATTATGTTGAATTGTAAACGTTTGTTGATGTATAAAGCCAAACAATTTAAAAAGCATAAAATTTCTCTCTTCTATAGGAAAACCATACAAATTAACAAGATTGCTACAGGATGCCAATGCCCCCCTTTCCACACATATTTTACTTTGACAATAAAACTAACTTTGTTCAACTCGAAACTCAAAATAATATTATTGTTCAAACATCTGAAATGAATACAACTTAAGCAAAATCTGTCCTGTAACTCCTGTAGAATTTATCAATTTAAAATAAATTTCATCGAAATCTGTAAAACAGTACCAGAGAACAGTCACACTTACATTTTTTTTTGTAAAATTGCTTTTGGTTCTACAATTTTCAGAAAAAGGTCGTTTTTGTAGTGCATTTTGAAAATAAATATATTCATTGGATCTTAAGATCGAAAATTTGGTTGATTAAAAATTTTCAATGAAAAAATACTTGATCTAGAAACAGCAGATTTATTTTTAAGCCTTATTTTCAAAATCAATTATGGTACGTAAGAATAATAAATTCTTTATCAAAGAACCGTTTGCAGAACATTTTTTTTCTGATCAAATAAAAAAGTTATGAGGATTTGAACTTTGGGTAAATTATCCTGTCCATCGATGTTTGTTTATTGCACTGTTTATTGCCATCCGGTTTGACACTTAATGAGATGTAAATTAGTGAATATGACTTCACTAATGAGATCGGCGAACACTCCTATAAACAAAATATCAATCCGCATTCGTATTCTTTATAAATCATTTAATACTATCGCATCAGATAGGCGTTTTACATACTTGTACAAAATTTGAAAACTAAATGAATAAGCTTTATAACATGTAAATTGCGGGTTAAGCGACGACAAAACAGATCTGGAAAGGACTATATTACAAGCGTATACTGATATTTCTATTAATAGGTTTTTGGTGAACCGCCGGAAAAAACCATCTGATTGCTAACCGAAAGGCTATCGTAGCTAAAGCCGTGGCTAATCGCTAGCGATTACCCCGGCTAAAAACTACTCGAAGGATACAAACCAAAAGCTTACTCGAAAAGTGATAGGCGCTCAATCGAGAGAAGATTACTGCAATTTGCTACTTACAAAGTTTTGCTTTTATAAACCAATAAAAAATAAAAATTTAAAGTTACTGACTGTTCGCAAAGTAACGGATGTGTTGCACTTACCTTTCAAAAGCGCCAGAGTTTAGTTTGTTTGCGTTCCGGCGTTAGTTCGAAATATAAATTACAACAAAGTTCCAGACAATTAATTTTGCTACGCCTGGCGCGCGTTTCGTCTATTCAAGATTTATCAGAGGCGCTCTACCAAAAGATTGAAAATGCCAAACATTATATGAATATGAAGAGCATAGAACAATTAAACTAAAAATGTTGAACAGGGAACCAAATTATGACAAGACCAAAATATTATGTCGGGGGAAGGAAGACTCTTAGAGTTTTGGCATTTTTTAAAAATTTAAGCGGGTGATTTTAAAGCTTTGGTATTCTTCAACACAAAAGTGTTGATTCCGGAGCGGGCTAACCCAAAAGAATTAAAACTCCACCAGTGGCGCTTACCGTCACGGACGTTAGAAATAAAAAACACAACAAAGTTCTAGATAACAACTTTTGCTAGTCGTCTATAAAAGATTCAACGATACGTGGTACTCTACCAAAAGACTGAAAATACCGAACATTAATTTAAGAATTGTCATGAATGTTTGTATTTTGATGTTTCGTTGACATGTAAACCGCTGACCGTAGCACATTTTTAATTAGCGCGCTTCATGTTAAAAATGTGGGACCACGGTCAAGGGTTTTAAATGGCTTTGCCGATGAAACGTCAAATTACAAATTTGTGAGGCAATTGATATTTCTTCGAGTTATGCAGGTCGAATACCTTGGGAGTATAAATTTTGAGAAGATGAATAAATAAATAATAAATAGTTCTCATATATATGGTATACGAATCTGATTGATTTGCAAATGTTTATTACAGTTTCAAGGGTTTTAGATGGCTTTGCCGATGAAACGTCAAAATAATAAATAGTTCTCATATATATGGTATACGAATCTGATTGATTTGCAAATGTTTATTACAGTTTCAAGGGTTTTAGATGGCTTTGCCGATGAAACGTCAAAATACAAATATGTGAGGCAATTGATATTTCTTCGAGTTATGCAGGTCGATTACCTCAGGCATTTATCCAGTTAATTAGATTTCAGAGGTAGTATACCGACTGATTGGGGAGTTATTTTAATAATGACTGGGGAGTTTTAACGCCGTGATTATCCTTGGTATTAGGTCTGCAGCAACGCGGAATTTATAACATTGAGAAAATGAAAAAATAAATAATAAATAGTACTCATATATATGGAAGACGGATCTGATTGATTTGCAAATGTTTATTACAGTTTTAAAAAAATAGTGCAAAAATACATTTATTGTATAACCTTAAATGAATTTTAGTATAGCATGGATAAATTTATCAATTTATTTCATTTTATTATCGATAAAACTAATATAAGCTTACAAACAAGGGAGAGTATTTCTAACTTTTTGCTCCTCGAAATGTATGTTACTTAACTTATCAAGAAAGCCATGCAAAGAACGACAATTCAAATTTGATTATAGAATTTTGTTACGTTAGGAAGACAAAAGAAAACATGCCTTACGTAGTGTTATGGACTTTAAGTGATACATTACGTAAAGGAGACTTTCTTATCCGATTTTCTCTATTACGTTTTATGTTACGTTTTGCTAGGGTTTATCACGTTTTCTCGCGTTTTAGAGGGCACCATGACGTTTAAGTACGCATTACTACGCTTACTGCCACCTTTAACCAATTTACGCACATAATATTAAAGAATAAATTATGGAATAGGTAATTACGAAATATTGCTGCGCGTACACATTTTGCAAATGAGGCTGTTGTTGCTTCTGAATAACCAGAGCCAGGGGGTAAGAAGAGCGCGTTGGGTGAGAGATTAAATAAGTAGAAGACCCTAGTTCCTTGGATCGCAATGGAAGAGGGAGGTTTGGTGCCATAAAACCTGGTTTAATACACCATTTCTTTGGAAATTCTTGTACCAAGTCTATACCATTGCGATTTTCAATGTTTTGTCTTTTCTTCTTGCCATATGAGATTGAGCATTCAAGTTTGGTAGTTATGTTGTTACCTTTATTCGGCATATATATGAACAACTTCTAGATGAACTGAGATGTGAGGATATCATTTCTTTATAATATCTTTTGCGTGCTGACAATGATATTTTCCATGCGATTGTGACTTGACTGACACCAAGACTTGATATGAAAAATGCATGGTTCGGAAAGGCACTGCCAGTTTGCCTTGAAGTTGCTATTACACTTCGATATCTCTGAGGAGTCTTGAATAGACAAAACACGCGTCAGACGTAGGAAAATTTATTTACTGGAACTTTGTTTTGTTTTTGTTTTTTGTTTTTTTTACATCCATGTGGTTAAGCACTGCTGGTGGAGTTTTAATTCTCCGAGGTTAGCCCGCTCACTTATGTGCTGAAGATCACATAAAAGCTAACAAAAACTAAATCCGTGTAATTTTTATTATTGTCAAAACTCTGAGCTTCGTGTAGTGTTTGAATTTTTCAATATTTAAGTAGAGAGCCTCTGATGAGTCTAAAATAGACAAAACGCGTGTCAGGTGTAACAAAATTTATTGCCTGAATGGAACTTTGTTTTATGTTTGATTGCTACTAGGTACAGTCACTAGTACTATTCTCTATGATGTACTCACTTGGTTCTCTATAAAACACCATTTCAAATGTCGTACTTGTAAAACGTGAGCGAAGCAATGATTTCTAAATACGCGGAAGATGCAACTAACATATGAAAATGGATGGAGAATTATAGCTCAGCAGCTTAGTCCTATTTGCAGTTCCGTCATGCCCTTAATTGAGTTGACAGAAAGCATTTGGCTACAATATGTTTATCCAAAAGAGGACCAAAGAGTTTAGTTAGGCCACCCATAAAAAATGATCGTTTGATGTTTCTGGTCCAAGGGTTTTAGCGGTGGATAGGTAGGTAGGTAGAGATTTTTAAGACAAAAATTTACATGCAATCTTACCGAATGCTTGAAAATGGAAAGAGAAGTGTCTCAAACAAGACTCATCATATCAAATTGTAAAACATTTCTATTTATATTGTGAATGTGCAAATTGAACATAAAAAAATCTCTTCAGATTGTGAAATTCGAGGAATTAAAAAAGTTGGTAAAATATCATGATAAAAAAATTGGGGTACACGTATAAATTGTAAAATTAATAGTAAGTTGCGAGAAAATCTTTACAACTCTATTAAAGCTTATAATAGAGAATGTTTGAATATGACAGAAGAAGAAAAACTGGTCTATTTGCTTAACCCTAAAACTTCAAAACATATTAGGTTTTTAGGATTTTTTTTAAAACAGTCATTAGAACTGAGGACGGAAGTTTCATAAGTCATTTAATATGTTATTTGCCTTTATTACTTATACAATATATAGCATATTATATCATGTTCTTGTAGTCATCTTATATTTGCTTTCTTTTTTGTATATGTATGTCTTTGTCACAATCTGTACATATGTTTAATGACAAATAAAAGTATTAAATATATATCGTAGTAGGGTCAATTTTTTCTGGGTAGGTAAAAACAATCCCACATTTGTTTTTCTTTGGTCTTACGAAATACACCTGGCACAGAACATATTTTATTACCTCTTAATAGAGAAAATCGGATAAGGAACATTAGATAAAGTTAAGTTTCACTTTAGATACTTAACTCACATAAGGTATGCTTTCTTTTGTCTTTCTTATGTCACTTAGTGCTTAAATAAAATTTGAATTATCGTTCTTTGGATGTTTATTTGTAAAACATTAAGTCAACTACTTAAGTTTAAAGTACATTTAGCAAAGAGTAGAATTTGTTTCCCTTGCTTTTAGATATACCCTCTTTTAGTGATGGATGCGGAATTTAAAATGATATTTCAGTGCGTTGAATAATGGAAACAATGTTAAGCTGTGATTAAGAAATCTAAACTATAGAATAACTATTCTATAACGAATATTCACTGCAAAAAATAAGAATTTGTATACCACTAGAACAGTTTATTTATTGTTACACAATTTATACTGAAAAACGAAAGGTGTTAGGGTAGTGTTACCTCCCCATTAATTGGTATTCTAATGACAATTTTGTAGGAATTTAAGCATAGATTATAATTACACTACGTATTTGATTAAATATTATAATCTTTCCAAAAAAGAAGTTTGCTCGGTTCCGAAATATATTATTTTACTTGTTACAAATTACAATGTAAAGTGTACTTATTTGCAGTGGGGTGCGAATATTTGATGTTATGAATGTGCGTGTGGCCCTTGAATAAAATAACATTAGACAACAAACAACTCTCATGAGCTCTTTAATTCAGAGGTTTATGTTGTTCATGAAGACACATATAAGCCGCAATTATAACAAAATCCGCAATGGAAAACAATCAGAGACTTGAATATCTTAATCAGTAGTCTATGAACAGTTTATGAAGTAGAGTTACCAATGGGGCATCTGCATGTTATAATTCCGAAAAGGCAAAAACAAAACTATAATAAACACTATATATATATATAAACACAATATGGACAAAGAAACAGACCGAATCTGTGGCGGATCCAGAAATTTTCATATGGGAGGCGCCCTCCCAAGTTAAAAAATATTCTGGGACCTCTTGTTTCATACAGTTCCTAACCAAACTTGGCTGTCAAACGGGAGGGCGTGCACCCGGCACGCCGGTTCTAAATCCGCCTGCATAAAAAACAAAAATAATTATACAAGCAAAGGGCAAAGGACTAGTAATCTAAAACGCAAATTCAAGTCGTGACAGGACTGAAATCTATGAAACATGATAAATGTTAAATTGATTGAAAAACCTTTCAAGATGCCTTTCGAAAGGGAGACACCATATAAAAGATAAAATTATGTTTCAATGCTAGTGAATGTACTCCTGTGTTTGTACAGTCAACTGAAGATCTTCGGATATTACCGTATTTTAAATCATTGCAGTTGAAAATCTTTAATTGTGACTGTGTCAGCTCAGGTTCTAGGGTAACCTTATGCATGTGAGGGGGCGGACAGGGGGGACGGGGGTATGGGGGTTGAGGAGGCGGGGAGCGGGGGTAGAAGGGGCGGGGAGCGGGGGTAGAAGGGGCGGGGAACGGGAGTGGAAGGGGCGGGGAGCGGGGGTACAGGGGCGGACAAGGGGGACGGGGGTACGGGGATTTTAGTGGCGGGGAGAAGGGGTGGAAGGGACGGAGGTGGAGAGGGCAGGGAGCGGGGTCGGAGGGGGCGGGGAACGTGGGAAGAGAACCCCCTGTCCACACACCCCTTATGTGTTGCACACAAACTAAATTCGTGTTAAGACATGGGTCGAGTTTTGAAATGATCAATTGGCTACTGACCAGAGTTTGTCTTGTCTGACGGGCCAACCTGCATCTACATACACTCTGAGAGAATCAAAGCTGTACTTCGTCAGTCGACAAAAGGCAAATGAACGAGGCCACAATCGGAATATGTTTGCCCTTCCCGTTGCTACACTTTTGGGTATTCAGTTTCTCATCATCTTCTTCTCATTTAAGAAGGCGCTTAAGATTTTACATGATACTTTGGTGACATTATTCTTTGCATATTAACTTCCTGTTGTTATACATACCGGTACCGGTACTGTTGTCAAATTTTGGTTTTGATGTTTGTAAAGAATTGGACTTGATATATGGAATATAAAGGTAACAACAAAATTACCCAACTGGGATGATCAATCTTATATATCAAAGAACAAAAGACCAAAAAAAAGGCAAAGACATACCAGAGAAATTTAAGATCGCAATGGTACTGACTTGGTGTAGGCATTTCAAAAGAAATGTTGGGTTGAACCAGGTTTTATGGCACCAAACTTCCCTCTTCCGTTGCGATCCAAAGGTCTAGTAACATAAAACACAACATGGTTGTGAGATGAAATAAAAAAAAAGAGGTGATCATCTCAGTACAACATTTTATCAACAGGATATCAACCTTAGTAGGGGGGGGGGGGGTATCTAATTACGCAAATTTGACTTTCTGCTGGTTGCGCCACAACTTATAATTGCGCCAACATATTTTTGAAAGGGTAAGATCAATTGCGCTGATATTTTATGAATTCGATTGCGCCACTCATATTGAGTTTAACGGAAATTCTGACTGATGCATTTTATTGTTTTATGACTTCCACCGCCTTTTCCCGGGCTTTGGAAGATACAATCCAACTGTTTGCATGTATCTTAACAATAGTTAATTAAGACATGCAAATAATATAGAAAATAAGCATAATCATTGATAATTATAATTTTAAAACAATAAAAGTGTAAGTCAATGAAAATCAAAGGTATCTGCAAAGAAGATTCGCAGTAATGGTTGTAATGTGTAGCTCATCACAAATACATATTCTTTAAGCTTGCGACTAACATGACTAAGTTCACCGTTGATATACTTATGATACTTTTCAACAGAGTAGTTTTCTTACTATTGTAGCGCGACCAAGTGTGTACCTTAGTTCAGGCCGTTCTATGTTGATTAGACTTTTTAAAGCTGTAATGCGTAAAAATGCCTGTTTTGCTCTTACAATCCTAGTCCGATATAAGCCTGGTTTCTATCAGCACCTGGTGATATTTTAACATCAGAAAAAAAAACATACATGTAACCCTTCTTGTAAACAACAAAATGTCTAAAGCAATATCATGGAAGGAATTCGAAATAAAATCGATCTATAATACCAGTATATACATATAGAAACTAATTAGGATCAAAGTGTTCTTACTTTGTTAATAGTTTTAGTGTTTATCATTCATTTTTTTCTTTTATTTACCCCTGCAGGTTCCGTGTGGCGAATAGAACCACAGCAGCGCTAAGCTTGTCGGTAACAGTCCACCAAAGAGCGCTAAAGAAACCTGACATCGGCTGGGGGGCTTTGCTATTAAGTGGATAACCTAACCGTAAACCATAGTAGGGCACCATATTAGTAAAAATTCCACGTTCCTCGCGCGTTAAATAACCTTGTTACAGGTCTCGTGAAGAATATGATATCCATAGGAGGTTAAATTGCCAGTAATGCATACTGTTAAATACCATCACACCTTTTCCCATGCAACTTGCAAGTCAAAACTGTCCTCCCCGACTTGCCTTGTGTCTCCGTTTCCCTCACTTAGTTTTTTTCGATTTTCTTGATAATAGTTTTTTATAAAATTATAATGTATTTTTAGAATTCACTTATAAATTGTTTAGTTTTTTAACCGTGCAAACGGTGAAATTTAGAACTTAGAAATTGGAGTTGTAAGTACTTAGAAATCATCCAGTAAATTATTCGAAGTTACGTCCATGATTTGCTTATCTACAATTTTGCAAAACACTCTTTTTGTTTTTTAGCAAAAATCAATTAATTATCATAGAATCTATTGCTTGCTTGGGTTAACAAAAGGCCCCCCTTTTTATGTCACGTCCTATTGAAATCAGTAACACACAATCTGGCGAAACAAGTTCTATACATGTACAATTGTTATTTAAATTAATAGCTTGAAGACCGATTAGAATGGTTTATCGTACCACGGCTGCGATTCGACAATTAAATGATCAGTTTAAATGGTCAAGTAGCTTATTTTCACTTTTCTATTGTTATTCAAATATTAAAAGTTGTTATGCGATGTACAAAAACTGGTTTGTTCGATCTATTTGAATAGCCGTTATTTGCCAGCTAAGTTAAATACTTGCATCTATAACGAGTAGTAGAAAAAACTACTCGAAGGATACAAACCAAAAGCTTACTCGAAAAGTGATAGGCGCTCAATCGCGAAAAGATTACTGCAATTTGCTACTTACAAAGTTTTGCTTTTATAAACCAATGAAAAATAAAAATTCAAAGTTACTGACTGTTCGCAAAGCAACGGATGTGTTGCACTTACCATTCAAAAGCGCAAGAGTTTAGTTTTCGTTCCGGCGTTAGTTCGGAATATAAATTACAACAAAGTTCCAGACAATTAATTTTGCTACGCCTGACGCACGTTTCGTCTATTCAAGATTTATCAGAGGCACTCTACCAAAAGATTGAAAATGGCAAACATTATATGAATATGATGAGCATAGAACAATTAAACCAAAGAACCAAATTATGACAAGACCAAAATATTATGTCGGGGGAAGGAAGACTCTTAGAGTTTTGGCATTTTTAAAAAAAATAAGCGGATGATTTTAAAGCTTTGGTATTCTTCATCACATAAGTGTTGATTCCGGAGCGGGCTAACCCAAAGGAATATAAACTCCACCAGTGGCGCTTACCGTCACGGATGTTAGAAATAAAAAAAAACACAACAAAGTTCTAGATAACAACTTTTGCTAGTCGTCTATAAAAGATTCAACGGTGGTACTCTACCAAAAGATTGAAAATACCGAACATTGATTTAAGAATTGAATGTTTGTATTTTGATGTTTCGTTGACATGAAAACCGCTGACCGTAGCACATTTTTAATGAAACGCGCTAGCGCTTCATGTTAAAAATGTGGGACCACGGTCAAGGGTTTTAAATGGCTTTGCCGATGAAACGTCAAAATACAAATATGTGAGGCAATTGATATTTCTTCGAGTTATGCAGGTCGATTACCTCAGGCATTTATCCAGTTTATTAGATTTCAGAGGTAATATACCGACTGATTGGGGAGTTATTTTAATAATGACTGGGGAGTTTTAACGCCGTGATTATCCTTAGTATTAGGTCTGCAGCAACGCGGAATTTATAACATTGAGAAAATGAAAAAATAAATAATAAATAGTACTCATATATATGGAAGACGAATCTGATTGATTTGCAAATGTTTATTACAGTTTTATAAAAATAGTGCAAAAATACATTTATTGTATAACCTTAAATGAACTTTAGTATAGCATGGATAAATCTATCAATTTATTTCATTTTATTATCGATAAAACTAATATAAGCTTACAAACAAGGGAGAGTATTTCTAACTTTCTGCTCCTCGTAATGTAAGTCTTACGTATGTTACTTAACTTATCAAGAAAGTCATGCAAAGAACGACAATTCAAATTTGATTATAGCATTTTGTTACGTTAGGAAGACAAAAGAAAACATGCCTTACGTAGTGTTATGTACTTTAAGTGATACATTACGTTTTAGGAGACTTTCTTATCCGATTTTCTCTATTAAATGAATCTAAAAGAAATTTAGAAAAGGCGAAGTTGTCTTATTGTGGCAGTCTTACAATTTTTAATACATAATATAAATGTTCTAGAATCTGAACGCTGTTACCATTTACATTCATTTTTCTTCAAATTCAAGATTGCCTCTTTTGGAGAAGCCTGATTTAAAAGTGAAATGATAAAATTTTTGATACATGATCAACTCGAAATGACGCGGATTTCGCGAAGAATCAATTACAACGTAGTGCCACGTAGTACTACGCAGTTAAACGTAGCACAAACCTAACAAGACCGCATCAATACGTAATCAAACGTACTGTAAACCTAGTAATCCGTTACAAACCCTAGTAATACCCAATGAAGCGTACCTGATACGTAGCAAAATGTAGTAAAACCTAACGAAACGGCTTTTATTAAACCTGGCTAAACGTATTAAAACGTAATAAAAAGTGGGGAAACCTTTCAAAACGTAGCATTTACCTAGTTAAACGTAGAAACAGAACACTATGAAAATAAATTACATTGAAACGTGACGTTTTAAAACGTAGTAAAACGGGATAGCCGAAACGTGACAGTGTGACTGGGGCTTAAAAGAGGTCATCTGACAACTTCGACCCTATGAGGACTTTTCTAGGGCTAAAAGAGCTGTACATTTAAGCAAGCAACAGCTTTTCTTTATCTGCAATAGTTTTTATTCTACAGGCCAAAAACATTATTTTTTGCCTATAAGGGGTCATCTGACAACTTCGACACTATGAAGACTTTTATAGAGCTAAATGAGCTGGACATTTAAGCAAGCTACAGCTTTTCTCTATCTGCAATACTTTTCATTCTACAGGCCAAAAACACAATTTTTCACCTATAAGGGGCTGTAACCCCTATAAGGGAACATCTGACAACTTCGACCCTATGGAGACTTTTGTAGAGCTTATTGAGCTGAATATTTAAGCAAGCTACAGCTTTTCTCTATCTGCAATAGTTTTCATTCTGTAGGCCAAAAACACTACTTTTCGCCTTTAAGGGGCTGTAACCCTTATAAGGGGTCATCTGACAACTTCAACCCTATGGAGACTTTTATAGAGCTTAATGAGTTGAACATTTAAGCAAGCAACAGCTTTTCTTTATCTGCAATTGTTTTCATTCTATAGGCCAAAAACACTATTTTTCGCCTTCAAGGGACTGTAACCCTTATAAGGGGTCATCTGACAACTTCAACCCTATGAAGACTTTAGTAGAGCTTAATGAGCTGAACATTTAAGCAAGCAACAGCTTTTCTCTATCTGCAATAGTTTTCATACTGTAGGGCAAAACATGAAAAAATGCTATTTTTCATCTTTAAGGGGCCATAACCCCTATAAGGGGTCATCTGACAACTTTGACCAAATGGAGCAGTAGCGTGGCAACAGATTTCATCTATTTCGTATACTTTTTGAATTACAAGCCAAAAACAGTAGTTTGACCCCCCCTGTTCTATTTTTAGCCAGGGCGGCCATGTTTTTTGACGAATCAAACTTTGACCAAATGGAGACTTTTGTAGAACTTTTGATCCTGAAGCAGTAGCGTGGCAACAGATTTCATCTATTTCGTATACTTTTTGAATTACAAGCCAAAAACAGTAGTCTGACCCCCCTGTTCTATTTTTAGCCAGGGCGGCCATGTTTTTTGACGAATCAAAAATCGAAACACAACTTTTATGCAGGACACCCTAAGGATCAATCATACCAAGTTTCATTAAATTTTGTTAAGTAGTTTCAGAGTAGAAGATTTTTGAAAAATTGTTAACAGACGACGACGACGGACGCCAAGTGATGGCAAAAGCTCACATGGACCTTCGGTCCAGGTGAGCTAAAAATGATAGTTGACGATTTGCAAGTTGAAGTCATTACGTTTGTCATAGAGCTTTGTTGAAAGTCTTCCTCGAGAGGCAATTTCGAGATGTAGATCTAAATATGAAGCAGACTTCATAGATACGTTGTGTCTTTTATCTCAAGTTCCTGCGGATATATGAGACGGAGAAAGTCACCAAATCGGGGATTGTTTAGTGAAAGGACATCATCAATATAATGGAACGTGATATTAAAAGAGAGAGCTAGTCTACGATCATTTTTGACTAGAAAAGATTGCAAGAAGTCTGCTTCATATGAATGTAGAAACAAATCAGCAAGCAAAGGTGCACAATTGGTGCCCATTGGAATCCCTATTGTTTGCTGAAAAACACGTCCACCAAACTGAACAAATACTAGTATAGTCGATATGAAAATTAAGCATGTCGACTACATGTATTTGGTCTTCTGTATATTTGTTCTTTTTCTTTGACTCATTGATGACAAAGTAAGTGGCACTGTAATCGACTACCAAATATTTGTACCTGCGTTTTCCATTCTTTTTGAAAAAGCTGCGTTTACTCAGCTGTGCCATTCGTGATTCGAGTTGTTCATGAGGAATTACAGTGTAAAGAGTGGAGAAATCGAAAGTTTTGATGCTGTTGCAAGATGAAACTAATTTCGACATAAGAATCTCCAATAGTTCTTTCGAATTCTTCAGGATCCACATTTGATCGTAACCATTTCTAGAATAACAGCAATTGTAATATTTCTGGAGGCCGGATTTTATTGTCATTAGTATTGAAGTCAACAGAACTGAAAGAGGTTTAGTGGTACATTTTGATGACCCTGCAATGAACCGCTGTTTGAATGGATTTGTATGTAGTTAGGAACGCAATACAGGGAAGGAATGTCATCATTTTCAGCACCCACAGAGAGACCGAAGGAGGAAATAACAGATTTGTGATTGTCAATAATTTCCTCCTCAGACAGTGTTGTAGCAGTGTATGTGGTGCTATTGCTGATGCAACAATCCCCTAATTCAGCTGTCAAGCAGTCAATATAGTGTTTCTTGCACACGAAAATGATGTTATTTGGTGCTTTGTCTGCAAGTACAACAACAAATTTGTCATGTAAGGTGGACAGTGTTTCGTACATCAGTGTTGTTAAAAATTGATGTTGCTTTAGTGCTCATTGAGCCCTTCAAAGAATTGATTCCTTTCAAAATCAATGACGTCATTTTCTTACATCGCGATAACGTGACCAGAGGGACCATAATTTGACAAGAGCAGTCTGGAGATTTGGCTTTGAGGTCATTGCAACCCTTTTTTTTGTAATTGAAAACCTTGGGTGCAACAGTGGAAGTATAGGTATAATAGATGACTGGAATACTTTTGTCTGTGAAATAAGGAGGAATATGTGCCGAAACAGATTTATGATGTAGAATATTTCCTAATACAAATGACGTGAAATCAATCATTAAAAACCTGTTACGAGATGTAGATCAAATAGGTTGTATAATTGCAGAACTTTACGATGTTAATTATACGGCAGAATCGGTAGTTTTAATGAATAACCTACCAAATTTCGTACATCTCACAGCTTCTGACAAGACATTTATTGGTGAGTCCACAACTTACAGATTTGTGAAACAGCAAAGTCAGCGGTGGCATGCCTAACGTGAAAAAGCAAAAGCATCTGGAAGTACCCTGAACAATGCAATCGGACTATCAACTCTGAAAAAACAACAGGAACACTTTGACGAAAAAATATTTCAAAAACCAAAACCACCACCGTCAAGTTCTCTACAAGAAAAGTTTGATTATGGGTCACAAAACGAAAAGAATGCCGTGGCAACTTTTGTTGGGAAAGTTTTGCCGATTTTGAATCCACAATTACAGTTTATAGAGGAAGGATGTTATGAAGGATCCGACGATTCCGAGTTAACAAGCTTTATAGTTAGTCCAGATGGGAGTCTGAGATCCTCTCTAGATGATGCTGCTGAAATAGCAATAGAAATAAAATGCCCATTTCCCGGTAAATTATATACTACTCCTGTATTGTATGAAGTACCGAAGTACTATGTTCCTCGGCTATTATCAGAGATGCACGTTTTAAGAACTGACTTTTTGTATTTCATATCATACAGCTCGGAAACCACTTCTGTTCAAAAAGTAAGTTTTGATGAGCAATTATGGAATATGATGCAAAGAGAATTTCATGATACATATGGTGGAGATCATCCTAAAAGACCTTCCAAAAAGTCAGCTGCGGTATCCGATATTCAGACAAAAATTGATTTATTCGTTAAGAATAATGTTGAATTTGTAATAGAAGTGCCGTCAGTACGTGCAGTTGAATGCACTAAGGTGCCAGACAATGATCAACTGTTCTGTTCACATTTTCGTGAAAACGCCGAAGAAGACAACTGTCAATATACCATAGTCAATGTCCAGGAAATACTACACAATACAAAAATCATCTACAGAAGGGAAATGGTCTTTGCAAAACCAAAGCAACAGAGTTCCTGGGTTTTATGATATCTGACTTGGATAGATTGTATGATAAAGAACAACTACATGCTGTCCCTATTGCTTATGGGTTGAAAGGGTCTAGTTTACCAACTCCAATTATCAGGAATATGTTAGATCATGTGCTTGTTGAATGTAAGAGGCAAGGACTTTACGAGCCTGTCTGTAGTTTCGATGGACAATGGTGCAAACTTGCCGTTCGAGATAGGAATGATAGACCCTTAACGGTATTGCAGTTGCAAAAAGATGTGTATGCAAACGTCAAGAAAATGAGTAAATCAGATCAACTCAGTTTGATGGAAAATGCAAACACCGTGAAGACAGAAAAAACGACACTTTTACCAACCTTGAAAATGTTATTAATAATTAAAAATGACAACAAAGTTCCAGACAACAAATTTTGCTACGCCTGACGAGGAAAAAAGAACCGAAGTGAAAACTGTGTACTATTATGATCACCAGAAATTGAAACAGAAGAACGTATCAACTAAAGTAATAGTTGTATATGGTCACAAGCAAGGCGATGCTTATAAAATGCGGAGACATGTCTACAATATGGTTAAAGCAAAGACCAAAATAAAGGACGATGTCATTGGGAGTACGAACGAAGTCGATATATTGTCGGAACTTCCATCGATCATTATCGATCAACTTTCAGATGATTTAGTAGAAGAGATACATGAAACAGTAAATCAATCAGATGGTCAGATTACAAGACAGAAACAACTAAATGGTTGTATGGATGTCGGCAATTTGTTTTAACAAAACAACTCAACAGAAGAGACAAACAACGACAATATAAAAGAAGGAAATGGCGATGAGCAACCATCCATCGATGAAAACAACGTGAATGAACAACAACCGATCGCTCAAATGGATACCAATGAACATGCGCGGATAGATCGAAATGAAATAGATATCGAACTTCGATTTATGTTACAGTTTCTTCAGAAAGACGTCAAATCAAATAAAAGAGCCAAATGGAATATTACAGAAAAGGAATTTGCAGACAAGTTTAAAGATGCAAACATAATAGACAAATCGTTTTTCTCATACGAATTGAAGAGCTGTATGACAACAATTATTGGCAAGCTAAAGGCAAATGGAGTCAAGGTTAAAATGAACGATCCAAAAGTAAAATTTGTAAATTTGCTGGCGGAAAGATTTGGAGATGGGTCAGTTATATTAGAGAAGAAAAAGAAAAAGAAACAAAAAAATGCAACCGTTGAAAATGTTATCCAAAATGGCTTTGCATAAAATTTCTAAAGATTACCTGAACATAATTGTTGCAGAGAACACATTTCCACATCAAATCATGCAGTGGTATAACAATTCACCTTTCGGCAATTTTTTAAACATTGAGAATATCGATTGTCAGAACATGAAGTCGTGGTTTAATATGCCTGAATACAACACCAATATTGGATACTATGTATTCATGATCCTCGATGCATACCACCAGATGTGTGGTGCTCGTCGTTTGGTGTGTTCAAATGGAATGCCTAGTTCTTGCATATATAAAGAGTCATTTTACAAGATAGCAGAAAAAAGCGAGACAAATGGTTGTGGATTGAATTTGTCCTTTGTGAAAGATTTAATAGACAGACAAAGCATTGGTTATGCTATTCAGACATTTTCCATTCCCGTCGAAGAAGCGCTTCTGGATATTGGAGCGACACATGAAGCAGCATTTTGTCGTTTGATAAGAAAATGGTACAGTGCAGAGGATGATCCTGGTATGTCAAAGGTGTGAATATCGGCTGCAACTTAGGGATTGGTTGTTAAAAGACGTTGGAAAGTTTCCTCCATTTGGTAACTACGTAAAAGACATCCCCATTATATTATACGAAGGCCTTTTGACTGGAATAGAAAGGCAATTGCAGCTTTTTCCACAGACGAAAACTGGTAGCTACAATGTCAGATCAATAGGGAGTTTAGACATAGAGAACTTTTTTGGAGGCTTTCAAAATACAAATGACAACAAAGTTCCAGACAATAAATTTTGCTACGCCTGACGCGCGTTTCGTCTATTCAAGACTCATCAGAGGCGCTCTACCAAAAATATTGAAAATGCCAAACTCTATATGAATATGAAGAGCATAGAACAATAAAACAAAAAATACCAAACTGGGGAACCAAATTATTACTAAGATAATCAACCTATGTCTGGGGTAGGAAGAACCTTAGGGTTTAGACAATTTTGAAATTTAGACGGATAATTTAAAGCTTTGATGTTTTCCCCAACTCAAAAGTGTTGGTACCGGAGCGGGCTAACCTCGGGGAATTAAAACTCCACATGAAAATTAATGGCATTAATGAGAGAAAAGAACGCTTGTCTTTACTATTTTCATGTGGAACTCCCAAAGGTTTGAATAGGCGTTTGTAATTATAAATTACAACAAAGTTCCAGACAATAAATTTTCTACGCCTGACACGCGTTTCGTCTATTCAAGACTCATCAGAGGCGCTCTACCAAAAGTTTAAAATGCCAAACACTATATGAATATGAAGAGCACAGAATAATACCAAAAATGTCAAACGAGAAACCAAATTATGACTAAGACCAACCTATGTCTGGGGTAGGAAGAACCTCAGGGGTTTGACAATTAAGAAATTTAAACGGATAATTTATAGCTTTGATGTGTTCGTCAATACAAAAGTGTTGATTCCGGAGCGGATTGACCTCATGGAATTAAAACTCCACCAGCAGCGCTAACCGTCACGGATGTTAAAAATATAAATTACAACAAAGTTCCAGACAATAAATTTGCTACGCTTGACGCGCGTTTCGTCTATTCAAGACTCATCAGAGGCGCTCTACCAAAAGTTTAAAATGCAAAACACTATATGAATATAAAAAGCATAGAAAAATACCAAAAATGAACCGATATCAAGAACAATAGCGGTCAATCGGTAAAGGTTGGAATTTGGGTCAGTTACTGGATTTTCAAGACATTGTTTATACAAGGTATTAAGTTTCGAAAGAGGTAAAGAATACAATTTAGTGCGAATGTAATGATCGAATCCCTAGTGTTTTTTGGACAAACTATAGCAATTCATTAATTGTAACATCGCAGAGCTTTGGTGCATTGTATTTGCGATGACCATGGCTGCGTTTCCGTCTTTCTGTTATTTCAAAGAGATTCATCACATTCTCATCATTGCATCTAGGGCTTGACAAATTTCCGATGTTGTCGTTGCACCCATAAGGTAGTGCGGTTCCCAGTCGTCTAATCCAGAACTCTTCTCTTTTTCTACGGAAAGGTGTACTAAAACATGACAAAGTGGGATTGTTCGTTGAATGGTAAATTTTCTCTCGAATGCGAACTCTCAAGGACAAAATGGAATGTTCAGGATGGTTGAAATGTTGGTCGACAAAAGGAAAATTGTCGTTGTTGACTCCTGACCTGTGGCCACACATACAAGCATTTAGTCTTCCTTTTGTCTCACCAACATAGATCAATCCACAGAAAGGGCATTCTAGTCCGTAAATAAGATTTGAAGATGCGCAATTTAAATCATCCCAACTGTTAATGTTATATGATCGTTAATTTCGGTGTCTTACAAATTTTACAATTTTGAATTCCACATTTACTGACCGTGCAATGGGATTTAACATTTTCGAAATCTAAAACGTCTTCCAAGATTACAGAGCTAGGTTTGATGTATTATTAGAATCAAAGTTTTTATATTGAAGTTCTGGATTATCAGAGAGAAGCAGAGGTACCAATGGGGTATATCCGAATGTATATGGGTAAAAAAAATGTAGAAATACACGTATAACCTTAGACAACAAAGTTCCTTTAATTTGAAAAAAAAACTTTTTCAAGATGTGGTGTACAAAGTTCGAAAATTTTTCGAAGAAGGAACCTCGGAAAATGACCGGGATTTAAAATTATCTAACAAATCTTTTGATTTCTTTTAATGGAGTCACAATTCTTCTTTCATCTTTCTTTATATATTTTATGCAAAGAGTAATAAAAATGTCAGAAAAAAGGATTTTTTCATCCCCAATGAATGAGCGGACTAATGTGAAAATAATTAACAGATATGATTTTTAAAACAGTGCGACGGGTTGGATACTTTGCCAGATGGCAACTAATATTATGATTTTTGTGTAGTCAAAAAGGAATGATGATTTTTTTTGTCATAGGCGTTTACACATCACATCTCAAGGGTATTAAAAGAGAACGATCAGAGTTATTCAAATCAAACGGGCCTTACTTTACAGGCCTCTTTCTTTTAAAATGTTATTGAAAATATGCTTATTATATTCTTGTTTCCAAGATATGCATTATACATGTTATATTCACATAAAGAGTTAAATTCCAACATCGCACAAGTTTATGGTCTTTAAAGTGCGGAATTAAACTATCTGATTAAAATCAGATCTAACAATTGTTCCCTACGGTCTCTGCATTGTAGATCTGAAGACATCCCATTTTACTTTCTGTTCTGATGACCTTTTTCGGAATCCTCTGGATTTATCATAAGAAGTAATGCTTCCAAAATCTTGGAAGCTGCAATCTGATTAGTCAATTCAAAAGGTCACCAAAACAGAAAGTAGAATGGATTGTCTTCATTCCTACCATGCAGTGACAGTAGGGAACAATTGATAGATCTGATTTTAATCAGATTGAGAATTATTTCAGTGTCGAATGGACCATAATTATTTTTAGCCGGGTGTTAGATATTTTCAATGTTAATTTATTTTATAATTGAAATTTCTGTTCACTTAGAAAAGGAAATTTACATGTGACTCAGGAAATTGCCACAACTTGAAATACATGTATTTTTCGAATCTTACTATAGCGCGACTGATTAAGGTAGTACAATGGCCTAACACTGAGCCGAGCCGATTTTTTACTTTTGTACTACCTTAAGTAAACTGAAGTCTTATCTGTTGAATATTTTACTTTTAGATTTTTTAGCATGATGTTATTTTTGTCACTGAGGAAATCAAACCCCCTTATATCGCTTTATATTAGACATACGGGTTTTTTTTTTTTCGCTGCATGTTAAATAAAACCATGTTATACTAATTTGGTGTTATTTCATTTCATTTTACATACATGTATGTAACATCATATTAAATTTTGAAAATTACTTTAAAATGCTTTCAATGCCACTAATAGTAACTATGTAAACATCCAGAATCATCTTCTACATGTATCTTTTTAACAGTAAAACTCATATGATATTGTCTCGTTCTGACAACCTTTATGACTGCTTAGGTCTCATTAACCCCTTCCGGGTCAATTGGTCCCTCCCTCATAAAGTCAAGTAAAAATGAAAAAAATGCACTGTTATTGTTTGTAATTGTCAAGGTTTTATTTGATAAATAATGGAAGCAAGTGTACAATTAAATGAAACCAAAAGATTCACTAATTTCAGATATCCCTGGTTTATTTTGGCTGTGTGATAAGGCTCCATGTAGAAGACTGGAAAGCATGCTAAAAAGGGTACTTTGAGGATTTTGTAGACAACCCAACTTTGCGAAAGAAGTAATCATTGATGCTTCATGTTTTTTTTTACCAAAATTAGACAGAAGACTTTATTATATGTAGCTTCACAATGACAAATAAAATTTGTACCAACTTCGACCAAATGGAGACATTTTTAGATTCCAGTGAGCTGAATGTTTAAGCAAGCAACAGCTTTTCTCATCCGCAATAGTTTTTATTTCATAGGATAAATACATACATGTATATATATATAAAAAACGTTATTTTTTACTTAAAATGGCCATTACCCCCATAGAGAGTCAAGTTCGACTTAATAGAGACTTTTATAGAGATTGGATGCTGAGGAAGGTAAGTTGAATCATATTTCTCTATCTTTTACAGTTTTTTTTTATTTACAAGGCCAAGAAACAGTAGTCTGACCCCTGGTCTTTTTTTTTGTAACGGTGGTCATATTTTTTGGTGGATCAAAAATCGAAAAACAACTTTTGTGCAGGACACACTAAGAATCAATCATACAGTTTCATTGAAATTCTGTTCATTAGTTTCAGAGCAGAAGATTTTTGAAAAATTGTTTACAGACGACAGACGATGGACGCAAAATGATGACAATGGATCACCTAGACCTTCGGTCCAGGCGAGCTAAAAAAACTTTTCAAACCCAAAATGAGTCAAATAAGAGGCTCCTAGGAACCTGAATCGATCACGTGGTCTTTAAGCTATAAGGGTCTTTTAAAATTCTTTTTCGTATAAGGGGTCATCTGACAACTTCAACCCAATGGAGACTTTTGTAGAGCTCAATGAGCTGAACGTTTTAGCAAGCAAAGCTTTTCCCTTTCTGCAATATTTTCATTTTAAAGTGAAAAATGTTGCAAAATGCAATTTTTGACCCCCTGAGGGACAAAAACCCCTTTAAGGGGTCATATGACAACTTCGAGCCAATGGAAAATTTTGAAGAGCTCAATGGGCTGAAGGTTTAAGGAGGCATCAACTTTTCTCTATCTGCTAGTGTTTTCATTCTTTGGAGCAAAAACATGAAAAAAATGTTATTTTGACATTTAAAGGGCCATAGCCCTTTTCAACTTCGACCAAATAGAGTGTCGTAGAGCTATTGATGCTGAATATTAAGGAAGGTTTCACCAGATTTTCTCTTGTATACTTTTCCATTTACAAGTATAAAAAAGTAGTACTCTGATCCACCTGATATATTTTAGCAACGGCGGCCATGTATAAATCATACCAAGTCTCATTAAATTCTGTTCAGTAGTTTCAGAGTAGATTTTTGAAAAAATGCTATCGAAAAACAGCCGACGACAGACAACGACAACGACGACGGACTGTGACAGCAATACCTCACATGGAGCTTCATCCAGGTGAGCTAATAAAAGTACGCTTCACGGTATCATGACGATGACGGACGCCAATTACTTGCAAAAGCTCTCATGAAGCTTCAGTCCAGGTGAGCTATCACGGTGTCATAACAAACATTGACACCACTGTACGTGTACATAATGTTGGGTTTTTAATAAGCAAAACAGGATTGTATGCATAAAAATAAAATATCTTAATACATTTTCAGTACTTTTAATATACATTTTGTTTTTAATATAAATTTACAACAACCAATAAATCAATTGACGATTTATTCTACATTTAAGTCTTTCTTAGGTATAAAACTAATTTGTTCGTTGCTTGTATCTTTCTTTATTTTATCCACCCTTAATTCTACCATTTCATGATGCTTGGTGCTATACTTTGTCATGTCTTGAAAACAGGAGAATATGTCATATTTTCTCGATAGGTATTGTTTTGTAAATAAGACATGTGTTAGGTATGAAAAGAACACGAGTGAAAACAAACAACAAAGCATTGAAAATGTTTTAAGGGGAAACAACTGCCCTAGGTCCTCATCGTACCACGGGTATTTCAAAATCGGTTGGAATGATAAAACAGGTTCGCCGCCAAGTATTCTAAGGACTGACCCTATTATGAAACCAGAAATGGCTCCATAAGTATTTGCAAACGGTAGCCACAATGCGCATGTTAAAACGGGCAACTGAATAACATACATAGCATCTGCGCACAAGATGAGAAGCCCGTAAATACTATTGGATACTATGGCAATTACAGCACCAAGGGCTCCTACTACTAGAATACTGATCCTTAGAACCCATGCCAATTCTCTATCAGTTGCCTGAAAAAAAAAAGATTTTACAATGAGTTGTCAAACATCGTACCAGTCCTAAATTTGGTATCATCTATTTAAATTGTCATACAACATGTAGGTATTTCAATAGTACCATTTAATTTAACAATTGTTTAACCGAGAGATAGCTCTATTATAGAGGACCAATCATGCATTCAGTTTACCTGTTGTTTAAATACATTGTACTTTTACTTGAAAAATTATTTCAGACAGTCCTGATACCATATAGCGGGTCACTTTCGCGGTGGAATAATTTTCGCTTATTTTCGCGGATGGGTGGAAATCTCAAAAATAAATCCTGCAAAAATATCAATCTTATAGAAATCATTTACAAACACAGTGACAAACCGCGAAAATAAAACCCGCAAATTTTTTTTCACATACCTTACGACACAAAAACTGCGAAAGTTTACCCCCGCGAAAATAACCCGCCATACGGTATAAAATAGCTTTTGCAATAATTTGAAAAAAAAAGTTATATAAGGTATTACTTTGATATTGATGCTATACTTGACTTTTGCATAAAAATGTTTTTAATAGTGCAACATACAAATTACAATTCGAGATTGATTTTCCTTCTTTGTAATTTTGTTACTACCTAATTTACACTGAACACTTTGCATTTTTTGTATGTATACTTCGTTGCAATTTATTTTGGAAAGAGTGTGTCTTTTTAACCATTAGAATCTTTTTCTCCCAATAAAAGATAGAAATCACAGGCGTTTGGGTCTAGGATTTTATTTTTTATTAAAAATTACGTGTATATAAAAATTTTCATCTCGTCTCTATACTATTTCCACAAAGCATGACTGTTTGAAAGTTCTAAAAATAGAACTGACGGAAACTCCCTTTTTTCTTGTAGAAATATTATTTATCCATAAACAACTAGAAAATTCTATAACTCCTTCCAGTTTTAACTCTCAGTCTTTCGGAAGCAAAAGTAAAGCATATTAGTATGTATAAATCTCACTTCGGGTCTTTTTTTTCTTCGAAGCGAAACAAAAGATCACCACGGACGGAAGTGGCCAAAGATTTTCAAGGGAAACAATATTCCGCCAAATAAAAGGACTTCCGAGTGACACTGCAGTAAGGTAAAATCTGGGCGAGTTCCGAACAAAATCATTTGGCGGGAAATGTGGTCTCAATTTTATTTGAAATATTTTACTTGCGAGATGGTAGTATAATAAAACGTACCTAGAAACTAAGACCCGATGTGTGTTCCATAAATTTTCATAAACACGTTCAAGGATAAAACAAAAATACGTGGTTATTTCATTTTCAATGATAAAATTGAAAAAAGTAGAAATTTAAAAAAGTTAAAATTTCAAACAATCCCGTCCGTGGTGGCTTGTTTGGCTCGCTTCAGGGGAAAAACATTATATTCAAAGTCATTGCAAATTGTTTCACGATAAATGTCAATGTGTTCCCAATTGTAAGGTTAAACTGAAAAGATTAAGAGAATCACCAATATTTCATGTAAAACAGTTAATTCTATGAGAAAATATGGGAGTTTTCCACAATTTAATTTTGTTCCATTTTAATAGGACTGTCAAATTGCCTTGTGGAAATAGTATTATAGCGAGGGTAATTTTTTTTTATTTAAACACAATTAATAGAAAAAAATCCTGGACCCAAACGCCTGTGGTAGAAATATGCAATATATAAACAAAAATAAAAAGTACATTTTTTTCATTTATTTTGGTGAATAAATGTGATTTACTTCAAACGTTATTTACGCACTAGAATGCACTTTATGCGGATTGATATATGTTGGTGAGACTAAAGGCCGATTGAATGCCCGTATAAGTGGCCACAGATCATCCATTAACACCGACAAATTCCCTTTCATTTACCAACATTTTAATCAACCGGACCATTCCATATCTTAATTGTCCATGAAAGTCCGCATTCTTGAAAAAATATACCATACCACCAACAATCCCACTTTAAGTACACCATTTCGAAAACAACGAGAAGAATTCTGGATAAGAAGGTTAGGCACCGCTTTACCTTATGGTTGCAACGACAACATTGGCAGTTTAGGGAACTTATCAAGTCCAAGATGCAATGATGTGAATGTGATGAATCTTTTCGAGCAGCAGGAAAGGCGCAAACGCAGTCATGGACATCGGAAGTACAATTCACCGAAGGTACATGACGTGTCTATCAATGGACTGCTTTCGTCTATCCAACAACCTCTCGGGATTCATCAAATTCGCACTAAATTGTATTCCATTCCTCTTTCCAAACTTAACACAATATACAAAGAATGTCTCGAAAATCCAGTGACTGATTTTAAATCCAACTTGTACCTTCTTACAGCAATTGTTCTTGACATTGGATACAACCGATTATTCAAACCACACGTTGTTCCACACGGAAAAAACAAGGACAATCGCACTTTCATTTCTCTTCCATTTTTTAACAAAGGTTTGGATGCCATAAATTTAGGAAACATTTTACATCATAAATCTGTTACAGAACATATCCCTCCTTATTTCAAAGACAAAAGTGTTCCCGTCATTTCTTATTTATACACTTCCACCATTGCACCTAAGGTATTTAACTACAAACAAGTTTTGCGGGATTACCAAATCAACGATCTCAAAGCGAAACCACCAGACTGTTCTTGTGACAAATCCCCATTCAAATATAGTCCATCTGGCCACGTCATTACGGGGGACCTCAACATAGTGGAAAATGACCAACTCCGCAATGTTTTGGCCAAAGGACCAAAATATCGTGAGCCTAGAGCAATCAACTTGAACCATAATTTCAAAACAATTATGGATTCAGTTAAAGACTATGCCAGAAAATGGGCCAAAAAAGAACATGAAAAAGAAAGTGACTGGGTAAAGTCTGTGAGGTCGTTGGTTTTGAAAAGGATTAACTCTTTGAAAGGCTCGATGAGCACCAAGGCAACATCTATTGTCAACAACCCTGATGTTGCGAAGACATTGTCCACCTTACATGACAAATATGTTGTCGTACCTGCTGATAAAGCGCCTAACAACACCCTTTTCGTATGCAAAAGACACTTTATTGATTGTTTAACAGCTGAATTAAGAGTTGGTTGTAGTAGCAAAAGCACCACATATACAGCAACAACACTGTCAAAGGAGGAAATAATCAACAATCATAATTCTGTCATTTCTTCCTTTGGCATTTCTGTTGACAAAAAGAACGATGACGTTCCATCCTTGTATTGGATTCCAAAATTACATAAAACTCCATACAAGCAACGATTTATTGCTGGGTCATCCAAATGTACAACTAAGCCTCTTTCAGTTTTGTTAACATCAATATTGACGGCAATAAAATCAAGCCTTCAAAAGTATTTCGATTGTTGCTACTCTAGAAATGGCGTCAATCAAATGTGGATTCTCAAAAATTCTAAAGAACTGATGGAAAATATCCATTCTAAGTCATTTTCATCATGTAATAGCATTAAAACGTTTGATTTCTCTACATTATATACTTCAATTCCACATTCACAATTAAAATCTCGTTTGGCACAGCTTATTAAACGTAGCTTTATCAAAAAGAACGGAAAACGCAGGTACAAGTATTTGGTAATCGGTTATAAAAAGACTTACTTTGTCATTCAAGAGTCTAGCAAGAAAACAAATTTACAGAAGATCAAATAATAGAAATGCTCAACTTTCTAATCGACAACATATTTGTACAGTTTGGTGGACGTGTTTTTCAGCAAACAATAGGTATCCCAATGGGCACAAATTGTGCACCATTGCTTGCCGATTTGTTTCTTCATTCATATGAAGCAGACTTCTTACAATCACTTCTAGACAAAAAGGACCGCAAACTTGCTTTATCCTTCAATCTCACATTTCGTTATATTGATGATGTCCTTTCACTAAACAATCCTCGATTTGGTGACTATTTACATCTAATATACCCGAAGGAACTTGAGATAAAGGACACTACAGATTCTAGGAGGTCTGCTTCATATTTGGATCTATTTCTCGAAATTGACATACAAGGAAGGCTTTGTACAAGGCTTTATGACAAACGTGATGACTTCAACTTTCCAATAGTTAACTTTCCCTTTCTGTGTAGCAACATTCCGTCCGCTCCAGCATATGGGGTTTACGTATCACAATTGATTCGTTATTCCAGAGCATGTGGGGAGTACAACGACTTCCGTGATAGAGCTACACGACTGACAAGCAAATTGTTAACACAGGGGTACGTTGCTCCCAGGTTGTTGTCATCACTCAAGAAATTTTACGGACGACATCATGTGCTTGTTTACAAATACGGGATTTCTATTTCTCAGATGAGCACAGATGTTGGTTTGTAATGTCATCCTTTCCGGATCTGACCAACACTTAATCGATCTTTGGCAACGTGACGGGTGTGCTATAGCAAGCAGGAACTGCTTACTCTTCCGTAGCACCTGAGTTCACTCTCGTTTCGACTTGAGTTCACGTTGCTGAATGCGGTTTTGTTGTTATGTGTGTGTGTGTTTTATGTTGTTATGTGGTTTGTTTTTTTGTGATGAGTTTTTGTCTGCCGGTTTTGTCTTTGTCTTTATGGTTTTATGATACTGATTACCCCTTTGGTACACCTTTGCTTCTTACATTCGTATCATTTGTGCATTTTTACCTTCGTGTGTATTTTTACACATGTGTGCAAAAACTGCATGCAAAATTCAATTACGTACATGACATAGTACGTGTATGTAAATGCAATTGCTTGTTTAACAAAGATTAAATTTGCACATTTTGGAATTTTTTTTACATTTTGTTATTGGCTATTTGTTTTCGAAATGACCAAGTCACATTGAAAATAATATTACATCTCTGAAACAGAACAGTTGGTAAGATAATTTATTTTTGTTGGCACTGCACTGCTTTTTTGTCAGTTGGTTTCATCTGTTCAACCAATTGGTAGATTCTTATTTTTAATAATACCAACCAGTGGTCTGAAACAATTTTTGTAAATGTTTATGCTGACAACAGAGCCCGTAGCTAGAATTATCGAATCAGCTGATGACATGACGGCGGCACTGATAGCTCCCATTCCAAGTACAGAAACGGCAGTTGGACATAGATACTTGATAACTAAAGGCGCAACGTAGCTCCAGTCGTCAAAGGAAAATGTGGAATTCCCTGTGTAGGACGTCTGATTCCAGTCTACAGAAATGTAAAAGCATTGTGATCTTATTGAAAATGTAAATCGATACAGATGTGTACAAAATTGTATTGCTACAATCAGATTTTTTTTTAAATCGTTAACTAGTTTATATATATTTATTTGGAAATTCAAACTACTAAAATACAGAACAAATTTAAGTTTTTTTTGCCTACAAAAATGATGTCTCCCCCCCGTTTCCCAAAAAATATCTAAGTTCAAAAGACCAGAACTCCCACAAAAATTTGAGGATCCAATTTCCTGGTAACATGCATAACTACATATGGTGTCCTTCCTATATACCAAGTTTCATTGAATTCGGTTCAGTAGTTTCAGAGGAGTTGCGCTGACAAGATGATAAATAAGGATTTTCAGCAATTTTCTGAGTTCAAAGGGCCATAACTCCCACAAAAATTTGAGGATTAAAATTTCCTGGTGAATGCACAACTACATATGGTGTCCTTCCTACATACCAAGTGTCGTTGAATGTGGTTCAGCAGTTTTGGAGGAGTTGCGCTGACAAACTTTGTGACGGACAGACGGACGGACGGACGGACACGACAAATTACAATATGTCTTCCCAAAAAAGTTTTGGGGAGACATTTATATAGTAGTACATATGGTTACCCGTAGCAGACCCAATAACTCCAATAAAAGCAGAAGGGATACCAAGCAAAAGAACTACAACTCCAGCAACTACAGCGCCGTTTCTTGCAATTGTTGGTGACTTACAAGCAAGTAATCGTTGATAAATTGCCTGTGAATGAAATCTTAGTACAATATCCACAAGTTCTATTTAAACCTTAGTAGGATGTATCGTTATAATAAATATGTTAAACATTTTAAATACATACAATGTATGTGGAACATTTTAGGTGGAAGTTTCGTGCAGAGATTTATATTATATTTTACCAACCTTATTTATTATCATTCTAAGAAATATGACAAACCATTAGGATTTTTGCTGTATCAACTTAACACGATGTCTTAACAGTATTCTGTTTTTAATAATGTGTTTTCAAAGGACAATTGATCAAATTATGGAATAGAAAGATCTGCTTACCTCTTCAGAGCACCTGAATGTTCTTTTATTTAGACAAGAATTTACGCTGCTGAAGGCAGTTAAGTATAGTTATGTGTGTATTTTTGTTGTGTTGTGAGTTTCCCCACTTTTATTCGTCTTGTCTTTTATGTCGATTGTGTCTTAGCCCTTTCAGACTTATTGAATGTAACATTATCACTCGTTTGCTATAAGTCATATATAATCCTATTTTAATTCATCGATCCGGCTTGCAATCTTTTTTCATTCATTAGATTACTACATGTACATTTCTTATAAATATTGTGCGCAAAGGAATGGTCAGGAACAAAATCATTCTAAAATATTACCTAACCTTTGACATTAGCCCTTATTTAGGCCACCAGCATTTGCGTTGTCCGGAATGGTATCTTAACTCTGTTGTCAATATACGAGTGATCATGCATTTAATAAGTGGTCAATATAATTGTCAAAATCTGCGGCAGTTAGTCAGTTAAGACTTAAAAATAGTGATCGTTTTTCAAAACCTTATATTGAGTGATCATTCATTGTAAAAGTCAATTGTTCCGTCATATTCTGTGATTGGATTTCATTGGTATCGTTAAATCGGTAGTTTTCAAGTAAATTTGAAAAAGGTTTGCATAGAGTGTTTATTAAATGTAGAAGGTTAATTGCCCAGATTGAAGACGTTAAATGTAGCTATAAGTAATATTATGTACACTGCTCTTTTAGTATGTCAAACTGTTTCTATATTTGTAATGTTAATCTCTTTATATATTCTCTGTTTTCATATTTCAACTTGATTGATTAACACTTGTTGAAGAAATGCTTTGTCCTGTCATAAGCACAAGGGGCTTTAATTTTAGGCATTGATCTTTTTAATAGTCGAGTCCGTACTATTTTCAAGTAAATATGAATGAATGAAACCCAAGCTCACCTTGATTGTAAGTGTAAGGTAAATGCCTTTCAAGTACATATCAGTCTTTCAATTCAAGGCTATTAAAGATAGATAACTCAAATGTTATATATGAATCAAAAAAATTATAAGATTTAATTTTAACTAATAGTACAGTAGACGACAAGTAAAATTTTCAGATTTAATATACCCATCGGGTACACGGATAAGTTATATATCACTGTACAGCTAATTTTATAATCTTTCAGAAAAATGAGGTCGTAAAAAAATAAAAATAAAACTTTTCGCGAAAAAGGGAGAAAACTCGAACGGTCAGAAAATTGATAAATTTTGTTAATGAACTGTAAACTTCTGTAATTTAAATAAATCACTTTACAATAATAGAAAAAAGTGATTTTATAAAAGTTGAACATGTCTTCTTTCATATAAAGCAAGATATTTAACAGACAATACACACAATTTTGTAATCTGGACAGCTTTTCCTGCCAACCTGAGATTTTTTTTTTCAACAGTACAATTTTGAGCAGCCGGAAGTGATAAAAACAAACGCTTTTATTTTATTAAAACTGTTTTTTTCGAGGCACAAGACATCAATAATATTTTTCCTTATCGGTACAATCACAACCTGTCTAATTTTGCTAATTCAAATAGGCTTACAAAAGTGTCGAAAAAACAACACCATTATTTGATTCATATGAATTTTGTAGTTTTGGTTGTAAGGGTTTAAAATAAGTTGTTATGAAAGTATGAACACACAAAATTGTACAATATTATTTAAAAAAACACTTACACATAACCAGATTACAAAATCAACCATCAAATATTCCAAAAAGGGGACATTACACTTGAAACTCTTGTTTTACACACGTAAGAAAAAAAAGAAAAAAAGTTACTCAATAACGACACAATGACAATTTTCCATCGACTAAACACAAACAGAACAGAAAATAAAAATTTATTTAACATTTATTTCCACAAAACAATTCAATTTCTTCTTAAATTCTATTCCATTCGTTTATAACACACTGAAACACCCGGTTAGCCACTTGACATCTGTGACAACCACTTTTCCCTGTTAAAACAACTTCAATCATCTAAATTATTCTCATCTTCATTTGGTACAGATCTGGTAATTGTATTTCTGCACAATTCAGTGCCAAAGCATGTGCAAAGCTCAGTGCATGATAGGTTCTGCTCAAAACAAACACAGCTTTTTGAGCAAATAGACTTTCCTTTACAACAACAAATCAAGTCCTGAAGGAAATCAGATGACATTTGACCCTTAAAAAAAGTTGGAACTAAACCACCATCGATTTCCCAACCAAACTCTAATGGGGATTTTATCGGGGGTTGAGCTATGTTTGAAGAAATCCAAATGTAAGTTTGAAGATGTGCTCTAAGAACGTGCTATAGAAAGGTAGATTCACATGGTGGTAACTTAAGAAGACTTGCTTCTTTTTGTTTGGCTAATCTAACTCTTAAAGAGTTTAAATCGTTATGAAACGACATTTGCTTTCCTTTCTGATCGTAGAGAGAGGCAACAAATTTTCTACAAACTGGTAGAGCATCTTCAATATCACCATTACCAAATGTATCCAGATCCTTCATCTTCAGCAGGCTGTTTTTAACTACCTTATACACGGTTTTCTTTCCTATCCCAAACATTGACGATGTCGAGTCACACCCAGAGAGAGCATGTACAGCTGGTAAAATCTTACAAAAAATAGGATCAAGTGAATTCACAATTTCATGAACAGGAATGTACCGACGACCATCCTTATTTCCTGAAACAGTACCTGTGAGAAACCAAAATTCCTTTGTGTTTTTCATTTGATGGAAAAAATGCACAGCAAGAACAATAACATCTGTGTCTGGAGATCTGATTATAATCCGACCTTTTACCTGTTTTATTCCAAACTGCTTGTCTGCATGTAAAGCATGTAAAATCATTCGAGTATCTGCTTCCTCGTGTGAGCAAAATAGCTCCTTGCAATCAGATAATCCAGACGAACTTATGCTTTTAACAAATAAAGGATCATTAAAAAGTCCAGCTATGCAAAGTTCGTCGCCTTCTTTCAATGAATTTGTCAGTTCGTTACAATGTTCTAATACAAAGGACCCAAGGAACAATAATAACGACTTTTTGTTTTCCTTAACGCTCAAAAACTTCTTCCAATCAGGAATTTGTCTTCGTTCAATAACCTGGAAAACCTTTGTTGCAGAGAATGACTGTGCACGTCTATCTCGCTCAGCAGATTTTATAGAGTGCTCAACATCATATCTATCATATACATCAACTACAGAAGAAGCATTTACAAGACATGCCATTTGGGATTGAACACAATTTTTAGCAAGGTCGCCAAACGAGCGCAAGGACTTAACATTGGTTGACTGCAATAAGGCCATCCCATCTCTGATAAGTACTATGGACAACCTCTCAAATGGCTCAAGAAACGGACGAGATGTGCATTCAGTCTCGAGCTGATGGCAAAGATCTGATTTGCAGCTTTTTCTCATAGTTCCATCTTCGTGAAATAAGGCAGTTGGAATAGGACCAATAGGCAAAGACAGTACTTTGTCAACTGTAACATCATTCCGACTGTTTGCAAGAATAAGTGCTCTTCTGAAAATTACCTCTGGGTTTACGTGAACTGACTTAACTTCACCTGTTCTACATTTCAGTTTAGTCTTTTTTGTCATGTCTTCAAAAGTTTTAAGTTTTGATCTTGATATCGGGTTGTAAAAGTTTCCTGTTTGACCTTCAGAAAGTGTTTTGTCAATAAAGCTCTTTGCCATTTGACGCCCTTCGTCAACAGCTTCCAACAGAGATCTTTCTATCTCTCGTGACGCATGCATTCCAGTTGAAATATTAATTAACGATTCGGAATGTGCACAAACATCAAAAGGATCCGTCATACAATCTCGGATATGATCCACAATTGAACTCGTGTGCTCTTCGTCGCGTTTCAATGCTGACTTTTTACTTCGTCGTGTGATGTATCATCTGGGGGTGATATTCCAGAGCGCAGACGCATTTCAGACGAAAAGTCCGCTAGGACGTGTCGAGTAAGGGACCACCGAAGGAGCGATGACTTTTGTCTGGTGAGACCAACTATACCACCAGTGCCTTTTGAATCTCTTATAACCGTTTTTTCGACGGCCATGTCGCTCCAAATACCATTAAATGCACTGGCTCTCTGTCGAATGGAAAATTGTCCAGATTCAAAAGCTTCCCGAACACTTGATGGAAGATTCAGCATGTCAAGAAGATACACTGGAAGCCATCTTGAATAATTCACTCGGTTTGTTGTAAATAAATATGGAAGCATCGCGGAGACAGAATTGCTGTGTAAATCCCAAACTCCTTCTCGCTCTGAGCGGATATTTGTTATCATGATTTCAACAGCTGCAAGGAACATATCCCAAAATTTAAATGTTTTAGAAGATCTACAACCATTTGTTCTGAATTCGTCAAACAGGGGGAGAAGGTGGCTTCGAATCAAGGATGAGACATTTGAAATCTTTGTAACGACATTACTGTTTCTATCAAAAAAATCAGAAAGCTCAGCTGCCAGCTCCCAGAGTTCACCTGGTATCAACTTTGTATAATCTTTATCATCACACCATTGAAAGAAAGCACACAATCTCACATAACTCAAAGCCTCATACGTTAATATGATACCACGGACGCCTCTGTTGAATTGCTTTCCCAAAAGCATTTGGTCAGCTGTATTAGCAGCATATACACCAGAATCTATCAGCAAGTCACTTAGCCCAGCACTACCCCATACTTTGCCAATGGCGGCAATAAAACATGATAAGGTATGGAACCCACCCAGGCGTAGTATGTGCGTCCGAAACTGTTCAGGCATTGCAAGCTGAACTTGTTTTGCAATTGCATATAATTGCTGGTCGAAAGTCTGGATAGAGTGTTGTTGACCTAATGCCAACGTCATGTCTGCACATTTTTTTATTGTCGTATAGACAGTAGCCATATCACTAGGCTGGGAATCTACGACAGGTGGATACGATGAAACCGTAAAGTCGGGTTTGTACGTCGACAGAGTGCTGTTATATCCGGTCCAAAAAGGGATACGTTGATTGCTAGGGAATGTGAAGGGTAAGGCAAGGGGTATACCTCTGTGCAGACTTCTCATAAGGACCCAAACAAATTCAGGCTCATTTGAAACCTTAGCCTTGTCAAAAATCTTTTCGGCAGCATTCTGTACACGATTTGGGGTACACTTAATTTTGGGTTTCGCAAATGGCAAAACACTTGATAATTTTGCAGCGGTTTCGGTTATCTCGAGAGAGCGGTCTGGACATCGCTTTACTTTAAACTGTCGTAAGCAGTTTTGTACTGAGGAATCAACGCTCTGGAAGACAGCTCTTGCCATAGAGTGGAAGGTATCCTTCCCGTCTATGGTTTCGGTGTTTATATCAATATTGTCCGCCCCTTCTTGTATCAAGTGTCCGCCTTCATTTATAGACACAATGCCATCAGGAACATAAATATCATCTTGAACTTTGCCAACTTCATGATGTGCAATACTTGTAGTATAACGCCTGATTTCATCATAAGACACACAAAAACCATGGGAGTGTAAGGTGTCTATCAAGTGCCGAGATCCATATTCGTGATATAACTGCACCCCTAAACCTAAATGAAAAGGAGTGAAACTTTGCCTTGAAACAGAGATGATTGAATCAGCGATACCAAGAACTTTTCTAAGTTTATCCGTGTGCATGACATACGGTTCGCCAAGAGTTGAATAAGACTTAACATCAAGTAACCAGCACAAAAATTTTACAACTGACTTAGGCAGTTTATCAACATCAGACGCCAACGATACCTCATTTGCAGATGGATAGTCTTCCACTGCAATCACCATATTTTCCATCTCTTGCCTTAAAATACTTACTGCTGAGTGTAAGATTTGGTCATCTGAAAACGTATCCACGGCTTGTAAGCTTTCTTCTACCTCTGACTCTTTCAGTTTGGTTTTGCACTGGTTTAATGTCGCAATGGCATCACCCAATGAAATTTCTGTACTGAAAACAAGACTTGATTTTCCTTGTCCACGCTGACCATGTATCACAATAGATTCCTTAAAATGTTTCAACAGTCGTTCTTGAAGCTTAACTGTATTATATGCAGAAGATATATTTGAGGGCAAATATGTTTGGAACAGTTCTAATAATTGTGTCAATAGAAATACCTTTTTATGCACAAACAGGTCAGCATTTAGATCTTGTACAAACTTTTGAAATGCTTCTTCATGAGTTGAACCAACGGATGTCTCATCAAGTTCATGTTTTGCATTTGCTTGTTTTAAATATTTGGCTATGCATCTATTGTGATAGATTCCGCTCTCCATAACTTCATCAAAATCAAGTAAACGTATCATTCTGGCGTCATTATGACTAATGGCGCATTGCTTCAGATTTTCCAAACGCTCTACAGATTTAATCTTGTGCACTTTAAAATCTTGTTTATTGGCACTTTTTTGGCAAAACAAACACAAATTCCAAGAGAATTCCTTGTAGTCAGAGCGTGTAACAATGGTAGACTTAGCTAAGGAAGAACCTTTAGTCTCTTTTTTACTACTAGCATTGGCACTAACTTGATCACATTTTATTGCGCTCATATTTTGCTTACTGGTGTAGCTTTTGTAACAATTGCGATGATACGTTGCTTTAAACGAGCTTGATATAAACATTTCCACAGTTGATAGCTCTTGTATAACTCGGTTATACACTTCGTCCTTTCTAAATTCCATTGCCGCGACGAAACTTTTTTTGCCGACTTCTCTCATACAAATTAAAGGCACACCATCGGAACTTTGACAAATAATACATTTATCCCAGTTAATACCAACTTTTTGCTTTTTGCGCGACGATGGGGTAAGTTTAAGTGGACTTCCAAAAGATGCCATAATGAAAAAAATATCACTCTAACATAAAAACCTCAACAACACATCACATCAAACTACTAACCCAAACCACAATATAAGACTTAACTATGAAATAAAAGCGCAAACAGAAACAACGTTGAAAAATACACAAACTGAAACAAATATTTCAAACAACATGCAACAATTTGAATTGGTTTTAATCTAAGAGTACTGCGTGTACTATAAGATTTACTATAAGTAATGAGAGCTCAGTGAGTAAATTGTTGTCCTAATTAATGACACGCCAATAAATACGAATAATTTTCGGTGAGCACTGTTTCCGCATTATGTTTTTGACATGATAAAAAAAATTCTTTTTACAATTGTGTAGCGGAAAAAAATATTTGGGGAGTAAAAATTGACAAAAATGATTGTAATGATATAAAGTTTTATTTAATTTAGTTTTTTAGCTGTTTTTGTATGTGTACTTTTAATGACAAATGAAAACATGCATTATTTTACTATACAAATAGGCCGATTTAAAATTGATATTTCTCATAAACTAATCGTATTAAATTAATATTTTAATGCTTAAAAGCTACTATAAACCTTTCTTTTTAAAGCAATGTATTGTAGAAAATTGTACAATGCCGTCAAGTCCCAATATTTTTTTATTACTGAACGCATGCAAAGGATTTGGATTAGGGTACCTCCACGAAATCCCGAATATCTCAAAAACTTACATTACGATTTTTTTACGACCTCGCGAAAATAAAAATATAAAGATTTTTCTATCGTTCAAGCCTAGTTTTAGCCGTGTACCTTTCCGGTATATTAAACTCGCGATTTAAACACAATTTCGTAACCCGTCTACTGTACTATAAGAACTAAGGGAATTTATATTGTCTATTACCTGCCATGTTATACTACCTCCAAGACAAAGCAACCATGTATCAATGTAAACTCCCGTCAGTCTGACGTCTAGTGTCCCTTTCCACGTGTCCTGAATTCTGTCAAAATCTACCGCTGGATGTGTCCCAGCAAATGGTAGTATTAACACCTAGCATAAAAATAAAGTTTTAGATAGACTTGCAAGAACTGGATGGGTTAGTTTTAATATATTTTTTAAGGAGATAGGTTACAACAAAGTTGTGCAGGTTGATTTGTAAAAAAAATTTAAAAACTTATGTGTTTGATTTTGAAGTTTTTACTTGAAAATATAATTATTTGAGTTCTTATATTTGCAATGTTGAGGTAACACACACGTATTACTGCAAACTTGTCATGCTTTTTCTTCATCACTTATACAAAAAAAATATTTGAAAAAAATTAATAGACAAAACTTTAGAAAATTTCAAAAAAGTCAGTGATCCTAAACATTTGCACGCGAGTGTATCTAAAAGACAACAAAACAAAAATATTCCACGTTAAGTCACATGCGATCCGGGTCATCTCGGAAAAAAACCAAAATGTCTCGTGTTTTTTATATCGCCCATTAAAAATTTATAAATTATGATATAATCTGAAAATGTTGTATGATTTTTTTATGAAGAATATATTTCAGCGAAGATAAAAGCGTTGGTTCTTTGGACTTAGATTAAATATCTACGATGCTGATAGGACAGGGCTTCTTGCGGTAATAAATCCCTTTTCTCCCTTGCGCTAGCTTTATGAAACGGCATAAAAAACCATATTGCAGATGTAATTTAAAAAAATTGAATTAAAAATTATATTCATTCTCATGGCGGTTATTCATTTAATGAAGAAGTAACAAATTTTAGAATAAATCTTACCACACCAACTAATATAAAGAACAGTTGAACGACATCCGTGTATGCCACGGAATAGAGTCCACCAAATAATGTGTATCCGATAGCTACACAGGCGGATACTATAATACATATCGATGTATCCAGATCTAAAACTATGGCAAGAGTACTTCCTGTAATGAATAGTAAAATAAGCACTTATAACGAACTGTTTTGTATAGTATATATGTACTGCCATTTTCATGGGTGCTTTAGAATTCATTATTATAAACCAAAATGAAGTTTTAACGAAAGTAAAAAAAAATATGCACAGGTATTGCACGAGAACAAAAAAGCAAACAGTTGTGGTGACCTATCCTTTATCTTCTTAAGTTTGTCCGATACATGTCTCCAGCAATTTGTATTCCGATGAACTTTAAATTTTAGACAACACTACATGTATAGCAGCACTCGATCTTTTATTATTAATAGTATATTTATTCTTACCCAAAGCCGCAAAAACAGCTGCTTCCCAAAACAAGTCACCTAGAAGTTCTGGTATGAACAACAAACTTCCTGTTTTATTGCCATACTTTTCTTGGAGAGGGTCTATAATAGTTGTATAGTTTCCTTTTCGGACCTTTGGCACATAAACTAAGGCAGCTAGGTGTGGATAAAACATTAGAAATTATTTGAAATTGCTAAAACTTAATGCGGTTTCTACCACGTTGTTGTGTTAGCTATAGAATATCAAATTTATTCCCTTAGATGTTAGAAATTTCAAAATCACTGAGAACTTAGTTAGGGAATCATATTCTCTATGGAATAAAGGTAAACAATGGTTAAAAGGTTGGTAATATATTGCACCTTGAAATAAAATTTTCTCCAGAGTTGCTTTAGTGTTTTATACGAGACTTTAGAACTGGATAAATTAGAAAGAAATAGGCGAAATTCGCTTTTAAAACGTTAAACAGATGCAAATATTTTAAGTCTTTAAGTATTTGAGTCTCAGAAAAAGAACAAAGTACGAAGATCAAATATCGACATGCTCAACTTTCTTATAGACAACATATTTGATAAGTGGACGTGTTTTTTTCAGCAAACAATAGAGATTCCAATGGACACTAATTGTGCAACTTTCCTTGGTTCTCCATTCAGATGAATAGACTTCTTACTTCTCACTTCTAGACAAAAAGATCGTTGACTAGCTCTTTCTCTTTTAATCTCACTTTCCTTTATATTGATGATGTCGTTTAACTGAACAATTCTCGATTTGGTGTCTTTCTCCATCTCATATATCCTCAGGAACTTGAGATAAAGGACACAACGGAATCGGGATAGTCTACTTCATACATGTATTTAGATCTAAATCTCGTCATGGAAAACTTAAAAAAAAAAACTTTTCAATCGCCAACTTTCCCTTCTTGTGTAGCAACATTCCGTCTGCTCCAGCTGATCACAATCGTATCACAGTTGATTCGTTACTCAAGAGCTCGCGTGAATTACATCGATTTCCTTGACAGAACCGTTTAACACCAAAACTTATCATACAGGGTAATGTTGCTCCTCAGTTGCTGTCTTAACTTTAGAAACTTTACGGAAGATATCATGCACTTATAGACAAATATGGGATTTCTATCTCTCAGATGAATGCGGATGTTGGTTTGTCAAAATTTTTGTTATGCCTTCCTTTACTGGATTTGACAAACTCTATTGATAATTTATTGGCAATGCAATGGGTGTGCAATAGCAAACAGGAAATGCTTACTCTTCTGGAGCAACTGAGTTCACTCCCGTTACGACTTGGTATCGCTTTGTTGATTTTTGTTCGGTTGATTTTGTGGGTTTTTGTTTTATATTTGTGTTTCTTCGTGCTGTTCTCGTACGTGTTTACTGGTTTTGTCGTTGCCTTTTATGAGTTTCGACACTCGAATGCTCAATTGATGCCTCTTTGCTTCTTCCATGAAAGCAATGCATCTGAGAACATCTAAAAGGGAATATTATATGGAAACATAGCTTGTCATGTCATGTTAAATGTCATTCTAATATATTAGTAAATACAAAATGCACTACGTACATGACGTCTATTGCTCTTTTTTATTGACAAGGTTGGGCGGAGCTTAACTTTCTCGGTCTTTAAAGTGAGATTTAAAGGAAGAAATCCGAAATATTTGACCCATGACCAACCAGGTTAATAAAATAGAGTAGTACATTCGCTATAAACATCTAAATTTGAAGTTAGCACTGTCAGTACTGAGCACAATATATTACATTCAGTAAACCACAAAAAGTTGATTAATAGTGATTTTTGTACACTGGAACATAGTTCCGAAAAGTGAAAAAATAGAAACGTCAAAAGGACAAAACTTTGCAAATAGGCAATTAACTGTTTTATTTGAATCTGTTGGTAGTAATGTAAAACTGAAAGACTTCTTACTAGCACAAAAACTAATTGTTTTAAATGATAATTATAGAATATATATGGAGTTTTGCAAAATCAGTACAAAGTACAAACCAATAATGAGGGAAATATTATAGCCAACAGGTGCTATTGTCCATACAAGTCCATTCCTAGCCATGACTTCCGCTGTTCCATTTATACCAACTACTGTAGCTGCAAGTGCAATTAAACTTCTTTGTTGTATTTTCCATACCCAGTAAGAGGTTTAGGGTTAAAAATGGATAGTTTTAACATATTTGTCTTCTTTGTACGGCTTAAAAATATAGCAACATCTGGATAAAACTCGCAACGGCTTTTTATTTTACTTAGTGAGATTACTTTTGTAGCTTTTTCCATGCACATTCTTTCCAATAAAGCTGTACCCCAATTAAATTAAAATGACCACTAAACAGCATCTCATATAAAAGTAAGTGAATGGATTAATGATGATAATTGAACTCGAAGATCAAGCAAATAATAACTGTCAATATTTAGATAAGCTAAAAAATACAAAAAAATATATTGGCAAAATCACGGCAACCAATGTCCTTAATCACAACTCCAGGTTATGCAAGGAAGTTCGTTTGGAGAAATGTCTGGTTATGGTTTTCGGGAAGAGTTTTTTTTTGGTAAGTTTGATCTTATTTTTCATGCTAATTTCAAGCTAAAAAATACAAAAAAAAATATATTAGCAAAATCATGGCAACCAATGTCCTTAATCACAACTCCAGGTTATGCAAGGAAGTTCGTTTGGAGAAATGTCTGGTTATGATTTTCGGGAAGAGTTTTTTTTGGTAAGTTTGATCTTATTTTTCATGCTAAATGTCATTCCTCACCTTCTTGTGAAAAATCGGAGAATGTTGTTCAGTTGTATCTATGACTTATTTCATGATAATATTTCACTGCAGATCGTTACAAATATTTTTTTTGGTGGACATGTCTAATATTTACACCGTTATCTTCCCGGCCAAAAATGTGATTATATTCAGCAACAGATTACCATGATACACGTATTGGTATTTTTCAAAACTGTAGTCATTCCTATAGCTGACTATATTCTCCTAATTGTTTAAATAAGGCTTGGAATGACAATATAACTGAAAACTTAAAGCGCACTTATCATTAACCGTACGTTCTCCAAACGAATATTCCGCATAACCTGGAGTTGTGATTTAGGACATTGGTGGCCGTGAAAATAAATCATATACATGAAAGGCATGAATACAAATTATTTTGTAAGTCGCACTCCTGTCTTTTATAGTATTCCTTTGTGTATGTGTGATTGCTTTATTTGTAGAAATCATAAAAAAATACACATGTATGCTATAAATACAATACTAGTATGTATATTTATATGTGTAGTTTTAGCTGTATGTGTACATAATCTGTAAAAAACAAATAAAATATTAGTCATACAAATGATATGAATCTTAGCTCCATGTTTGATACTAATTAAAGGTAACTGGTAATCATAATACACCTCATGGGCGGTTAAAATTATTTGCTTCGCGTTTTGATGTAAGTTGTATCGGTGGTATATTATGCTCCGATATCAATTAGCTTTGTGATTAATAAGATGCAATATAAATCTATATAGTAGAATTAATAAATTACCAGCAGTCGTAAGAATAGTTACAAATAAACCAAGGCTTCTTCCTGCAAGCAGTAGTTCTGATGTCTCCCCATTTTTGTTTTTCCTACCAGCAATCAGCCCTACTACTAAGATAACGATGTAGAATACCACGACACTAATGATGCCAGGAATATCGGCAGCCATTTCTCACTTCCTCTACATGTATATAAAAAATCAAATTTTAACAAATCAAACATAAACAATCTGTGGTTGAATTCTCTGTCAGAGAAACCGATTTTCAAAGGTTTGATTAAATAAACACACTATTGATCTAGCCCATTGCCTCTGGAGTGATAATTCAGGTCTTGATTTGTAAGTTACAAAGAATGGGGTTTGTACACCTGTTTGTCGTTAGGATTGTCTGAAACATCTTATTGTCGATGCTTTTTCCTGGAGACCTGGTTTTCGTCACCATCAAAACTGACCACCAAGTATGGTCAAATTAAAACGCTGTAGACATAATGTGTTTGACGCGTAAGTTCAAATTCAATTCCAGTAGCTTATTTTCAAATCCAATCCAATAGTGTCCAGTTTAAAAACTCTTGATTTTACTGGACATGATATTGATTTACTTATATTTACTTTATTTATTTACACTGAATTTCTTAAAATACTGGACACTTTGAGGTTCCGGTAAATCTAGAAGTTGTCAAGTAGGATTTGTCCGTTTCAGTAGTGTATCTATTTTTCATTATTTTGATTGCATTATTGTTTATGAAAATTTCGGGAAGAGTAATAAAACAGAAATTTGACAAGGTTGTCTTTAGATTTACCATGCAATGCGGAAGGGAACATTTGGAAGATCTGATTTATATCAGATTGTCTATATTTCTAGTTTTGGTAAAACATCTTATGCAGATAGATTTATTAAACCACGATCCAAATTGCAGTGTTTTTCACATTTGTCACATTACGAAGAGAAAATTTATTTCTTTGCATTTTAATGGGTACAAAATGTGCCTCTCTCCTCGCCGACATTTAATATTGTTCTTGCTATACGAGAAAGTAATAAGTCATTTTTGACCGTCCAAAACTATTGAACAAAAGACGGAAACACGAATAGTAATGCTGCTGTGTATATGTATCTTAAAAGACTAGCTAATAACATTCAATAAATATGTTATGTTAAGACAGAAATAACCCATTAAAGTGCGGACACTACAAAGGTTGAAAAGTTTGACTTAAATGTCCATACTGAACACACATCTATATTTCGTATCACCAACAGAAAAAACTGTATTCTTTTAGAATGATCCTTGTTGGTTGTTGCTTTACTCCCGGGCAGAATGCATTCAGATATATCATAGAGATGAGCATTAAAGGGGATTCATAATATAAAAATTGAATGATGATAAAGTAGATGTAAGTAAGTTATCGTACGGAATAAATTTCTACAGACTAGGACCATCGCCATAAGTCCGCATATCTTGAAAAGATGTAAGAAACATCGAAGTGTTTTGTTATGCCCGAGGTCAACGACCGAGGGCAAAAGAACATGAGGGGTTTCTGACACCGAGGGCAAAGTTCTTAAACTTTCAGAACTGTTGTCCGGAAGTATGCATTGAATAACTGTTTTTACCTTACATGTCAAATCATTTTGCGGGCAATAGTTCATTTGATATACTTTTGTCTGGGCAATGATTCATTTGGTTTATTGATTTATTATTTTTTTTCAGGCAAAAGTTAATTAAATATCTGTCCTGTGTTGATAAATTTCACCTAGAGTATGGTTTTATAAAATTGAACATTATTGTAAAAAAAGCCAAATATTATTCCTTTTCAATTAAGAATTTATTTATAAGGTAATGATTTAACTAACTAGTTAACCTAACCAAAAAAGTCATGTAAGTTATTGGCATCTTCACCTGTCGTTCATTGTCTTTTCATTATTTTTTTCTAAGTTCTTCTTTAATTTTATAAAACCCTTAAAAAGATTGATTTGTGATTGTGTTCACATTTGAGCTTTAGAGTGTCTACACTTATTTTGAAGTATGTACCCATCAATGTACGATCCTGGTCGCTGTTGCTATAAAGAACAGAGTGAGAACTATTATGGTTTTTAGTTTATTATGAAAAGGTTTAAGTGAAAGAGAAAATATGTACAGCACCTAGTTCTTTAAGCTTCACAAACTCTTCAACACTCAATGCATTTGTATATGATAATCATATGGAGTCAATATTGCGTAATTAACCTGTTTTAATGGTCCCTTATGTGCGTGTTTTAAGTTGTTGTGGTGCCATCGTGTTGCATTTGGTGTAATTCATATTGTTGTCCTGCGGTTTTGTCCTTTGAACAACAAAGTCAAACCTAACATTAATATTGTTTGGCCTAACAAGTAAGTTTAACTTTACACATATATTGAATATTTTTTTGCGTAAAAAAACATTTTTGAAAAATATACTTTTAGATTAAGATCTTTTAAAAACAGGGAAGGTGGTGTACTTTTACGTAAACTTGTAAGAACACTATACAAATTGGAAGAAATTTATGATAATAATAAAACCTTTCGACGCCCACTTTGGTACTTAAATGACTAGTATTTTGGAAAATAAAATCAAGGTCTCTATACATAAGTGCTTTTGAATATGTATGGGATATTTAAATCTAATGGTTCATAATTTAGACCATTCCAGATTCTTAATTAAGTATCAGGAAGAGACTGCATTTATCTTTAAAAAAACGTATAAAACCTGCACTTTTTACATTTCAAAGTTACAAAACTGTTACCCAACAAAGGTTGGGCCCCCAAAAAACTAGTTTTATCTCGCCACATTTTATATGTGCCTGTCCTTAGCCAGGAATCTTTTGTTTGTACTTGTCTTTTCGATGTTTTCTGTTCCTTGTTTAAGAAGGGGGTCTATCTGCGACTATTTCAGGACTGTATTTGAATTATATGCATTTTATTAAGACCAAACCCAGAACCGCGAGCAGTGCCAACTGGCCTCGTTAAAGGCTGCTGGCGGTTGTCCATTGTTTTTCTGAATTGCCGCTTGATTGTGGGCTGTGTGGCGTACACTTATTCCTCATCTCATTATTTTCTATCTGTTATGAAATCATAATAAACCGTTCTACATATGGTTCAAGGTCTAAGTCTTCTGACATTTTTACACTGTTATCACAAGTTTTTTTGTATGATTGAATTCAAATCAATATGACGTTCAAATAAACATTACGACATCAATTTCACCTTTGCACTGAAAAATTAGTTTGAACAATTTGAAATAAACGTTAATAAAGTCGCCGCTTAACCATGTTAACTATCGACTTTTTCCGATTTTAACAAAATTTGATTTTATGCATATTTTGTGTATCGATACGAATTCTTTTTAGTAAATGCAGTTTCAAAATTCCTATTTTATAACCAGCCAACCATGCATCACTTTCGTACATTTGGCTATATAACATAAATAAAACATGTTGAAAGTTGGAGAATTCAAGCTCCCAACATGCAATATACGGATGTAAGAAAAAATGTCAGTTGCACAATACGTCAAATGTAAAATGAAACAATTATAAAACTAAAGGCTCCCAGGAGCCTGACTCTCTCACCTGACTTCAATGACTGATGGAATGAAAATAATTTGGGGTATCTGAGGTGAAAAACTTCAATAAAAGATCCACCTTATAGTGAAGGCTAAGCCAACCATTCAATCAAACAAAAGCTTTTCTTAATCTTTTATAGGTTTAATCTGCGAGGCAATCACCCAAAATTGACAATTAGGGGTCATTACTTTTATAGGGGGTCATCTGAAAGCTACAGCCTAATGGATATTTTTCAAGAACTTATTGTACTGAAGATTTAAGCAATCAATATTTTTTTCTTTATCTGAAACAGCTTTAATTCTATAGGTCAAGTACACAAAAAAACCATTCTTTTCACTTTTAACCTTTAAAGATCATAACCCCCATTAAAAGTCATCTGACAATTTTGACCCTGAAATCATTTTTGATGATCTCGTTGAGCTTTAAAATTCTCCGGTGCTAACTTTTCCTCTAGCAATTACAGTTTTCAAATTCAGGTCCAACAACTGTGAACATGGTAAATTTAGACGATTAAGGGCCAATAACTTCTATAAGGAGTCGTCCAACAACTTTGACTCAATGGAGAGTTCTGTGTTTCTTTTGATGCTGAAGACGGAAGGTTGCTTCGGATTTTCTCTATCTCTTATACCCTTTGAGTTATAAGCTTAAAACTATGGTCTAACTCCCCTGTTCTATTTTTAGCTACGACAGCCAAACTTGGTGTCAAAGCAATTCAATCAGTGGTTTTAGATTTTTTAAGAAAATTAATGGACAGACAACGGACGACGGACGCTTAACGATGACAATAGCTCACCTGACAGGTGAGCTAAAAAATGAGAAGAACATTTCGATTTGGAGCTAGGTGAGGATTAGCCAGGATGACCACATTTCTTGCTTCAGAGTTCCATAAAGTACAGGATGGATTTTGAAATGAGATATAAATGACCAAATGCAAGCCCTTGTGTTTAAAAGCAAAACAATTCATCATGTTTCATCACAAACACGAATGTTACGATAAATTTTATATGTTCTTACATTTTTTGTTCTAGAAACGATTCTAATCCTATGTATTCCGTTCATGTTTAAACTTTATATTTGCACAACATATTTATCTCTCTGTGTGTGTGTTGGTGTTTAAAGCCCTCTATCGACGCACCTATGCCATGTAGTGCGGTCAGTTTTAATGATGGTGGTGCGGGAAACCGGAGTACCGGAGGAAACCACCGACCTTGGGCAGGTCACTGACAAACCTAATCACATACAGTTGGGGAAGTATGTTTATCTGTAGGGATAAATATAGGTAGTGGATCTGGGTTTTAGTCAGCCCCCAACGACAACGAGGCATTCCCAGGATTCCTCGCCCTCTTGATCGCCGCCATTGAAGATATACAGACGTATTATATGTAAACCAGCAATCGGGAGCCATCACTACACAGGTGAGTTCGTACGTCAGTTAAGCCATTAGGGTAATCACTTTACTGGTGCTGCGAGCTCATTTCGAGCCTTATTCAACCATATTTGACTCGGGGTCGCAGTTTTTTTGTGGTTGAGCCGACGGGTTCTCAACGGGACGTTCGTTGAGCACCCAGGGTTTGGAGAAACAGTTTAGAAGTTAGGTTTATTCCTGGGAGGGATAAACCTGCCGTTTACTAAATCGTAGAAGGCATTGAGAGTGTTTTTTTTCGATTATCAACCGTTGAAGTGAAAATTTTGTCGACTGAAACCCATTTTCTGACGAGGGTCTCGGGAACCAGTTCCGGAAGTTGCACCAACGGAAGTCAAATAGATAATTTGTAAACAAACCAAAATTTAATCGAAAAAAACAGTACTCGCTGCCCCTTTTCAGAAGGGGCATCGGTAGTGTTTCAGTAACATTCGACCCGTTGGTTCGAACCTGTGTTTAAATGAAACATTTAATTAGTTTTTTCCATATTTTGTGTGATTTTTGTACTTAGAGATTTTTAACAGTGACTTGTATATATTTTGTTGTCACTTGTCTTCACATCCCATACTATATTGTGTATATATATATCGTTCCCTTTTCCAGATTGGAGTTTCAAGTTATTCATAGAGTTCCAGTTTATATTTTCTTGAATAAAATATTTTTTTGTGTTGAATAAACTTTTGACACACTTGTGTGAATTTTGACTTTGAATATTGATTGTATCTATATTAGTAAACCTATATAATAGTAAGCTGTTACACTAGTAAACATGTCGAGGGTGTTTATTAGTCCGATCTAATGAGACTGCCAGGGGTGGGGTCCGTCGTAGCCCGGAACATTATCAATTCGAGGGAGGACAGGGGGTACCTGATCAAAGATGATTTATATATGGTGAGTCAACCAGGGACACCCGCCCCTCCAAGACAGGGGTGGACAGAAACACCACGTAGTAGTTATGGTCAGTGGGCTAACAGTGGCTCTTCCTCTGGACACCAGGTAAGACCCCGAGGCTATGGAACACCAGACTCAAACTACAGACAGGAGCCAACGTCAGGTAATTATGGAGGACCCAGGGGACCACCCAGGTAGCCGGAGGTACCCTACCTAGGGTCCCATGCGACAAGATGTGAGGCCAGATCGAGGGAACCCTAACCAAGGCCAGGGGTTCCACCTACATAAGAATGGTAAGGGAAACTGACAGGCTTTTTTCACCAAGTTTACCAGATGTTCAGAAGGGTGTGGTTGGGATGCTTAGTGACCAACTTCGCTTTTGCTTAGAGAGCAAGGCCTCTGAACTATTTGCCCTTATAGCCGAGAGGAACAGGGAGTTGGATTACACTCAACTAGTGAGTAAGCTGGGTTCCGCGATATCCCAGAGACAGCCCAAATCCAATTTCAGAATGCGCGACAGGGCAATGACGAGTCATTAGAGGATTGGGCCGACCGCAAAAAATTAAATTACCGCAAAATTTCCAGTTATACGGTATGTCAAGGCCAGAAGTGTGGTACGGCAGATAGGTAGCCGAGAGGACTCTCAAGAGACCCATAAGAGTGAGAGGGCCCCAATGATACGAGCTACTGGGGCCCCCAGGACAGGTCTCTGGAGCTCCAAAGTGAGATGGGGAAGCTCAGGGGTGACCTGAAGGGGTTCAAAAATGAAATGAGGCAGTTTAGGGAGGAACCGATGAGCCAGTTTAAGGAGCTCACCCTCGGTCTGAAGTCACCCAGGCGTTGCCCCTCACCGGGTAAGAAAGAGTCTTTTAATTGCAGAGAGAAGGGACACTATAAGAGGGACTGCCCTAGGTGACGGAGACGGTCCGGTTAACGCAGCCCTTCATCAGGCTCCAGGGGCTTCGAAGGAGGTTGTTTTAGCTGTGGACAGACAGGCCATGTAAAAAGAGACTGTCCAGAGCTCAGAAACCGGGACAGAAAAGTGTCCTTCAGAGATGGCAATCAGAGTCCAGACAACATGCCGTTAAACTCAAACGGGTTCACTCGGGAGGCCAGAGTGAGCCCCAGAAGGTAGAAGAGGGCCTCATCGAAAGTCATGTGGAGGAGGGTGGAAGTCTAGAGGGTGTGAGCCAGGTAACCGGAGACCCAACAATACCGTGCAGGGAGGTAGTGCTGTACCCTACCTCAAAGGAGCAGTGGGCCAATTTAAGTGAGAATGGGCTTAGATTGAAGGGGGTGAGGTGACAGTTTTGTGGACTGAGATATGAGGTGATAGTAGATTGGGATTTTACAGCCATTAAGGAGGGAGTAGGAGTAAGGTCTCTGAGTCAGAATATGTTGGTTTTGGGAGTGTAATACCAACAGAGTGTATATTAGGAAGAATACCTAACTTACCGGCTGAGGCTGAGGGCGGCCCTGACGCAGGGCCACAGGGGGTTAATTTAAACCCTGACTTGGGAGAGGAACTTGTAAAAGTGCTTGTCACTTGTTTTCCAATCCCAATCAATAGCATTTGTTTGTATTAATGTCATCTTGTTTACTAATAATAAAATATTGTTTACACTAAACCCTGACTTAAATACTACCAAGGCACTTCCGGTGCTGGTCCCAGCTCAGTTAGCCCCTCAAGATGACCTGGAGGCTAACGAAATCCCGCCGGATGGGGCGGAACCGGGTTCCAAGTAGGTAGAGCTAGGTCAGGGTGTACAACAGGTGTCAGCAGCAGAGACCGACGATGACACTAGCAGTCTAGGTTCCTTGTCTGAAGATGATGACGACTTGACCGTCATTGAGAACCATAATGAGGTACAGGAAGTGTTTGTTCGTAGTCTTGGGTCGAAGTAAGGCCATCAGGTGTCTGTAAAGCTTCAGGGTCATGAGTTGATGGCAGCGGTGGACACCGCAGCCGATGTTACCCTAATTTCAGAAGCGGTTAATCGTTCCTTGTCGAATCCCCCACCCATGAAAGGACAGGGTCTCCTTTGTGCAGCAGGGGATAAGAATGAATTGCTTTGTGGTAGGGCCAGCAAAGTTAGAACGTGGGTCAAAGGTCATCGAGTTGGACCTCCATGTGGCTCCTATAAGGGATGATATGTTGTTGAGGGATGACATCATAACCCCAAAAGGAATTGATCTAGAGTTTTCAAAGGGGTTGCTGACTATGGGTGATGAAAAGCTTCCCATTGTCAGGGGTAAGACAAACCTGCGACTCAAGTTTCTGGGGTGTTCACCAAAGAGAAGCTGAGGGTTTCCCCGAATTCGGTGATGATAGCTACTTGCGTAGCAGAAGGTCTTCCGCGGTCGGGGACCTATATGATAGAATCAGGGATCATGGCGGAGCTAATGCTCTCAAGGACAGTGCGAGATGAGAGTCAGGACCCAGTGGTCTGCCTGATTAATGCTTGGGACGACTTGGTAGTAGTGGAGAAGGGAGAAGAAATCGCAACTGCGGTAAGGGTAGAAGTTGCATTGCAGTCAGAGCAGGCGTGAGGCAAGTGAGAGTGGGCAGTGAGACTAAGGAGGAGCTAGGAGAGCTGCCCGAGCACCTAACGGACCTGTTCGAGAGGTCTAAGGGGTTATTAACTGAGAACCAGCAAGCGGATCTATGGAAGCTGCTGGTGGAATTTACTGACGTGTTCGCAGCTAGTGAATTCGATCTTGGGTCCTTCACTGCAATCGAGCACACCGTAGACACCGGTGATCACCCTCCCATTAAGAGTCGAATGAGGCGAACCCCCTTAGGGTTTGCCTAAGAAGAAGAAGCTAATTTGAAGAAGATGATGGATGCAGGGGTGATCCAACCCTCAGTGTCAGAATGATGCTCGGCCCCAGTCATTGTCAGGAAACGAGATGGTGTGGTAAGGTGGTGCGTGGACAACTGGGCTTTGAATGCCATTACCACCAAGGACATGTTCCCCCTCCCTCTGGTGGGGAGTGAATCGACACGCTGGCCGGAAACCGTTAGTTCTCCACACTTGACGCCAACTCAGCCTACTGGCAAGTCAAGATCAAGAAGGACCGACCAAAACTGCGTTCATTTCAAAGCATGGACTCTTTGAATTTGTGAGGATGGCGTTTGGCCTCTGCAATTCGCCCGCATGTACCTAGTGTCATCAACCTAGTCCTTAGAGGTTTGACCTGGGATGTGGTACTGGCATTCCTTGATGACATCCTAGTCTTAGGGAAGGATTTCGAGGACCATCTGGCTAACCTACGGATGGTCCTGAGTAGGTTCTGTGAGTTCGGGCTCAAGCCCAAGCCCAAGAAGTGTGAGCTGTTCCAACAGCTGGTTGAATTTCTAGGTCGCGTAGTGAGTGGTAAGGGAAAGGAGATCGGTCCAAGCTATGTTAAGGACGTACAGAGCTGGCCTGTGCCCAAGGGCACAAAAGAGTTAAAGAGATTCCTGGGGTCAATTATTACAGGGCATCAATCAAGGGTTACGCATACATTGCTGTGCCCCTGAAGGCTGTGACCGGGAAGAAGCCATTTGTGTACAAAAGGGAGCAGCAGGAGGCTTTCATCGGGCAGTACGTGCATTTACCTCAGCCCCCGTGATGGCCTTTCCTAATGCTTAGGACACCGACGACCCCAATGTGGCCCTAGGGGCCGCCCTGATACAGGTCCAAGAGGGACAAGAAAAGGTAGTTGCGAACGCGATCTTCACACAAGCTCTTGAGCAGCGTCGCTACTGCACCACTAGGAAGGAGCTTCTGGCTGTAATTCGCGTTGTACGACAGTTCCGCCATTACCTGTTAGGCCGCCCTTTCACATTGAGGACAGACCACAGTAGCCTGACTTGGCTGCTGCGGTTCAAACATCACAGGGGCAACTGGCTAGGTGGATGGAAGAACTTAGCCAATACCAATTTAAGGTCGAGCACAGGGCTAGTGTGAAGCATGGTAATGCGGATGGGATGTCGCGAATTCCGGAGGGGGCTTCATGTCAGGAGTACAGGTTAGGTGCTGGACCGCATGGGGGCTGTAAATATTGCCAGAAGGCCGATGCTCAGTGGGGCAGGTTTATTGAGGAGGTTGACGATATTGTCCCCTTGGCAGATCAAGCAGGCCTAGGGAGACGCTGTGTAGTCCAGAGGGTGATAGCTGAGAGCGATGAGCCCCTGCAGGAGGCTAATGTCAGTTCACTGGTGATTGAGATGGGGGATAGTGCAGGGCCGATTGTCAGAGCGGTACAGAAAGATGGTCTGTTCATGGGTGGTTTTTTCTGCAAGGGATTGTTGAGGCCGAAGCCAAAGACAGAGAGTTGGTGTTGTTGCTAATAGAACTTCGTGGAGGGCCTCAGCCGTTAAAGGGCGATATATTCAGAAGTAATCCCATCGCAAAGTACTACTGGATTAACAGTGAACAGTTTTGCCTAGATGAGCAGGAAGTGCTGTGGCTTAAGAAATATGAGTCGACCCCAAAGCGTCTGTTAGTCCCCTCTCAGTTCCGCCAGGAAATTTTAGTTCTTTGCCTTGACATCCCTTCGATGGGACATCAGGGAGTGGAGAGGACTAAAGAGCGGGTGAAAACTCGGTTTTACTGGGGGAAGGACGTTGTGAGGCATGTCACTGGGTGTGCTGCATACACAGAAACAAGAAGGCAAACAGAAAAAATATATTGTGCAGCGATTTACTTTTTCGGGGCTGTATAAAATTTTCATGTAGAAAAAGGAGAAGCAAAATGGTTTTGTGCTGTGTTGCCTTCTTATATTTTTGGTCATGTCCAGTAAAAAATGGTTAGTTTTAAGAGGCATATATTCTAGTAATAAAAATAACAACACAGTTCCAGAATACAACATTTAATTCGGCTTGGCGCTGAGTACACCGTTTAATTTTTACTTCGATATTAAGGTTGGATTTAAGTCAAGCTACGAAAATCATGTCTGTCAATTTTCATCAAAATCAATCTTGTAGAACACGAGTATAACCAATACCCTTTTTAACTAGTTTTCCGATTGTCTACATGTAAATTGAAAATGACTTAAAACACTACGTTCTTTATATTTTACATGGTGAATATTCATGATGCTAAAATGTACATGCTGAATTGGCTTATTGTTTAATTAGATTGTGTTTACATATTAACTCCTTAGCGGTACTCTCAAACAGCCCTGGGAATTGGCATGAAAAATCGAAACGCAAATAAAGAACATCATATGGATTACACACGAAGAATTTTAAATTTTTTTCTAGACATCATCAAAGGGAGATAATTGAATATTTGCTTTTTTTTCAATAACTAGTGTACATAGTTCATTATTAAGCAGGAGTACAATTTGTTGTGTTATAAACGTATCAAGCAGCTATAACAGGGAAGAAGTTTTTCACAAAAAAAAAAATGAACAAATATCTATTAAAAATATTGGAAAATTTCGTTTATTCAATATGGTCTAGCCATGCAGACTTAGAGTTTTGGAAAAAAAAATATGAATAATTTCAAGCTTTGAAGCATAATCTTTCAATGTTCAAAAATAGAGTGTTGATATCAGAGCAAGCTAATATCAGGAACTAAAAAATTCAACAAAAATAAAAATTACAGTACATTTCAAATAAATGTCGATACGCCCGGACTGGATTTCAAATTTGAGAAATCCCTCAAATTCATATAGGAATTACTAAGAGAAAATTATTGGAGTTGAGGAGATCTTCAAACTTAAGATGTTTCACGAAAACCCGGATCACGTTTATATCATGGAGAGTCGTTCAATCCAAACTCTTGAGAACGCAAAACACTAAGATTAAAAGAGCTTGCTTTGTCATCTTCAAAACAGGTCGTTGAGGAGAGGGACAAAATCTGTACTCAATGGAATGCCAAAACGTGCTTCTTAAAACGGAAATATCTCCTTAATGTAAAAAAAAGTAAGTTGCCCCTAAGAAAATCCAACACACTGCCGCAACATGGTCCATCGTGTCAGAAATCTTGCGGTATTAATGTGTGTAAAATGTTCGAAGCGATACATTTTGTTAGGTTTGACAATAATTTAATCATCTTTAGAAAATAACTTTTAAAATAATTATGTAGGTACGATTAAACTTTTTTATCAACTATATATACACATGTACTATAATAAATGATATTTTGAAAAAAAAAACTCACTTTTTTTTTGCTTTCTTGAAGTTTCTTCCGTTCCTTTCACTAATACTGCTACTTGTTTAGTCTTCATCGGTTCATTTACCTTAGATAACTTAAAGGGGAAAATTACGAATATTAAGTATTGTACGAGAACCAGACTGTGACGGAAGATGAAGCTTTAAATTGTAACTTTGATAGAATGTGATTGGAAATATAACATTAGTATTATAAACACTGCATTTATCGCACATTTAAACAGCTAGGTCATGGTTTACACATGGAAATCATAAAAGACAGTCGTTTCCGGTAACACCTCGTGATCATCCTTGAAAGTTTGTTCAAACCAGCATAATGAACATTTCAGCCGAGCAGATCTAGAAAATTATACCGTTTCAATCTCCAGTGCAAATCATCTCAAATATTTAAGGAAAGTATTTAAATGTTCTTTAAAAATGTGTTTGTTTGATTTTAGCATCTTTTTATAAATGGATGGGAAAGAAAAAAACGTGAATTTTCAACTGAAATGAATTTTGTTAAACGAGAGTGTTCGAGACGCTGAACACCACAAACTTGACGCAGAAATAATACATCAGCATGTCATATTGTTTAGTTATTTAGATTAAATTGTTATACGAATACATTTTAAAATTTATTTTCAACGGGCAAGGTCAGCCTGCAATCTTGAATATTCATGTATGTACAGTACTCGTGTAAAATTGATTGCATCATCCAATGCACATGTATAAACTATTAAAACGGAGTTTATAGTGGAATTTTATAATATATATACAAGGTTATTGATTTCTTGTTTATAAATGGAAACATACAATATTTTTAGGTCGCAGCAAAAAAAAAATAATAAAAAAGGCCAAATATTTATGATTGTCAGTCTTTCAGGTCGCCATGCTAAGAAGATCTAGTAGAAAGCGGAGACTAACTCCAGCCGCATCAGGCAAGCCTGCACCAAAGAGTGTCCGGTCGTCCCCATGGTCCCAGAGCAGTTCCTCAGCGAATGTTCAGCAGTCACGAAGTATTTCAACAGTGGACGTGCATCCAGCTCCTCATGGGTCAACCATGGACCTGACATCAGTAATCATGTCGGACCTACAAACCCGGTACCTGTCCTTGTTACTAACTTTATGCCAAACACGGAAAGAGGATTTAATCTAATCTCCTGGGAGCCTCTTGTTAGGTTTTTTGATTGACACAGTTGAGATGAAAGTTAAAATTCCTAGGGACAAGCTTGATCGGTTATTAAATTCTTTAACGCCTTTGCTAAATCAGTCAAAAACAACTGTGAAAGAGCTAGAGTCTTTAACTGGGTTAATGGCATTTTGTGCAAGGGCCATTTCCTCTGCACAGGCTTTTATAAGGCGTTTTCATGACTTATTGACTAGTGACAAATCTGGCAAACCATATCAATTTATAAGACTCTCTAATGAGGTTAAAAAAGACATTCTTGTTTGGATCAACTTTCTAAATAATTTTAATGGTAATTCTACTACATCATGTACATCCCTGATGATATTTGGTTAACAAGTCAAGCTTTAGAGCTCTTCACAGATAGTACAGGCAATGCAAACTTAGGTTGTGGTGCCTACTTTGCAGGCAAATGGGTTCAATTTAAATGGTCCTCTGATTGGGAGGATACGTCCTACCTAAGAAACATGTCATTTTTAGAATCAGTTCCGATAATTTTGGCTCTGTTTATTTGGTATCAGGATTTGCAGCAAAAGAAGGTTAAATTCTTTACAGACAATCAGGCATTAGTTCAGATAATCAACAAAAGAACATCCAAGGACAAACTTATCATGACATTGATTCGTCCATTCGTTTTACTGACAATGGGGAAGAATATTCAATTTAAAGCTGTTTTTACTGAAGGGTACAGGAACGAAATTTCAGATTCCTTGTCTCGTTTTCAGGAACAGAGGTTCAGGTCCTTGGCATCATGCAGAGACATGCCCAGCTCATATTCTAGAGGAATTTCTATTACACATTTTGACTGTAATTCAACAGTCGTTGCATAATTCAGTGTCAAATGGCACTCTTTATTCATACACTAAAAGTGTGCATGTTCTTGATCAGTTCCCCAAAGAATCAGGTTTTTAAATTATTTGGCCTGTACCTATTTATGAGTTAATGTGTTTCATTGGTCAATTGTTTATTAACGGGTTAGCACATGCAAAGGTTAGTTATTACTTAAGCGGGATTTCTTATGTAAGTAAGATAAATAATTTTGAAGATAACACTCACAAATTTGTAATTAAGAAAATGTTAGAGTGGTATAAAAGGTCTCGTGCTGTAAGTTCTGATAGTAGGTTACCCATTTCTAGAGATTTACTAAAGCAAGTCATTGTGTCTTTGCCATATCTGTAGTTCCCCTTATGAAGTTAAATTATTTTCATCTGTGACTTTCATGTGTTTTTTTCTGCTATGCTTAGGGTAGGTGAAATATCCAAGAGCAATGGAAACTCTCACCATGCTTTAAGATATGACAATGTAGCAGTAGGGGTAGATAGTGTAGTTCTGATTCTTGTGATTTCAAAAACTGATCAACTTGGTTTTGGTAGCAAAATAAGTGTGCAATCCCAGCTCACCTGTCATGCCTGTCCGGTTAATTTGTTGCAGAATTTTTTGATATTTCGACCAGCCATTCATGGCCCGTTATAGTGTCATTATGATGGGAAAACATTGACCTGTTACCAAATTTCTGCTGTTCTTAAAAAAATCATTGGCATTTCTAGGTTTAAATCAAACTTTGTATTCAACTCATTCATTTAGAATCGGGACAGCTACAACTTGCTCTATGGAGGGTGTCGCGGATGAGAGAATTATGGAAATGGGAGGATGGAAATCTAATGCCTATAAACGTTATATTAGAATTTAAATCTTAACCAACTACTATTATAACATGCATTTTAAGTATTATTTTTCACATTTAGGTGTAACTAAAGTATGGATCATGGGCTCCTCCATAATCACAAATGCATTCGTCGCTGCCAAAAAACGATCTGGTGGTGTAAATCTAGTATTGTCTAGAATGGGGGTCTCTATATGGTGGCAGGGCAAAAGCGGAATGTCTCTAAAGTCACTAAAGCAACAAGTTAGAATTATGATGAAATTTGACGACCCATCTAATTGTTATTAATTCATTTGGGAGGTAATGATATCGGGAATTCTAGTGTTGACCGGATACAATGACCATTGTTTATTTAGTTATAATTTGTGGTTCTTGGTTGAACCTATCAGAATTTCCGCCCTTTTCTTCTTTTTCTTTCGATTAAGATCTGGAGTCGATTCCCGACTGTAAAGATATCTGCTGGTGGTAGTCGGTTCCATTTACTACAGTTCTAATAAAGATAGTGTTTCTGTGTTATTGGACCTCTCTTGGCAGAGTCTATGTTGCCCTCTTGTTTGGCTGTCTGCACTTTGGAGGTATAAATCCTTGGAGATGTCCACAAGGTTATGCTGGATCTTGTACAGCATACAAAGTCTGCTGCGTCTTTTGCGTTCTTCCAGACTTTCCCATCCAAGTGTCTCAATCATCTTGGTAACACACCCAGGTGTTCGGGTTGTATAGTCATTTGTTACAAAGCGTGCAGCTCTCCTCTCTACGTTTTCCAGTGCCTTGATTTTTTTCTTGCTAGTAGGGTCCCAGACTGTTGCTGCGTATTCCATCGTTGGTCTGACTATTGATGTATATGAAGTCTCCCTTACAGTCTTTGGACAGTCTTTTATGTTTCGTCGTTCCTCCAGTCTTGTGGTACTTCTCCAGACTTTAGAGAAAACGGTATATGTGCGTGAGTACAGGTGCCAGTTGTTCTGCAACTGCTCGTAGTATGAAGGCTGGTATGTCGTCTGGGCATGTAGCCTTGTATGTTTTTTGGTTTTTCAACAACTTTAGTACAGCCTTTTCTGTTATGTTGATATTTTTCATGATGGTAAAAAGACTTGGGCCTTTATCTGATATGTTGATGTGGTCTTCCCGTGTAAATACTGACTTAAATTGGCCATTGGGTATATCGGCTTTAAGTTGATTGTCACTTCTTATAAAACCATGTGTCTTTTAGTGGAGCTACTCCCATGAATTCCTGGCCTTTGCTTTTTTATAGGTCCAGAGCCTCTTAGTGTTGTCTTTATCAGATATTACCTCTGTCATCTATTCTTTACTGGTTTTTCTTATTTTCCACTGAACTTCCTTTTGGAGTTTTTTGTATCTGTCTTTATCTGGCTTCTTCTGGGTCTTTCTAGCTTTTTTATGGGCTTTGTTTTTCTGATTTATGTTATGTCTAATTCTGGTGTTTATCCATGGGTTTGAGTGTTGTGGTTTGGTTGTTCTAGATGGAATCCCTTTCTCCATTATACCATGTATTGTATCTTAAAAATCTGTCCACATCGATTCTATGCTGTTAAAAGATATGTCTTTTAGAATTGTGCCATATGCTGATATGTCTTCCTGTATCTTACTTATATCTGCTTTCTTCCATAGCAGAATCTTTCGTCTTACTTGTTTTGGTTTTAGCATCTTGCAAGCTATGTCTAGTAGAACTATTTCGTGGTCGCTGTAACCAATGGATGGGATTGGTTAGCGCTGTTTGAATGACGGATGGGTTGTAAAGATAACGTCCAATGTGTTGTTTTTTTCGTGTTGGCAAAGTCCACGAGTTGCTCTAGTCCATTATCGGCGACAGTATCAAGGTATGCTTGGTTCATCTTTAATGGATACTGGATGGTTTGTATTGAGTTTTCCTTCCATATGATGTCCGGTAGGTTGTAGTCTTCACCTATAATGAGTATGTCTCTCTTGCATTTGTTTCTCATAGAGGATAGTTCTTCTGCATATTGCTTGCTGGTAATTTCATCTGTCTGTGTTGGTGGTCTGTAAAAGTTTGCTACCCTTAATCGCTTATTTCCCTCAACTATGATAATTCCACTTATGAGTTCCAAGTTTTTACTTCTTTCTATATTTCCAAGTTGATGTTCCTTTTTAGCTGCGATGAGTACCCCATCATGTGGGTCTTTTGGTCTGTCTCTTCTTTCCACGTCCAAGTTTATGTTATACGGAAATATTTCGCTAGTTTTGATATTTGGATCTAGCCAGGTCTATGTTCCAAGGATCACGTCTGCGTTTGTGGATTCTAAGACTGTCTCTAGCAGTTTTCCTTTTTTCGTAGCCTTTGGAAATTTATGTTGAGTATTCTTATGGTACATTTGGTTCTGTATTTATGGTTTCGTTGGTTGTTTGGCTTTGGTGAAGATGTATGGATCGGTGAACCTGCTATGCTAGTTGGTGAGCATGGAATGTAAGAGGCATTTTGAGATTCAATGCTTGATCCTGATGTTGATTCTATTGATTGGCTGGATAAGCAGTCAAGTAAGGATGGATTTGTTGACAAATAAGTGGTAAGCTTTGGCTTGCTATTTGGGTTTGCATGTTGTATAAAATGGTGGAAGAATGGTTTGGCTTGGTACATAATGGGTAATACCATGATGAGTCAAGATTACCTAACTTTTCAAACTCTTCGATGGTCATCCTAAGGCATGATTTGTGGATCCACGTATCACAATTGTCACAAGCAATTACCTTGTCTTTGCATGCTTTACTGCATATCCCACAGGGGAAGCTACGGCGTCTTGGTCCTGGATTTTGTTCAATACCAGCAATAAGAAGCAGGATGAGCTTATGTAAACTTCTATCTTTGTATGTTAAATTGGTACTATGATGTTGTGTGTGAATCTTGATCATGTAGTATATGTTATTTTACTTATACATTCGTCTGTCAATAATATGTTTATACCTATCTGTGTGTTATTTAGATAGCATGGGCTGTGATAGAGACATTGATACCTGTCTTTTAATGTCAACTGTTGTGGGAACACTAATTTTCCTATAATCAGCAGAGTAAACATTGTTTACACTAGTTACATGGGCGCCGCCATTGTTGACCTCGATTTCTTATTTGTCAAAAGTTCATTCAAAGTGAAGAAAAAATGAAAAGTTCGTTGGATCTGCGTTTCTAAGATAAGAGGCCTTACAATCACTTTAGTTTCATGTGTTACCAAATTTAGCTTCAAGAAATTAGTTTGTTATCTAGAATTTTGAAGAATTTTGTCGTCGATGAGAAAACAACTGTTTGTGCCTGGGCATGCGCAATCCAATCCCAGCTTTTCAAACCAGCATTTCAGCCGAGCAGATCTAGAAAACTTTATCCCATCCCTGCCCCCCTCTTTAAAGTTGAGTTACTGCTGTTTGTTTTGTATCAATTTCAGCTTCCTGGAGGTTTGAAGTGCATATGACGATATTGCTAGCTGTAGACGTCGAAGATCATGTGTGACTGATTTAATGTCTTTTCCAGTTGGACTAGAACTCTAGGGCTTGAAATTTTAATTTTTTTCATTTAATTGTTCTATTTTAACTTCTTACTGTTGCGATTTTTGCTGCTTAAGTGTCAATTTCTACTTTTTCATAAAAATTCTCGACTTGTGTTACCCACAGCCAAGCATTTATAAACGTTTTACACCTGTGATGCCCACAGTGAAATTATCTAGTTAGTTATCTAGTTATTTTTCCATTTAACTTGTGGTTGCCATAATCTGAGGTAACCAAATTATAAATTTGAACATTTAATTCGTTTAGTTGTCATGATCTGTGGCAACAAAATTGTGGACTTATCATGCTTATTTTGTTTATAAATATGCTATGTAGTTATATAATTTATAATACAGCTGCAGCCAAATACGCCAATACTTTAATCTAGTTTTTGTTCAATTTTTATGGCCTTTATGAGATAATTGAATTGTTATTTTGTAATACTGTATAACTAATGCACGTTTTAAGGGGTAACCTCTTAATAAAGATTTCTCAACAAGACACGAACGAACGAAAGATCACATATTCGACGTTTCTCGACATAAGGCTAAAACGGGGATCCCTTATTTCATGAAATTATATACTAAGCAACAAAAAAAAGAAACGTTACACTTATATTTTTTTTCATTAAATTTCTATAACAAGAGAAAAATTGTATATTGAATAAACGTAGAAAATCAAGTTTGCAAAGCATAATCGTTCCTGACTTACCATTCATTTCGAATATCTGACAGCATTTTGATGAATATTATTTAGGGATATTTAACAACATGTAAAACTACAGTAATGGGATATTTTGCAACTGTTTCCAGTGGGTTTTGGTTTTTTTTTTAAAAAAAAAACGTTGTTAAGTAAAATTAAAAATGAAAAAATGTTGATATTACAAAATTTTGTTAATTTTTTTGTTAAAAAAGGGCGCTTCTTATTTAACTTTGTCAATTTTAGGCATGATGCAACTGATTTACGTCGTAACACGAAAGAAACGTCTTTTTTTAAACAATGACGTCAGCTTGGCGTGACAGCGCACGTACAGTGTTTATGAATATTCGATTAAAAATTTATCCTTAATAATATTTAATATTTAATATGTTAATACATGAGTAATGTTTTGTACCGTTTACGAATCAATTGCGAAGAAAAATAAAGCGATAATGCCTGACCAAAAGTCGCGTTGGTTATGGTATTCTGCCACTTCCGGTCTCACCGATTGTTGTACTGCTACCTCTGACACGAGTCACTGGTCTGTAAATAGTTATTCCAAGTCTTTCAAATGATTTATCATCTGTATTTTGCTCATTCCTGTATCCAGCACGAAAGTAGAGAGTTCCTTCTAATTTTGACGTTAACGTTAAGTGCCTGACTTACAATTTTTCCACCTTTAAGTGCGACCTTTTGTAAACCGTGATGTTTGTTACAGTAAACGACCACAATCACTACTTTAATAGAATTTTTGACACATTAAATTTAAAAAGTTGCGATTTTGGTCAAAATTAAAAAATGACGTAACGTCGTTTTTTAAAACCGCAAATTTGACAAATTAAAAAAAAAAATTAAAGAAAACTAAATGTAACGTTTCTTTTTTGCCTAGTATATTTATTCTCTAAAACGCAATGCAAAGTAACATTAAATCAACTATAAATACAATGTTATTTTGCCGTACTTCTGTTTTAAAGATAGACATTCTAAAAATGATCTGCATATCGTTTCAATTTACACAAACTACAATGAACATAGTTCCTTTCAGCGTGGCGGTCAAACTTTGCGGCGGTCTTAGCTTTTGCCATCACTTGCCGACCGTCGTCGTCCGTCCGTCGTCCGTTAACTTTTTCAAACGACAACTCCTCTGACACCATTAGTTCAATTGCAACCAAACTTGGTATAGTTGTTAATTGGCATGGGTGCTTCAAAATTATCGTTTGGATTTTTTATCTGTAAAAAACATGCCCGCTGTAGCTAAAAATAGAACAAAGGGGTAAATTGCAGTTGTTTTTGCAAATAACTCAAAAACAGTGACAGATATCAAAATTCTGGCAAGGGTTAAAGTTATCAGCGACTCAAGATCTACCTTTCCTGAAATTTCAAAGAAGATCCAACAACCGATGTAGGAGTTAATGCCCTTTTTCTGGATTTAAAAAAAAAATTCACTTATTTAGCCCTATATCTTCAAAATTATACAAGATATTTCAAAAAATTAAATTACATATGACTAAAAACATCAAGATCTACATTTCATGTAACTAGGTCAAAATTAGAACCATTTTTTTAAGGAGTAATGGCCCTTAAAGCGTAAAAATTTACTATTTTTCATTACTTTTCTCCTGAAAATCAAAGATTAACTTGTCTGACACCATAAGACCAACTTGGCACACATGTTCAATACCATATCTGCTACAATGCTATTGTTTGGATTTTTGATTCATAAAAAATGGCCGCCACGGCTAAAAATAGAACATATGGATAAATTGCAGTTTTTTGCTAATATCTAAAAAATGGTTACAGATATCAAAATTGTGCAAATTGAAAGTGATCAGCACTTCAAGATCTACATGCTCTGAAATTTTCAAGAAGATTTAACAATCGATGTAGCAGTTATTGCCCTTTTTCTGGATTTTTTTTTCAATTTGTTTCACTTATTTAGCCCTTTATCTTGAAAACTATACAAGATATTTCAAAAATCCAAATTGCATATGATTAAGCACACCAAGATCTACATTTCATGTAATTAGGTCAAAGCTTAAGGACCATTTCTTTTAGGAGTTATGGCCCTTAAAGCGTCGAAATGTACCATTTGTCATCACTTTTTCTATGTATTTCAAAGATTAACTTGTCTGACACCGTAAGACCAACTTTAACTTGGCACACTTGTTTAATAGCATATCTGCTACAACTCTATCGTTCAGATTCTTGATTTGCCAAAAAACATGGCCGTCATGACTAAAAATAGAACATAGGGGTAAATTGCAGTTTTTTGCTAATTACTCAAATATTTCAAATATCAAAATTGTGCAAGATTATAAAGTGATCAGCATATTAAGATTTGCCTGTCCTGAAATTTTGAAAAAGATCCTACTGCTAAGTGGGAGTTATTGCCCTTTTTCGTAATTTTTGCCAAATTTTGCACTTATTAAGCCCTATACTTTGAAAACGTAACAAGATATTTCAGAAAGGTTATGCACAATCATAACTATAAAATATGTGTATCTGTGTACTTCAGATGAGCGATTCAGGCTCCTGGGAGCCTCTTGATTAATATACAAATGAAAAAGAAAACTAGTTGCAAAAGTTGCCGTGCCGCAACTATGTGAAATGTCAAAATGAGTGAGATGGTGTTGTAAGCTCTTGCAACACTGTATGGGTTATATTTAGGCGATGAACATGAAAGAATGATCGATGAACATGAAACATGAAATGATGATGAGAAATATGGGATGGGATGGGAAAAAAGAACAATCAAATGATGTACAAAACCACGGGAAAAGGGCAAAGGTTGGTAGTAGCTGAGTCAATGTGTTTCTTTTATTGGCCGTCCTAAAAGGAATCTTTGACGTGGCTGCATGAATCGTGACACTCTCCACCCACGTTGGACTAATATGGTCAGAGGTCACACATAATTAACCCTACCTATTTTTCACCAATATCATCTGTTTTTTGCGAATTGAAAGGTTCAATGTAATCATTTTCAAAGTAGAAGTATAGAATAATCTAAATGCATGTATGACACACAGAAGGGCGAAGCTTGGTCTATATCTAGTTAATATCAGATCTTATCTTTTCATGATTAGTGATCTATTTTAAAAAATCACTTTTTGGAGAAGGAGCTTTAAAATTTACTTAGCACGATCAACAGCTAAATAAAGACTCAAGTGCTATTCTATCTGATTGTAGTTTATATGTTTTTTTTTCTTTATTTTATAAATTCATCCAGCTTTTATCATCATCTACAGTTGTACTATAGCAGGCATGGACCGCTTACTCTTCGGGAGCACCGATGTTTACTCTTGTCAGGACTTGTTTGTGTTCATCGGTTTAGCCCTATTGAACTATTGACATTTGAATGCCCCTATTGATGCCTCTTTGCTTCTTCCTACATCTGAAGCAGTAATTTGGCAAGCTTCTTTGGTTTTATTTGTTCATCCAGTTAATTGCACATTAAAATTGATGTTGTCGTATAATAAGATATCGTTCAAAGAGAGATTAATCAAATCATAAAAAAATCTAACGCAACTTAACGAAATTTTACCTATCTTTATACACGAAGACCACATTACTGGTTAAAAAAATATTTGACATTCAAAAAATATGACTACCATAAGCTCTTTTATATTAAAAGCACGACCCCTAGAAACAGATTTGCTAGCTGTTCCTAAGTAATTTGCATGTTTTCGTATACTTAAATAATGTATCCCTATTGTTACGTTCGTAGAGTTTCATTTGTTCGTGTCTTGTTGAGAAACCTCTATTAGAAGCATTGGAACCAAAACATTACACTTCCGAAAATTAAAAGCATTAAAAGAAAATGTAGTCGTGACAAGGAAGCAAATCCAGTACTGAGGATATAAGGCCTCTTTATGGTATTTTGGGATACGGGATATTCACATATTTTATTAACTTTACATTGGGATACAGGATATTAGAGGCAAAACATACCGGAAAAACACTTTTTTGGATATGGGATATTTTATGGCCAAGGTGTGTCGAAAAGTGCGTTGTAAAATGTCTCGCGCCTCACACATAGGTTTCCACGTGACCAGGTTCCAACCTGTTCTAAACAATTTTCAGTGGGTACCACAACTCGTTTTATTATCTTTTTCGTCTTTAGTCCCAACTACATCTTTGAATTTTGTTCAATTTATGGTCCCACTTATATTCTTTTACCTGCTATAGCCCAATGGATGTAAAGCAAAGGCTAATGAATTAAAATGTAACATATCAATAATTGTAGTGAAACTATACATGTGGACCAACTATTTTTTTTAACAAAAAACAATGACGAGTGTTGGAATAGATTACATAGGAAGAAGTCCCCTGCTCGGTCGATCATATTCATAGGATCTCAAACTACTTGTATACAAAGACTTTCAAGTATAAGAGACGTTCTAGTCATTCAAAATTTGAATGATAGATTGTGAAGAGCACAACTTACTATCAGAAAGTCATAAAAAAAACACGCATACGGCTGGAAGAAAAAAAAAGCAAACTTAACAATGAAGGTAATAACAGAACTATCGAGGTTAAAGGATCAATTACAAATGTCAGAGAGAAAAGACAAAGCAAGGCAAAAAATCCAGAAATAATGAAGATTGCTATGGTCATGCAGTCATTCAAAAGAAATAATTGTGTAAACCAGGTACAACATTGTGTACTATGGATCGAAACCTGCCTATTCCATTGCGATCTTACAGTCCGCAAAAACACAGTCAGACATAATAGGGACATAGAGAATGTCATACCAGTACAATAAACAACAAAAGACTGACCAAAACAATCAGGAAAAATTTCGGATGACAAAATTTCGAAATTTCTACCAATGGCTGATTTCTAAAGGAAATTTTTTTAGACCGTGTGAAACACTTTTTTTCCTATAACCTTGGTCTAATAGTCGTTCACGGAGACAACAGGGTAAGTTACAAAATCCGAAAAAAAATGTACAAACCCTGACATGTAGAATATGTTAAGAAATATAAAATATAAACACCATATGCAGGCGAGGTAATTATGTTATTTTCCAGATAAGGAAAATTAATAATTCGAAAATTAAAGTCTCTTTAATCATATTTTATTTTTACAAATTACTTTACATATTGTAAGCGTTAAACGTTTTGATACATTTGCAATACATGGGTTACTTTACATAAAGAATATATCAACGAATAAACCAAAGGCCGATTTATCGTACAATTCAGTCTATGTTTGGTAAAAATGTAACTTTTTCCTCGCTTGTGACTTTATCCGTTGTATCTGTCTCTATTTGCACCATTTCATTACGTTCGGCATTATATTTTGTCATATTTTGAAAACATGAGAAAATGTCATATTTTGTTGATAGGTATTGTTTTGTAAATAAGACATGTGTTAGGTATGAAACAAACACGAGTGAAAACAAACAACAAAGCATTGAAAATGTTTTAAAGGGAAACAACTGGCCTAGGTCTTCATCGTACCAAGGATATTTGATTATTGGTTGGAATGATAATACAGGTTCACCGCCAAATATTCGAAGAGCTGATCCTATTACAAAACCTGTAATGGCCCCATAAGTATTTGCAAACGGAAGCCATAATGCGCATGTCACAACTGGCAATTGAATAACATACATAGCATCTGCACACAATATGAATAGCCCATATATGCTGTTGGATAATACAGCAATTATAGCACCAAGGGCTCCTACCACTAGGATACTGATCCTTAGAACCCATGACAATTCTCTATCAGTTGCCTATCAGAAAAAAAAACAATTAGATTTCGTTAGTGGTATGGGTAGGTCGTCAGTCGTAGACTGCCAATAGATATTTTAGAATGTATCCCAAATGTATGCATAAAGAACAATATATTCAACTTAAATGGAGTTTATCAAAGACTGCTTTTTTAAATAGTTATGATAATGAAAAAATTACTTTGTCATGCTGCATTTAAAAATTAGAATTTCTCCTGGGCGCGCTCTGTGGGAAAAAATTAAGACCAAATTAAAACCAATTCCGCCTTCTTCAAGTTAAATATTCGACCTCTCGTAAATATAGACCAGATACCAAAACTATTCTTGTCGTTTTGTTTTGTTTTTGTGTCATGTGTATATTTGGCACATTATTCTGATTGAGAATCATGCACAAAAACCCAAATACAATAAAATGTTTTGTTGTTTTCACCTTTCTTGGTTTTTTTTTCTCTGTTTTTTTGAATTAACACATTTTTGCATTTGCTGCTCTTATTTTATTTAAACTTTTGTCGATTCCTCTGCTGTAATTATACGAACCAAAATAATTTTTTGTAGATTCCTATGTTTTAATTATACAAACCAATGGTCTAAAACAATTTCTGTAAATGTTTATGCTGACAACAGAGCCCGTAGCGAGAACTATAGAATCAGCCGATGACATCACTGCAGCACTTATAGCTCCCAGTCCAAGAACAGAAACGGCAGTTGGACATAGATACTCGATCACCAGAGGCGAAACATAGCCCCAGTCGTCAAACGTAAATGTTGCATTCCCTGTGTAGGACGTCTGATTCCAGTCTAAAACAATGGTATTTAAGTAAAGATTTGTTTTCTTCTTTTTTGTAACAATCATGTTTATTTCTGTTTTAACAAATACTTTATCGAAATTATTCGAAATATGTGTATATAATGACATACAAATTACTTAAATCATGCATTAAATAATAAAAAATAATCCTTGTCATTACCAGTAGCAGACCCAATAATTCCAATGAAAGCTGGCGGGATACCAAGCAATAAAACTAACACTCCAGCAATTACAGCGCCGTCTCGTGCATTCTTTGCCGATTTGCACGCAAGAATTCGTTGATAAAAAGCCTATGAAAAAATAAAGATATAAATTATCAATGCACGTTGTACATGTGCATGGTAAAATATATATCAACCATAACCCTTTGAATCTGTTGCATTATAAAAGGATAAGCTCAGTGTAGAAATAGGTAGAAAATTATTTAATTTTTTAATTTATTACAGATTTGATTTATGTTGATGTCAGGAAATGTAAAGTGTCACTTTTTTCCTTCATCAAATAAAGGTAAAAAAAAACTACCGAGCTTGAATGATCAATCTCAAAGTCCAGAGAAAATGACAAAAACGAATCAGTCATACCGGAGCATTGGTGGATCGCAATGGTCCTGACTTGGTACAGGCATTTCAAACGAAATGGTGGGTTAAACCAGGTTTTATTGCGCCAAACCTCCCTCTTCCATTGCGATCTTAGGATCCGGTAAAGACCATAGAACACAGCATAGTTGTGAGACACAATAGGGATATTGAGGTGATCATCTCAGTACAGCAGACTAGTCAAACACTAATTAAAACAATTAACCACCATATCTTTTAACTCAAATTTGAACTTTTCTACTAGTGGCTGATAACGAAGAAGGAATTTTTTAGGGATCGTATGAGACGTATTTTCTTATAGCCCTGCTCCAAAAGTCGGTCACCAAGAAATCGGTGTCTGATAAAAAAATCTGTTAAATCTGTGGAAGCTCTGGCATATCGAATAAGTTGTGAAATATAAACACCGTATGCAGGGGAAGTAGGTATATTGCTCTGTAGATTAGGAAAATTATTAATTTGAAAATCAAAATCGACTCTTTTATCGTAAATTTTTGTACTGAGATGACCACCTTGGTCAAATTCGAGGTGCAAATCCAAAAAAGACGTGAAGCAGTTTGATTCGGTGGTCTCTTTCATCTCCAATTCTGGAGGATATATTGAAGGAATCAATCTACCAATTGAAGTGTCATTGACAGAAAGGACATCATCAATATATCTAAATGCAAGATTGAATGACCTTGCCTCTTTCATCTTTTTGTTCTTTACGAGTCCCTGAAGAAATTCAGTCTCGTAAGAGTATAAAAACAAATCGGCGAGGAGAGGAGCACAGTTTGTGCCCATTGGAATGCCGATTTGCTGCTGAAAAATCTCTCTTCCGAAGGTAAATATGTTGTCAATGAGGAAAATAAGCATACTGCAAACTTGTTCCAGTGTGGAACAAGGGATACAAGCCTCATTATTATTAATTAATATGATTGTTTTTTTCTGAAAAATAATAAATACTCTAAAGGTAAGTCAATTTTTGTCGTGCTTAAGACAGAGCTAAAGACTTGAATCGCTGTCTACCTCATTTGTTAAAACAGCTATAAATGACACAAATTAACGCACATAGGGTTTAAAAAGTAATTCAAGACTATTTCATGCTCTATGTAAAAAAAAACATTTAAGATAGGCAACTCAAAACAGATAACAGTCTACCAGTAGAAGAAAATGTGATGTGGAATAAGTGTACGCGACACAACCTACATTATAAACGTAAATTTAAAATATCCACAATGGAAAACAGCCAGCAGTTTTCAATGTGACCAGCGCTGCTCGCTGTTTTTCAATTGGCCCCTGGATTGAAACTAAAATACATATGATTCAATCCCAATCCTAAAGTACAATGAAAGACCTTCTTCTTGACAAAAAAAAACAATTAACATAAATTCGACTTAATACAAACATAAGCTTTGATAAAGATTCCTGGCTTAGGACAGGCACATTGGAATGTGGCGGAGTTAAACTAGTTTTTTGGCACCAACCTTCCCCCTATTGATAATCAATAACAAATCACAAACTAACACACAATAGAAATTAAATCGATAGAAGTTCAATTCAACAAGAGAGTATCTGAGACAAATGGACAACAAGTAATTAACGGACGTAGAGATACTCTCTTTAGAATACTCGAAGTTACTGACAGCTAGCTAAGAAGCATCCACCGACTGATGTAAAAAAATCAAGTATGTCGATTTTAAATCCGACACAGGACGTCAAACAATTCATGATTTGATGATGCATCATCACACAAAACTCTATACTATCTTTTTTAGTTTTAAAATAAAAGATGTTTATTACCTGCCATGTTAAACTACCACCAAGACAAAGCAACCAAGTATCAATGTAAACTCCCGTCTGTCTGACGTCTAGTGTTCCCCTCCATGTGTCTCGGATTCTGTCCAAATCTACCGCTGGGTGTGACCAAGCAAATGGTATAACTAGTACCTTGTCATTAAAAAAGTTACACTTGATGGTTGTAGTTCAATTTAAACAAACCAACAAAAATGATAGAGCCTTCATCCAGCAGATAAAATACTGTACCTATTGCATAAGTGTGTTTAAGATTAATTAATGAAAAAATACACGTACATGTGTTTTATACCATTCTTGATCCTTATACATGTAAGACGTACGTTCTTGTCGCTCAAACACTTCTTTAATTAATGTTATAAAATATACATGGAAATAAAACACTAACATATGGTGTAATATGCTTAATCCTTTAATTAATACTTGGGTCAGTTTTTAAATGATCTCCCTTATTTTATTCGAAAATAGTATTTAATGCATTTGTTTAAAAAATAAATTCATTATAACTTATTTACTTTTGAAGATAAGTCTAATAGATTTATTGCTTTTTGCATTTTTTTAGATATTTTTTTTTAATAGGGTTGTTTTTTTTTAAAGGTGCCTTATATTTATTTTGGTCATGTACCTTATGACAAATTAATAATTAAGTGTAGTCAGCAATACGCTTATCTAAAAAGTTGTTAATAATGTGATAACAATAAGCATGCGACGTCTAACAGCTTCACATGGCTCCTTTGAAGTTGCCATTTTTTTAACGGCCAGTTTTAGAGAAAGATTATACTAACAAGCAAACATCAAAAACGAATACCGAATATTGTCGATGAACGATTTAAACACCCGCGTACATCTATTTTGCAACCATCAGTGTTGCCACTTGAAGCAAGTGACCGGCGACACTGCTAGAACGATCAATTTTGCATGAATTTCAGTAACAAATAATTTCAATAATCTTACCAAACCGATTAAAATAAAGAACAGTTGGACAACATCAGTGTATGCCACGGAATAGAGTCCACCAAAGAATGTGTATCCAACAGCAATGCAGGCTGATACGATAATAGAAATTGACCTGTCCAGGTCTAAAACTATGGCAAGAGTACTTCCTGTAAGAATTTTAAACTAAATTAAAATAAACTTATTGTAAGCTATATTGTATGGTATTTACATGCATCTACACAATAAAAAACTTATGGTCTAAATTATTTATAAAAGTATATGGCGTACATGAAAATAATACCATAACACATATGTCAATTCAAACTGCAAATTATTTTTATGAGCTTTTGATGGTCATTAAGGAATTTTATTCCTTATCAGAGAAAAATAACCCAAACATTGAAACCCACAATTCAAAACAAGTGTTGAAAAAGATATCTAAACAATAAGTAAAATAAAAAATATCTAAGGACAAACTATATAATCTATATCTTCCCTGTTCGAACTTTTTGATTTTGAGTACTTTTCATTTTCAATAACTTTGGTTTTACCTTCCAATTATTTGATGCAAATGCTGCTGATGAGAGGTTACTCCTTGAAATGTCGACATACAGCATAATCAAATTAACTGTTTATACCCGTGCGTTTTGGTATTTGTATTACGGAGGGAGTTGAACCTTGTGTTATAGAATTTGCATTAATTAAGATAATAGAAATAAACAAAGTGTACACATGAGATAAAATCTCGTGTACAAGTACACTATATCAAGAAAAATATAGAGCAAATATCTGAAATACAGGAAAATGTTTCACTACGTGTAACTCTAGATGGCATTAAATACAAACACCTGTAATAATTTTTTTTTATAAAAAGATATGGAGTAAATAAACATGAAACCATAACACATATGTAAACTCTAAGTGCAATTAACTTTTATGAGCTGTATGGCCATTTCGGAATTTTATTCCTCATCAGCAGCACTAGAACTAAAACATAGGAAATACACAACTCAAAACAAGTGTTGGAAATGCAAACAAACAAAAGATACCCAAATAATCAGTAAAATCAAGAATATCTAAGGAAACTACGATGGAGGGAGTTGGACCTTGTGTTTTAGAATTTGCATAAATTTAGATACCAAGTGTACACATACATATGAGATATAATCGCATGTACATGTATACCATATTTAGAAAATATAGAGCATACATCTATTACAGGGGAATTGTTCTAACTCCACACGGCATAAAGACAAACTCCTGTAATAAATCATTTCTAAAAGGATATGGATAAACACTTTGTTATAGTAAAACACGGATAGAAAAGTACCTCAGTTAATTCTTGAATGTATTTCACGCGAGCAAATTGTTTAAGATATCTAACACTTTTTTTCTTGGTGGAGAGTAAATTTGAGGTTTTTATTAAATTTAAATTATAAAACTAATGAAAAAAATGACTTCAGCAACATTCCTTAATATTCTATCTTACCTAAAGCTGCAAGAATAGCTGCTTCCCAAAACAAGTCACCTAGAAGTTCTGGTATGAACAACAAACTTCCTGTTTTATTACCATACTTTTCTTGGAGAGGGTCTATAATAGTAACATAGTTTCCTTTTCTGACTTTGGGTACATAAACCAAGGCAGCTAAACATAAGATAATAAAGTAAAAGTAAGTATAAAATAGTGTTGACTGTGTTGGGGATGCCCAGCACAAATATATCTCCCTTACGTACGCATAATGTCATTTTACCTGAATTTTGACATCATATACTATTTCACCAACATATAGAACCCCTATATAGTTTCCAAAGTTTTGTTGAAATTGAAACATTTTGACAAATTGCTCTTTTTTTTACCTGAAATATCAGCTTTTCGAAACCGTCGAACTTTTCGACTTGAACCTTGTGTTATAGAATTTGCATTAATTAAGATAATAGAAATAAACAAACTGTACACATGAGATAAAATCTCGTGTACAAGTAAACTATATCGAACTTTTTTTATGTGTATTTAACAAGTCGAAACCGCAAATATCGCTTCATTTTTTCATATTATTGAAGAGTTCCTTTTAACCTACAAAATTTCAAAACCCTACACACTTAGGCTACCGAGACCTTTGCGATGTTTTATAATATGACCTTTTTCCTGTTTCCATGGAAACATCAGCAATTTTTAAAATTCTGATTTTTGCCTGAACACCTTTAAGCGCCACTCTATCAGCATACGAAATTTTTACATACGATCCATTGAGTAGTTTTAAGCTTACTTGACCCGAAGTATCATGTGAGCTTTTGCCATCACTTAGCGTCCGTCGTCCGTAAACTTATTAAATTCGTCTGACACCATAAGTCCAAATGCAATCAAACATGGTATGGTTGTTTATAAGCATTCGGTGCTTAGAACTGATGTTGGGATTTAAGATTCGTCATAAAACATAGCCGCCGCGGCCAAAAAAGGAACATAGGGGTAAATTGAAGATTTTTTTTCAAATATTAAAGAAGGGCTACAGATAGCAAAATTCTGGCCCAGATAAAGGTGATCAACACCTCAAGATCTACCTTCCCTGAAATTTGGAAGAAGATCAAACAACTAATGTAGGAGTTATTGCCCCTTTTCTGGATTTATTTTATGCATTTTGCACTTATAAAGTTCAATATCTTAAAAACTATACGAGATTTTTAAAAAAATTAAATTGCATATAATTTTTAAGCACATCATGATCTACAAAATATGTAAAGTGTCAACGTTGGAGGAACATTCCTTTTAGGATATGGGGATTTTTTATTGAGTGTAAAACATGGCCGATGTGGGTAAAAATAGAACATAGGGGTAAATTGTAGTTTTTGCTAATTTCTCAAAAACAGTGCCAGAATATGAAATGCTGTTAGAGAACAAAAGTGATCAGCACCTCAAGATCTACCTGCCCTGGCATTTGGAGAAGATCCAACAACCCATGTAAGATTTATTGCCCCTTTTCTTTATTTTTTTATAAATCTGGCACTTTGATTAACCTTAATATCTTGAAAACTTTATGAGATAATTAAGAAATGTAAATATATCATGATCTACAAAATATGTAAAGGGTCAATGTAATAGGACTATGCCTTTTATGATTTATTACCCTTAGAACGTCGAAATTTACCATTTTAAAAACTTTTACTCATTTTATTTAGCTCCTCTGACACCTTAAGTCTATTTAAAACCAAACTTTGTTTAGTTGTTTATTAGCATTAGATGTATAGAACGGTAGTGGGGATTTTTGATTGGTTGTAAAACATGGCCATTATGACTAAAATATAACATAGGTGTAAATTACAGTTCTTTGGTCATAAGTCAAAATGGCGACAGATTTTTTTAAATTTTGATGGAGAACAAAACTTATTAGCACCTTTAGATCTACCAGCCCTGAAAGATTGGAGAAGACCCAACAACTCATGTAAGAGTTATTGCCCTTTTCTTGATATGTTTATAACTTTTGCACTGATTAACCTCAATATCTCAATATCGTAAAAACTTTACCGTTCATTCTAGGAGTTATTCCACTTAGATTGTCAAAAGAAGAAAATAATAAAAAGTTTTCAATTGCTAAAATATTACTAAACACATTACTGTGTTAAGTTAAACCATATTGACATATGTCCCCTTATAAACTGATGATCTTAAAATTTATGTCAAATAGTTTTTGCCAAACGGCCTAAAGTAAAATTCAGACACATAAGTCAGGTGAGCGATTCAAGCTCCTATGAGCCTTTTGTAGAGAAACCGTCGGGACAAGTTGATGACCGAAAGATTTTTTAAATCTCTATAGTAAAAACAATACTTCTCCCAAATAAGTAGTGTTTGGGGGACACAATACAATTATAGCAATGAATTTTCAAAGGAATATCTTTTGGGTTAATGTATAAACTCTAGACAACAACTTGACAGCAAATGTATTGTGTCTATTAAAATTCATCTGATCTTGGAGTAAGCCGTTCTGTTAAAGTCTTAAATAAATTTCATGATGGCTCGACTTCCATTGGTAATATGAAGATTTGAAAGGTGAACAAATGCGTAAACAGACAAAATGGCGAATGGTCAATTTACTGCTTGGAGAACTGTTGACAAAATGCACACCTGGAAACTCCTTCCTTTTTCCTTAACTAATAACAGCATTAAAATGTCAATGTTTTAATGCTATGAACATACCGATAATGATAGAAATATTATAGCCAACAGGTGCTATAGTCCACACAAGCCCATCTCTACCAATGATTTCTGCTGTTCCATTTATATAAGCCCCACCAACTCCTGTGGCTAAAATGGGATTGAAAAGAATGAAATAATACTTTGAATATTAATATATCATGAAACAAACCGTAATTTTAATTATAAACGTTTTAAATGTACAAATGTAGATATATTTTCTTTTTGTTGAAGTTGTATTTTCTGAATATATGAGGAAATTACATATAACAACGTAAACTTTTTAAAAATGTAAGTACAACTGGTAAGATTATATAAACAACAATATTGTACATTGCTATGCACGTGGAAGCCAAGTATCATTACTAAAAAGCAATTGAATTGTATGTAAAAAAATCCAAATAATTTGCAGTGCCTTATCAAGCATTTATATATGCATTTAAGCTGTGATCATAGACATGCTCATCCTTAATCAGCATGTTCTATACGTTAGGTAAGCGCTGATACTGTATTCTTTGAGTTTTATAGCTAGTTAAACTTAATTGTTCTATAAAAAGAATTTATAATGTATTAAATATACCAAAAATTAGCATTTTTGTGACATGATTGTAATAGTCTAGGTGGTCTTATATCAATCCTTAAGAAATTGTGTGATTTATAAGATTTAATATAGATGTAGATAATAGAGTGACTTACCAGCAGTTGTAAGAGTGGTTACAAATAATCCAAGGCTTCTTCCTGCTAGCAGTAGTTCTGATGTCTCCCCCTTTTTGTTCTTCCTACCAGCAATCAACCCTACTACTAAGATAATGATGTAGAACACCACGATACTAATGATGCCAGGAATATCAACAGCCATGTTTTAATGCCACTTCAAGTATAAAACAAAACTCATTCAGCCAATTTAAAAAAATGAAATATTTCTATTTGAATTCATAACCGTTGTTATGGGAAGGTTAGAAATCCTAGAGAGCAGTTGACAAATCTAAGAGCACCCACAGGTCGCATATAAAATGTTTATAGGTCAATTTTTAATGCAATATTTTCACTGAGTCTGTTGGTCATAAAATTATTTAGATATTCATTGTTGTTGGTCGGGAATTGACATGGGAAAAAGTTGTAGAAGTAACTCTGGTAATATTACGAAAAGTCATACCATGAACCAAATTATCGTTGAAAATTAAAACTTTTGTATTTCAATAGTTTTGTTTGCTCATTCTATTTCATTTTTGCTAAACTATTATATAGCTCTAGATTGATCTTTGTTTTTGATTTTACCAGATTCTGGCAACAATAATTGGCCGTACAGACAAACAACCATCAATCAATTCTCTCTCATGGTTTAACTAGGAAAATATATCGGAGACAATCTGATTTTCGTGCAGCACGACCTCTGAATACGTGGAATTGCGACCAGTCTTTGCCGAAATTTTCCTTCGCTATGTATAGTTTATAACAAAGAAATAATTTTAAAAAAACCATTTTGCTACAAAGAAAGAAAAAAAGCCTATAGGTATTAGTTTTACTTTTAATTCCTGTTGCAAATATGAGGTACTGTTATTTCTAGAAGAAAAAAAGGTGCCAATAAGGGATCCAAATGTCAATAATCCGAAAGGTCAAAGTCAAAATTAGTCAACACAAATCACAAACAAACGAAGAAATAGTCATCACAAAAACAGTCGTAACGAAAGTTGCTCAGCTCACCTGCTCCAGAAAGGGTCAGCATTTCCTGATTTTGAAAACACACACGCCACGTTGGTAACTTTTAATCTGGTTAAGAACGCTGAACAAAACTCGATCTATGACAAGCCAACATCTGTTCTCATTTGAGAGACAGAAATCTCTTAATGTATACTGTTATACTTACAAATATGACTATCGCGTTACCACGTGTGAAATGAAGATTATGCACAGAAAATCACATTTTGTGCAGGACAAACATGCAATATATTGAACATATCCAATTTAAACATACAAGATGTACCATTACCTTTAACGATGTGAACTGTACGTTATTATGATAATATGTTAAAAAACTAACAGTTTTATATCAATGTAGTTTCACTTCGCTTCCTCCACTTCTGTGCAATGAAACTCAAATTAACCCTGAATACAAATTATTTTCATTTAATTTATACGTTATTGTATCCTTTTACTGCATTTATAACAATCCTCCCTATAATGTAATATTCTTTGGTATTGTACACAGGATACAGATACAAAAAGAGATGATTGCTTCACATATACTATTTCAGAATTATTTTCCTCGTGATATTTAATACATATTCAGCTTGTTTTCTAAAATACATAATGCATTAACCAAATAATACAAGTATCTTTAAAACGCCAATAGTAGGCATTTGTACTACTTGTATTTTGTATTGGTTGGACAACCTTATGAATAAAACTACATGCAGAGTGACTCCCGTACGCCCATATCAGACATAGCCTAAATGTAGCTTGTCGTGAGAACCGACTAATGGTCTTGTAATTCAGATGTTGTGTTAGTGATCAGCCCACAGAGCGATCAAGGTGTGTACCTTAAGTGGGTAAATAGGGCGTCCCCGGGGTTATTGGATCATTTAAGCATGAGCACTGACCCTAATGGGAAAACGTGTGTAGCGAGAGTCACGCTTTTTTCATGTAAAAGATCCCTCTGCGGACCACCAAGTAGTGCATCATAAAAGTTAAATTATCCACATTTTTATCTACTTTTACATGTTAATCTCCTATACATAACCTATACAGTGTTGCAAGGGTAATGGAGTTCTTGATATTTTATTTTGCATTCCTAAGAAGCAAAGGTGTACCAAAGGGGTTATCAGTATCATAAAACCGTAAAGACAAAGACAAAACCGGCAGACAAAAATCATCACAACAAAACAAACCACATGACAACATATAACTCACACACACATAGCAACAAAACCGCATTTAGCAACGCGAACTCAAGTCGAAACGAGAGTGAACTCAGGTGCTCCGGAAGAGTAAGCAGTTCCTGCTTGCTATAGCTCACCTGTCACGTTGCCAAAGATCGATTAAGTGTTGGTCAAATCCGGAAATGATGACATTACAAAACTCTATGCCAAACCAACATCTGTGCTCATCTGAGAGATAGAAATCCCGTATTTGTATACAAGCACATGATGTCGTCCGTAAAATTTCTTGAGTGATGACTACAACCTGGGAGCAACATACCCCTGTGTTAACAATTTGCTTGTCAGCCGTGTAGCTCTATCAAGGAAGTCGTTGTACTCCCCACATGCTATTGGAAAGAAGACTTTTGATAAAGATATATCTTTTGATTTGGATGGTAACACTATTAAATGTGATGAAGAAGTAAAACTGCTGGGAGTAACTTTTGATTTCTGTTTAAATTTTAAATCTCATGTTTCAAAAATTTGCAAAAAAGCATCTCAGCAGCTAAATGTATTGAAAAGGATTGGAACTCATCTGAATAGACTAGGCAGATTGACCATATATTATTCTTTTATTTTATCTAATTTTAATTACTGTCCACTAGTATGGCATTTTTGTGGTGAATCAAGCACTAAGAACATTGAATATATACAAGAAAGAGCTCTACGTTTTATTTATAATGATGTAACATCAACATATGAACAATTATTATCTAGATCTAACTTGCCACAATTGAAAATCAGGCGCTTAAGATCACTAGCCATACAAACCTTTAAGATCATTAATGGAAATTCACCAGCATATTTAAAGGATTTAATAACACCTAAAGCCAATCTATATTCTTTCAGATATACAAATACAGTGGAACAGCCTAGGGTAAGAACCACCAGATATGGCCTACATTCATTTCGGTATGCTGCTCCAAAATTATGGAATAATCTACCACAGGAATTTAGGGAGGGGATGTCTTTGGAACATTTTAAGGGTCTCATTGGCAAGTGGGAAGGGGATGTATGTAGATGCAGTTTTTGCAAATAGCACTTACCCTTTGAAACTAGGTCATAACTGATGGGTCACTCTTTCATATACTTTTATGTTTTTATTTTATGTTTCTGTCCTTATTTTATTGTTTTTTTGTTCTTATAGTTTTGCATGGAATCTGTTCTTTCATGTAATAATCATGTCTGTGTCTATATGTGTGCTTATACCTATCAGTAAATAGGGTGCTTTGCATGTGCTTATTTTATATATGTACTGTTTGCATGTTATAAATATGTCTGTGTCTATATGTATGCGTATATGTGTGCTTATACCTATAGTATTTTGCATGTGCCTATTTTATAAATGTACTGTTTCCATGTGCTTCAACCTAGTGCTGTCTTTAATTATGTTCATTATGTCATTGTTGTATATGTGTGTAATGTTTGTGATGTAATGTCGGTTTTAAAAGCTCATTAGAGCTTGTGTTATTTGTTTTGTAACTGTACCGACTTTATAAATAAATATTACTTGACTTGACTTGACTTGAATAACGAATCAATTGTGATACGTAAACTCCATATGCTGGAGCGGACGGAATGTTGCTACACAGAAAGGGAAAGTTAACTATTGGAAAGTTGAAGTCATCACGTTTGTCATAGAGCCTTGTACAAAGCCTTCCTTGTGTGTCAATATCGAGAAATAGATCCAAATATGAAGCAGACTTCCTAGAATCTGTAGTGTCCTTTATCTCAAGTTCCATCGGATATATGAGATGTAAATAGTCACCAAATCGAGGATTGTTTAGTGAAAGGACATCATCAATATAACGAAATGTGAGATTGAAGGATAAAGCAAGTTTGCGGTCCTTTTTTTCTAGAAGTGATTGTAAGAAGTCTGCTTCATATGAATGAAGAAACAAATCGGCAAGCAATGGTGCACCATTTGTGCCCATTGTGATATCTATTGTTTGCTGAAAAACACGTCCACCAAACTGTACAAATATGTTGTCGATTAGAAAGTTGAGCATTTCTATTATTTGATCTTCTGTAAATTTGTTTTTCTTGCTAGACTCTTGGATGACAAAGTAAGTCTTTTTGTAACCGACTACCAAATACTTGTGCTGCGTTTTCCGTTCTTTTTGATAAAGCTAAGACTTTGCCAACAGAAGTGTTTTTGTTTATGCTTGTTAAGTCGGTCAGCTTCGACAGGTTGATATTGGATATTTTGTCAATCCAAACTATCCTGCAGATTTGCCTAAGGCAGCTGTCGTGAAAACTAGACTAAGATCTAATGTCTTACTTTACTTCTCTTCGTCATTCGCTTCCGTACTGATTTCACGTTGATGTTGAAAATTCTGATCTTGGTGTTTCTGCAAAGGCAGCAACCATTGAATTTTTAGGGGGGGGGGGCTATCACGCACGCCATTTTTTAATATTCAAAGCTACTTTGATTTTTTCAGTCAAAAATACCATCCTGCTTTTTTTATTCAAAGCACTGCCCTGCCTTTTTATTTCTGGATTTTTGCCATCCTCCCTTTTTATTAAAAATTTCACCATACCCCCATAAAAATAATCTTGTAGCTCCCTTAATCAATTTTGACTTCAAGGTGTTTTGTATTTGATGAAATGATATTCTGTCTTAAGCTTAACTGTTTTATATCCATTTGTGTATAGCAACACGAGTGCAAATATATATACAAATGTATTCCATTTGAAGTGTGGATTTTCCAATTTGAGTTACATTTCGTTTAAGTATTAAATCTGATCTGTGCTTTCTAAGCATTATCAAACACATTTTGTACAAGGTATTAAGCATGCACTGACAAATACAGTACTTACAATTTGCAAGCCACCTTAGTATCCCATTCAACAAAACTTTTTTTTTATCTTCTGAATAAACATAATTTTCATAGGTTAAATAATTTCTCATGCTATTGAAAAGTTTTAAAAGGTTAAATGATAGTTATTTTTCAATTATTTTTTGACAAATTTAACCTTCGTGATGTAAAAATGAAAATACAGATACTGATAACATTTATAGGGTCAATTTAATAGGATTATGATAGGTTTTTTTTAGAACATGCAGAAATGCAGATAAAGCATTTCCACTTTCCGCAGTTTATATTTAAAGTGTGTAAGATTAAGAAATTCAATAATATTATGAATATATGATACTATAAACTTTAAAATGTTAATTTTCTTTTTTATACTTGTTTCATTTTTTAGCATTGCAGTGATCAAGTGTGTCGGTTTTTGTGTGAAGGCGCTTCACTAAATCATTGTTTGGAGTGTTGGGTCGGATACAAATCAATATACTTGATTTTTTTTTACATCAGTCGATAGTTGCTCCTAGGCTAGCTGTCAGTAACAGCGAGTTTTCTCAAGGGAGTTCGTTTATGTCGCCTTTTTTTTGTCTCAGGTTATCTATTTTTGAATTGAACTTTCATCGATTTGATTTTTACTGTGCGTTATTTTGTTCTTTGTTAAGGTTTACCAATCGGGAAGGTTGTGCAAAAAAACTGTTTAGAAATGGGTCTTTCTGTGATAATTTTGGGATTGGTCCTGAATCTTATAAGACTACTGGCCGCCTTTAATTGTTGATCTTTTAAATTTGCCGTTTGCTTATGAAGATTGTTGCGTACACTTATTCCGCATCTCATTATCGTCTATGATAATTATTATTTTTGGCATGATTCCATGATTGCAACTAAGGATGCTTGCATTGTTTGCTTTGTGTATTCGTTTCACGTTTTATGTCATTAAAATTCAATTGACCCTCATAAAAATGCAAATTTTATACGTTATCTGAAAGCAGAAAGAAAAATATATATGAGGAACATGAGCTTTCTTTCAACTTAAGGGAGCAACCATTTGATTTTTAGGGGGGGGCTATGGATATTTTCTTCGTCCTGCCCTTTTATTTTCTGAAAAAGTCGAGCAATTTTTTTTATTAATACCATCCTGCCTTTTTTTTTACTCAAAGCACTGTCCTCTCTTTTTATTTCTGAATTTTTGCTGTCCTACCTTTTTATTTCAAATTTCACCATAGCCCCCCCTCCCCCCATAAAAATCAAATGATCGCTCCCTAAACAGGAATTTGTCTTTCAAAAATGGTGCCCCACCTTACAACATACATTCTTCATGTTAAAGAAATTTTTGCTGGTGGGGTATAAATGTTTTCTTGGTATAAAGAAACAACATATTGACACACTCTAATAAATATATGCTTTTGTTTATTTTTAATCAGAAACAATGAAACTATTTCGTTTTTCTTTGAACATCGCTTTATAAGTTGTTATTTTATTGTGTCTTGTTAGCGAATGAACGTGATGTTTACTCAAATATAGCTGTTATATCACAGTTTAATGCTTATATGTCTCAAAATATTGTTTTTGTTTTAATGTTAGCTTTTCTTAATCGACAGTTGTGAAAAGTTTATTTGAAGTTTACTTCTTTCCTTTTGTTTTTACATTTTTGTCCAAAACAATTTATCTAAAGTGATTTAAAATGTCTTTTGAGTGATAAGCTCGAATACCAGAAAATGTTAACATTGTGAAATTATTCATGTTATTCTACACTTTGTTTAAACTCTTAAAAAGAATCATACTATTATTTCATTGGAATTGAAAACGGCTTCTTCTTTCTCTTGTTGGTTATATTTCCTTGGACTGTAAAACGAAATAAAATAATGCAGCAAATATGTTATCTAACTGATATTGTATTATTGAATCAAGATGCTCCCAGGAGCCTGAATTGCAATTTGACATGTGTGCCTGAAGTTAGGCAAAATCGATTTGACATTGAAAGGGTTATAAGTTCAATATCAAGGATATGGTTTAACTTATTGCAGTTATGTGTAGAGTACGTAGTATTTTAGCAATTGAAACCTTTTTATATGTTATTTTCTTTCCTTTCGGTATTCTAAGGGGAATAACCCATACAATGAACAGTGTTTCAACGTTGACCTTATAACATATTAGATGAGTGTAGATGTTGGTTTGTCATAGGGTTTTGGTTTTTCTTCCTTTACTGGATTTGACACGCTGAATGGATTATTGGCAACGCGACGGGTGTGCTTTAGCAAGCAGGAACTGCTAACTCTTCCGGAGCACCTGAGTTCACTTTTGTTTCGACTGGAGTTCGCGTTGTTGATTGATTTTCAGTTATTTTGTGTTTCCGTGTTTTACATGTTGTCTGTTTTTGTCCCGTTCTTGTTGGTGTTTACTGGTTTTGTCTCTGCCCTTTCGGACTTTTGGCGTTCGGATACTCCATTGGTACCTCTGCTTCTTTAGTTGATCATGATGTGCTTAACAATATGCAATTCACATTTCTTAAATATCTCATATAGTATTTTTAAGTATTGAGCTAAAATAATCATACTAATTTTGGTATTAATTGGACTTTTGGTATCAATGAAGTTTACTTTTCAATGTAACGAGGAAATTCTGTGAAAATGTTCAATTTTGGTGTTCTAAGGGGAATAATAACTTCTAAAAGGAAGGGTCGAACAACGTTTATCCTATTACATGATTAGTAGATCTTGTTATGCTTAGCAATATAAACTTTAATTTTTTCAAATATCTTTTATGGTTTTTTAAAAAGTTATTGAGCTAAATAGTTGCAAAATTTGCACAAAAATCCACAAAAGGACAATAACTCCTACATGGGTTTTGGAGATGGGCTTTAAAATCTCCAAAATTTCAGGGCAGGTAGATCTTGAGATGCAAATCACTTTTGTTCTAATACAAATCTAAAATCTATTTTTGAATTATAAGCAAAAAACTGCAATTTACCCAAATGTTATATTTGTAGCCGCAGTGCCCATTTTATCCAAAGATAGTTTTACGGAAGATATCATGCACTTGTAGACAAATATGGGATTTCGATCTCTCAGGTGAGTGCAGATGTTGGTTTGTCATAGGGTTTTGTTTTGTCTTCCTTTACCGGATTTGACACGCCGAATGGACTATTGACAACGCGACGGGTTTGCTTTAGCAAGCAGGAACTGCTTACTCTTCCGGAGCACCTGAGTTCACTCTTGTTTCGACTGGAATTCGCGTTGTTGATTGATATTCAGTGTTTTGTGTTTCCATGTTTTACATGTTGTCTGTTTTTGTCCCGTTCTTGTTGGTGTTTACTGATTTTGTCTCTGCCCTTTCGGACTTTTGACATTCGGATACCCCATTGGTACCTCTGCTTCTTTCCTATATCAGTTCTATACAAGTAATGCTAATAAACAACTATACCAAGTTTGGTTTCAATTGGACTTAAGGTGTCAGAGGAGTCAATGTTTTCAATGTAATGAGAAGATGCTGTGAAAATGATATATTTTGACGTTCTAAGGGGAATGAAATAACTCCTAAAAGGAAGGGAGATCCTGATGTGCTAAACAATATACATTTTAAATTTCTCAAATATCTCTTTTAGTTTCAAAGATATTGAGCTTAATAAGTGCAAAATTCATAAAAGAAAAATCCACGAAAAGGGCAATAATTCCTACATGTGTTGTTGGATCTTCTTCAAAATTTCAGGGCAGGTAGATCTTGAGGTGCTAATCACTTTTACCATATGTCAGAATATATATAAAAAGGGGCATTGGACACGTTCTATATTTTCTTTATTTTCGTTACTCATTTTATCCAACAATCTTGACAATGATGGATTCTTTTTCCATTTTTGATTGATTAGTTTTAATTTGATATATGTATATTAAATGTTCTAACGATAGTTTGTTTCATAATCTAAACCTAAAAATTTTCATTACATAAGTTATTGCCGTATGTATGACATGCACATTTGTATCTCAAATTCTAGGAACTGGTAGATCAGTCAGATATGTTATGAAAAACCATGACCTTTGAAAATGATGATTTTTCAAGACATTTCACCTTTTTTCTGTCAGCACTATATTTGTCTGATTATAATGAGATTTTGAACAATCTGTACAGATTTTTTTGTATGTTCGGATTATAAACTCAGTTTAGTTACTTCTTTTTGACATTTCATCCATTTGTTGTCGTCTGGAATAACAAACATTGCAAAAACCTACAAAATCAGAGGTGCAAATTGTGAACAATCTGAATGACATTTTTTTTCACTTTATTTTATCAAATTTTTAAAGAACCAAGTCGAAGAATTTTTTTTAAATTATTCAAGAACACATTTACAATTCAGGATTTGCAGTTACTCGCAATTATATTTAGTTTCTCGACCATTTTCCACCTAGAAGTCTTTCATGTTAAACCGTTTTGTCACGGTTTTTCATGACAAAAAATAGTGAAAAGTCATAAAAATCATGACTTTCTAAAAGTCATGATTTTTAAATGATCATTTAATCATTTTTCATGATTTTGTAACATCTTCAAGTCATGAATTTCCATCACGAAAATGTATTTAAAAGATCATGGATTTTCATTACCTTGTTCTACTTTATATGAAGTCATGGTTTTCCATTACAATTGTTTTATGTAAATGTCATGAAAAATCATCATTTTCCAAAGTCATGGTTTTTCATAAGATATCTAACTGTAGATTAGCAGGTTTAAAATATTTTTTTCAGAAAATGCAATATAAAAAAAAATACATATAGATTTATTTTAAAAAATAACAAAAATAAAAACAAAAGAAAACGAATACAAAAAAGCAAAAGCAAAAGTGCAGTGAATAAATTATAAATGTTAATTATTTATTTATTAAGCACCACTCAATGTTTATTTTTTCATACCTGAAATTGGCAATAAAAGTATTACTACTTTGAAATACATTCTGTAGTTTATGATTAAGAGTGGTAGTATTTTAGCTGTTATAATATGAAAAGTTACCTTTTTTTTATTTCCCCTAACTTCATTCAAAATGTGAGTATTTGTAATTTGATATTATCACGAAATACATAAATTTAGCAAATATGTGAAATATTTATTCATTAATTTGAAAACATATAGTACAAATTAATGTATGTTTAAAGAAATCGCTTTTGTGAGATAGAATAGGGTGAAATTAAAAACCACAAAAGAAAAGTGTAATAAATATGTAAAATTCAGCTCTGGACCATCTTTGACACATGTTATATCATGATAATCATGTTACTCAATGAATAAAAGTAATGACAAAATTACCGAACTTGGAGAATCAATCTCAAATGTCCATAAGAAAAGACAAAACAAGGAAGACATAAATTCAGGGGCCGTATGCATAAAACTACTTAAGTTAAGGCTTCCTTAAACTTAGATTTCACTTAAGTTTTCCTTAGTTAAGTAGTAATCTTGGCCCTGTAACTAAAAGCCAATCTTAAGATCTTCTTAATCGAGCACTTAAGATTATTGCAAGATACTCTTAAGAAAATGTTAGGGGTGTAACTAAACGCCAACTTTGCTCGTTCGTACGATTTACTTATCTTTTTAATACGTTGATCGTAAGAAATAGACAAGAAGCCGATATATTAAATTAATTTAACCTTAATCCGGACGCTCCGTCTTTGTTTCTAGGCAAATAATACTACATATTTCGTTTTTTTTTTTTCGTCATTTGTGCATTTTATGTACAACGATTACCAATTAGACATTAATTAAGACCAACAAAAAGAAAACAAATGCATAAAATACTAGAACATATAAAACAACAAAACTGCTACTGCTATCTAAATGTAGTTATACCTCAAAAGTTTAAAGATCATATTTCAATGATGCATGTTTTGATTAATGAGTATCATAAATCGATATTGAAGAAAAAGTTTTAAACCCAAAACAAAACTGTCTCTGTTTCCTGAGAAGATGAATAAGACATAGATGTTGCTTTACAGGTAAGGGGGTTACTGTCAATGTTAGCTTCGAAGAAAAGGGATCATGCTTTTCTTGTGCAATATATCTTCCATAGCAGTTTTCACGGCAACTACAAATCAGAGTGACTTGAAAAGTGATACATGTATATAAATTGAGTATTTGGTCTTTTTTGGATCGCGAGCAATTACTAAAATAAGGACTGTCGGATGTCTACTTCCTGTTTACCGACGAAGTCAACTTACGACATTAGTGATCAATTGTTGATCATTTCCGTCACAGCTTCTTCAGCAACTTAACATGCTTAAATCACAACGACTTGATATTTGGTATATGAAAGAAGCAAAAAGGCACAAATGGGACATTCGAGTGTCATTAGACACTGCAACAACCATTGAACATGAACGAGAACAGCACGCTGAAACAAAACAAAAACACAAAATTAACCGAACAGAAATCAACAACGCGACCCAATACGACTCGGGTGCTCCGGATGATTTAGTTGTTGACTTCTGTATAGGGTCTTCGACATCTACCTAGAAGCTTTATTTCAGTGACCATTTTCAATACATAAAGCAATACAGTGATCTAGCAATGTTTAAGTCTTATGCGCATCTCATTTTTAACAAGTCTTAGAGCGATAAACTGGGTACGCATAGTGCACTAGTACAAACTTAGTTCAAACTATTTCTCTCACATCTTTTACACCTTGACCTTCTGGCTGGGCGGATTCAAACTTAGGTTATATTTATTACAAGGACATTCATGTTCCAAGAACTATTAGTGGGTGTGTGGTCGCCCTACACAGGCCTTAATAGATATTTGTTTTTTGTACACGTAACTTCTAATAGCTTTCATTTGATTTATCGGTGATTTCAATCAAATTTTATATGAAAATGGACATTTTCATTATGGAGGTTTTTTTTCAGTGCATGTAAAATTAATTTTTCATTAAAAGTAGTGCTACGGCCATTAGGTTCTGTGATTTGTCTTTAAAGAAGACATTTAAGGTTGGTCATGAGCACCCTTAACGTTAAGAAGATTGTTTTCATATAAGAGAACGTTTAGTTACACACTTAAATGTCAAAGTTGACCTAAAGATGAGTTTGCGAACAGGTTAAATTTTCAGAAACCTTTTAGTTACCCGACAAAAATAAGATAATCTTAAGACTATTTCGTAGACATTTCTTAAATTTGCGTGTCTGAATAGAAGTTGAGGGCTGTCAATCATTCTACGACTGCTTTTAGTTACACTCTTATTTTAAAAGAGTGTCTTAAGAATATCTTAAAGTCTAAGATTGCTTTTAGTTACTGGCCCCTTAACTGGTATGCATAAAGACACTTAAGTCGGTACTTAACTAAGGAAAACTTAAGTATAACATTCGGAACTCTACCTTAACCGAAAATATATTTTTCAATGAATCTTTATTATTCAATACCGTTTTTCGATTTTCTTTATTAATCAATACTGTTTTTTTTCCCAATTGATAGCCCGATAGTATTAAGTTTTGTAAAGAAAAATGTTTAAATTCAAGCCGATTCGGGTGAATTTGAATATAAGTCACGTCGAAACAAAAATCAAATTTAATCGAAAAAGAGAAGCTTGTTATCTATGTAATCATGTGTACAAATTTGGTAAACGAAAACACATTTGAAACATAAAGTTTTTATTTTAATTATATTAACATGCAATTGGGAGTATGTTATGAACAAAATTTGTAAAGACAGCTTGATTAGAAGACATATAAAAGAAAAAAAAGCGCACTTTTGAAAACAGAAGATTCGGTTTATAGAAAAAGTCATAGACAAACAGTAATGTTATTTAATTAGCTATAGAAAGTATCATGTTTTAACTCTAATATTGAAATATAGATTAGAGCAAACGAAAATATTTCGCCATAGAGACTCGACATGTCGGTGTGTTCTAAATATAGTTATACATGTATATGCTTTATCCAAGTAATATGAATATAGTATATTAGTTTAAACATATTTATTTATCCTGGATTGGGAAACAAGCTTAATGCTTATGTAAATCCCTCTCCAGCTAGCAGTTTGCGAGTGTGGCCTTTGCAGCGGCCCCCATTGAGCCTACTCTTACCGAACTCCACAAAGGGGTCTTTAACGTGCATGGGGTTTTGCTCTCCACATACAAGGGACAACCTTCTTTTCGTCCCTTCCGAAAGTCTAGCATCGTTCCTTGAGACCATCCTCGCAAATGGTGTCAAGAGAGAGTCGGCAAATTGGTTCATGAAATTTTCACCCCGGACAAGGATCGAACCATGAACCTTGGTGTTAGTAGCCCGACGCGTTAAGCACTACACCACCGGCTCTCTAGTATATTAACGAGGCGAATGACACTAACTTCTCAAAGTGGCTTCTATTAAAAAAATTATCACATAACCTAAGCGAGCCTCACTCCAATAACTAACTGCATTGACTTTTGTGCGTCTGTTCAGGGGGGTGGGGGGTGAGGGTGATATATCCAACCAATCATTATAATCAAGCATAATGTACATGTACTGTATATTGTAATTTTTCTGTGATTATTCTGCTCTTTTTGGGCGTTGTGCTTATAGCAATAAAATTATTTGTTTGTTTTTTTGTATACTAGTATTACCCATGGTTACATGTAAGGAAAAGTAAAGTTGGTTTGGGGTGGGGGTGGGGGGGGGGGAAATTGTACAATCTGATCATTTTGAACCTATCATACCTACACTATATCGCACCCCAATGTTCAAAACAAAAAAAAAATATTTACAAATTTACAAAAAGGATGTCACAATCTGAATATATGTTATATTAACAAATGTATACCTAATTTTCTATAACCTTGACCAATATAATACCCCTGGGGTAATGGCCCTCTGGGTGATATAGATGTCTCGGCTTTAGATCGCAGTTGGCACAGATTTCGACTTTTAATAATCAGAAAATATATCATGCTTTTTAAAAAAAACACTGTCAGGGTCAAACTGGGTAGGAGTCTAGGCTGCATATCAATATTCAAGAGGCTGTGATTATAAGTTCCTGAGAAAACTGTTACGAAAACTATTTCTTCGCCCGCCCGACATTCACCATTTATTACCCGGATTTTTTACTCCATAAAATCCGACCAAAAACTTGCAAGTTCAAAGAATACATTTACTGGCAATACTTCTTGTATGGCATAATAGACTACTATTTATAACTCGTTTTAGAAATAACCGTGTTTAAATGAACTTGAGTCTTTCGTGGAAAGTAGTTACTCTTAATTTTAGAACCTTCGATCGTTGTTTGAACTTCGTGAAGGTCCTTGCTTAAGTTTATATACAGTATTATACATGTACATTTTAACAATCATTCATGTGTACATTTCTTACCATGCAGTGCACGAGTTAAATCTAATAGAAGTACACGTGAATCGAGCGAATCATTTGACGGTTACATGTATGCATTGTTGTGGGTCGTGTAAAATAAGGGCGAATGAACTTAAATATAATGATGATTTCAGGGAACGTTAAAGAGTGTAAGGGTATGGTATGAAGCTTAAAATGGTTAACTTTCTTCTCAATGTTCAAATTCAACCCGAAGAACTAATGTTGGCGTCTATTTCGTAGTGCTAGTTACTAGTATACTTAAGATACCATAGTAGGTACCTTAGACTTAAGTAGAAACTTAAATATTTTCTTAGTTTAAGATGTTTACTGCATAACACTTAAGTCTAGTAGGCGTGGTCTAAAGAAACTAAGATTTCACTAAGGAAATACTTAGTTTAAGAAGTTGTATGCATACCACTTAAGTAAAATGGGTGGAGTTTCCTTAACTTAAGTATTTACTTATGCTGGCGTCACACTATCCCGATTTAGACCCCGATGGAAACACGATTGTGGATATTTTCACAATCGGGACTGATCGTAACAAGATCGCGCTATTCGTGTTGCCATCTTTTACCATCGTAGCACCTTCCGTGGAAATTTTCTGACATCGGGGTAAACTTCGTAGTGCCTCCGAAATTTTTTAACATGTTAAAAAACTGCCGAAGGTTCGTGCGAAGGTCCTTGTTCGTGTTGTGTTCGTTATTCCATCCTTTCTATCGTAATGCCTTCGTGAAGGCATCATATTATTTCGTATTGCCTTCTCAGTGTCGTCGGTTTCATTTATCTTACGATGGCGACACGAATGAAACGAGAAGCTTTCCACTGGTGGCGCGAAGGAAATACGGTGTCGCGAAGACTTCGCTCTGTATTCGTATATCCATCGTTATTAGTGTAATGGCATAGAGTAATGACATGGAGATGGAAACACGGCACTGGTCAAGGCAGTACGATTTCTAAAGTAAAAAATATCAAACCTGTCAAAAATGCCTTATAGACAATTTATTTATCAATATCAGTTGGGCTTTAGTGCAGGTATGGCATGTTACAGTGAATCCTTGAGGAAAAAAATAAATTTAGTTCAGTCTATTTCTTTGAATTAACATACATGTACATCAGACTTACAAGACAGCAGCTTATGATGCAATTACCTCATTAATTTTCTATGCATAATTATCTTGTTTCAAAATTTTGATTAAAGGAAAAAACAAAATTTTGTATCTGGAATGATAATTTTCAAATGTATAAGACGAAAAGACAAAACAAGGCAAAGACAGTCTGGATCTAGAATCTTCTAACGGTTTCGTTTTCGCCATGTTATTTCTAGCCAGGCGCTTCTCTCTTCTGCGTACTCGTTTAAGGCTTTGGTGGCACCTTTTAATACTTAAATTTCGATATCAGAAATAAAGGATTATACATTTTAAACTAAGTTAAGTTTTTATCAGTTCCCTACCGACAAAAAACGAAGGAGTATTTAGGTTTGACCGCGTCTGCCCGTTTGTTAACCCAAATAATACAGTCGTTATATTTCGCTCCTTACAGTCGCTACAGTCCCGCCGAAGTATGCGTATACGGATAGGGCTTGGATCATTCGAGTTACCCGTTTGTGTGTCTACAGGGTCGTCTCGCTGTCACAATAAGTTTTCCTCACTTTTTTCTAAAACAATATATATATAGATACCAAACTGATTTCTAATATGATGAGCTAAGTAAAGATCAAGTTAACGCGTCGTTCCGGTCAGTAATTTTTTACAGGAGAAAGGACCCTTTGAACTATGATAATTCGCTAAAATATCAGTTTCTCACCCTTTTTTCAATACACTTATAGTTATTGAACTACTGCTTGGTTTGTACATGTATATGAGTCCACCATGACGGGTCACAGATCAAGTTTACGTTACGTTTAAGTCTGCAAATGTTTACCGGACCTTTAATTTGAAGCTTTAGATATGGGACCGGTAAGGAATTATGTATTGCAAGGTGAATACGCTTTGCTCAAGAATCGTTCGCAAAATCTAAAACTGTTGATCTTTAACCCCCCCCCCCAAAAAAAAAAAAATCAGAAACAAACAAAAAAAGCCATTTGGGCTCATCTTGTTAATTAAACAATAATTTCTTACGGGCTTTTATCAATTTTCCCGTAATAACGCGTTCCTTTCGTAGACTTTGGCAGAGCTTAACAAATCAAGTAACATCATTTTCTATCTTCAGTCTCTGGAAATTATATACTTGTTCTGATCGACAACAGGAACACGCAGCGTCGGTTTACTTAGATATCCATAGTTTTATCTTTTATTCATATATACAAATAATAAGCAGCTTAGACGAATTGTAGACTGAACTATAATTCAATTTCAAAACGCGTTTACGGCTTTATTGCAAAACGGGTTTTAATATTTAACGCCATTCCCAATAACAATGTATGATTTGCTGTAATGTTTCTACATAGTTACAACATATACTTGCTTTTTTCAGATTATATGTCAACTCACACAAGACACAAATAAAAACAAGATAAAGTAACATAATCTTTTCTGTTCTATCTTAATAGTCTCATCTACTCTTACTGGTCGATATCAGGGATAGCAGGGGTATACTTGGGGGCCTTCATTTTAACTAGTTATCCATATATACATACTAATCAGAAGCAGCAACGGACAATTTATATAGACTTATTGCAAATCGCGTTATTACATCGTATACCGATCGGGATGCATCGTAAACCCATCGTATGCTAAACATAGCGTCGTACAGCCATCGTGTAACTTCGTTTCTCCTTCGGATCTAATTCTCAACTTATCTTGATAACATCGTAACAACTTCCTAATCGGTTCGTAGCTATTCGTATGTGCTCCTTTTCTAGTCGTTTAGCCATCGGTTCTAATCGTATACCCTTCGGTTTTGATTTTGATTTTTAGCAAGTTCGGGACTAACTTCGCACGAAGTTGAAATCTAAACATTCGTGTGTCCATCGTATGTCAAAATCGGGACAGTGTGACGCCAGCATTAGCAAAATCTTAACTTAAGTAGTTTTATGCATACGGCCCCAGTTTATTTGTGGTAAACAAACGACTAAAACCAACAAGAACTTCTTAAGAAATATCCAATGAATACAAGTCATTTTAAAAGATAGAAAAATAAAGATATTTCTAATGGTTCATAGTCTCAGAATGAATATTCACTAGGGTTTTAAAAACATTCCCCAGCTGGCAAGTATGCAAAGTCACGTTTTCAGGATAGTCTTAATGTCACGTATACCATAAAACGCAGCAGAATATGCTATTCAAATGTCAATCTTTGAATGATACATTGTATAAGGAGGAGGAGGGTTATTTTATCACCATTATTATAATTTGTTTGGGGGGAGATCATGTTATTACTTCAACTGCAATAAGTATCAAAATTTGAGATATTTGAAGAATAGTCATACACGTGTCTTAAAGGCATATTGTCTACGGCAAACTCTTTTTTTTAACCCCCCCCCCCCATTTTTTTGTGTCAATTAGACCGAAATGCAATAAAATGAATATTAAAAAACAAATTTGCCACCAATTTTGCATTTTGCCTCAAAAGTACTTTATTTCGATCAAAATAGCTCGACAATATTGATTGATATTTTATTTACCTGCATTACGTCACATTGACACAAATTTAAACTGAGTAGTTTTAACATGGAGACTTATCGGAATCTTGGGTTTTCTCCCCGAATACATTGATATGTTGAAAAAATACCAATATTTTTCGTGTTAACATTTTCAATCACATTCAAAACTTAAAACATGCAATAATTGTAAGTTTTATTCATTAAGTAACTCTAATATTCGGTTGTCGTTATAATTTTCTTTTGAGCTAAAGCTTCGAGAAACATATTATGCACCACGTACAAAAACTAGGGAAGTTTTCAATCAAAGAAAGTATAGTGCGCATGCTTACAGCTCATCTACATCTCATGAATATGAATTTTTGTAAAGCTTTACAAATATTATATTTTTTTTCAATTTTTAATGTAATAAGGTACCCTCGTCGTATTTTGAACGTTTGCATCTTTCTAAATAAACAAAACAAATAGTCTGACGACAGTTTTTTGGTTTTACAAAAAAATAATTTTTCGTAGACAATATGCCTTTAAGTGAATATTCCACTAATCATGATCGCCATTTAAACAACTTTAAAAAAAAAATAAATAAAACTTACCGAATGGGAATCATTAGTCTAAAATCTCAAAGGCTAATTGATTGAATGTAAGTCAGCCATCTGGGGGTCAAAAACAAATTACTAAAAAAAATCATATGTAAAAACAAAGTTAAAACCAAAAAATCGAATGAGATAAGTAGAAAAAAACAAACAGTAAGAAATAAAGGCTTTCATAATTCTGACCAGTACCTCCTCGTAGTGCAAAACGGCCATTGTTCCAGCGACACGAAGACCTATGTACAGGTTTATTTAGAGCAGCTTACAAAGACGGTGGTGTTCCATGGGCTGGACTATCCATGACACATAGCGAGTCACAAATTGTCGCTACAGACGGGCATTCCATATGGTCATATATGTTTTTTGTAACAAGTGCTTAATGCAACACGAGGAGTGAGACAGAAAAAATGTATCAATGATATTGAAAAAAAATATACTCTAAAAACAAGGGTTTCGAAATATAAAAAGTTAAGTCATGTTTTATATTTCGACATATAAAAAAAACCTTTCTTTACCTATCACATGCTTTTTCCGACGCTTTTACATTGGCCTACATAGTAAATGTGGACTGTCCTAAATTAGTAAATAAAGGTAATAACAAAACTACCGAACTTGAATGATCAATCTCATAGTCCAGAGAAAATGACAAAAACGAATCAGTCATACCGGAGAATTGGTGGATCCCAATGGTCCTGACTTCGTACAGGCATTTCAAACGAAATGGTGGGTTAAACCAGGTTTTATGCATGTCCAAGAATCATGGACAAATTCAGGGTAGATAACTCTATTTGAAATTTTGCTAAGCTGGCAACCGGCTCCCTACTGTTCAGATAAGGAGCCGGTATGACCCAATGATAAAATTGATATGATTGGGTATCATCCCATTGGCAAAAAGTTGTCAATCAGAGCTGATTAATTAGCGTTAATTATCGATATTTACTTGTTTAAAGATATAATTTTGTCACCACTGATAACGAGTTATGTAACATGACTATAGCTGAAAACCTATCTGTTGGCGACCTTTTCACACATACATACTTATTATTTAGTTGAGATAAAACCAAATTTAATCAATAATCAATAATTTGATAAATCATTATGTAAATTGTCCATTGTGTGTTAGCATTTCAGTAACTTCAAGTTCAGTAACATTTGAATCAACATTCATGTCAGGGACAATGGATAACTTTTTTACTTCAACTTTTTTGCATGTAAAGGGATATTTCAAGATAAACATAAATGTTTCTTCTTATTTGTATTTTAAGCAAATTTCAAACATTGATATGGTTAAAAAATATTGTAGCATATCGATATATGCGATTTTGTTTTTTATTTTTTTTTCTTGCTACAAAATACACGGGTAAACTGTATGGTATTCAGCTTTTATTACTGTTATTTGACAGTTTAAGCGGGACTAACTTTTAAGTGCGTGTCGTTGTTTTATTTATTTATTTGGATTGATTTATTTTTTATATTTTATTAAATTGCGTCAGGCAATGCAAAAAGGAACTTAAGGTCCGTTCACACATGAAATAGGGAATAGGCCAATTATAAATTAAAGTATTTGAGGTCAGAGGTTAAGCACAAAGGTACAAAAAATTATTAAAACCACCACTATGTAGTGTAATTCATGAAATACAAATGTACGGTGTAAACGCAAGTGTTGTATATTTTATTGAAATATACATGTATGACTTGATGTACAGTGTAAAAGGGCCTTTAGACCAGCATGTTTAGATTTTGGCGATTTTTAAAGATTATTTCTAATAAGAATTTAAGAAACAAAAACGTACCCTTATCTTTACTGAAGACAAACTTCAAATGTTACAAGTTTTGAAAAAAAAGATGTAAGTGGGGGGGGGGGGGGGGATTATGAACCTTGTCTAATGAGTTTTGATTCCTTAGAAAATGGAGTTGCAAATGTAGCCACGATCCTTATTAAAATATATAGATAAATAAAATAAAAAGACATTACGGCTATTACGAAATTATTGCTTAATTTCTTAGAGTCCCTTGTCTTTGGTGGTTCTTATAAGATATCCTATATTTCTGTTAATTTATAGTTTGGCGTACATGCAGTTTATTCGTCTTTTTTCTGTTGAAAATTGAAAACAAAACGTGACTTCAATATTTATTAAATATATAATTTGTCCGAAGCTTCGCAAGGAAATCCCATTTAATCAGTCCCGTGTGGGACCCGGGTGGCGAATATGCCCACAGCAGAGCCTAGCTTGTCGTAAGAGGCGACTAAGGGTATTGGGATTCTGACGTCGGCTCAGCCCACAGCGCGACTAACTTGTGTGTATCCAAGGCGGCTGAATAGGGTTGTCCTCGTCCGCAGGGGTTGTGAGGCCTATAATAGGGAAACCCTGACCGGTGACCAAAGTGGGCCAACGTGTGTGATGAGTGCCACGCTTCATGCACGTAAAAAAGTGGACCACCAAATAGGCTAAATTTTCTGCCCCTACCCACTTCTTCCCTTTTTCTTGTGTTTTTTTTTTCAAAAGTTGCTGTTTCCTTTGTTTCCCACCCCACCCCATGTTTCATATCATTATCATCATCATTTCATGTTTATTTTAACAATCTTCCATGTTCATCGCCTTCAAATACCCGGTAACCTATAAAGTGTTGCGAGGGCCTAAAACACATCTCACTCACTCACCCACTTGAGTCATACATGTACATGTATATTTTTAAACAATAGTTAAGCGTTGATTTGTTCAGAGCTCTTTATTAGTTAAGGTAAGACTGGATTAGATGTCACACCTTACATGCAGTGTCTTGTGTAGCATGTTCCTTTTTTTCATTTAGAAGTATGGAACTCTCAAACAGTTCTCAGAAAATATACATTTATATATATACTCTAATTGATGGAGGTAGACGGAAGTAGATGCGGAATAATTGTACACGACACAACCTCCATACATTTATAATTTGAGAGTTATATATACCAGTGACATTTTTAGAAAACTAGAAAAGAAAATTGCATCAATATCAGGCAATGATATATTTTCAGTCATTAAAAACATTAATAAGACAAGATTATCTTTGAACGAAATTAAAAACTCCGGGTTCAAAACGTAGCCAAAAAATGAACAATCATTAACATTATACCGAAGCGCATTCGGGCCACATTAAAAGACAAAATATTATTTTTTTGCGTTTAAACGCAAAGAATTGCGAATAAACGCAAAAACGTTAGCGATTAAACGCAATAATTTGCAAATAAACGCAAAGATGTTTGCGATTAAACGCAAAAGTTTGCGAATAAACGCAATAATGTTTGCGTTTAAACGCAAATGATTTTGCGATTAAACGCAATAATTTGCGTTTAATCGCAAAAGTTTGCATTTAAACGCAATACTTTGCGAATAAACGCAATGATAGTTTTGCGAATTAACGCAATAACTGTTTTTGCGTTTAAACGCAATGGTATTTGCGAATAATCGCAATAGTTTTGCGAATAAACGCAATAAACTTTGCGAATAAACGCAATAAACTTTGCGAATAAACGCAATATTTTTGCGAATAAACGCAATATTTTTGGCGATAAAACGCAATACTTGTGATATTAATTAGATATAATCTTATATTCATGCTTACTATTGTCCTTACACTTAGCGTCCGTCATCTTAATTATCGTTCTGTCTTCTTCTGTAAACAATTTTTCAATTGATTTCCTCCATGAAACTACTATATAGAATGGAACGAGACTTTGTACGATTGTTTCAGGGGATGAAAGAAACATGGGGTCAGAAAACATGCTTTGACTTGATTTTTAAAAGAAGAGGAAACAATATCTAAATTATCTACAAAAGACTTTACTGAGTCAAAGTTATCAGATGACCCTAATAGAGTTTACAATCCTTTTAAATGTCAAAAATAGATTTTTTTCGTGTGTTGATATTGAGAAAAACCATTAACAAAGGAGAAAATCCGTTGCTTGCGTAACATTAAGCTTTACAAAGTATTTAATTTGGTCTAGGGGGTTTTGGCATCATTTAACCTGGTTTAACTATATTTTTTTTAATGGAACAATGCCAAGTAAGGGCCAAAATTTCAAAAGTCAAAGAAAAAAGACAAATATGGAGGACACCGTAAATATTGAAGATCAAAATGGCCCTTACTTGGCATTGTTCCATTAAAAAAAATGTAGTTAAACCAGGTTAAATGATGCAAAAAAACCCTAGACCAAATTAAATACTTTGTAAAGCTTAATGTTACGCAAGCAACGGATTTTCTCCTTTGTTAATGGTTTTCTTAATATCAACACACGAAAAAAATCTATTTTTGACATTTTAAAGGATTGTAAACTCTATTAGGGTCATCTGATAACTTTGACTCAGTAAAGTCTTTTGTAGATATTTTAGATATTGTTTCCTCTTCTTTTAAAAATTCAAGTCAAAGCATGTTTTCTGACCCCATGTTTCTTTCATCCCCTGAAACAATCGTACAAAGTCTCGTTGCATTCTATATAGTAGTTTCATGGAGGAAATCAATTGAAAAATTGTTTACAGAAGAAGACAGAACGATAATGACGATGACGGACGCTAAGTGTAAGGACAATAGTAAGCATGAATATAAGATTATATCTAATTAATATCACAAGTATTGCGTTTTATCGCCAAAAATATTGCGTTTATTCGCAAAAATATTGCGTTTATTCGCAAACTTTATTGCGTTTATTCGCAAAGTTTATTGCGTTTATTCGCAAAACTATTGCGATTATTCGCAAATACCATTGCGTTTAAACGCAAAAACAGTTATTGCGTTTATTCGCAAAAATATCATTGCGTTTATTCGCAAAGTATTGCGTTTAAATGCAAACTTTTGCGATTAAACGCAAATTATTGCGTTTAATCGCAAAATCATTTGCGTTTAAACGCAAACATTATTGCGTTTATTCGCAAACTTTTGCGTTTAATCGCAAACATGTTTGCGTTTATTTGCAAATCATTGCGTTTATTCGCAAACGTTTTTGCGTTTATTCGCAATTCTTTGCGTTTAAACGCAAAAAAATAATATTTTGTCTTTTAATGTGGCCCGAATGCGCTTCCGTACATTATAGATTAACAAGATATAAAATTATACTATATTATCGTATAATATACTTATTATGCATGGCAAACAATATTTGACACTGTAATTAACTATTTATTTTTTTTATAAAATTCATGGTTAAATCCTTTAAAAGTTGAAACTCGAAAAAAAATAATTTTGGTGTTATAGATATCAATTCTATAAAAAGGAACACATGTTGACAATTAACACTTGTCCTTGTTTAAACATTTTCACAAAGACATGGTGCCCCTGGCTGTTATTTATTATCGCCAATTAGCAAATAATCAACTGATCTAGTCCGAGAAAGTATAAAACAAAAATGGCTAAATTTTAACTTTAATTTGACAGAAAAAAATAAAGTTTGAACTATTTTTGATGATACCTATAGAAAATTTAACATTTGAAGCATTTTTTTGGTACGTAGGGGTAAGATTTCCGTTGAGAAATAAAGTGACGGCGATTTTTTAAACTAGAGCCGTTTTACCATTTTTAGACTAGTTTATATAGAATTCTATTGGAAAATAACGTAATTTTTTCACCAATTTTCAACCAAAAAATGACAGAAAATGTATTTACTTTAAACTAATATACGATATACCGCACGAAAGATAAATGTATTTTTATAAGGTATTTAGTCAGACGTAGGGCTAAGGTTTTATGGGATTAGTTACTTGTCAATTGAAGAAAGTATAGGGACTGTCAAAATTTTTCCATTACGTTCTATTGTAATCAGTTGATGGTGAATGGTGTCCCCCCTATGGTGACAAAATAATTGGAATCAATTAAAGTTGTCCACCATTCTTGAGTATGGGCGCCAAACCTCCCTCTTCCATTCAAGTCCATAATATATATAGGTACATAAAATAGTGTGATCCTGTAAAATTTGCTTAACCCATAATATATAGTTACGTAAAATAGTATGACACTGTAAAATGTTCTTGGAATTAGGTTTTACAAGTCGAACATAATAGGACATGTAAAATATGAAAATTATCATGAATAAAATACAGAAGATTTTGTCTGGAACTTTGTTGAAATTTTTATTTGAGAGAAACACAAAACCAGAAGAATTAAAGACCGCAATGGTCCTGACTTGGTACAGGCACTTCCAAAGAAGTGGTGGGTTAAACCAAGTTTTATGGCGCCAAACCTCCCTCTTCCATTGCGATCTTAGGATCCGGTAATGACCATAGAACACAACATAGTTGTGAGACACAATGGAGATATTGAGGTGATCATCTCAGTACAGCAGACCAGTCAAACACTAAGTGAAACTATTAATCACCATATCTTTTAATTCAATTTTGAACTTTCCTACTAGTGGCTGATAACGAAGAAAGAATTTTTTTGGGGATCGTATGAGACGTATTTTCTTATAGCCCTGTTCCAAAAGTCGGTCACGAAGATATCGGTGTCTGATCATAAAATCTGTGAAATGTGTGCAAGCTCTGGCATATCGAATAAGTTGTGAAATATAAACACCGTATGCAGGGGAAGTAGGGATATTGCTCTGTAGATTAAAATCGTCTCTTTTATCGTATTTTTTTGTACTGAGATGACCACCTGGTGCAAGAAAGACGTGAAACAATTTGATTCGGTGGTCTCTTTAATCTCCAATTCTGGAGGATATATTGAAGGAATCCATCTACCAAATGAAGTGTTATTGACAGAAAGGACATCATCAATATATCTGAATGTAAGATTAAATGACCTTGCCTCTTTCATCTTCTTGTTCTTTACGAGTCCCTGAAGAAATTCAGTCTCGTAAAAGTATAAATAAAATAAATTGGCGAGGAGAGGAGCATAGTTTGTGCCCATTGGAATGCCGATTTGTTGTTGAAAAATCTCTCCTCCGAAGGTGACAAATATTTTGTCAATGAGGAAATCAAGCATACTGCAAACTTGTTCCAGTGTGTAACAAATTTTATCTTTGAAAGATGTTTTGGAAAAGAATGTAGAATTATAACCCAAAACAAACAAAAAATCCTAGAGTTTGAAAAATGTTTTTTCGAAAAGTTTTTGCAGGCGACATTTTAGTTTTTCGTGTGGCAAGGTAGTGTATAAAGTTGAAAAATCGAACGTTTTTAAAGAGTGAACCTCAGAAAATGATCTAGATTTAAAATGATCAAACAAATCTTTTGAGTTCTTCAAAATCCACATATGGTTAATTCCACTACGATTATAAATAGTGTCGCAGTATGCTTGTTGACCTTCTTTGAGAGCAGACAAGATTTTAGTTAAATGAACGGGCAGCTCTGTAGTTGAACATGATGAAGATCCAGCTATATACCTTTCTTTGTACGGATTTTTGTGAAGTTAAGGTATCCAGTACAAATATGGTAACTGTTTATGTTCCTCTTTCATTTGAATATTGAAAGAGGACATAAAAGAGCTATGGTTGGCTATGATTTCATCTTTGTTAAATGTAGTCCATTTGTTTGTAGCACTAGCGGAAGTATTACCATCAATGTTTTCATTAGACAACTGTAATAATGTGCTTTACATACAAAAACTATATTATTGGAAGCCTTGTCTGCTGGCGTGACAACATACCTGTCATGTAAGAAAGAGAGACAATTGAGAGCTTTACGATCTCTAAATACAGAAGAAGGCCAGGGGTTCACACATTTGCGAAGTTTGTCTATTCGGCTAAAAGATCCCAAGACGGATTCTTTTTACATCCTATTAGGAATGGCCCTTTATACATCTTACTGAGGTTTTTTATGTCCTAAAATAGTATGAAATAGCTTTGAACATTATGGGACGCCGCAAGGATTTCAAGACAATAATATGGAAAGCCTGTCTTCTGACCATAGTGGGCCAACGTGTGTGTCATGCACGTATAAGATGACCTTTGGACCGCTAAGTAGTGCACCACATCAGATAAATTTTCGGTTCCATCTCACCTCCTCCATTTTCCACCGTCTTCTTAATTGACCATTCCTTTGTTTCCCAATCACCTCCATATTTCTCAGCATCATTTTAAGTTCGTTTTACCATCTTTTTTAAGTGCATCACTTCTACATTACTTATATGGTGTTGCAAGGGCGTAAAACACGAACTCACTTACTCAGCTTCATTTAACCGGGCCCAGAATAGAAAATAATGATTTGTGGAACAAGTGTACGCGACACAGCCCACAATCAAGCGGTAATACAGAAAAACTACAATGGACAACCGCCAGCAGCCTTCAACGATGCCATTTGGCACTGCTCGCGGTTTTGCAATTGGCCCATGGTCTAAATAAGAAGTCTTTACTCCAGTAGTCACTGGTGGTTCAAGTATAAATGTTAACATTAAAAATACAAACATTAATAGTATTTCAAATGGACCTTATAAAATTTGTTTGGTACTTGTCCGAGACACTTTGAGCTAGACCCATTGCATGCTACCCCTCAGTATTATTGTTGGACACAATAACTTAAATATTTAAAGCATTCTGTCTGTTGGAATTAATGTCCACTATATTGTGTGCTTTTTTTCGTTTTCAAACCGCGTGGTTAACCAGTAGTTTAAGGACTTCTTTCATTAAGTTCTGGTGCCCCAAAAATCTTTCTAAATTGAATTGTTCTGTATTGTTTATGTAAACATTTAAAAGGAAACAACAAAATGTTTATTTCTCTTTCCAAAAGAAATTAAAGAAGAAAACGAAAGGAATGACAAATGGACAAAGTATTAACGTAAATATAGATCTTATTTGTTAACTGACTAAAATACCAAGTTTAAATAGTTAGATCTTTCGTCCACTGTGAAAGATGTGGGGAGCACCAGACATTTCATTTCGCGCAGTAGCTTGTCTGAAAACAAGATATGTTCATAAATTGTATATATTTCAATGCGATAATTGTGTTTATAAGTTGGAAAATTCAAAAGAATTGTCAAAACGTCAATCAACTTGGATCTATATATAACATTTAAAGCACCGATAAAATTAATCATAAACTCAATAATGAAAATATAAATATAAAGCATCATGTAACATAACAAGTGGTCTATATGCTCTCTTGCAATGATTTATGACGATATTATTTTTGTACGATGCAATTATCTAAAATCTCAAAAAGAAAATATTCAGTTAAAATACAGAGCGTCATAACCAGTGAGAGTAAAAATGAAGATAAATTGGGGATATTGGCGTTTTGTAACACCAATTTTTTACGATTGAAGAGGATAGCCTAGCAACCATGAATATTGTTTTAAGAATTAAAATTGAACGATGAATGATTTACATCCGATTAGGAAGCAAAGCTGGTTGTTACGATTTGTTATATTATTTAATATAAGTGTGCTTAACATTTAATTTGCTGAAGTAGAAGATAACGAGAAGTTGAAGAAGTTAACGTGACACAATGTACCCTACACTGTGAACGGCTATATAAAAAATCCGCTCTAAAACAGCTATAAACCTTCAATATGACCAGTGGCATTGTGGTCGCTAACGTGCTGTTTTGCATTTGGTCCTAGATTAAAAGTATAATGCGTATGATTAATTTGGCTTAAATGCTTAATTCATTAATTAATATCCATAATGTCGGAAAGCCTATTATTAAGTTCGCCCAGATAAATTCGCAAATGACGACAAAGTATGACTAAAACATGTAAGAGTTCTCCCAGTTCTGTTCTAGCTAACCTGCCAAACGATCCGATCAACAGGTGACATAATTTGCCAGTTGTATATGCAGGCGATTTGCAAAAATTCTTTGAACGGTCCCATTCACGTGTTTATCTGATAAAACAGGTTTGTTCAACATCCTTTTGTATCTTGTGAAAATAGGGATTTTTTTTTTGAACGAAAAACTTAATTAACATCGTCTATCTAACCTTCTGTGTCTTCAGTAACACAAAACACAACCGATCGCACTTTCTTATCGCTTTTTAAAAGTTTACGTTTGTAAGTAATATAAATGTGCAACAGAAACTTACACATTTCTTTTTAAATATGGGTGAACCAAGTAACATCTTAAATTACAAAGATATGATAGCAACAGCAATGCAATTTACTTGATTTTTTTTCAAGTGTCAAAAATCGTCTCAGTGCAAGTTTTTACATTAAATTGTTGGATTTAATTATTTGGTATAACATCTATAGTATAGCTTGTTGTAGATATAATTTAATTTGATGTTGGTTTCGAAACTTACTTTTACTTGATGTTATTTGATGTTAACCTTAAATGACAGTTTTACAAAATTGTACTCTAAAAAATCGGTAAACATGATATACCCGGTCTCAACAACAGTTGAGTCCAGTTCTAACATATCTACTGTCCAGCTCTCCTGACAGTTCTAGAACACAGGCGTTTGTGTTCAAGATTTTATTATATTATAAATAACGTGTATATAAAAATTTTCTTCTCGTCTATATCCTATTTCCACAAGCACAAGGCAAGAATGTTTCAAAGTTCTAAAAATAGAACTGACGGAAACTCCTTTTTTCTTGTAGAAATATTTTTTACCATAAACAACTAGAACATTCTATAACTCCTTTCAGCTGTTACTCTCTTTAGGAAGCAAAAGTAAAGCATGTTAGCATGTATAAATCTCACATCGGGTCTTTTTTCTTACAAAGCGAAACAAAAGATCACCACGGACGGAAGTGGCCAAAGATTTTCAAGGGAAACAATATTCCGCCAAATAAATGGACTTCCGAGTGACACTACAGTAAGGTATAATCTGGGCGAGTTCGAACAAATCATTTGGCGGAAAATATGGACTCAATTTTATTTGAAATATTTTTACTGACGAGTTGGTAGTATAAGAAAACGAACATACAAACTAGGACTCAATGGGTGTTCCATAAATTTACAAATAGATGTTAAAGGATTATAAATACGTGGGTTTTCATTTTAATGATAAAATTGGAAAAAGTAGAAGAATATTGTCTCCCTTTTAAATTTTAAACTACTTCCGTCCGTGGTGGTTTGTTTGGCTCGCTTCAGTGGAAACAAGATTAGATTCAAAGTCATTGCGAATTGTTTCACGATAAATGTGTTCCCAATTGTGAGATTAAACTGAAAGGATTTAGAGAATCACCAATATTTCATGTAAAACATTTGATTCTATGAGAAAATGTGGGGGTTTTTCGCGAGTAAACTTTGTTCTATTTTTAGAACTTTGAAACATTCTTGCCTTGTGGAAATAGTATATAGACGAGAAGAAAATGTTTATATACACGTTATTTATAATAAAATAAAATCCTGGACCCAAACGCCCGTGCTCTAGAACTGTTCTAACCCTAGACAGCCCCTGTCATAAACTGTTCTGGGGTAGAACTGTCAGGAACTGTTCTAACCCATGACACCTTTAGAGCTGTGACTGTGATTTTACCTTAAACATTTTAAAAACTGCTAAAGGGAACCTTTTCTCGTTATTAAATTTTCTGTTCAAAAGAAAAAAACCCAGGCCGTAAGACTTAAAAATTGTCTACTTTTGTAAGCCATGCTGCATTGCGAGCCTGGACATAAAACATCCGGTTTTTAAAATAATAATAATTCTCCAAATCTGGAAAATGACACATATTTCCGCGCCATACACGGTTTCCCTGACACGATACATAAATTTATTATAACCATACAATGCTATTATATGTATATTCTATACTGTTCTAAAATTGTCACAACTGGAACTGTCAGGGGTTAGAACTGTCATAGCTTAGAACTGTCAGGGAACAGAACAGGTTAGAACTGTCGGGGCGTAGGACAGCTTAGAACTGTCAGGGGTTAGAACAGTTCTAAATCTGTCACGGGGTAGAACTGTCCAGAACTGTTCTGCGACAGGACAGGGCCTGTCATAAACTGTTCTAGAGCTGTCAGCAGAACAGAATTAGAACAGATTCCGGACAGTTCCTGGCAGTTCTAAAGAGATGCTAGCACTGGACTCAACTGTACGTATGAGTCTGACATTTTGATTATAGCTTTATTTTATATCAGTGCTATATCATTGTATATGGTGTTTTGTGATTTTATGCTCCTAGGTGATCTACCTAAAGGTTTTACACACAGTTGTCAATTTGGTATAATTTTCATCACAGTTATCTAAGAAACAGCATGGTCCAGAGGTTTAATATTTTGAATATGGCTTTGTTCATTTCGTGAATTAAGCGATTTTATTATCCTGGCTCATATACTTTCTATTTATCGAAAACTTTTAATACAACAAGTCCCTGTAGTCGTAAGTAAAATGTTTCTGTATAGTAACCAGCCAGAAGTCTCTCAGAAATAAGTCAACAGTTTCAGTCAATTTATTTTGTGCAAACAAAAATGAAGTTTTTGAAAATGAAACGAAACTACAAAACCCCAATCCTTAATAGTCAAGACAAAAACTTCAAGGCGAAAATTACTGTTTGTCATTGGGATAGGGTATAAATGTTTTTTCTGGGTGTCAAATCAGCAATGAAATTATTTTGCTTGTGCGATTGCTATTTTATTTTTGTCTTAATCAACGTATAAATGTATAATCAAATAGAGTAGTTGCAACACAGACTTACATGTCTTAAACATTGTATTTTTTTTCAGCTTTGGCTTTTCTTATTCAACAGTTGTCAAAAGTATATATAAAGTTTGAGTCTTTCCTTTTGTTTGACGGATGAAACGCCAAGAATGGGATGCGAAATTTTAAAATCAGATATAACGAAATGGGTTTAAAACAATTTCATTTATTTATTAAGTCACATTAAACAACTGCAAATACATAAACAATATAATCACATGGGTGACTCGTTAGTTTAGTCCTATATGTGCATATACTAAATATTGAACTTAAATGACTAGCTACACACATTTGCATTAAGAGTGTGTATTTACATTTCCAAAAACATCACATCCTCTGAAAAGTCTTTTTTTGGAGATACACATGTAAGCTCGAATACCAAAGATGTTTTTATTGATAGTATTCATGTCATTTCTTAGTTTTCTTTAAACTCTTAAACTTCTGATTTTTATTTCATTGGAATTGAAAACGGCGTCTTCTTACTCTTTTTGGTTTTTTCCTTGGGCTGTAAAGTTAAATATAATCAGCTTTAAAACTGACATTCTACTCATGAAAAAAAAACTCGATATAAAAACATAGCAGTTTTTAAACTTTTCAAAATGAACAACATACTTGAGAAATGCTCCATTCGTGAATATGATAAGTCTTGAAAATCTTATTCTGATAAATTTATCAAATTGTATTATATAAATATATGGTGAATACATCATAATTAAAATGAATTAAAAACTGCAGAAATTCTAACGTCATCAATGGCATAGACCTGGTGCTCACATTTATTTGGTATATATTTTTATTTGATCGCTTTACAAAGACGCTAGTTTTTGACCAATATAACAAAATACGTATTTTAGTTTAAGTAGACTTACCGCTTAGGATGACATTTGCAATGTCCCGTGTACACTGTCTGAGCCACAACAATCACAGTAATAAACACCACCGCTATGACAGGGACCAACCAAGCCATATTTGTAGCATGGGTAAAGAACGTGTAATACATGATTTCATTTTGTACTGTAGTGTAAGTAAGAGTGGAGGGTATGACAATATACACCAATGCGGAGTCTTCAAGTCCACCATTGTCAACTGCAAAAACTGTCATGTTAAGGATCGTTCCTTCAACAAAGCCACTAATGGATTGTTTAAGTGTTATTGTCCCATTGCTTCCAACATCAAATAATCCCACGTTTAAACTTCCCTGTTCAATATGGTAAAACACATTACCTGAAATATATAGATAAAGGTAATAACAAAACTACCGAACTTGAATGATCAATCTCATAGGCCAGCGAAAATGACAAAAACGAATCAGTCATACCGGAGAATTGGTGGATCGCAATGGTCCTGACTTAATATAGGCATTTCAAACGAATAATAAAAATATTGTTCAAAATATCTCAGAGAAATAGTTGAAAATATATGATAAGTGGATTAAGTGTACGGGTCTAAACCTAGACTTCATTTATAAACGGCAATTTAAATATCCGCCATGGGAAAGTCTGGCTGACAGCAGCCTTGACTGCGAACAGTGGTGGCTGCTGGCTATTCTGCAATTGGCCTTAGATTATATATAAAGCATATCATTAAAACAATCTTAAAAAGTCAAAGAAAGACCACCTTCATGACAAAAAATAGATAACATAAAGACGACGAATACAAACATATTAAGCTTTGATAAGGATTAATATTGTTTTAGAGATTAAGACAAAGACAAAGCTTGTTATTTTTATATGTGTGTTTTTAAATGTGTTGGGCATAACCAACCAAATAGGTAGTTGATAGGGTTTTTATATCACAAAATGCAAAATCGTTTACTACAAATGTGTTTTCCTCAGTATAAAATGAAAAATATGACATATGTCATCTTGTACTGACGACACGAGTCTTCGAAATACATATTTTAATTTTGTTATTAATATATCAATAGTACCATCTGACAATATTTATTTCCAGTTACATCGAAAAAAGTATGAGATCAAAAAAGGTTATTTACCAAATGTTCCAATATCATCATCTGTTGCATATATCTGACCAATTTGACTACTAACGGATGTTTCTAGTGGAACATAAAATGTGTATGTTGGAGATCCGAATGAAGGCGTGTTGTCATTACTATCCTCTATGGTAATATTTATATAAGCTGTATCAGAAAACTCGCTGTCACTTATATCTATGGTGCAGTAAATAACCCCCGGCATTCCGGACAGGTCCATATCGTAGTCCTGGTCATAATACAATATTCCAGACGATTTTGTGACTCTAAAGTACCCAGTATGAGAACCACAGTTCAGAGAAAAGGTAACGCTATCTCCGTCCTCGTCGACATATTCGTAGGTAGGAGTGGGTAATTGTGTACCTGCCTTTTAACCAAAAAAGCACAGGAAAGTTAATAATAAAATGAACAATGATTGCAAATTTCCTTACACGAGAATTAAGAAAAAAATACTTTTGCATGAAGTACATTTTGTATTTTTGATCGAAACGTTGTTGGTCATAAAAAAGAATATTTTTATATAATACTTTGAAGCATAAATGACAGATAAATATCACAAGTTATCGATATTTCCCGTTTTCTTTTCGAATTTTCTTTGGAAATATTTAACATATTGTATGGTTTCCACTCACAGGATTCCACGTAATCGAACTTGAGCAATTTCTAGATATTATAATTACTACAAAGTTTTAAACAATATATTTTTTTACTACGCCAGAAGCATGTTTCGTCTTTATAGAACTCGACGGAGGTGCTCTTTAAAAAGTATTGAAATTGCCAAGCACTATATGAATATGAAGTGCATAGAACAATTAAACCCATGATATGATGAACTGGGACAAAACATATTACGATTTTCACTTAGATTAAACATGGGATTGAAAGAACCTAAGAGTTAAACTGTAATGAAGGAATCATAATATTAAGTTTAAAAAGTCAATCTAAAATAAAATGTATACAACAAACAAACAGGGTTCTTTAGAAGCCTTACCATTCCCTCTGCAACAGTAATGTCATAATAAGATTTGGTAAATCTTGGAGCTTCATTAACATTCAATATAGCAATAGACAGTTGTTTTGTTTCTTGCATTGATGAATCGGAGACAGTCATTGAAAGTATGAACGATTTATGGGGAATTGTTTCATAGTCGATGTTAGACTTGAGAAGCACACTGCCAGCTAAAAAGATAAAGCATGTTAGTCGTATATACACTTAATTGGAATGTGGGGTTTGTAGTAATTACACTTAAGACATAATCCAATCATATACTTTGAATCACAATCAATCATATCAAACTTGAACACTTCTTTTGATCTTCAGTAAACATGGTATAAGGTCACATATTAGCATTAATGGAAGAAATTCATAGACAAATTGCAAAGAAACCTAACAAAATGGTGTACAGTTCCAGACCATTACATGTTGAATTGTTTTAAAATTGATTGATTCAAAATAAACAATACAAATTACTGTACAATAAAACAGATAAGAACATTTCAGCACATTTAACTCTCTACGACTTTAATCACATTTTTTTAGATTTACGATTCACATTGTAAAGGAGAATGTTTCAATTCTGATACATGAACAATGTATATGTATTTTCTTTACTTTATATAAGACCAGACTGTTGTTACACAATCGTATTTGTTACGTGCATATTTCATATACTTACTTGTAACATTTAGCTCGAAATAAACAGCACCATCGGGGGGTGTGAATGATGCAAAGAATGTATGAGTATCCAAAATGTCGTAATCTGTAACTGAAGGTTGAAATATAACGCTTCCAACTTCTGTTCCCTCAAACACCGACACATTTGCTGGCAGGTTCTCAAATGACGACTGGCTGTTGATATCTGATAAAACATGTTTAGGATTGAACGATTCAGGAACTACTTACACTTCCGGAGAACCAGAGTTCAATCTCGATACGACTAGAGCTCATGTTATTAATTGATATGCAGTAGGTTTTTTTTGTGTTTCCGTGTTTTATACGTTGTCTTTTTTTTCGTCCTGTTCTCGTTGGTGTCTACTAGTTTTGAAATTCTGATGCTCCATTAGCACCTCGATCTGCTTTTACAATACATGTTTAACCAGTTTGTAAGAATTCTAAGTGGTTATGTCATTAATTCATCTTCGAATTTCTTATTAGATTTTACATTAAGTTGTGTCTTTAGTTATCAATGCCACCATCCCATAAAAATGACTCTTATATTATAAAGGGTATATCACAAACTTGTCGCTTGGGCATTTGAAGATGCCTTTTAACAACAAACATCTATATAATTACCTTGAATAAACACAGAGAGTGTACGAGGACCAACAGTATCTCGTCCGTCTGATATATTTACAAAAAGTTCATACCCAGTTACTTGCTCGTGTCGAATGGTACGAACCAATGTAACATCACCAGCTGGTAAAATTAGAAAGCAACAATAAGACACATTTAAGGAAGTCACCAGGGGTTAAAACATATGCCCGTAGATGTATGAAAAATAATATTTTGATAATTCTGAAGTGCTGAATAATATTAAAATGAAATTCTAATAAAAAACTACTTCATGTTATATACATGTAGTAACACCTAATGTTACTGGATGGCTTGTTGATGGCATGTAGTATTTTTTCTTATAACATATTATGATTGTTCAGTTGGTAAAATTATATAGAAATCAATGCATGGAATAAAAAATTACAACAAAGTTTACAGCATAACATGTGGCTCTATTTATATTTGTTTTATTTATAAGATTTTTAAGGTTTTTTTTATCTTCGTTGGCAATCATATTTTAAAAAGTAAGATTTCTTAGTATTTCATTTTGAAAAAATACAGAAAAAAATACTGTATTAGCATATCAGCATATTAAGCATAAATATTATACATGCTCATTTTTTAAAAAGACTTTCCTTTTTCATTTCTATACTTTCTATTAGAAACAATCAATATTTGAAGCATCAACTTACTGTTTTGGTCGATGGAAAATGGTACATTAGCAACATCTGAAGACATTGAATATTTAACTTGATCATTATCTGGGTCCCCACCAGACACTTGGAAAAGAACATCCCCTATAGATGCTTTCGCTGAGATGTTGGCTTTACCTGTTGTAGAAGTTGGTACATTCTAAATTCAGTATAACTGTGTGAGTACGAAAAGGTTCTTTGACAACATAGAAACTCGTTTACCCAATGATACATGATTCACTTATCCATCCTCAATGTATCATAGAGTCATGATTTCTTTGGTTCTTTTTATTTGCATTAGGTCACATTTGCCCTTAAACCCACGTTTTGGTATTTGTAATTTTGAAACCATGGGGGATAACTGCTGCTGGTGGACCAGCCTGGTCTGAACGATTTACCATAAAATTTCTATTATTTGTTACGCTGAAATTTCCAATTTTTAAGTTCATATTTTAATTAAACACCAGGTTTCTTTCCTTGTTATGCACATGGTCGATATCTTCGGTGCTGGATTTGGCTTTCTTATTCGAAAGTTTTGGTTTGAGTACTTTTTCTTTTTCAACAGTTTAGGAATTTGATCTTCCAATGTTTTGTTTAAATGCTACTGATGAGAATTGACTCCTTGAAATATCAATATATAGCATATCCAAATTCACCGTTTATACCAGCGTTTTGGTATTTGTAATTTGCAATAGGTTTTAAATTGAAATGTGAGTTTGATTCTTTATATTATTATTTCTGACTTACATTTGTACAAATGTCTAGTTAACCAAACCTTTCATTTTTTTATTCTTATTTAACTAATTCTAACTTCTTCCATAAAAAAATGCCCTATGTGCAATCGGAGTCTATATAGCAGTTGTTGTTAAATTGTAAGATTCTAGTACATGTAGTATTTATATAACTACTTTGTGTTTGACATGTAAGTTGTATAAATAAAATTACCTTGAAGATTATTAAAATATGGTTCTTTATTTCTGATGAGATAAATATAAAATGTTGAAGACGTGTTACGCCGCTGGTCAGCACAAGTTATATCTAGGGAATACTCCTTTTGGGTTTCATAATTAAATGACTGTCCGCTTCTGACATAAATATGTTTTTCTTTAAAAAAATAAAGACATGAAATTGTAGTGGTCATATATATTTCAGTGCATCAATGAAGCTTACCAAAGTTAGAATCCCTTATGACGGACTTTCAACTTTGTAAGGATTTGGTATCCAAAACCTTAGTCAAGAGGATATATATATGTACAGAAAAGTACTTGTTTTGGCTACTTGTAGAAAGTTAGCCTTTTTTCCTAAAATAATATAAATGAAAGTGCTTTCCAGATAAAATTACCGATTACATGTATTAGTAAAAACAGTTTAAATTTCAAATTTATAATCAAACAAACAGCTAAAACATATACAATATTGAAGCTGAATCAAATGACTCAGACCCTCGGCAATCACCAATAGTGCAAATCGCAATGTTTCAAATGCAGTTTTTATGTCTACAAATAATAGCTATGTTAAATAAGTTGTTGTACTTACGAGTTTGGTTGGATGATGCCTGCAGGTAGAATATTGATGTAGTAGATGATATTGTGCAAGTCACTATGTCACTTGTAGGATCAGATACTAATACAGTATATAGCTGGGTCTCGGTCTGAATAGATTCTGCTATTTCGGCACTCATCGGTAGATTCAAAATACTGGGAGGCTATAGTCAAATACAAAAATATCATGGACATAAAATTCACGTCAATTTAAGAGGTTTAAAGTACAAGATATTAACTTAATTTCTTTAACATTTAAATAAACAGTTTCTGAATTCAATGTCTCTCCCTGATTAGGACACAAGAGTGAAAATATTTTTGTTTTTTCACTTGGAAAAATCGGTATTTCATATGCATCTATGTAATAAGTGTTCCTGAATTAGATAAATTGAAACGAACGTATAACAGAATTGAATGTGATACCTGATTCATGATGACATCAACTGTAAAATCTTGTGATGTTCCATTTCTCCTATGGTCTCCACATATAATGGTTAGAGTGTACGATGATGTAACATCATAGTCCAAATATACTCCACCTTTTAGGAATATACCATAGTCAGCTGATGTCGGAAAAAAATATGTTTTAGTAAAATTCTTTTACATTTCAAATTTTAAAAAAGTTTAATTAAGGCAACAATATTTAGATTCCTTGCTTTTTGGATCCGCTGTCTTCAACATGTCGTAAAGAAAAAATGGTTTATGAAAAAAATAAAAATCTCTGCGTTTTGCCAATATTTCCCTGATTATTCAATGTGTACCATGAAAAATTTAGATTATGGGTTCTATAAACCAAAATATTATAACAATAAATTCTTAAATAACTTAAAATGCCAATTCTCCCAGGGTAACAGAAACAACTACTTATAACATGAGTTCATGCATTTTGTTGTTTGTTGTGTCAATTTTGTGTGTATCAATTCTTTATATAACCGAGATTCTAGATTAAGTCTGTATGTTCCTAATTATTGAGACAGAAGGACCACTTTTAATACCATTCAGCTAAAAATCAATCTGCTAAAGGGGATGTTTTCTAACTGTTGTTTTCAGTATTTATTTGTTTGTTGTTACTTTAATTCAGAATTGCTTAAAACACCAGCGTTTTTGTATGTCACCTGCTCACAATCAAAACATTTGTAACCTTGGTGATGAATTTGATTAATCTTTCTTCGATTAGAATTTTAAGGGGTACGAGTACTTTTCTATTTGTTCTTAAAGATTCAAGCCTTTCAATATTTCGATTAAACCCCGATGAAAATGGGTTACGCCTTGAAATTTTTATAGTCATATATCAATCAAGCAAATTCCATCAATATTTTAGATTTATTCTTTTAGTTGTAAGTGACGATTACAAGTATTACATTTCCCTCAAGTGTTCCGTAAGTTACTGGTATGTTTTTTTAACTTCCTACCTAAAGAGGGTGGTATCAGGTTGATTTGAAATGTGTCCGCATTCGTCAGTAAATGACAAGTGATCGTATCATCAGGGTTTACATCCGTAACATTTAGGATGTGTAACAAAGAAAGGGTGTTCAGGTCTTCTGATATCGATGTTGTGTTGGGTAGACTGTTAATCACTGGAGGCTGCAATGTAAGAGTAAACAAAGGGTCATTTTGTTATAAACACTTCAGTAAAATTAGTCAGAATATTTTGATTTGTAAAAAAAATGTAAGTTGGACAGAACTAAAGATTGGTAGCTGAAAGTTTTCAATGCAAATGGCTCCGAAAAGCTGATATGGTTCAGAGAAAATTCGTTTGCGATGTCCCTGTATTGTTCTATGTCCAGAGATCGGTCTTTTGTTGATAATTTTGGCGTTGAATCTTTTGTATTATATTTTTAATAACGGAATATTGCCGAGTTTGATTTTAAAATTACAAATTAACAATACTTTCGTTTCTATCCCTTATATTTTAGCACCCTTCAGGTAGATAGAACAAATAAAGATAATAAATTAAAACAAGAAACATAACTAAAAATTAAAAGGAGTTAGCAAAATGTTTAACTGCAGTCCAAGAAATAGCGTTTGGGATTTAATAAAAATCAGCTCCGAATTCTATCCCAATATTTTTAAAACCGTCCCAACCTGATGATCACTAAAAGTAACCTGAACTGATCAACTTCGATACAGGTATATAGTATGTGTTACATTTTATATATTTTATTTAAAGCACCCTTCAGGTAGAAAGATAAAAATAATAAAGCGATAAACATAACAATAAAAAATGAAAAGAAGTTAGCAAAATGTCCAACTGCAACTGCAAGAAATAGCGTTTTGGGAATTTAGAAATTACAGGTCCGAATCCATTATTTTCAAATATTTATATAGGTTATGTTACAAAATTTGCCAAAATTCACAGGACCCTTTGGTAAAGATACAGGCTCTTAATACAACAAGAATGCTACACGTAGCCAAGTTAAAGGGGTTACATAGACGATAAAATGAACATGACTTGAATTGAATTGATAATGAGAAATATATTAGGGGTTAGGGGTAGGTATTTTAATTCACTTTTTATGGTTCATTTTTATGTCGGGCAAAATAAAAATAAAAAAAACAGTACCAGTACGGGTAAATGAGCAAAACAGTGATTCAATAATGTTTTAGTGAGTGACTGAGTTAGTTGGTGTTTACCTCCTCCTCTTTTTATATGTTTAATGAGAGTGGCAAAGGGGACAATAGAAATATGTTTCAATGTATGGAAGGTGCGCTGTGTAAAAACGATTGAGAAGTACATACGTCATAGTTGACTTGTGCAACCTAGAAAACCGTCTGCATATTTTTTGGCTTTTTCCATAAAAAAAGACTTGTAAGCAGTCATTCCTTTGAATTTAATTGGCACTTTTGCTACTATACTTTACATTGTCCTATGAAATGACATTCGATTTTAACTTAAGTCAATGGCCGTCAAGTAAGAATAAAAAAGTCGAACGTTTTGTTCATTTTTTTAAATATAGTAGCCACTGCATGAAAATGGGCTAACAAACAAAGTAAAACATGTATATATTGTATACTTTAATCAATTTCCTCAATAAACATATAATAAAATAGATGAAATAAAGGTATTAAGTAATGCTACAAATCTATTTTTCAAAGCAAGTAAAATATTTCATGTTATAGTTGTGTAGTACAACTTTTTTGAGAGTGCACTAGTTGAATAGTACACAAGCACATGTTGAATAGTACATAAGCTAAAGTTTATCAGTGCAGCAGTGTACTTTGTTTATACACATTTGAACACGAAAAATACTAAATTTAAATAAAAATCGGCAATCACCTTAAACAAGAAATTTACTTAAGGATGTATTCTTTAAAAGGGTCATATCCATACTCAATATTTCCCGACCCGACAATACAGAGCGCTGCGAGAACTTTGCATACAACGCGATTGAAAACTGATATTTTGCGAAATTATGAATAAAGGAAACGCGTGTCAGGCGTAGCAAGGTCACTTACCTTTTTTTCCCTGTATCAGGGTTCAAAGTGTGCCTAATTTATACAAGAGCGGTCAAAATATTTACATAAAATATGTTCTCAAGAAAAATTCTATCAATATGACCTTTTTTCAACATGTTCTGAATTAAAACTATAAAAAGTGGGTCACTTGCTTAAAATTTTGCCGTCGGCCAACATTATAATCTTTTGAAATTTTTGCCAGTTTTTGTAAGAATTATTTCCCTTGAAAAATAAAAAAAATGTATTTACATGTATATACGTTTGATTGAGGAGTTTGATAATAATTCAAAAGTAATCCTAAATTTTTAATATAAAAAAAACTGTTTAGCCTAAATTTTATTCATATTTAATGACATTTGCACATATTGTTGAACTTTTTGCTTTTCGCGGTCACATGACCAGTGTCACGCTCTATCTTAAAAAATATGAATTCGAAATTTTGTTGAAAATGACAACGATTTTAGATAAAAAAAAGATAAAGAAAGAATGTGTCCATGGGGTGCGGATGCCCCCGTTGGCCCCAAATTAAAAGTTGAAAGTCCTACAGATCTGAGAGTCGCTTATGGCTTAGGATGCATTGTTTGTCATACTGAACCTTCCTACCAAGTACCAACTCATTTCCATTTACGGTTTCTTAGAAACGCTTTGCGGAATTATACATATACGTACGGACGTACGAGCATAAGTAAAACCTAGTGCCCCCTACATGGCATCGCGGGTGGCATAAAATGACAATTTTCGCATTTTTGGGACCATAAAAATCACTATATTTTACAAATACATGTAACTTGAAAACCGTATATATTGCTACAAAATTTTGTCTTGCAGTTTGCGAGCGTTAACGTTGTAGCGGCACAATTGAGCCTCCTCTTATCGAACTATACAAGAAAACAAGAGACACAAATCGGGCAGTGCAAAGCCAAAAGTGAAGAAGAGCGAAGGCAAAATCGGTCATTACATAACAAAACAAGCACGGAACAAACAAGAGAGGACTTTAAAGTTTTAAAGAACTTAATATAATTTTAACGACTTAAGATATAAGATATTCCTCCTACCATATTAAAAAAAGACATATTTTTGCCCATTTCGAAGTACTGGGCATCGTTCCTCGAAACTACTCTCACAAATGTGTTGAGAAGAGTCGGAAAATTGGTTCATGAAATTTTCACCTCAGACGAGGATGGAACCACGAGACTCAGTGTTAGTAGCCCGACACGTTAACAACTTTGCGGCCGACTCCCTTTTATTTGAACAATGATCAAACCATATGGTCCAAACATGAAAAAGCTAATGATTTAATGACAGTTTTGTTTTTGACTATTTCATTTCGATTTCGTCTGGAAATATTATTATAAAGACAAAAAAGTCACATTTGCAGATGTAAAAATGGGTAACTCAGAAAGATCAAAGGCGAATCTAGCATACATAATCGGATAACAGAAAACAAAACACGCTTACAAAACTGAACCGTGAGAAATTGAAAATCCACCAATGTGAATTAAATCGTAACGAGGTAAAGCACAAAATAATATCTACCTATTGGTACTTTCAACTCTTCGTTGTACTTCTCAACTAAAGCAGTTGTACATCTCAACTGTCGCATTTGCACATCTCAACTTTCGCCAATCGTTAAAAGATGTACAATTCAACTTGTGCGGATGTACTAAAAAACTTTCGCATATGTACTTCACAACTTGTGCACCGATGTCGTGTTTTATCATTAAAGGGCACAATAAAACGAATCTCCACCCTTCAATATATTGTTATTTAGGTAGCTTATCTTTAGGATAAAAAATAATGTTTTAAATACTTATGATGTTTTATATACGTGACTTTCGGAATATTTATGTATAAAAGTATTTAATTTGTATTTTCAAGAACTAAATTAAAGTCAATTTTAAGTCATTAGTAACATAAATGCCGTAATAATAGTTTCCAGTTAAAAACATTACTATTAGGCATATTTCTGGCATTTTAGATGTAAATTCCCAATTTCGGGTGTCTTTTTCGTCTGATTTACCCACAAGCCACCATAAAAGCACTAATCAATTTTAGCAGGTGTACTTCTCAATCGTTTTTACGCAGCGCACCTTCCATACATTGTGTTTCCCAACACGAAACACGGGGTAAAAAAATACAGAAAAAAACAAAGCACGTACATTTATGTCTATAACAAAAACGTTATAAATCAAAATCACGAAAGCATCCAAAAAAATAGACCGTCGAAAACGTTGCACGAAAATAAACATAAATTTATCACCCTTTCAATTTTGGAAGGCAAAATAAAAAAAAACAGTACGGGTACGGGTAAATGAGCAAACAGTGAGTACATTTTGATGTTTGAGTGAGTCAGTTAGTTGCACAATATGGGTTATATATGGGCGGTAGACATTAAAGAGATAATGTAAGAACATAAATTAATGAGAAATATATCAGGAGGTGTTGTGGTAAACAAATGAACAATGAATATTAAAAACGAAAGAATATGGAATATGTGCAAAAAAGACACGATCTACATATTGAAATTGAAATGTTGGAGACCACTTGAAATATGGAAATGGACGGAAACACTACTTGGTGACCAACAAAAAAATACCCAAAAAAAATTATGTGCATCTGTATTCATGTTAGCCCATTATTGTCAGCATTCGGGTTTTTCAGTTATAGACTTTGATTTCCCAGGTCTATATCGATGGAAATGTTCAGGCAACTTTCCCAGCGATTTTGCGGGTGCTTTCTAGTATTCCATACATCTTGCTTCGGACATTAAAGCTATTTTCTTAATTGTTATATAAAACAATTATTAGCTATACCTACCGTATTTCTGATGAGAGTAACAGTAAATGTGCCCGACACAGTACGTCGTACGTCACTACAATCCACAGTCAACGTGTAGGAGGATGTCGTGTCGTAGTCCAGCGTCGTTCCTCCAGTCAGGTATATACCATAGTCTGTAATGAACGGCATTTGTGTACAGTGTTATGAAATCAGTTTTGACATGAGTTCGTCTTCCTGATTGCAGTTTGATTGTTTAGCGTGTATCCAGGCGCGGGTCAAAGGAAAGGCGCACCAGGCGTACACCCTCCTAAAACAGGCCAAACACTTAGTTCTCTAGACTTAATCCACGTAAAAAACACAAATAAATTCACACCTCGCTTTGCTCGGAGAACAACAACAACATTTTATACGCCTCCGCTAAGCTCGAATCCTGGATCCGCTCTTCGTATCAGTATACTTTGTTATGAAATCCGTGTTTCTTTTTTTTGTCCTAGCCTATCCGGACTAACGACATTCAAATGTTCAATTTATACTTCTTTGCTTCTTAGAATTGAAACATAATGCATTTGGTAATTTTGATATAACAAGCATATATATTAACAAGATGCTCCCAGGAGCCTGAATCGCTCACCTGGTCTTGATGTCAACCCTTTGAAGACTTTTGTATAGCTTAATGAGCTTAATGTTTAAGCAATAAACAGCTTTTCTCTATCTGAATAGTTTTCATTCCAAAGCAAAAAACACAATTTTTCACCTTTAAAGGGCCATAACCCCTTAAAGGGGTCATCTGACAACTTCGACCCTAAGAGGACTTTTGAAGTGCTAATTAAGCTGAACTTATAAGCAAGCAACATCTTTTCTCTATCTGCAATAGTTTTCATTCTATAGGCCAAAAACACTATTTTTGCCTTAAAAGGGCTGTCTTACCCCTATAAGGGATCATCTGACAACTTCGACTCATGAAGACTTTTGTAGAGCTAAATGAGCTGAACATATAAGCAAGCAACAGCTTTTCTCTATCTGCAATAGTTTTCATTCTATAGGCCAAAAACTATATTTTTTGCCTTTAACGGGCCATAAACCCTATAAGGGAACATTTGACAACTTCGACCCTATGGAGACTTTTGTAGAGCTAAATAAGCTGAACATATAAGCAAGCAACAACTTTTCTCTATCTGCAATAGTTTTCATTCTATAGGGCAAAAACATGAAAAAACGCTATTTTTCACATTTAAGGGGCTGTAACCCCTATAAGGGGTCATCTGACAACTTGGACCAAATGGAGACTTTTGTAGAACTGTTGATGCTGAAGCAGTAGCGTGGCATCAGATTTCATCTATCTCTTATACTTTTTGATTTACAAGCAAAACACAGTAGTCTGACCCCCCTGGTCTATTTTTAGCAACAGCGGCCATGTTTTTCAACGAATCAAAACTCCCCACATCAGTTCTGTGGGGGATACCCTAAAGTACCACCAGACCAAATTTGGTTTGAATATGTGCAGCCGTTTCAGAGGAGAACAAGTTTGAAGAAAAGTTAACGACGACGACGACGACGACGACGACGGACGACGACGACGGACGCCAAGTGATGGCAATAGCTCACCTGGCCAGGTGAGCTAAAAAACGTTTATAAAAGTAGTCTTAATTTTATCAAAAATAAAGGAATTTATTTGGTTTATATGATTTCTTGCGACGACGTCGTTTACAAAATCGAAAGTTTGAACGATCAGTGTACCTTTATGCCTATTCACAAAACCTATCGATAATGAAGTGAGAACCACAACAACAAAAAAAGCAATTTTTAGATTTTTTTCTTGAATTCTTATCAGCACTATATTTAATTTACCTGTAGTGCTAGGAGCAATTAGCGAGACATCAAAAATTGTACTAATAGGATTCAAAGTACATGTCACTGTGTCCCCTTCGTTGTCAGTAACGGCCAGAGAATGAAGCAATGTATTGATGTTTAAATCTTCAAGAAAACTTGTGGAATCAGGTAAGCTTACAATTACTGGTGGCTAGAAAAAAGAAATATAAATGGCTCAGATGAACGCAAACAGATTGTTTTCTTCCTTTACCGGATTTGACATACTGAATTGGAAATCGGTAGTGCGACGGTGTGCTTTAGTAAGCAGGAACCACTTACTCTTCCGGTCCACCTCAGTTCACTATCTTTACGACTTTGTGTTGTTGATTTCTGTTAGGTTGATTTTGTGTGGGTTTTTTTTGGTTTTTTTTGTGTTTCCTCGTACTGTTCTTGTTCCTGTTTACTGTTTTTTGTCGTTGCCCTTTCGAACATTTGACACTCGAATGTCCCAATGCCCCATTGGTGCCTCTTTGCTTCTTTCATACAACAAAAATGAGTATAAAATTGAATTCCAAAAACACTAGAAGTTTTGTAAAGAAAAGACGGAAAATCACTTTTTATTAGTAGCTTTAGGGAATGGATCAGCAAAAAGAAATCAAATTGAACAAAAGGTCTAGCTTTACAGTAAATAGCAATATGAACACTTATTTCCGGCAATAGAACCGGAAATTATAGTATGTAAGAAAATGATTTCGATGGTTTGTGGTTCGGTCCAGGGTTAAAAAGATGGGTCATGTGGGTTGCGATAAGACCCTTTTCAGCCCACCATTAAAGTCAAAATAAAATTAGGTTAAATTTAGAATTTGAAACGTAAATGTTTGAAGTTTTTTTAAATTAACGTCTGTAGTATAAAAGTTTATTTTATTTTTTAGTAAACGGTGCTTGAATTGAACCACCACAAATGACTTTAACATTATGCCTATGGAAAAGTGGCGAAATTGAGTGATATGTATCCTTCCCGAAAGTGGTGCACTCGGAACCAGCTCCATATTTTTTACAAAATTGTAGTTCCAAAACACATTTTTTGTGAAAGTTTCAAGCTGGTTCCGTGTGCAAGACATACTGAAAATTAAATAGACTATAATGTCATCATCGTAGTCAGTAGTTTAAAAAATAAGCAAAATATCTGCGTTTTCATTTTGTTATTTTTTTTTTCATAAACGATTATTTCAAATTCAAAATTGTTGTTCAAAGTAATTTATATGTATGAGGAACCTTTAATAGAATTGGTAAACTCTAACTTTTATATATTAGCACAAAATTTCAACTTTATAAAGGTCTCCCTTGAAATTTTGCTTTAGATTATGTTTGCCCAATCTAGAGGCTAAAAATACAAAATATTAAATAGCCTGTTACTTTTTACATTATTTTGGATCCAAATGACTGTACTGTTATCAAAGAATACTCAGCAGATGTCAATCCAAGATGAATGAATATGTTTAATTCTAATAGAATGACTCAATTCATACCACATTTCGTATCAAATTGACAGTAAAGGTACTAGAAGAACTTCTTCTATGGTCACTACACTCAACTGGTAGGGTATATGTGGACGTTGTGTCATAATCAAGGGTTGTTCCTCCAGTAAGGTAAATCCCGTAGTCTTAAATTAAATGAAACAAAATATCAGACTGTGCATGCATATATTTTTTATTCATTTCGGTATCCAATTATTAAACGACGTACATGTATACATTAGACTGCTTCTTCAGCTTGTAAGTTTTTTATACAACAACAACAAAAAATGTAACCTAATGTTGCCCATTTTTATATTAATTCGTGTGTCTCTCTAATCATTTTTATGGATATTTCCATGATTTTTACATTAAAACGTATACATCTTAGAAAATTTAATTAAAAAAAAGAACGTTTTCTCCTATTCATAGCAGGTGGTGATAATTGCACACGGTGCAAATTTAATCAATGGACAAAGGTTAAACTACTTGATCAGTTTTTTCTCTCTCATCATCTCACCTTTTTAGAAGTTTTCTCCTAATTTCAAGTGAGGCACATGTTTTTTTAAGTAGTTGATGAACTACGAAAGGAAAATAATTCCCCACTTAATGAAGGAGAACCTATAGATTGTTCAAAGAATTACAGTCAGGGATCATCCTTATACAAGTGAAATTGTTTCACTTAGACAAGTGAAATCTAATCACTGATATAGATGAACACGATTTTGCATGAAAAAATTCACTTGTTTATGGGAACGCTTAATTCATCAAATCAATATAGCAACTAAATGCTTAATATTTGAAGAATTTAACAACAAATTTACAATTTCTACACTTCATTAGTATCATTATAAAGATAGCCTGTCTGAGAAATTAAATTTCTTCTTCAAATACACAATAGTGCAAATTAATAGCCATTTAAATTCACAAGGGACATATTTTCAAAGTTTGTGCGCTCTTTTAAATTCTTGTGCGCCCAGGTGATTTTGAATGAAATATAAAGCTTCAATTTAGATCTAAAAAAGAAAATATTGCTGACCACATGAAAAAATTGTACAGCATCATGATTACAGATGATCAAAGATTTAACATTTTGCCTAAAATCACTTGTATAAGTGAATTTAGATTGTTAAAAAATCTTATCTACTTGAACAAGTGAATTTTTATCACTAGAAAATGTGAATTAAATTCACTGCTACAAGGATGATCCCTGACTGAATTAGATGAGTTTCAGATTTAACATTTATTATTTACAGTTGTACCTGTAGTACTGGGTGCAATAAGTGAGACGTCAAATATTGTACTGGTTGGATTCAGCACACATGTATAAGCATCTCCCTCACCGTCCGTTACATCAAGGGTGAACAGAAGTGTGTTGGTATTTAGATCCTCGATAAAGCTCGTAGAATTTGGTAGGTTTCCAATGACAGGAGGCTTAAAAGATATTGACAGATAGTTTAAGTAGTTTCTTTGATGAAATTAGTACCTTATTTCCTACTTTCAAGCAAATAATATGGAAAATAAAGGTAACAACAAAATTATTGAACCTGGAGGACCCATCTCAAGGTCCAAGAGAAGAGACAAAAGATAAGTTTAGTTTTATATATTCAGCTGATTACATGTGAATCGACTATCTTAAAATTACAATCTTTTTCTATTAGATTACCTGTACTAAGTAAGGACCATTGCGATCTTCTCCGGGGTGCATATCTTTGCTTGTTTTTATTGTTTTCTTGGACATATGAGATTGATGATCAGAATTTGATAGTTTAACAAAGGTATATGGAGTATATATACGCGGCAAAAAACACAACTATCAAATAGAAATCATCATTTGACAACTAAGTCAGTTTATGCTAGAATCACATATTTAATATCAATAATGCATTTATAAATGGTCGTTTCTGAATTTTTCTGTTTTAAATATTTTATGAATCGTGTTGGAAGTAATGGATAGTTTTTGTTACATGAAAAACAAAAAGAAAACCATAGGTCCGTGTCATCGTTTCGGAAATACTGGTATGGCGTTAAAAATTACAAGGAACCAATATTTTTACCATGTTTTTAATAATTTTGACTTTGAGTTGACCTGTCACAGCATCATCTCCATCAGTACACGAAAATCCGGGACTGTAATTTTTCTTTACATCATAATCAAATGTTATACCAGGATTTTTTGTATATACGCCAAAATCTAGAAAAATATTAAAAAAACACGGCTAAGCCTTATCAGGTATCCTGTTTTAAAACATGTATATATGCTTACCTAGAGAGTAGAATATATCTTTAACCCCTTCATCATATAAAAAGTGGGAAGATATAAATGTAAATAAATCAGGTTACCATTTATATCGTTTGGAATTATTTGCTGTTTACAAACAATGGATCGCTGAGTATATATGCTTAATATGCATGTTGCGAAGAGAAACACAAAAATTGAGGAAACCAAAAATTGCACCAAGAATACTGACAATGTAAGTTTACAGAAAGACACCTAGATGTTTTTAACTTTTTTTCAATCTAAATTTATGAAAGGTTTTTGTCAATTGATTGGTTAAAAATTTCAGCCGGAGTGCGACGATTGGGTTGGTAATCATATAAAATATTATGGCAAAAATTAAATTACCTTTAAAATGATCAATACATGCTCCAGTTGAGATCTGTTCAAACATCTTTACTGTCGGGCTCTCCTGACAGTTCTAAAACTGTTCTTACCTAGGCCAGCAAATGTCAATAACTGTTCTTGGGCAGAACTGTCATAAACTGTCTAAGTCCCTGACACATCTAGAACTCCTCTAGCTCTTGAGAGCTTAGAACTCCTCTAATCCATGACAGTTCTGCGCCCTGACAGTTCTAGGCTCCGACAGGTCCTGACAGGTTGAAATTAGGTCATGTATTGTTTATGTTATGTTTAGTCAGCTATGCTAAAATTTTGTTTTGAAATTTTGTTAACATTGTATTCTCGATAGCAATGCAAATTTTATTACTTTGGACATTGAACCAGAATAGTTCTTAAACTGTCTGGGTAAAGAACTCTCATGAGCTGTTTGGGCTTAGAACTGTCAGGAGCTTTCAGGGCTTATAACTGTCAGGAGTTGTCAGGGCTTAGAACTATCAGAGCTTAAAACTTTCTTGGCGCAAAACAGGTTTGAGCTGTAAGAGCGTTAAACACCTGGGGCTGTATGGGCTTTAAACATATATAACTCTGTCACGGTGTAGAACTCTCCAGAACTTTACTCTTGTATGACAGGACACGGCTTGTCATAAACTGTCCTAGAACTGTCAGTAGAACTGAATTAGAACAGATTTCTGACAGTGTCTGACAGTTCTAAAGAGCTGTTAGAACTGACCTCAACTGTATACTAGTATATGCGGGTGCCGATTGGGCCCTAAGTATACTAGTAAAGAATAAAGAATTATGACAAATTAACAAATAAAGAATAATGACCTTAATGTGAAAAAAGAGAAAAAGACTCAACAATAATGAAAATAATGGAATGCATATCATAAAAGAATTAAGGATCCCATCCATAACTCCCTTTATGTTCTTACCAGACGTGCCAGTTATACTCCTTAATTCAAATGCATCCGTATTTCCAGAAATCATAGTGCATGTCAAAGGGTTAGTCACCGTGTCGTTTGCATGGAAAGTATACAGCAATGTATCTGCTGCAGTGTCTTCAGCAATCCATATCGTAGCAGGAAGAAGGTATATAACAGGTATCTGAACAAGGAAAGACATGGATTATTTTTATTTAAAGGGAAAGCAATAATATAACCAGCTTTTTCTACATTGTCAATTACTTTTTAATGTTATTATCTTATACAAAAATAGTTTTAAAAGTCCATGACTGAGACACTTAAAACATAATCTACCTCATCATGTTAAAAGTCTGTTAGCAGATAGCAAAATGCGTATTTCGACAAATGCTAAAGATCCCTTCTGCAATTTAAAGATGTCTGTTACAGTTTTCATAAATGCATTTTTTGCAGCAAAAACAAAATATATTCCCATCCTCATCCATGATTTGACGTTTACATAGTTTTTGTCATGAATTTTACTGCACCAGAAGTTTTGAACAATCTGCAAATATGCACAAAGTGTAAAACTGGTCTGGAATATATTTTTGTTCTAAATCAAACAGTGAATTACTTCCTTTTTCCAGAAATTTGTAACAAGCATGACAAGCAAGTTTTCTGTTAACTGTTTCAAAAATTATTTTCTACTTAACTAAACTATTGTTTAGATATTACCCTGTTGTTGATAATAACATTCTGTGATTGTGTTGATGATCTCGTGCATGGATCTTCCACTTTTACCTGCAACGTGTATGTGCCGACTGGTGGTGTGCTTTTTGAAGTTATAGTACCTAAAACGGACAAGTGAAGACTGTAAAACATTACTGTAAAAAACTCAATGGAAAATGGGAATTAAAAAGGAAAGAGCATATGACTACCGTTTGCATGAATGAGATTTAGATAAAACGTGAAAAAAACATACCGTGTTTTTCACCAAACATATCAAACCAAATCAAGAACAGAGAATTATAGAATGTTTTTTATAATATGAACATTAGAAACAATCTTTTCCAATTAATAAGGAAAAGAGCTAGAATTTTTTTTCTCAAATAAAATAAGCCAACAAGATGGGGATATAACAAACCTAGTGTGCTGGACTTAGTGATAACGAACAAAGAAGATATAATATCAGACATAGAATATTCCAGCCTTAAGAACAACTTAGCAAGGAAAGTAACCAGAAGCAATGACCCAAAGGTGCGACAAGAATACAACAAAGTTAGAAACGCAGTCAAATCAGAGGTTAACAAACAGAGGAAAGTACGAAAACGTTCTAAGCTCGCAGGCAAAACAGAACCCCAAAGTATCAGGAGCTATATAAAATCTAAATAAAAGAAGAGATAAGGAATAGGAGAACACTATACCAATCCTGATGACACAACCTCACCAAAGACGAATGACGACAAGGTAAAGGCTGACATACTGGCAGATTTCTTCTCTAGTGTGTTAACAATACCGTAGAGCCAGAAGATGATATTCCAAAAATAGACCAGCAGAAAATAAAAACACCAATGAATAATCTAATAATAACTGAAAAAGCCGTCCAGAAACTCCTAGACCAGTTAAAAATTGATAAGTCACCTGGCCTTGATGAACTTCACCCTAGACTCTTGAAGGAACTTTCCAAGAAAATCGCAAAATTTCTCCAAATAAAATAAACGATAGATAAAAGAAATATCCAAGAAAAATGGAGACTAGCAGGAGTAAGTGCCATCTTTAAGAAGGGTAATAAATCACATGCTAGAAAATCATAAGGAACCACATCATCGACAGAAAATGACTTTTTTCTACCAAACAGTATGGTTTTATTTTTCGCAGATCGACCACCCTTTAGCTGTTAGAAGTACTAGACAAATACACAGAGGCAATGATAAACAAGGGGACTACAATAGACTGCATCAATATGGATTTCCAGAAGGCATTCGATAAAGTTCCCGATAATAGACGTATCGGGAAACGGGAAAGTTATGGAATCAGTCACGAAATAACAGAGTGGATAAGAAGTTTAAACAAAAAGTGATTTGAATGGGCAAGAATCGGAATGGAAACAAGTGTCGTCAGGAATACCTCAACGATCTGTTCTTGGGCCACTTTATACATAAATCATCTCCCTCTGATAGAAGAATCACCAGCAAACTTGTTTGCAGATGATACAAAATATACAGAGATATAAACCAAAGCTCCGATAAGGAGATCCTACAACAAGATTTGAACAAACTTAAAGAATGGATTAATACCTGGCTTTTGAGATTCCACCCAGACAAATTCAAGCACATGACAATAACAAGAGACAAGAAACAGCTGGAGGCCATTTATAAACTCGTGGGAAAGAACAATGATAAAACAGCGGAGGAAAAAGACATTGGAGTTCCTGTAGACAACCAACTTAAATTTGAGAAACACATAAGCGAAAAGGTTAACAAGTCAAACTCCATTTTTGCAATCTTCAGACGACTATTTAGAAACTTGACAGTGGAGACCTTTTCACCATTCTACAAATCCATGGTAAGATCACAACTAGACTATTAGCACGATATTGGCACCATACCATAATAAATTGTAGACAAGATTAAGCATTAGTCCGAAAAAGAGCCACCAAACAAATCCCGGGTTTTGGTAACCTCTCTTACCCAGAAATTGAAACTACCAACCTTGAGCTACAGAAGGGCAAGAAGGAATATGATTGAACTATATAAGATGACACATGAAATTAACGATCTAGTCGCCATTAATTGAATAAAACTTATCAAAGACACCAACATCAGATATAGCACAAGGACCAACAATTTGAAAATTATTCAGCAAAGAAAAAAACTTAAGACCTGATGGAAAAGAAAGCTGATGGAAATTTCTTGTCCATGAGAGCTGCGAAAATCTGGAACAAATTACCCGATAACGTTGTCAATGCACCATCGATTAACAGCTTTAAAAACCAACTTGATAGACACGGGGAAAACCAAGAACTTCTTTACTTCAACTATAGAGCAGAGGTATATACAATGCATGGAAGTCATGGACCAAATTCAACATCGGTCGACGAAGAATTTGAGCCTTAAGTAGAGGTTTCTACCGAAGCATGTTAATGGAATTATCCTTATGTATCCTTATGTATTTAAGAAGAGCTACATTACTCCATTTTTTTAATTTTGATTGTATATAATAAAATATCGAGGAAGGTCTCATGAATCGATTCTTGCAAGTGCATGATGATATCAATGTTCGCTTCGTGTTATAAAGATCCCTTGTCAATTCTCAGTTCGATAATAGCAGGCTTTATTAAAAGGACTGCTACAATTAACTTGCTTGCATATCGCAAACTGGAGATAACCCCCCTTTAGGCCGTTGTTCAGTTTAGCATACTAATAAAAATAAAGTTTTGTACAATCAATTAGTTTTCACAGACTTATAGCTTGTCCCACAATCTATCATAAATAGATAAAACTGAATAGAAGAAAATGAGATGTGGAATAAGTGTACGCAACACAACCTACAATATACACGTAAATTTAAAACATCCACAAAGAAAAACAGCCAGCAGCCTTCAATGTGACTAGCGGTCGCTGCTCGCTGTATTTCAATTGGCCCCTGGATTGAAAATAAACTACATATGATTCAAGCCCAATCCCAGAAAACGTGTATAAACATGTAAACGCGATGAACGAAGCATTCTGGATCTGTTGCTATTTTACGATAATCTATAGCTACTTACTTGATCCAGTAGCGATCTCAAAATATGTCAACCCACTGTTCGTAGATGACGTAAGCGTCACAGTGAGACTAGAAACGTCTTCTAAGTCAGCGTCAGATGTCCCCATCACCTTGACGGTACTTCCAGCTGTTACTTCGTCGTTAAAAAATGTAACATCAGATAAGTCGGTGAATTGCGGTTTAACACCTAAAGTCAAAGTGAAATAAACATTTTATAAACGTCACAGTGTGAAGAATTCCTGAATATACCATCTAGAATGACATGTGTTTAAGCATTGATTGAATTGCATAGTCATCGCAATGATTTTAGCTTTTTAGCAAAGTCTTTGTAAAAACAGTGAATGGATAATTATTAGTGACATTTGAATGCAATATACATGATATAGCTAATGATAACAAGTAACGCAAACATGATATATTTTCTTACACTTACACCTGACAGGAATGCCTAAGGCGGATCCAGGGGGGCTTGGGGCCGCCCCCCTTTTGGCGGAAAATTTTGGTCAAATAAAGGAAACCATTGAAGCGTGATCAAAGCAGGCCCCCTCTTAGGCCAGTCAGTGGGCCCCCTCTTTTCAGAATTTTGAATGCTCTTTTGAAACTCGAACTTGGTCTTAATTTTATTTCATTAAACTCCATTGAAGTGTTTTAATGTAAATCATTATACGATATAAACTATTAGGAAGCAGGCAGACGTACCAATAATGCGTTAACTAGAGGATATAGCATTATACGACGGGATAAAAGGTGTGATACAGAATTCGAAATGATGGTATGACATTATGCATGCCATAGCGTTTCTTCATACTTATTTATTGGGAAAAAATAATGATCTTAAACATACTAGGTGTGACATATGCATTGATGGCGTAGTACTCATCGTCAATGTCAGTAGTTGACCAGTCATATGGTGACGCCATCGTAGACGTAACTCCGGTCTTCTTTCTCCTTGCTGGAGCTTTTCCCTCATTTTTGTGCGTGACAAGAGAACTTCCTATAGAATGTCTTAAATAAAAAAGGCTTAATACATGCATTATGATACAAATGTATTAACATTATTTGAATCTTTGAGTATATTAGTTAAACCTTATAAAAATAAACTTTCAAAAAAGTTCTATAAAAAACGTGATGACTTCAACTTTCCAATCGTCAACTTTCCCTTCTTGTGCAGGCTAGCATAGGGTTATGTTGCTCCTTGGTTGTTATCTTCACTCAATTTACGGTAAACTACATGCACTCGTACACAAATATGAGATTTTTTTTTCTCTCAGATGAGTGCAGATGTTGGTTTTGTCGGCTTTCGGACTTTTGACACTCACATGTCTCTTTGCTTCTTCAAAATATACTACAATTCCAACATTTGTTATTATTTTTAACGTGAATTGTGAACTCTATCAAAACTTGCTACATTTCGTTTATTTTAATATAAAATATTATTGTATTAGTTCAATTCTACACATACTTACAATCCAATATAATCGTTGTCTACAACTCTGATTCTGTTCCCGTTAGCTATATCATGCTCGTCGTTTTTATAGGTATCTGAATAAAAATACAGTTTTGTTGCTTTTTCGATAATTTCTACTAAATAGCTACTTTTCAGAGACAGACTGAATTGAACACATTCTTCTAACCATAAATATATTTGTAATGTGCACTTGGTTATAAATTTCCAAAAACAACACGAAACAGACAATATTGTTAAACTAGAGACTTCCTGGAGTCTGAATCGCTCACTTGAAAGAAAAACACTATGAAGATCATACAGACATTTTTTTAAACATTATTTAAAATTGATTGATAAATACAAATACCGAAAACGGGTATAAAACGGCGAATTTGGTTATGCTGTATATCGATATTTCAAGCCAAAACATTGGAAGATAAAAAAAAACAAAAGTATTGAACGAAATGTACTCAAAACCAAAAATTTCGAACAGGGAAGCAAAGTTAAAGGGAGATAACTCTTAAACGATTGATCTGACAATTTTGACTGTCAATCTTAGTGAGTTTAACAATTCTACAATGCTTACTTTTCCTCTTGCACTTACGGTTGTAAAAGATAATGTAAAAAAAACTGCGAATATGGTGAATTTTGACGATTCAGGGAAAATAACTCCTCAAAGGAGATGTCCCACGGCTTTGGCTCATTAAGAGTTCTGAAGAGCTTTTGGTACTAAAGACAGATTATTGCTTCGGATGGTCTTTATCTCTTAGCTAGCTAAAATCTATGGTCTGGCCCCCTGTTCAATTTTAAGCAACCTCGGCCATGTTGGTTGGCCGTTGGGCATAAATTTCACAAACTTTGTATATTTGAAGGCAATCCCTTCAGTGGTTGCAAAGAAGATAGTTGAAGAAAAGTTAACGGATGGACGATGGACGCCAAATGGTGACAATTAATAGCTGAAATGACTCTTCGTATTAAGAGAGCTAAAATGGATATTATCATCTTCTCTATCAAATTCAGCAATTTATATGCTTTTATTAATTGACGATTAGAAATTCTGTTTTGCAACGGAAAGCGTAAATAGCACATTTTTTTTATTGTCAACCCCTTCTGAAATAAAAAGCAAATATCAAAAAAAATCGAAAGAAATGTTGATCAAAAGGAGGACTGATGAAATGTTCTAGAGTGAAACTATTTACAGAGTAAGGGACCGACCATTTTACTTGAAGGGGTCTTGTTTTTTTTTTTGTTTTTTTTGTCATTAAATAATTTTCCTTGCAAAGTGGATATAATAAGTGTCTATTTTTTTAAATATTAGCATCATATTATATGATTTCTGCCAATTAAAATAATTTATATAATGAAAAACATGTCACCGTTCCTTCAAAAGATGAATAATTTTATTTTGGATCATACAATGTACAAATCCAAGTTTTGGGTTGTTTTTTTTTACACAACCCTCTCCCACATTTGCGTTAAATGGTCGGTCTTTAAATAACATCACTGAGTGCTTTCATCACTTTGTGCAACTAAATTAATAACCCTTTGGAGTCAGGGTGTTGGATCCAACCAAGGAGTATGAATTTCCGGCAACTTGTCTCCAGACTTGAGCATCAAATGACCCTGCAGTAGAATCGGCACAAATCTCCCAAGTTTCAATGAACCCACAACAATCAAATTGGTATTCGTCATTATCAAGTAAAATTGCAACTCCTAGAATAAAAAGAAATTGTTTTGTTATGGATGAATGGAAAAAGAATGTTTATCTTTCAACACTTAAGGAACATATGGCTCATCTTCTTCAGGGATTTCTCAGACTTTTTGGCTTGTGTGTGTGTGTGTGCGCGCGCGTGTGCGCTCGTGGATTTTTTTTTAGAAAAAAAATGATTTCACCACTGCTATGAAGATCAACGAGATAGGTTCACGAGGCATTAACAAAATTAACGTTTATGTAAATTTTCCTTTTTGTATTGCAAATAAATTTTGGTCAGTGCTTACCAAGATGTTTAACCTTCAAAATGACAGCAAACCAGAGACTTGAAAAAAACAACGTTCAAGAATAAAAGGTAAATAGTTCTTGTTAAATTCGATTTGTGAATGCTTTGTTTAATTTAAAAAAATCTAATTATAAAAAAAAGTATTTCTTAACGTACCTATTTCACCATCAACATCATTGTCTTTAGATTTGGGATCGTGTCTCCCAATTTCATCCCAATTCGTACATGGCGTTATTGCTAAGATATCTGAAGTAAAGAGCGCACTATATAATCATATGAAATTTTTATACCAAGAAAACAGATAATTGTTTGCATTAAGATGTAAGCTTACTGTGCTTTACCTTACGTACTTATCTAATATTTTGCTTATAATGTCTTAATTTAAGTGCAGCATAACTGCTTCTTAGCTAGCTGTCAGTTACTTCGAGTCTTCTCTTTAATGTGCCTGTCCTAAGCCAGGAATCTTTATCAAAGCTTATGTTTGTATTTAGTCGAATTTATGTTAATTGTTTTTGTCAAGAAGGGGGTCTTTCATTGCACTTTAGGATTGGGCTTTAATCATATGTAGTTTATTTTCAATCCAGGGGCCAATTGAAAAACAGCAAGCAGCGACCGCTGGTCACATTGAAGGCTGCTGGCTGTTTTTCATTGTGGATGTTTTAAATTTACGTTTATGTTGCAGGATGTGTTATGTACACTTATTCCACATCTCATTTTCTTCTATCTCAACTAGCCAGTCTGATATGCCATTGTGGCAAATTTCATTTTTGTTAATCAGTCAATTTGTTATAATTACAATCTTGCCATTGAAAACAACCTGAATCATTGTATGTTTCTTCAATATGCCAGCGTACATTTAACACTAAATCGACAATTTTGCGAAATTCAAATGCCCATTTAGTATTTTCATTTGCTTTTTTCGCATTTGCCATGAGGCAGATTTTAAAACAGCCAAAAATTTTGAATGAATCTTGGCACATTTTGGCTAAAAATTGTTCAAATAATGTTGTGAATCCAAGTTAAAATCTAGTATGTTTTTTCGGTAATCGAGTAAAGATTTTTTTTAACAACATAATATATTTTATTTCTAATAGTGCTTGTGACATTTCACATCAGGAGCCCAAGCAACTCCTGATGTTTCCTGTAATATTCCACTATTTGTCCAGGATAACAAATGGCTGTAAATTATCACAATACAATTCATTCATACAAATACTTCACCTCATTAAATAAACAAGAATTACTCATTCAATATTGCCTTTTTAAGCTTCTCTAACATAACTTTTTTATTTTTATCATCAATTCTTGAACAAAATTCTGATCTAAAAATGTTGAAAACTTTTACTTTCTTTGTTTTTTGCTCTGATATATAATATGACTTATAAATTGAAAAACTAAGTATTGTCAAAAAGAAATTTTCTTCATAATAGTCATAATATAAAATTTTATAACCAAAGACTAAATGTTTGAGATTAACTATAAATGACATGCCACACAGTGCCATGATTTCATGTATTTTAATCCAAAAATCTTTCAAGTAAGGACATGATATAAAAAAATGCATGTAATCTTCTTCAGTATTACAAAAATTACATAAACTGTTAGGATTGATTTTCCATTTCAACAGTAATTGTTTATTTTGTAATATGTTTTGTAAAAGTTTCCACCTGAAAACTTTTAATTTGTTTTCCTTGAGATATTTAAACATGAATATATTTAATGATTTTCTACCCGTCTTTAAATCAAATTGATAATTTAGGACCCTTTCCCACTTTTTTAACCCTATTGATACCTATAAGATACTTATATAATGTTTTATTTGAGAGCGATAATAAGTCTTTAATTACAATATTATTCCAATGAAATTGTTTACGCACTATATTAACTGTTGTCTTTTTTGACGTTTCGGCTCTTAGAGCATCCAACCAGTTTTTCGGTATAGCTTTTTTTACTATATTTAGTTCTATCATCCAGTTGGACCTATATAATAATTTATCAAAAATGTTTCTCTCGGATATAAGTCCATTTTCATCGACGATATCGTTGATATAAATGAGATCACTTTTTATCCAATTTTGGAATACAAGTGTTTCATTGTTAAAAGTAATAAATTCGTTGTTCCATATAATTTGCTTTCTAATATCTATATATATATATATGTTTCCGGGTTTTTAACTTTACCCCCTCCTGCTTTCTTCCACGATTTAAAATTTCTTAATTATTCCGGTAGATTTTTCAAGAATCGGTTGCGTTTCGTATCCGCGTTGCTGGTGTCAAAGACAAACCAATCATTTCCAAAAATGTTAAAGTACTTCAATGGAATAAGCTTCCAATTTGCAATAGATCCATCAATGAGTCTTCTTACCCATGATGCCTTTAAAGATGTAAAATAACTACGTATATCTATCATTTCGAGGCCCCCGTTTTCATAAGAATCAATGATGTGATTTCGTTTGACTTTATCTGGTTTGTTATCCCAAACAAATCTGAAGCATCGACTTTCAATTTCTTTCAAATATTTTTCGGGTACCAGACTCGAAGTCGCTACATAGGTAAAAATTGGAATAATTAATGTTTTGATTATCAAAATTCTACCCAATAAAGTTAGATTTCTCTTTTTCCATGTACATGTATCAAAGAGTTTATTCATCTTATTTATCTTATGTTCCCAACTGCTCTTTGTCGTGCCCAAAATAAACCCCCAAGACTTTTACTGGCGAGTCTGTTCAACTAATATTAGCTACCTTGTAAAGATATTTCTGTTCAAAAGTTATGCTTCATCATAGCGGAAATTTTTTTAGTTTAGTTTAAACATATTTTATTTGTAAATTATACAAAATGGATTGGACACAAGTAAATGCATACTTAGGACGTCCTCTACGCAATACAGAAATATACATTACAGTAAAACACAAGGTACAAGAACGTGCATTAAATAATATTTGGCTGGCGAGATGCAAATTTTGATGTATTTTAACGGATAACAGGAAACCGCCAAAACTAATTCCACTGAAATAATATTAGATATTAATTGACAACAAAACTTCGTAGGATGCAAATGTTTTCTTTATCAAGTCGACTAGTTTTGGCAGTTACCTGCTGTTATCTTTACCTACAGATTTACGGCAACAGTGTTACTGTTGGTTCACCTACTCTTCTACCTTAAATTATATAAGTAACTCAATTCACATGATCATGTTGATACAATTAGAATTCCAGTTGGTAAAAGAAGATTATTTTATTTTTTTAGATACTTAAACTAATTCACGTTGCCGATTGCTCTCTGATTGTTGTGTTTTCCAAAAATAATTTATTAGACACTTGTCATTTGTTACATACTTGTAATTTGTTAGATACATGTTATTTGATAAATAATTGTAATTTGTTAGATACTTGTAATTTATTAGATAAATGTAAATGGTTAGATACTTGTAATTTATTAGATTTTTGTAATTTGTTAGATACTTGTAATTTATTATAAACATGTAATTTGTTAGCAAATAAACATTCTTCTTTTGTTTATCTTTTTGTTGCATTTTAGTAAATGAAATTTGGTGTTTGCTCCATGAGTATTTTTTTATTTCATTAAGGAGTTCTTGAATAAATAAAGATCAATAAAATGCGACAATTAAATGCATTTTGAAATACATAATTGCCTTTAACTTTTTATTGCTAAAAGTTTAAAACTACAGAGTTTGTTAACAGGGATTCCGAAGATAGAAATGTAATAATTGCAGTTTTAAAATTTCAGTTCTGTTTCACTAGTTTTAACCAGCTGAAAGTGAAGTTAATGAAACACGAGAAAACCAAAATGGAGATAGTCATTAGCTTTATTTGATTACTGATACATCATTTGTAGCACAAACATATTTGTATTCAAAATTCAAAGAATTTTCCAATACTATATGAGTTTATTCCAGAAAATGCAATGCAAAAAATAATAACATATATCAATTTATATAAAAAAAAGTGAAAAAGCACCACTTAAAGTTTGTTTTCATACCTGAAATTTGAAATAAAAGTATAACTACTTTCCATGACATCTTGTAGTGTAAGTAAAAAAATGGTAATTTGTTAGCAGTTATAATATGAAATGTCATTCTTGTTGATAACCAATAATTTCAGTCAATATTTGGTTATTTGTAATTGTTATTTATTTAAAGGAATCAACATTATGGTGAAAAACATTTGATTTAATTTTAGTTGAAAAGTAACAGAAATAGTAACAACAAAAAAATCATTTTTAAGCAAATGTGTGAAATATTAAATCATTGTTCTGAAAACAATTCATACAAATATATGTTTGTACCGCGATGATTCTCTTTTGTAAGGTAGAATAGAATGAAATTAAATAATACAATAGAAAAATTAAATAAATTTATTAAAAACCAGTTTTGGACCATCTTTGGCACATAATAAATTAAATTAAACATGTTATTCAGAAATTTGTAATTGACGTCAGTATCACTTTGTTGGAAAATAACACCAAAAACATTGGGAACTATAAGAGCCGCTTCTTTAAAATATCCAATGAATATACCCCGTTTTAAAAGATTAAAAAAGGATATTTCTATTGGTCCATAGTCTCAAAACTCCACAGTTATGAATATTCATTAGTGTTCCAAAACATTGCTCATGTCATGTTTTCCTTATTGTCACGTTTTTTATGCCACGCGATAGTAGAAAAGTCAGGTTGACGTTTAAGGAGTTGTTGATCTTCCCTCGACCATTCTATTGCATTATTGTTTTTTGAAATAAAAGTTTTATTTTCTAAATGTCTTTGCTGTTTTTCCTCGAGTGGTATAAATTTGAAAATCAAAATATTTGAGGAATGGTAAAACGCACACCCTAGCTCGCGAATGAGACATGGCTCCTACTAAAATTCTGGTATAATCCATCATGGTCGCCATTTTGACAACGATTTCCCCCAAAAATGACTACATGTTCCTGAATGAAGATGATCATGTCCGAGAAAATCATACAAATAGGTTGATAATATAGCTATAGAAGTAATAAAAATAAGTTTGCAGTGACAGACCAAGAAAAGTACCAAATGGCACCAGCGTAGAATTTACCTAAATATTAACGTTGTCAAAATGTTTAAACTGAAAGCAATATGTTGTAAGTATCTTTAAAAGCAACCAGCAGTCTTTTTGTTGGCAGTCCTGTTGGTTCCAGTAGATATAGTAACCTTAAAATGCAATCAATAATAAAGATATATCAACTTGATCCACTCAAGTTCTTATTGTACCTGACCGATATATTAAAAACCTGACCCCTTGAATGCTCCCCCACATCACTATTGTTCAATGGATACAAGTATTCAGGTATTTAAAGCATTCTGTTTTGGTAGCTGTGTTCTGTTTTTGCTTTCAATGCCGTGTGGTTAACCACTATTTTGTATACTCATTTCCTTCAGTGGCAAAAAACGTCTTTATTTATTAAATGAATTATTGTGTCTTGTTTGAGTAAATATTTAAAGGGAAAAAACAAAATGTTTATTTCTCTTTCAAAAACGAAAGGAATGGCATTAAAGTTTTAGCTTAAATATACTTCTTGTTTGTTCAAGAGACTGACTACAATTACTAGGTTTAAGGTTCATGGGTACACTTCAAATATAATGGTAGATATTCAACCTATTTTACTAGTCTATGTACGACTTAAACTATACATAGAAATAATAAAATAAAGTCTAGCAGCGTCTAGATTAAAAATAATCGCTGATCGCTTCCCTTTCATTTTACAAGATAACTTTTGTTATTACATCGCCTGCAACGTCTTGCAAAAGCGACATATAGGGATTACTTTGGCACTCACTATTCGTCTTGCGTCGTCCTGTGTCGTCCCGCGTCGTCCTGCGGCGTCACAAAAAATTCCGTCGCAGTTTTCCAGACCACAACATACCACAGCCTCTTGATATTTGGTTTGTAGCTTTATCGCACAGTACTATAGAGTGTAAAGCGAATTTATGCCCAAAACATTACTATTTCGTGGTAGTTGCTGTTTGACGAATACTTAACGCTTTATATATAATGAACATATATGCAAATTTTCCGTCGCAGATTTCCGGGCAACTTTATGCCACAGCCTATTGTTATTTTGCCTGTAGCTTCATCCCATAGTACTATAAGGTGTAAAGCGATTTATGCTCGAAACTTTTTTACTTCCTGTTCACCGAATACTTAAGGTTTTATATATAATGAACGTATATGCAAAATTTCCGTCGCCGCGTTTTCCAGGCAACTACATGCCACAGCCCCTTGATATTTGGTAGCTTCATCGCATAGCACTATAAAGCGTAAAGCGATTTTATGCCAAAAAAAAAACTTCTACCTATTTGATGAATACTTATGCCCATTTTTAGATCTAGATTTAAGTATTATCGATGGAAAATTACACACTAAAATATATGATAAACGTGATGACTTTTCATTTCCTATTGTTAATTTTCCTTTTCTAGAGGAAGATGTACCACTTGCTCCGTCTTACGGAGTATATATTCCACAGTTGGTAAGATTATTATGCTCGGATCTGCAGTGGTGTGTCTGATTTAAATGATAACAACCGGTGTATTACAAAAAAAATACTAAAACAAGGATATCGTTTCCACAAATTAGTGAAGTCGTTTACTAAGTTTTATCATAAATATCTATATCTTATTGGAAAATTTACTGTACAGTGTCACGTCGAATTTTGATTGCAAATGGAATATCCCATCCCGATTTCTACGGTAATGTTGTGTATAAAGCAAATAAATTCGCAAACAATCCTTTGGGAATGAAAAATTGGCTTAAAATTTTATTGAATAAAGGTTATGAAATGAAAATTTTAGTAAAATCTTTGAATTTACCGGTAGTCACCTTTGGTAAAAATATTGATAATTTGATACTTACTTTAAAATGCTAACTGATTGCCTTTTTATACTTTTTTATACTTTTTTATACTTATGTCATTTTTGAGCATTACGAGGTCTGTCCGTAAAATTCGTGGACAAGCAAAGATTTGAACCAATACGACGTACTAGGGATTAGTTCTTTACATAATAATAATTTTGGACAATTTCCTTTATTACTGGTATATTTGTTTTGCAAATGTTCGACATAAATAGAGCTAAATTTTTAATTATTTGACTCGCTGTATGGTAGGTCGGAGCAATTTAAGAATTTTTTCGGAAATATTCAGAATGCTTAAAACAAGATCTCACTTTGCATATACAATATCTAGCGATGCAATAAAACCTGTACTACAGTGTTGCCAATAGTTCGGATGATGCACATACCAAATTTGAAGGGTCTATAATTTTAATTTATTGAGAAATCGGTATTTTGATAACTGACATCAGTTTCATTGACGTAGAAAAAGTAACGTTTTGCGAATTGGTGGAGCAATGGGCGGTTATAAAATTGTAGGTTTGGGTCTGAAAAATATCAACAGATATACACAGATTTTTTTAAATGGTGAGAAAAGCTTACTAAGATACTTCTGATGGCATGTGCATTTCAGATGGAGATAGAAAATAACCGATTGCATGTTTTGTGGTGTTCAGATATAGTCATACATTTTTGTACTTCCTTTATAGTGCTGTCCCCACCAATAGACTTTGCTAGAAGTTATACTGTTGATGTCAAGAACTTGAACTTTTATGCAATTTGTAAATCTCATGTTTTCAGAAATGAAACAATACATGCAGAAATATGAATTATGATATATCTGACAAAATGTAATGTTCAAAACTCATAAAAGTTTTTAAGATATTGCATTCAATATGACCATATGGAAAAGAAATTGTTTAATTTGACGTCGAAAAATGTAAACGTCTTGCTCCGGGTTATGAATACGATTTATTTTCTTAATGATGACAAATCAACTTGTAGTTGTTTGTTTATTCTAAAATTTGGTACACCAATTCCTAAGACTACTCATTCTATCATAATAAACTTTGAAGTAAATCCAATAAAAATTATTAATTTTATATCAACTGTCCACGAATTTTACGGACAGCCCTCGTACAGCGGTCAAGTGTGTCGGTTTTGTGTGATGATGCATCATCAAATCATGAATTGTTTGACGTGTTGTGTCGGATTTAAAATCGACATACTTGATTTTTTTATATCAGTCGATGGATGCTTCTTAGCTAGCTGTCAGTAACTTCGAGTGTTTTCAAGAGAGTATCTCTACGTCCCGTTAATTACTTGTTGTCCTTTTGTCTCAGATACTCTCTTGTTGAATTGAACTTCTATCGATTTGATTTTTACTGTGTGTTAGTTTGTGCTTTGTTATTGATTATCAATAGGGGAAAGGTTGGCGCCAAAAAAAAAACGCCACAATTTTAATGTGTCTGTCCTAAGCCAGGAATCTTTTTCAAAGCTTATGTTTGTATTTAGTCGAATTTATGTTAATTGTTTTTTGTCAAGAAGACTTTAGGATTGGGCTTGAATCATATGTAGTTTATTTTCAATCCAAGGGCCAATTGCAAAACAGCGAGCAGCGACCACTGGTCACATTGAAGGCTGCTGGCTGTTTTTCAATGTTGGTGTTTTAAATTTACGTTTATATTGTAGGTTGTGTCGCGTACACTTGTTCCACATCTCATTTTCTTATATTAAGATTTTATAAATAAAAATAATTTTCTGTCACACTTTTCGGGGCAACTACATGCAGCAGACTCTTGTTACTTTGCATGCAGCTTCAACCTATAGTGCGTTTTTTGCCCATAACTCATCTATTTCCTGTTTATAAGAACACATAGATACGCAGGCGACATATGCCTTCCTCCAGTTCGAGTCTGAGTTAAAGTTCGAGTTACGACTCGAGTTCGAGTTAAGTTCAAGTTATTTTTTTTTAGTTACATAAAACGATTTGGATATTTATTTTTCGCGCAATTACATGAATGTTGTCAAACATAACTTTCTTATGATTGTCGTCTTGCAATATACCCGTTGATTAAAAACCAATAAATGTGCATATTCACGTATTGTCACAAAGACTGTGTACAAATGAAGAAACTGAATGTCGTAAATCTGAGACAAATGAATATCTATTTAGGTGTTCAGCAGAAGTTGCGAATTAGAGATTGGTACCCTTGTTGTCCAATGGCTTAGTCCAACGTTTTGCTATGAGACCCCCCCCCCAAAAAAAAAAATACCAAACTATTAACAATAATAAATATAATAAAAAACAAACAAACTATAAAAACAAACAATCAACACAAATTTTTAAAACGGCGGTCCGCGTCTTCATGTCATAAAGATTGTTTTAAAGTTTCATTAAAATACGTTGATGAGCGATAGGTATCTAGTAAAGTGAACGGCCGGGCGGACAGACACCCCATCACTATAACCTCCGCCCAATTTACAAGCGGGGGTATGATAAAACTTGGTATACATATGCCCCGATACAGGATTAACACGGCAGGATCCCTGTCTTTTGACTTTGAATATCTGAAAATATTTGTTTATTCTATGTCATGTATGTATATCTCCTGTTCTACATTACCAAATACTTAAGTTTTTTGCGCAAGGCATAATCCATAGAAGCATTTTAATAGATGTCCGAATTTGTTACAAAAAAAAAGAAAAATGAACAACCGATGTAAATATATTTTCATTTTACACACGTTTCGTGTCGTTGTTTTTGTAACCGCACTATTATTGTGCATCAGTACCTTAGTTTCTCAAAGCCGATTGAAGCGAGCTTGATATAATAAATTGGAATACCCCTTTCTCGGTATCAAATGTGCGAAACATTTTCAAATACTTTAGATATTGCCAAGAGATGTATCCAAACAAGAGAAGTAACTATAAGAAGTAGTGATAAACCATGGTTTACAAATGAATTGCGACAAGAGATGAGATAACGAGACCATTACCGTAGCCAATATTTAAAAACCTGAAATGAAAATCTATAGAAAAAATACAACGACCAAAGGAACAAATGCAATAACCTTAAAAGGGTCGCGAAAGAAAACTATGAAAGCATTCTAGATAACTTCATATTAAATAACTCTTCTAACTAAAAAAAAAAAACATATTGAAAATTAATGAAAACTCTATAAAGACTAAATAATTGGTCACATATCATTCCACCCCTTCAAAACATATTAAACAACAATGGAAACGAACCACATATAGAATATGTTTACTCGGATACAGAGAAATGTTATCTTCTTAATTCCTATTTTAGTCGTATATCTACTTTGGATGACGAAAATGTTCATCTTCCTAGCTTTGATAAAAGAACTGACCATGTAATAGATGATATATCAGTCGAGGAACAAGATGTTGTTGATATTCTTCAGATATTGAACCGGAATAAAGCATCAGGTCCCGACTTCATCAGTCACAAAATGTTAAGAGTGTGTCCCCATAAGATTGCAGTCCCACTCAAGTTAATATTTAATACATCCCTACATCAAAGTAGATATCCAAAGTCTTGGAAGATCGCAAATGTTATACCTATTTTCAAAAAGGGTGATGCATCACTACCATCAAACTACAGGCCTATTATCTCTTATAAGCTGTCTAGGAAAAGTGTTTGAAAGAGTTATTTATAAATATGTCTATAACCATTTGCAGAGACATAATCTTATTTACAAATACCAATCTGGTTTTCTTCCCAAAAACTCAACAACTCATCAACTTTTAGAAATATATGATTGTATACTTAACTCGCTAGAACAAAAAGAAACTAGCTGCTTTGTCTTTTGCGATTTTTCCAAGGCGTATGATAAAATGTTGCACAGGGGTCTCTTACTTAAATCAAAATCGTATGGAATTCTTGGAAATTTGCTTAATGGTTTGCAGATTATCTAAAAGAAAGAAAACAAATAGTTGTAGTGAATAATTCTTTTTCTTCCCTTAACACCATTCAAGCAGGAGTCCCCCAAGGTTCAGTTTTAGGCCCCTTCAATTCGTTATATATATATCAATATACATAAACGAAAAAGACATCCCTATTTCTAGTCAGCACAAACATCTGGGTATAACATTGAGTGATGATGCAAAGTGGAATCACCACATTGACAACATTGCTAAAAGTGTTACAAAACACCTTAATGTTCTCAGAAAATTAAAATTCAGTCTGAGCCGAACATTATTAGGAAAGTTATACTTAGTGTACATAAGACCTATATTTGAATACGCTTCTGAAGTTTGGGATAACTGTAGAACAACAAACGCGGAAAAATTAGAAAAACTTCAACTTGAAGCGGCCCGTATTGTTACAGGACTCCCTATCTTCTGTAGATCATCAGAACTATATATAAGGAACTGGGATGGGAACCACTTATAGATATAATAAACAGAAAGAAGCTACAAATGTTTTATAATATTCAAAGTGTGCTTATCCAAACTTATTCCACCAAATATACAATCAACGACCAGCTATCCACTTCGAAATGGAAATGATATAATTGTACCTTTTTGTAGACTTTCGATAACAGCAGAATCTTTTGTGCCATCGACAATAAGGTCATGGAAATTTTGATACAGTAACAAAGTTCAAAAGGGAATTAAAACAAAGAAGCACTCATAACGAACATATGGTCCGAGAAAACTAAACGTTATTCTTATTCAATTTCCATGCTCTGCATCCTTCCTGAACTTAAATCTATACAGTGTAAAATAGTTGCTAGTCCAGCCTGTTTATGTGGATATGTATAGGAGGACAGAGATCATTACTTTCTTCTTGCCCCATCTATGAAAACGAAAGACGACGCCTTTTCAATAAACTAGCGTGGATACCTCAACCTCTAACCATTAATATAGATCTTTTGACAAAGGGAAGCGTCATGCTTTCCTATCAGGAAAATACTTACGTCTTCGAGCAAGATTATAATTTCATCAAACAGTCTAAAAGATTTGTTGTGGTTTAATTAAATCAAATATCATGTAATCAGGATCTCAGCACACCATTGTCACCCTCATCATCATCATTGTCATATTACATATATTAAAGTTTGAACCTTTTTCATGCCTATTACACATGCAAATATTTTGTGTTATTTCTGATATTGTATTTTCTTGGAGAAGACTTCATATGTCTGTTTGACTTGTGTCCTATCCTTTTTGTATTTTTTTACCACCGTTACAAATAAAATATGTTTAAACTAAGCCGATTGCTGCATGGTTACATTCAGCAGTGTTGCAAATATAAATGATAAAGAAAATGTGCTAAAAATAAATATCCAACTAGTTTTGTAACTTGAACTCTAACTCGATCTGCAACTCGAACTCTAACTCGACCTTGAGTGGTACCCGATTACTGCAACGGAAAATCACTGTTTTGATTTTGCTATAATTTTAACTCGAACTCAAAAAATTACTCGAACTCTGACTCGAATTTTAACTCGAACTCGAGTCATAACTCGAACTCAAACTCTGACTCGATTTCGAACTCGGTGATTACCTACACCCTAAAATATCAGTCAACTTTTTCTTTTCTTTCACATTCTTTCATCTGCTGCGAAATGTGTTAAAGGAACCAAACATCTCACTACCAAGGTGCCTGGGGTTTTTTCCCCAATAAAAATTATTTCAATTTTGCGAGTTCTTCCCGGGTTAGTTACGGGTAAAGGCGAGTCTTTCACGACCACCACAAGTTCATTACGAGTGATATGCGATGCGTTTACGAGAATTTTTGTACCCTATATCTAAAATCCTCGTAAAACTTTCACGAGTTAAGACGAATTCACACGACTTTGAAACACGTGTTTGTTTTCGAAAGGCACTCTAACTCTGGAATAATTCAGCGCCGTCTATCGGTTTTATCAGCCTTACGAGCGATAGTGAGTGCAATATAACGACAGGGTTATCCGGATTCAAGGCACACTGCCACTAACGGGTAGCAAGTCTCTGTGGACTAACTAACCTTGGAGACAGTAACATTTAAAAAACGCTTATGAATTGCGGGAAAGTATAAATCATATTTTCCTGAAAACAAAGATAGCAACGCTTCTTCCCATTCTGACGTCATGTACATATGGCAAGCCAAGATGTCGAAGCTGGTTGTGTGCAACGTTGCTCTATGGATTTTTTACATTTTGTTAGCTATATCCCTTGCCACGAACAATTGGTTGACAATGGAATGGATCGAATCAGAAAACAGTCAAACAATTAATATCTTGGCTGAAGTTGGCTTGTTTAAAGCTTGTTTTACAATAGACGAGCAGTTCCAAACCTGTATAACTCTGTATGACATTGAAACAATAACAACCGGTAAGTAAAATGAATGTGAATTTTTTATTATTCAACTTTCAGATTGAGGGAGTGACTGAATTAACTTTCAATTGATGGAATAATGCAAATGCATGAAGTCAGTATTTTTAATGTGAACAGTAAATTCGAAGTTTTTTTTTATTACGTTTCAGAGGACCTAGTACTATTAGGATTATTATGCCTTGGAAGTTTAGTGATACTTATTAGCAATATAATGGGAAGTCGCCAGTCATGCCAAGGGCTACAACCAACCATAAAGGATATAACTCGTAGAGGAATCATTGGTCTAATTGGAGGTATATATATACCATCAAGGGAGCAAACCTTTGATTTCTATGGGGGGCTATGGAGATTTTCTTCATCCTGTTTTTTTTTTATTTTCGGGAAATCCGAGCCTGTATTTATTTTTTTCTGGCGCGCCAGCGCGCACATTTTTATTTTCATATTTAAATCTACTATAATTTTTTCAGCCCAAAATACCATCCTGTGTTTTTTTATTCAAAGCACTGTCCTGCATTTTATTTCTGGATTTTTGGCATCCTGCCTTTTTATTTTAAATTAGCTCCGCCCCCCTAAAAGTAAAACGTTCACTCTTTTAGTAGCTGCGATGTTTATTCCAGCAATTAAATGTATATTGATATCAAGTTTAATGCTGGATACTTTTACCTCTTCGTTATTAGATAGGAAAGGGCGCTTGAAATACTCCTTGACTGTGGAAAGAATCTCAGCGTTAACATGTTATCGTCCGACTTATTTAGTACTAATCTTAGATCCAGTTTGCTTCTCGACGACTAAGTAGGAGTGTTCTGGTTTTCTTTAGACCATAATTCTTTTTCTAATGTTACACTCTTTTTTCAGGTTTCTTGGTAGCTGTTGGTATATGTTGGCATAACTTCCACATTTATAAAGAGGTAGTCAGCCGGGAGACTATTATGAATGGCGTTGTATCTAGAGGATGGTCCTTCTTTCTGGCTTGCTCTGGGGTTGGAGGGGTGGCCTTAACATCTATAGCTTTTATACTGTTAGCTGACACTTTGAATGGAAGAGTAGGGCCTCAAAATGGAAATGTGCCCATATGGACGAGTACTTTGGAATGAAAAGTTGAATAAAAATTGTACTGAATGGTTTGTTCTTCCATGTGTTAAAACAAAAAATATATTTTTAGAAGCGATATTATTAATATTCACGCCGCATCTGTAACTTTGAGAAGCATATCCAGACTAAAAGCAATTAATATCAGCATTTGGTATTTTTTATTCGCGGGAACTGTCCGTATCTCCGTACCCGCTACAAGCTGCGCTTGCTAATTTGAGACAGGTTTAACTTGTGACGCGCCGAAGACACAACGTATCTTTAGATATTTTTAAATACAAGCTTAAACAAATTTTAAAATGTTTCTGATGCGAATTGATTTAAATAACTAATATTCGAAAATAAAAACAAACAAGCATTTCTTGTCGGTCACTTGTTCGCTATGAAAATGACGAATGAAATTTTCATTGAAACCTTGAAGGAGAATTAAGCTCGTAGTACTTCAAAATATTGACATTTCTACCATTATCTCTCCCTTCGGAAGCGTATCATTTATCTGTTTAAATTTCTAAATAGCAAAATCCTAATGTTCTTCCTGTCTACTAAGTCATAATTTGGTTTTCAGTTCGGCAGTTTTGGCTTTGTTCTTTGCTCTTCATATTCATATAGTTTTTGTTTGTAATTTTCAATCTTTGGGTTCAGCGCCACTAATTTGTCTTGAATAGGCAAAACTAGCGTCAAGCGAAGCTAAAAATGTTGCCTGGAACTTTGTTGAAATTTTAACTCAATATGCGAGCGTATCGAGCTCTCTAATGTAGATTCTGCCAAATTGCACGAGACTAAAAGTACTATGGAGGAAAGTTCTTTGTGTTGATCCAAATTGATCCAAATTATCAATGGAATGTTTTTTATATATATATATATATATACGTACGCGAGCTTTAAAGGCAATGTCTTTCTCACTTTACCGTTTGGTTAACCATCAAACCCTTTTCGCCGTTTCATTTGTTATTCATCTTTTTTGATAATATTTGTAGATTTCATATATTTGGAGTTTTATTGTTATAGTTAGTACTTAAAGGAATGCTGTATAGCATTGTTTGTCAAAACACCCTTTGTAAGTGTGTCTAGAGAATTTTATGAATGATGACAAAATCTCTAGTTTATTTGAAATGCATTTGTTCGAGCTGGTCTACGATAGAATCTTGTCGACAGTTCACATAAGTTGCATTTGTAAATTAAGGCGACCAACAAACAAATACATTTTGAACGTTTCCATGCATGTGTTGTTTTCATTTTTGTTTGTTTGTTTGTTGTTTTTTTTTATAAAACACATTCTTTTGGACCTTTCCAACAGTCTGATATGTCATTTTGAGCTGCTGGGATGTTTTCTGTCTTTAGTTTCATGAGCACCAGTTAGAAAAATAATAAAATAATAAACGTGTTGGGGTAATGCTAAATAGATCGTTGTTTACTTAATTTTTGGATTTAAATGATTGTGTTTAATTTAAAAGAAATCATAACTTAACCATTTCAATGAGAACTCACCTTAATAGGGTTGATCAAGTTGATCAATGTGTGTACACATTTTTGTTTGCTTTTTTCAGATAACTTATATATTTTATATTGTGTTTATTGTATTTTTATATCTATAAAGAATCTATAAAGAATGAGTTACATCAAGGGGCTCCCAGGAGCCTCAATCTCTCCCCTGGTTCTTAGGGCCATTAGGGTCTCTTCGACATGTATATGGGGTCATCTGACCATTTTAATCCAAATAGAGACTTTTCTAGAGCTTAAAATAAGCTGAAGGTTTAAGGATAGCAGCTTTTCTGTATCTACAATAGTTTTCATTCTATAGTGCAAATACATGAAGAACACTATTTTTACCTTTAAAGGGCCATAACCCATATAGGAGGTAATCTGACATCATGTCCCAATGAAGACTTTCGTAGAGCTTCATGAGCTGAAATTTTAGTCAAGCAACAGCTTTCCTCTTCTAAACAAAGGTAATAACAAAATTAACGAACTTGGAGAATCAAGCAACGGTGGCCGTGTTTTTGACGGATCAAAAACTGAAACACAACTTTATTGCAAGAAACAATAATATTCAATCATACCAAGTTTCATAAAATTCTGTTCAGTATTTTCAGATGAGAAGATTTTTGAAAAAATGTTAACAGAGGACAGACGACAAACGACAGACGACGACGTCGACGGACGCCAAGTGATTGCAATAGGTGAGCTAAAAATCAATATGATAAAGGCTCTGCCTTCATTCGAGCTACAGGTTTCATATATTTGTGAATTCCTTTATGTTAAGAGGAAAGAAATGCTAACACTACTCGCACACTGCTCCTGCCCCCACCCCCTCCAGCCCAACATATGACAAAACCAGATGATAAAGTAGACAATAGCACAGCCATTGCCCAAGACGCATATCCCTGGTGGATGCCGCCAATAATTTCTGTCCACGCTGTACTAGCCTGTGATTGAATAACTTTTGTGGACGTTTATTAGTTTACACAGAAATAAACTTGTTAACATTATTTAGTAAACAAGGTGCAAGAGAACTGAAAACATTCTTTTTTATTGAGTTAACCGAGTCACCTCAATATACAATAATAGCAAAAATAGAATGTACGTGATCATGTTGATTGTATTAGAAGTGTCAGAGATGTCTCGGTGCAAGTAATACAATAAATGGTTGCTCGATTATGCTGAATGAAATTTAATTGATTATTACATAATAGGTCATCTATATGATAATGTAGGTATTACTTTTTTTATTTTCAAGTATTTTCTTTATTTGATGTAAACCTTATATGATAGTATCACAAAAAAACATACAATAAAAGAAAAGTTTGTTATTATAGTGATTTTATAGTATTATCAATTTGTGGCCGTATTTTAAGTCTAGGTCAGCGAAGATATATTATACTAAGAAAAACTACGTATTGTCCAGATTTTCGCGATTTGGCGTTCGGTATTGCCCCCGTCACACTGGATAAAGTTCGTACTACGTTCTTACTAAGTCCTAAAAAGGCATATAACGTGGAAAGAACTTGTTGGGCGTATTAAAGACGTACTAGAAACTTGTATGGTCGTAGTGCGAACTTTAATGGACGTAGTACGAACTTTCTTGGACGTAGTGCGAACTTCAAGAACGTGAAGGACGTGGAATAATTTTGAACATGTTCAAAACAAACGTAGTGAGGACGTGGAGAAGTCAAAACGTAGTACAGACCTACTAAGAACGTATTGAGAACTTTATGATCGTAGCATGAACGTAGAAGGGACGTATCAAAAACTTCAAGGACGTGGCCTGGACGGTATGATTTTTTGTGCCGTTTATGCTACGATTACGCTACGTCCTAAAAGTTTGCACTACGTTCGCCGTACGTTTTCACTACGATTTCATATAACGGTACTTTTCGTTCAAGTTTGTAGCACGACCATAAGGAAGCTTCTACTGCGTCCTTAACACGTCCGTACAGTTTTTACTACGTTGACAGTACGTCCTAGCGGTTTTAACGCCGTTTCTACTAAGTTTTTACTAGGTTTTCTGACAGTTCACATAAATTAATTTTTGTACAATAGGTTTTGATATGTATTTAAATTAATCTGTTGGCTCTTGCCCGCCGAAAAAGGATTCTTTTATTCTGCATTTAATACACAAATGACAAGATACTTTTTAAAATAATTGTTATACTTTGCCAATTATATTAGTCAATAATACTGCCATATGTTGATTCTGTATTTATCTTTATCAAATCGGCGAAAATTAATGACATCTGGGGTTATTGGGTTTTTCATTGACACTTTATTAAGAATAAGCTTGAATCATATGCAGTTTTTTTCAATACAGGGCCAACAGCGATCAGCAACCGCTAGTCACATTGATGGCTGCTGGCTGTTTTCTGTTGTGGATTTTTTAAATGGTTGTTAATGTTGTAGGTTGTGTCGCGTATACTTATTCCACATCTCATTCATTTCTATCTACATAATTTACTGACTTAATCTGTACATCTACGTATGTTATATGATGCATACTGATAATTAGACATTTTTTAGCATTTCTATACATGGTCTTAGGATTTACAACGGAACGATCCAAATTATCTTTAGTTGGGGAATGGATATGTTCTTGTCCATACTAATTTTCCATATCGTTTCGATTTTTTGTTTAATTTTGTCTTGACTTTTTATTTTTTTTCTGAATAGAGCACAATGGGTATCCTGAATTATTTTTCTGAAGAAAGATACAATCCTGCCTTTTGTTGTCAAATTTACCTACAGCCTACACTTACAAATCAAATGGGTGTTTCATTTATTTGGGTATATGTGTCGAGAAAATATAAAATAAAAAGAACATTTAAAAACAAGTGTGGCCACTAAAAGTATGTCTCGCCTGCCGGTACCATCACTAAAATCAACTACCTAAGCTTTCATTTATTGATATAAACAACAAAAAGTGTCTGTATACCCAATATTAGATGCCTAGCTATTATACTTTTCTAGCAATTCATAGTCCACAAAAGTCTTACAAAAAAGTTTACAGCCTGAAAAGACCTAAGTTATCATAGTCACTAGAGCGTAAAAATGGGGTCAGGGTCACACGGAATTGTGACAGATGCGTAGACAATAACCTGAACTGTCTGTATACCAAAAATCAGATGCCTAGCTATTATACTGTTCAAGCAATGCGTTGTCCACAAAAGTCTTACAAAAAATTTTACACCACCGCCGCCGCCGGAAAGTAATACTTTTGTCTCGCCTTCAGCGACTATTCGTCGCAGGCTTGACAAAAACGAGTCAAACATAGAAATGGCCGGATTTCGTTAAAAAGAAAGTAGATAAATGTCAGACTTGAAATCAAATCCCTTGTTATGGGAGCCCATGATGATGTTGTATACAAAATATTAAGCGCCTCTGATGAGTAGTTAGTGAGAAAACTGGTACGAATCACTAAATTGTCTACTAATGAACATTTATGTCAACAAATTAGAGTCAGTTAACAGGAAGTAGATGAGCGACAAACCTGATATCGAATCATACGTTAAAAAGCCCATGCTTACTAAATAAAGAACTTTTTTGTTGAGTTCGATAATAGTAGGCTGAATGGGACCCGCTACAATTGCCACACTGGTCGGCAAACTGCAAACAGGGGAGGGATTCACAAAAGCATCAAGCTTGTTTTTCATTCCAGAATTAATCAATACGTTTATAATCTAAATATCAAAAGGCTATGATTAGTAGATGCTGAAGAATCTGATAATTACAAAAAAGGTTCCCCGCCCAATCGACATTTGCCATACCGGGCTACCATATATCCTCGGAATTTCCACTCCGTGAAATCTGACCAATTACATCTTGCTAGTACATTGTCTTAAATACACATGAAGTATTTTGTATGCGTACATATTTTACAGGAGACAATTCCGGGCGAATAATTAAAATTCAATGCTTGGTATATGCCTTGACCAATAAGAGACGCTATAGACAAAAGTTGTACGGCAACAATACCAAAAAACAATAAGCATAATAACTAAAATCTTCTGGTTTAAATAACACAAATAATGCATCGCCTCGTGTTGACTTCAAGTCCATAGACAATTAAGAAAGTTTTTTTAAACCACGAAAGACTTTGATATTTGTCACCGTAAGTTTTATTATATAAAAGACTAGTTCATGACTTATGGTACAGGCTGAATAAAAACCCGAGATAACCAGGTTTTGTGGCACTAAACTTTCCCTTTTCATTGCGATTTTAGAATCCGTGTGAAACATAAACACAAAATAACACGATTGTGAAACACAACATATGCAATTTTCATTATACATTTAGTTAGTTTGTCAAATATAGGTGGCTAAGGGTGGGTTAATGATGCGTCATCATGCAGTTTTTGAGAGCTTTGTAGAGCTAACCAAAATAAAAATCAGACATCAAACGTATATATGCGCGGAGGTGATATTGCTGTCTTTGTTTTAAAAATTCGCAATTTTCTATAGACGTACTGCAAACGAGCTAGTCGCAGTACAGTCGCAGCAAAAACGTAGTTGGAACGTAATGAAGACGTGATGAACGTAGAAGACACGTAGTGAAAACGTGCTGAACGTAGAAGACACGTAGTAAAAACTTGATAGTCCTAGAAGGAACTTGGTTGTAAACTTGAAGGACGTTGCACGGTCTTTGTAAGGACGTAGAAAAGTCGTATTGAAAACTTAGGAGCAATATTTCTATCCCGTTTGTACTGCGTTCTAAGAACGTACTAAGAACTTGCTGGTCTTCGTCCCAGTGTGACGGGGGTATAAGGGACGGACCATTTAATCTGAAGGGGGGGGGCTTGTTTTTTTTGTTTTTTTGTTTTTATCAGAAATTTTTTTTTGCGCACAGAGCGCGGACAAAATATTTATTTTTCGAAGGCGTCGCGACAGAATATTTTTTTTCATTATCAGCATTATTTTTTATAGCAGAAATTCTTCTTCAGAATATTTTTATTCTTACCCTCAGCTGCCAAAATATTTTTTTTCATCAAAAATAATTTTCAGAATATTTTTTTTAGGAAAAAACCATGGCACCCCCTTCAGGTTATATGGTCAGTCTCTAATATATTTTCTATGATATTGTATGTTTCCCAAAAGCCCCAAAAATGATCATTGTTTATAGTCCTTTAGGGTCATAACAGCGTTAACAATTGTATGGTTAAGGGATGATCAATTAAAAAAAATACGTACATGGCGGAAAAATTGAAATTAAAAGACCCTGGCTTGGTAGAACTATTTTAAAAGAAAGGGTTGGCTGAGACATGTTTGTGTGGTGCCAAACCTCCCTCGTCCATTGCGGTCTCATATTAATTAGCATCCGGTAAAATAAATATAAAAAAAAATCGGCGGCGAGACACAAAGGAGACAGCTAGTAGGATGGTCTCCCAGCACAATAGACAACCAAAAACTTAAATCAAAACAATCACAAATTTTCTATGGCAGAATTTTGATTTATTCTTACAAGTTTGAAGACAGTATCAGACGATTTTGATCAAAAAGCAGGTCTCTGAGTCAGCTTTGTCGAATAAAAAAATCACAAGCCCTGGCATAATGTATGTCAGAATTGTAAAGGATCGAAAGAAAAAATTGTTGGAACCAAAGGAGCAATTAAAAGCCAGCACATAGAATATCTTCTTTATGCAATACATGGACAGAAAAAACCAGGTGTTTAAAACGAAATTTCCAAAACTATTTAATAGAAAAGATCGTTTCCGATTATTCCTACCGGGCTAGTGATTAGCACCGGGTACGTCTGTTTCATCTGCAATGATGATCGACCCAGTGGTTTCGAATTACAAACGCGGGTATTGATAAAACGGTTAATATGGTTATGTTGTAAATGCATATTTCAATAGGTACTTTCTCGTCATCATGTAGCATTTTAATCAAAAACATTGGAAGATCGAAAAACAAATGGAACTCGTACCCCAAATTTGAAACCGAAGTAAGCACTGAGGATATCGAACATGGGCAGTGCAACCAAGGAAGTTAGACTGGTGATATTACACATATCATATATACCGGTGGGAAGGGTATGTTACTTTCCAAGTAACGAAATAACCACTCGACTTAAGATTAGCAAGGGAGACGTCTAGCAGGTAGATTCAGTGGTTTTTTTCAAGGCCATCTAACAAACAAACTGATTACTGGCAACGACGATATCCAATGATATAACATGCAAATGAAATTGAGACATCTAACTTATTTTAAAAGATTAGAAAAGGTCTTGACGTTGAACTAGTAAAATCAGAATGATCTTTATCTATGTCTATTAAGCGCAAGAAAAGATCTAGAGTGAAATGTTGATATTTTTTTTCAAAAGTCAAGGTTTTAACAAATATCAGTATTGTTGTTGTAGTGCGTTGTCAAATTAAAAGAAAAGGTTTGTTGTGGTTCGTTTATTTTGGTGAATTTAATATATGTGTCACTTTTATTATCAAAACATAAAGAAATCCGTATTGGCAATTTGCACATAAAGGCGGGTTAAGGTTTAGGTCATGAACAAAACTAGGCCTCAGGATAAGAACTCTTCGTCATAAACAGATTTGATGGCAAAAAAGATTCCACAGACAGCCTATATTGAATCTTTTCGTAAGTATTAGTATTAAAGATATACTTGTTCAAATAATAAATGCTAACTGCAGATCGACAATGGCGAAATGTAATGTCATAACACAAAAATTTGATGGTGGACCCGTATATATACACAAGTCCGGAAAAGGTAATAATCCGAAAGTGACTTCTAAGCTTAACGAAAGAAATGGCGTGATTGAACCGGGGGTAATCTATGGCACCAAACCTTCCTGTTCCACTACAATCCTATGATATGTTTTATGGAAATATATTGATAAGTATAGCAAAATACAACCACTTATTTCATAAATTAAGAAAAGTACATTTGTATTTTGAATTGAACCAAGATTTATCTTTTTATGTGGCGTGTAAAAAAAAAGGAACTTTACAAATTGACAACAAACTGTCAGTATCTATCTGATAAAAATTCTGCTACTTATAATAAATGTATTTTTACATATCTGAAAATTTCTTTTATTTGTGCACCCGTAGAACAACATATCCATTATAAAGCACACAAGCGCTGATGCTTTGGCGCAAGTGTTCATGAAAGAGAATTAAAAGCCTTTTTTTTCAAATTCATTTACTTCACTGTTTTAATCCTATGAAGTGTCTACTCTACTATTTTTAACTATAACCGTAAAGTTCCCTTTACAAGCACAGATATATACATGTATATGAAAGAAGCAGAGGTACCAATGGGTCATCCGAATGTCAAAGTCCGAAAAGGCAGAGACAAAACCAGTAAACAAAAACAAAGACAGAACGAAAAAAACAGACAACATATAAAACACGGAAACTCAAAAGCTACTGAATATCACTTAACAACGCGAACTCTAGTCGTAATGAGGGTGAACTTATGTGCTACGGAAGAGTAAGCGGTTACTGCCTGCTATAATAGCACACCCGTCGCGCTGCCAATTTCCAATTCAGTGCGTCAAAGGAAGGCAAAACAAAACCCTATGACAAACCAACATCTGCACTCATCTGAGCGATAAAAATCCCATATTTGTCTATGAGTGCACGATGTCTACCGTAAAATTTCTTGAGTGACGAGGAGCATCATAACCTTGCGTTAACAATTTCTGTGTCAAAAGTGACGCTCTGCAAAGAAAATTTATGAAAAATTTAATGGAAAAGAATTCATCGGGATCAAAATGTACCGCTGTATTCACTGTTATAAATTAATTGACTTTTATATTGTGGTTTTACATTGGGATTTTATAATTAGAACAACAAAAGATTTCAAAAACAAATATGGCAAGTCCCATTTTATGAATTTAGTCAACATTAATAATTGCACAGTTTCGTGTGTAAATATACTTTAAAAGATGAAATAATGAAATAAAGTCTTTAAATCAAGAAAACGCGGTCAAAAGTTGCTTTTCTATTTTGCACAATTCTCTTTTTACCCGGTTCTTTTTCCAACTCAATTTTTAATAGAATACCTTTTGTTTACATAAACTTATATAAATAAAGTTATCCTCATAGCTTCTATTTTGACGATTATATGCTCAAGAATTTATATTAAGGGTCAACAGTGGCAGTAATTGAATATAATTTTGATTAAACTAGGCGTGTTTGGTCAGTTCAATAAACTTTCTTCCATTCATTTCCAAACGCCCTTCTGACGTCACTCTCCCAGTCCTTAACGATACGTTCTCTACTGGGGAAAATAAAAGAAGAAAGACCTGAGCGGGAAATCAGGCTCATTATACTAAGGGTTTTGTCCAGAATTATTTGAAGTTCAAGATGACAAAAAATATTTTACTGCCTTGTTAATTATTTATTGTATTCAATGTTCCTTTTTGGTCTGATCTAAATCATTTATTTGATGTTTGTGTAACCTCGTTTTTTTTTCGGTCGTTGTTATAATTGTATTCGTGTACTTTATGCAACCTTTGTTAACCATAGTTATAAAGTACAAAAGTTAGAAAAGTAAAGATATATAGATAAGTCAAGTGAAGTGGAGTTAAAGCGATTTTATTTTAAAAAATTGCATAACCTCGGACAGGACAGTTGGCTTTAAACAATAAACAAAATGGATACATGCTAAGTGGCTTCAGACCATGCTCGAGGTATATCCCCATCCGTGTACCATTCACCAGTATATGAAACACTTGTTCATGACCAATATCGTGTTAAAAGTTTACTGCATTATATATGCATTACATCTTTTAGTTAAAAAAGTAAAACATTTTTGATATTTTTCTTGTCACACTTTAGCTTTACCAGAAACAAAAACAATGAGAAAGTCATCAAATCAACGCCACAAGGAGCATGACATTCTCACTAAACACTGGGGACTGGTCAAACAAAATGTTGTTCTAGGTCACATTGTCGACCCTCTGATAGAAAAGAATGTGATTTCAGTAGACCAATGGATGGATCTGAAAAATAGACGGATATCAGAACCAGAGAGGATGGAAGAACTACTTTATATCCTTTTAAAGTCAAAGCAAGATGCCGTGACTTATTTCTTGAGAGCGTTGCGTTCAAAAGGCTACAAACATGTTGCTGATGAGCTGGAAGGAAAGCTGGCCTCAAGTGTGCATTCTGCGACGACTTATATAGGTATACGATTTGTACACTTCTTTTTTTTATTTATCTTGTCTGAAGACATTATTTAAAAGAAAATCTCAAAATGCTTTTGGCACAAAACAACAAACAATCATCATCTATGATAGGGATTTGAGCTTCCATTTTACTATACATACAGTTATTCCTAAGTTTTGACTTGCTTATTTAAAAAAAAAACAGAGAGGTACCGATGGAGCATTTGAATGTCAAAGGTCAAAGGTCCAAAAGGGTAAGGACAGAATATTTTAAGGGACCGACCATTTAACTGGAAGGAGGAGGGGGCCTTGTTTTTTTCCTAAACAAAATATTCTGAAAATTATTTTTGATGAAAACAAATGGCAGCATAGGGTAAGAAAAAATATTCATAAGAAGGATTTCTGCAATATAAAATAATGTTATTAATGAAAAAATATATATACATATTCTGTCGAAAAAAAAATCTGACGAAAACAAAAAACCAAGCCCCTCCTACTTCAAGTTCGATGGTTCGTCCCTAACACAAACGAGAACAGCCACAAAAAACAGGCACCATTTAAAACACACAAAATCAACTGAATATAACCAACATTCATTTTGTATAAGTATAGGTGTGAATTTTTTAAAGAGTTTTCATACCCAAATCAGGATTAGGGCTTTTGTTTCGGTTGAACCCTGCAGTTTAGTAAAGTGGCGTATTTCCCCTTATTTTATGCTACAAGTGTCTATACATGTATTAAGATTAATACTCGTCTGTATATAGAAATAGTTGTAAAATCACAGTGAGAGTGAGACTTTTTAAACACACACTGTCAAAAAATAGATAAAAAAATATATTCCTAATCCCAGACCCATACGCTTGTTAATTTAATTTACGAGAAAATATCATTTGATCATGCAGTAAGAACTGCTTTTTATATACCCTATAGCAACCTAATAAGGTGGTCTAAGACCCCCATATACATAGTCACAACTGCTGTTGACTGTTTTCTCATAGATATTTCAGCATGGGTTCGACTTCTGCTGTAGGAATGACCAAACATTTGTAGGTGTAAGTTCTATCATTGTTGGGAAGATATATAAGTGCTGTTTCTTTTGCTTTTGTTCATATCAATATGTATTTTCGGACGGATTCTGTGTCATTCATGCGAACTCCATATCCTTCTATTTTAATTTTTAGTATCATTTAAAAGGCTAGGGCTACTTGTGTACGAGTGTTGGCACAACAGTATAAATTAAGGTCTTATGATAGTTATATTTTCAGCTTCAGAGTAAAGTGCTTAAAGCCTACGCGTAAACTTTAATGTACGTGGGACCAAGAAAAAAGACGATATTGTTTCAATCTAGCATCCCCCCAGTTTCGAAATCAAGACCTGCAAAAAAGTATTAAGAAAAAAACAAATAAGTAATAAAAAATAAGTGCTAAGTAGTAAGTTGTAGCTCCTAATTCTTAATGCCTTACTCTTAACTCAAAATGTCCCTCCAGGACTTCCATAATTTTCATTTTCTTTTTAAACTCGAAATACTTTGATTGTTATCTATATGACCCTGATAACCTGAAAAATAAAAATAAAAACTTGTTGAAGCCAAAAAACAGTCATGTTCACAAAGTGAAACAAATTGGCAAGTACGTGGCATTTCTTTAGATCTTGTCAATGTTCCAAAATCTGCAAAATACATATTAATATTAAAGAAAAGGGGCCTGTCATTGTCTGATATCTAATTACATGAAAGAAATAGGTAATTTTTATTTTGAATATTTAGTTATTGTTTTTCCGCCAAATCATTCTACAGGTCATAGGATTTATACATACTCAGTATGAAATTTCAAAGATCTAAAGCAATTATGTACAATAACCCCTAACACGTCCTGGTATTAAACCTTACGTCGTAGTAAATTAATAGAAATAATTATAAGATGTTCAAATGTAGAACGTTTTACCGGTATTTTACATATAGTTTTCATCACAGTAAAGAATTTAAGCATATTTTTTAATAAACAATCAAAGGGTTATATACAATGTACATTGTGTAAGAAATAAAATATTTTTTATTCTAAATAGGTATTGCCGATAGGCGTGGAACAATTACTAGGTTTAAGCAAGTGCCAGTAGTTGTAAGTAAAAATGTCTCTGTTAGCTATACTCAGATCTCTCAGAGTTGGTTAGTATAATGTCATCTCATTTTGATGTCTTAGTTTTCATTACAAAACATGTCTATAGATGCGTCTTAAAATAATCCTATGATAGGTTCGAGAACACTCAAACTCAAAGTTTGAATATTGTCAATTTATTTTGTATCCTTGAATACCAAATTAAGTTTCATCGTAAAAAAAAATTGACAAAAGCCCAGCCCTTTACTGCCAAGAAATGAAATAACGAATTATGTTCTATGCAGACAAATGATTTTTAAATTGTGTTCGACTCGTCTGCACTTTTCACCTATTTACGACTCATCAGAGACACTCATGCAAAAGATTTGTCGTAAAACTTGCAGTACCTCTGTTCGTGTTATCATCAAAGCATGTTACCGCTATGTACATTTTATAATCAATTCGTTTCATTTTAGAAAGATGATACCGTCGATGCGGGGAACAACCCATCATTTTCATCTTCAGCTTCTACTGATGTCAGAGGTGCCGATGATTCCGTTCGTCAGACTGACTTAGAGAAGATGAAAGATGAAATCAAAGGAGAGCTGCAGCAATTACGGGCAAATCTAGAATTGGAAAGGAAAGAAGATAGAAAGGAATTTAAGTCTCTTCAACGGCAGCACACAGAATTAAAAACTAACTTTGACAATGTAAAGACAGAGAGAAATGAACTGAAGAGAAAAATAGATGAAATATCAAACGAAGTAGCACAGTTAAAGTCAGGTCTCTCCTCAAAAGAGAAAGAATGTTCTGAGATGAAACGAAAAAATAATTTCCTTTTAGAAGAGCTTAATAAGAAATCAAACGCGATAACTAAGGCTGTCAGTGAAAAGGAAAAAGAAAAAAGTGAAATTTTAAAGCAGCTGGACGCCAAAACTTCCGAATATAAAGAACTGCAAACTTTGTTGGAATCCCTGAAAGAAGACCACGAAGAAAGATTAACCAGATTGAAATGTGTCAACAAAGAGAAAGTCCGCTTAGAGCAATCTTTGAAAACGTCAGAAAAAGAGAAGAAAGAATTTGAGCAGCAAATCAGAAACTTAGAAGACCAAATGTATAGAGTCAAAGGCGATTACGAAAAACAGGTAGACATGCTAAACGGTCAGCTAGAAAAACAAAACAAAGATATAATGTCGTTAGAAAACGACAAGAAAAGACTTGAGACAAAATTAATTGATTTGGAAGAAGAAAAAGAGGATCTTATAGATAAAAATGCATCCCTCCAAGAAGAGTTACACAACAGCAAAGAAGAAAATGCAATTATGAAAGCAAGGCTTCAAGCTGTTGATTTAAAAAGATATGCTGTGCCACCGTATACAACAGTCGTCCGTGGTAATCACTTTAGATCACCCGCTCAACGATGGGGGTAAGCTATAGATTAAATCATATTAATTGTAAGTGTAAAACTTGCTGCACATGTTGAGGGAATCAAGGAATTAACAACGAGGCTTTCGAATGATGTCAGAAGTCCGGAAAGGCAAAGACCAACTCAGTCTACACAAAAACAACACGAAACAAATAATAAAAAACACAATTAAAGCACACAAAACAACCGAACGGAAGGAAGCAGAGGTACCAATGTTGTCAAAAGTCCGAAAGGGCAGAGACAAAACCAACTGGTAAACACCAAGGAGAACAGGACGAAAAAGCAGACAACGTATATAAAACAAAACACGGAAACACAAAAACTACTGAATATCAATTAGCATCGCGAACTCTGGTCGTAAAGGGATTGGATTCGGGTGCTCTGGAATTCAGCCTCAAGATATTGCATATAAAGGTTGCAACTGAATGTACAATTTTTTATCCCCGTGTGGGTCCCAGGTAGAAAATAAACACACATCAAAGATGAGCGTGTCGATTAAATAGACGATATTGAGATGTGGAATAAGTGTACGCGACACAACAAACATATTTAAAAAATCACAACGGAAAACAGCAAGCAGTCTTCAACATGACCATAGGTCACTGCTTACCGTCTTGCATTGGACCAAGGCTTATGTTGTGCTCCTAAGAAAGAAAACATTATTGTTAACCAATGGGGGAGAAAACGGCTAATTGCTGGTTTAGATGAGAATATAACCTAGAGGACCTAGTGTCTCCTACAGTAGGTCAAATTGCCTGACCTTTGTTAATTGACCGTACACAACATGCTTGATTGGCCTTGTTTTCCATCCAACTTCATATTTCGTCATCATTTCTTGTTTTCGTGTTTATCTCTCTGATGTAGTCAAATTTGTGCTGTCAAGGAATAAAACAATTAAAGTAAACAAATATATTTTGGTTTTATAAGAAAAGATTCAATAACTGTATTATGCTTAATTCAGTTAATGAATTTTAAATGATCACAACTTGGGAATAATCCTAGGTGTTTGCGGAGAGTAACCATGGTCTTTTCCTTCATATTTAATGGACTATGCGCTTAATCACTTCTGTTATTTAAATTAATTTCTATTCCGAGTTTTTTTCTCTCGATATTTTGGTTCAATTTCTGTGAGCGTTTAGTGCTTCTTACCAAATGCATATTTAGCACCAAATAAGGACTTACTTCTATTTTTATTTTTTTGTACTAGGTTTGGCTACAATAACTCTTTCTATACATTTTTGCTTTCAGAACTTTCAATGTTTTGATTCATATGTTGTTGATGAAACGTTAATAACGCCTTGAAATATGTATAAACAGCATAACTAATCACATTCACAGGTTTAATGATACTTCTTTTCTAAACGTACATAGTGTGCAAGACAGGAACGTCCCTATATAAAACGTATGTCCACATCAATGTGCACTTGAAGTAAAGTATCATTTTTTTCTTTTTAGATTATTTGACAAGAAGTAAGCTGTGTCAAGAGATTCATGTGAACAAGTACATGCTCCGCTTTATATACATGTATACGATCAACGTACGACATCTATGAATATCCTCGACTTTTGATATCGCCAGAAAAAAATGTGACTTTAAATAATGTTTGCCTTGTATCCAAAATTGTTCATTTACTCATATTTTTATGATTTTTACAAGTATTATTACACATTTTTATTTTGGGCCTGTGTGGTCAATAGGTCTATATCGCTGGTCTAAATTCAGTATACATACTTAGACCGAAATTAAAATGATAATTCATGATTACTAATTAAATAGTCAATCACCTATGCAGGTGTTCGATTCCCGCGCGCTTTGTTTACAAAAACGGTTTGTATGCCTGTGAGTGGTTTGGTTTGTCAGCTTCCTGCAAGGGTTCTCCTATTTCCACTTTTCCTCTTAAACTGCTCGCCCTGTATGGACAATGTACGTCAAAAAGGACGTAAACCATGAAGTTAAATCCTCGGTCCCTTGCACAACGTATATTCAATACGTTCGTTCACGTGAATATCATCAAGCGATGTCAAGTCAAGTAAACTTTATTGAAAGTCGGTACATTTTATAACAACATAAGCTTTTAAAACCGACATACATACATTCATATCAAAGACAAAGCATATTTACAGACATGCAGAACAAATACATAGAAGCACAAACCACAGCATATAAACATATAGCATATGAAAAAGTTATCTTTAAACAAAAACATGTAGCACTAGAACTAAGCAAGTTTTTATAACATTTAGCCTACAGATACATGCAAAACGAAGCAATCAAAATAAGCACAAATAAAGAAACTTGAAAAAAAAATTCACACTCTGAGGTATCCCAAAACATGGTGGAATAAAATTTATATGCAAAAGGAGTTCCTCTGGTAAGTCATATGGTATTTTGTTACACAGTTTTGCTGCCCCATACCTCAAAGAGTGTAAACCATACCTAATGTAAACCATGACAAAGCTTTCGTTTGTACTTTTCTTTTTGATGTTTTCTGTTCCTTGTTTAAGAAGGGGGTAAACCTGTGACTATTTCAGGACTGGATTTGAATTATATGCATTTTATTTTGACCATGGGCAAATTGCAGAACCGCGATCAGCGCCTACTGGCCTCGTTGAAGGCTGCTGGCGGTTGTCCATTGTGTTTTTTTTTCTCTGAATTGTCGCTTAATTGTAGCTAGCTGTATCGCGTACACTTATTCCACATCTCATTATTTTCTATTAGTACTGTTAATTGACTCTAGGGATTTCAGCTGTGTTTTGTATACCTAAATAAATAATGTTGGTCTTTAACTATAATCAAATCATGTATATTGGTGTATGTTTATTTACAATTTTAAAAAGGCAACATGGACCGTTCTGAAGTAAAATTTCAAGAACCACGGTAATCCTCATAGATAAATCTAAGAGCTCTTTCTTTGAATTTTTCTAACTTTTTGTATTTTCTTCACCCAAAAAAAAAAATGCCAAACTAAAGGGCAATAATTAAAATTTCATAAAATAGTAGAATAATAAATTGTTAGTTTGCCCAGTCTTTTAAGGTGATGCCTTCCCAATTCTCTTTAAAACATCATATTTATTTACCTTATCATGTGTCCAACGGTAAATTTAACTGATTTGCACAAAGTGTTTTATATATCTACAGAATTGCCAGTAGACATGTTTGTTCAACCTGAGATAATAAACTTAAGTTTTGATTTTCTCAGTTTCAACTTTAAGGCGGTTTTTTGTGCATTTTTCTTGCACCACAAAAAGTTCTTACTTGCAAACTCCTCAATCAATATCAGTCATTTTTTTTCCATTTGTTTTTGTTTATATTATTGGTTAAAACATGTATGAATATCAACTGCAGCAACAGCGAAGTACATATCCGGTTTCTCTGCTGGTTTTAGATCTCTCTAACGTTCAAACACCCAATTCACTCCCAGACAATAATATACCCCGTGCAGACGAAGGATGCGGAAACCAACAGAAAAGGATGTGTCAGTCGGTCTGGCTGCAAATATACTTTCATCGATTGCAATAATCCTCATTAACAAATGGATTTATACAAAATATGGTTTCCCTAATGTTTCTTTGACATGTATTCACTTTTTTGTTACATCATTAGGACTTTTCGTATGTGAATATTTTGATGTGTTCCAGAAGAAGAGTCTTCCCATTAAAAAGATGCTACCACTTGCGGTAACATTTTGTGGTTTTGTAGTATTCACAAACCTGTCACTGGAAACCAATACTGTAGGCACTTACCAGGTTATAAAGACGATGACAACCCCATGTGTGGTATTCATTCAAGAAAAATACTACTCTAAATCCTATTCACTTCCAGTTAAATTGACCATGGTAATTATTTACAATTTGACTAGTTCTTAAAGATAAGATATACATGACAGTACATGTATGTACAATGATGTACATTTGTACATGTATGTGCATGATACATACATGTACTTCAAATTCATTAATTAGTAATATAGCTTTTGGCATTAACATGACTGGTTCTTTGGATGACTGTTGATGACCAAGAACTGCTTTCAGTAATTTTGTTTGCCTTATCAACCTCTGAAATAAGGCTTTTCCCCTAGAAAAAGTTTCACAAAATTAAAAATGAGAATAGCTAAAAAAAATTCCCAAGTGAGGTTTGATATTTCCAAAAAGATATCATTTGAAGCAGAAAAAAAGGTGTATGAATTTTTCACATGATAAAGGATTAATAGTATTTACTAGGAAAACCTGCAAATTCACAGCGAAATCAATCGTTGTGTTGCTTTAAAAAATAGACCATACAATAAAAACTTTGCATTTGCATGACCTTACATGTACATAGTTGTGCTTATCGCAAATAAAAGGTTCTACAGTATTATTTAACTCGAAATAAGTTTTTGGGTTGTTATCTTTTATTGTTTGTTACCCAACCTGTAAATAAAAAAAAAATGTTCAGTGGCAAGTTTTAATCCATTGCTACACAATTTGGTCAATTTATTGACATCATTGAGCCTAATTTTACACATAGAAAAAAAGTACAATATGATAATTTTTAATTGTCTTCATTTTTAATCAAGTTACAATTTTTTATGGTTAAACATTTTTTGCATACATTTTTATAGTTAACTTACCAATAAAATCTATTGTATAAAATCTTTTAAATTTTAAGCATAATTAATGAAATTTTGTGGGATTTATTTTTTGTACATGTAATTGTCTGAAAACAGGGGAAATGATCTAAAACCATGAAAAGGGGGGACAAAACATCGAACCAGCACTGAAGATATATTTGATCATATAAATTTTTGCACCTAAGTTTCTACCTGCAAACTTTTTTTAATGTGTTACATGAAAATTAAGGTTATACATCAATAAACAAAATATTTTACAGTCATTTCAAATAATAAATTTATTTTCTGTTAAAAAAACACATTAGGATGGATGATTTGTGCGGAGTAAATTATCAAGCAGTAATTCAGTGTTTTTGCCTATTGTAAAATATTCACAATTTTTCGGTCAATCAGATCTCTGCATTCTACCTAAATTAATTTGTTGCGTGATGAACAATATAGATCAATATCATGGTGATGAGAAAATCGATGTTTTCTTTTCTATTTTACCTATACATGTACAATGTACATGTACTTCTAGTTTTTAAGTAAGTTTTTTTTTGGTTGATATATCAATTTATTAGATAATTCTGTAACAATTTATAAACCAATATTTTTTTTCATTTTTAGATAAGAATAAACTTTTTAGTCTTGGGCGCCAAATACCCACTCTGGCACTTCATAGCGCTTTTTAGTATGACCACTGGAAACTTGTTGAACAGTTCATACGCATAATTCCGGAATGATGAAGGCTAGCTTTTCCGGATCATACGCATAATTCCGGAATGATGAAGGCTAGCTTTTCCGGATCAATTAATTAGGTTAATAAGCAAACTGCAGACATAATTGCATATGTGCTAATAATTTTGAAAGGGAACAACTATCCCTAATTTTTTATATATGAAGCTTAGTTGTAGCATGTGTTGTTTAGGCTGCAACCTGGCTAACAAAATGCTCCGTTATTTTTAGTAGTATAGATAGTTTGTCGTTCATTTGCCAAATGCCACCCAGTTCTTCATAAGATAAGAATTTTACCTGAAAATCAAGGACTTGAAGCTAAGGTTTTATATTAAGAAAGTTTTATTTCAAATTAAATTTCCCAATTCTGATAGAATAACACATATTTTCCAAATAAAAAAGGGGAGGGACATTTTTTAAATATTCAACAAAATCACTGGCTTTCTGCTTATACATATATGTATGTTAAAGGTTATTACTTGGTCTAATGATCCGATCTTTAAGTTTAACTTAAGCAAATTGAAATATGAACAGTAGTGACCATAACATGTATCTAATCCTCTGTCTAGCTGGAATAATGTAGCCACTTTGACATTTTTATATGGACGCAAACTATTTGCTGACATATTATGGAATGATGATGTTGTGGTCGTAGTTGTCTGTTAACTTTAAATAAGCCTCTTTTAGTTCTTTTGACTTCAATACTTACGGCAATAAAATCCGGCCTCCAGAAATATTACGATTGTTGTTATTCTAAAAATGGTGTCAATCAAATGTGGATCCTAAAGAATTCGAAAAAACTGATGGAGATTCTTAACTCTAAATCAGTTTCATCTTGTAACAGCATCAAAAAGAATGGAAAACACAGGTACAAACCTAGTAGTCGATTATACCAAGACTTACTTTGTCATCAATGAGTCTTGAAAAAGAACAAATTTACAGAAGACCAAATAATCGACATGCTCAACTTTCTTATTGACAACATATTTGTTCAGTTTGGTGGACGTGTTTTTCAGCAAACAATATGGATTCCAATGGGCACTACTTGTGCACCTTTGCTTGCTGATTTGATTCTTAATTCATATGAAGCAGACTTCTTACAATCTCTTCTAGACAAAAAAGACCGTAGACTAGCTCTCTCTTTCAACTTCACGTTCCGTTGTATTGATGATGTCCTTTCACTAAACAATTCTCGATTCGGTGACTTTCTCCATCTCATATATCCACAGGAGCTTGAGATAAAGGACACAACGGATTCTAGGAAGTCTGCTTCAAATTTAGATCTACATCTCGAAATTGACTCTTAAGGAAGACTTTCAACAAGGCTCTATGACAAACGTGATGACTTCAGTTCAACTTTCCAATCGTCAACTTTCCCTTCTTGTGTAGCAACATTCCGTCCGCTCCATCTTATGGAGTTTACGTATCTCAATTGATTCGTAACTCAAGAGCGTGCGGGACTTACATCGATTTCCTTAACAGAGCGACACGTCTGACGCAAAAACTTCTCACACAAGGTTATGTTGCTCCTCGGTTGCTGTCTTCACTCAAGAAATTTTACGGAAGACATCATGCACTTATAGACAAATATGGGAGATGAGTGCAGATGTTGGTTTGTCATAGGGTTTTGTTTTGTCTTCCTTACCGGATATGACACGCTGAATGGACTATTGGCAACGCGACGGGTGTGCTATAGCAAGCAGCAACTGCCTACTCTTCCGGAGCACCTGAGTTCACTCTTGTTTCGACTGGAGTTCCCGTTGTTGATTGATATTCAGTTATTTTGTGTTTCCACGTTTTACATGTTGTCTGTTTTTGTCCCGTTCTTGTTGGTGTTTACTGGTTTTGTCTCTGCCCTTTCGGACTTTTGACATTCGGATACCCCATTGGTACATCTGCTTTTCTCATGAAATTTTACAGTGCTGCTCCTTACCATGAAATGATGGATTGGATTAATTTGGGAGTTCCCCCTTTCTTGTTTAGAAATTAGGTGCCGAAAATGCTACTGTTTTGTTTGTTCCCACTTTAACTTTTGTTCTGGTTTACAAAATGCTGTGAAATTTTACAATGATGTTCAATACCTTAAACAGATGAATGGGATTGAGTTAGGGGTCATAGGGGATCCACCCTTTATTTGTTTAACAATTACTGTTCCTTTGGTTCCAATCCCAACCCCATATTTTTTAGTCATCATAACCCTTGCAGAGCACTTGAGTATAATTTGAGTTTGTATTGTTGATTGTCTAAATTTTCAGTTGCTTTTATGTTTATTTGTGAGTTCTTGTTCATGGAAACCATGTATACTGGTTTTGTGACTTTGTGGAAAGATTCTTCCTGTGTTAACACCTTATCGCCCGACTGTTGTGTTATTGTTTTGAGCTTTATTATTTGAATCAGTTTTTATTGCTTAAAACATCTTATAAAATGTTAGAAAAAAATATTGCTCCAGTCATAATCATCATCATTTTCATCATCAGAAAAAAATCTAAATAGTAATTGAATCTCGATTATTACATTTAATTAAAGAATCAGTCTTTCATTTATTTTATTTTAAATTTCTGATATGACCATTGCACTTAAAGTATCAGTGATCCAGGATCCTGGAAGCTTTTCAGTTATCGTCCTCATTCTGTCCATGGCGATGTCCCGCGTATTTATACATGTATTCTCATTTTTGTCTCGCCTGCAAAGCAGAGCGGGACATAGGTGTTACTTTACCGGCGGCGGCGTTAACTTTTTGGAAAAGTTTTATGAGCACCTCCATATCTCAAGAACTATAGGTCCTAGGTTGATGAAACTTGGTATGCATATGCCCCAGTAGTAGCTTAGTACAGTTGCATCCCCATCTTAGACCTTGACCTTGATATTCCGGTTGAGCGATTTTGAACATTTTCAATGGATAGAATAGCAATGTAAAGGTTTTATGAGCACCTCCATATCTCAAAAACTATAGGTCCTAGGTTGATGAAACTTGGGATGCATATGCCCCAGTAGTAGCTTAGCACAGTTGCATCCCCATCTTTTGACCTTGACCTTGATTTTCCGGTTGAGTGACTTTGACAGTTTTCAATACATATAATAGCAATGGAAAAGTTTTGCGAGTACCTCCATATCTCAAGAACTATAGGTCCTAGGTTGATAAAACTTGGTATGCATATGCCACAGTAGTAGCTTAGCACAGTTGCATCCCCATCTTTGACCTTGACCTTGATATTCTGGTTGAGCGATTTTGAACATATTTAATGGAAAGAATAGCAATGTAAAGGTTTTATGAGCACCTCCATATCTCAAGAACTATAAGTCCTAGGTTGATGAAACTTGGTATGCATATGCCCCAGTAGTAGCTTAGCACAGTTGCATCCTCATCTTTGACCTTGACCTTGATATTCGGGTTGAGCGATTTTGAACATTTTCAATGGATAGAATAGCAATGTAAAGGTTTTATGAGCACCTCCATATCTCAAAAACTATAGGTCCTAGGTTGATGAAACTTTGGATGCATATGCCCCAGTAGTAGCTTAGCACAGTTGCATCCCCATCTTTTGACCTTGACCTTGATTTTCCGGTTGAGTGACTTTGACAGTTTTCAATACATATAATAGCAATGGAAAAGTTTTGCAAGTACCTCCATATCTCAAGAACTATAGGTCCTAGGTTGATAAAACTTGGTATGCATATGCCACAGTAGTAGCTTAGCACAGTTGCATCCCCATCTTTGACCTTGACCTTGAAATTCCGATTGAGCGATTTTGAACATATTTAATGGATAGAATAGCAATGTAAAGGTTTTATGAGCACCTCCATATCTCAAGAACTATAGGTCCTAGGTTGATGAAACTTGGTATGCATATGCCCCAGTAGTAGCTTAGCACAGTTGCATCCCCATCTTTGACCTTGATTTTGATATTCCGGTTGAGCGATTTTGAACATTTTCAATGGATAGAGTAGCAATGTAAAGGTTTTATGAGCACCTCCATATCTCAAAAACTATAGGTCCTAGGTTGATGAAACTTGGGATGCATATGCCCCAGTAGTAGCTTAGCACAGTTGCATCCCCATCTTTGACCTTGACCTTGATTTTCCGGTCGACTGACTTTGACAATTTTCAATACATATAATAGCAATGGTAAAGTTTTGCGAGCACCTCCATATCTCAAGAACTATAGGTCCTAGGTTGATGAAATTTGGTATGCATATGCCACAGTAGTAGCTTAGCACAGTTGTATCCCCATTTTTTACCTTGACCTTGATGTTCCGGTTGAGCTATTTTGAACATTTTCAATGGAAAGAATAGCAATGTAAAGGTTTTATGAGCACCTCCATATCTCAAGAACTATAGGTCCTAGGTTGATGAAACTTGGTATGCATATGCCCCAGTAGTAGCTTAGTACAGTTGCATCCCCATCTTTGACCTTGACCGTGATATTCCGGTTGAGCGATTTTGAACATTTTCAATGGATATAATAGCAATGTAAAGGTTTTATGAGCACCTTCATATCACAAGAACTATAGGTCCTAGGTTGATGAAACTTGGTATGCATATGCCCCAGTAGTAGCTTAGCACAGTTGCATCCCCATCTTTTGAACTTGACCTTGGTTTTCCTGTTGAGTGACTGTGATTATTTTATTGCATATATAAGGAATGTTTAAGTTCTATAAACATCTTTTTATCTCAAAAACTGAAAATTCATGTAAATTCAAAATATAGTGGAAGTAACTCTTATTTTATTGGGACAGTGTTTATAGCATATACATGTACAGTTTAAAATTAAAATATTTTGTTAGACATAAGTCCTCATTTGACCTGTAAATAATCAATACTTTGTTTCAAAATGAAACTTAAATATACAGTATACATGCCTGCATTGATTGAGGATGTTAATGTTAAGTTTAGTTGTAATTCTTGGGGTTTGGTAGATGTTTATTATCTTATTGAAATGTTTGATACAAGTGGGCAGTCGGATATTGCAATTTTTATGTATATTTTTGAAGGGCTGTGAGTTTTTTGGTCCCTCCAGTCGAGACTTAATTATAGGGATTCCATAGCGGCGGTGGCGACGTCCACAATTGTTTATGTTGTTTTTTTTTTTCATAAGTCTAATTTTTTGTGAACATGTTATTGTACGCTTTCAAATTTGTTATGCAGTTGCATTCTCGTAAAATAAGCATCAGTATAGATCAGATCATTTAAAAGCATATCATTTGTATGCTTCCACAATCATGGTCTGATGACTTTTTTTACTAATTTGGCCAATGTTAATCTTTTTTTCTCTAGTCTGTTTACCATGAAGATGTTACATGATTGAGGTTCACCATTTATATTTTGGTATGCAGTTTCATAAGCATCATTACAGATCTATCAGTTTAAAACCGGTCTATATGTACATGTATGCCCCTGCAGTCACCGTCTACTGACTTTTATATTCTTTTTATTGAGGACCCTAAGTGTAATGGTTAAGGTGTTGGACTGGCGACCGAAGGGACGTGAGTTCAAATCCAGTCGCCGGCTCTACCGTATATCCATGAACAAGATACTTTACTTCAATTGTTCAAGTTGACTCAGCTTTAAATGAGTATGTGGTTTGGTAGTGATGGAAATGTTGAATGATAGCTGTTGGCACCTGAACAGCAGCTTCAGCTGTATACTCCATTAGGAGCTGAGAATGATTATAGTTCGCCCGGCCCAATAACCACGAACAATAATTTGTGAACCACTTTGAGACGACTTAACTGTTGTGCAAAGCAGTGTATAAGAACCATGAAGCAGATATTGCACATTATTATACCCCCCGCAAACAAAGTTTGGGGGGGTATATAGGAAACACCCTGTCTGTCTGTCTGTCTGTCCGTCCGTCTGTCCGTCCGTCCGTCTGTCCACATAACTCGTAAGCGCTTCTCCTCCTAAACGGCTTGAAGGATTTTGATGAAACTTTACCTAAAGGAAGTACATCATATGTAGATGTGCATGAAGAAATTTCATTGCTCTTGAATATCATTCAGGGGAGATAATTGGACTTAGACTTTTTAAATACATTTTTCAATGGGAGACCTCGTAAGCGCAACTCCTCCTAAACTGCTAAAAGGATTTTGATGAAACTTTACATGAAGGAAGTACATCATATGTAGATGTGCATGAAGAATTTTCATCGCAATCAGACATCATTCAGGGGAGATAATTGGAATTAGACTTTTTAAATACATTATACAATGGGAAACCTCGTAAGCGCTTCTCCTCCTAAAAGGCTTGAAGGATTTCGATGAAAATTTACCTAAAGGAAGAACATCATATGCAGATGTGCATGAAGAATTTTCATTGCAATCAGACATCATTCAGGGGAGATAATTGGACTTAGACTTTTTAAATACATTATTCAAAGGGAAACCTCGCAAGCGCAACTCCTCTTTAAACGATGAATGGATTTTGTTGAAACTTTACATGAAGATCATCTGTACATCTGCATGAGGAATTTGTATTGCTTTTGGTTATCATCGAGGGGAGATAACTGGACTTGAGATTTTTCTTTTACAGTACAGAGTCCAATATGAAGCGGGGGGTATCCTTTTGTGAGCTCGCTCACAGTATTACTTGTTGATATTTGGCATGCAGTTGAATAAGTATTAGTACAGATCATGCAGCTTTAACAGCATGTCATGTATGCCCTTGCAGTCGCGGTCTGCTGAATTTGAAATTTTATAATATACTGATTTGGCCTATGTAAATGTTTTTCTTACGTCTTCATACCATGGAGCATTGATAATTAGTATGCAGCTGCATGAGAATCAGTACTTAATTTAATGATAATTTTATCCATGTTATCTATATGTTCCTGCAGTCGTAGTCTTCTTACTTTGAGATATATTCTGATTTGACTTAATGTTATTTTTTATTCTTTCGTCTGTTTTCTGTGAACAAGTAATAGTACACCATAGATTTTTGTTATGCAGCTGCATCTGCATCAGTACAGATCAATTTTAAGATTATTTGCCAGTACTGTATACGTTATACATTTTAACATTGTCATTTTTGACTTCATTTAATACTGTGTCCATCTGCGACAGGAAAGTCATGTCTCCGTGTTAACAGTTTATTAAATATTAAAGATAAGTCCTGCCACAGTTTAACTGCATGGCTGCCAGTAGCTCATTCAGTCATATAGTAAATAACAGAAAAATGCAGATGCAAAAAGAGAAGGTTTATTTTATCATTATCAAAGCATTAATCATGTTTTGAATGTTAAGCACTTATATGTGCATGAACAATGATGACATATGCATGCTTGCCTTTTCCCCGCCGCAACGCGGAGCAGGGACATAGAAATACCGGTGTCAATTCGTCACACTTTTTGTTCGTAATGTTCAGATTTCTCAGCTATTACTATTCATATGATATGATATTTGGTATGCAGCTTCAGATAGGTGTCCCATATTGGGGGATGCGTTTCCATGTCTGTCGCTTACCCACTTCCTGTTAAACGAGCCGACTTATAAACGGAAAAATTTTCGTAACAGATTTCTCAGCAATTACTATTCGTAGGCTTTTGATATTTGTTATGCAGCTTAAGGTTGGTGTCCCATATGGTAGGATACATTTCCAGGTCTGTGGCGTACCTTTTTTCCTGTTTAACAAGCCGACTTAGATATTTTTTTAGTGAAAATGGAATTTTTTCGTAACAGATTTCTCAGCTACTACTATTCTTAGACTTTTGAAAATGGTATGCAGAGATAGGGATCTCATATGGTGGGATGGATTTTCAGGTCTGTTGCCTATCTACTTCCTGTTAATTTGGCTGGCTTAGAATTGTTGGCGCGGGGGATCCAGGAATTTCGTTCTTGTTGCTTTTACTTTGGTTTTTCGTTTACTGACACAAAGTTGATAACACATTCCCTGAACTTGGCTTATCAATTTTGATTGCACCAAACTTCCCTCTTTCATTTTGATCTTAGGCTCATAGGATCCGGTAGTATTAATACAAAATACAGCACAGTTAACTTTTCATAGTACAACATATTACAGTACCCATTATGATTTGAGTACACATTTTCTTTTGAATCTATTAATTAATAAAAATGTTTAAACTTCTATCGCTACAAAATTGTTTTTCCCAAGCTGATGTATACCTCAAGCTGCTGTACATGTAGTTATCATACAATTTTTATTTTATGAAAACGAAGTGAACATTAATGTATGCTTCTGTGTATTACGAAGTAGTAAGAATGTTTAGAGCTTATATATCAAGGCACCAAGTTATCTTGAAAACTACATTTTTTCTCTTACTGAATATGTTTAGTTCTACTGGCATTATCATTTTGAATAAATGGATTTTTATGTATATTAACTTTCCAAATATTTCACTGACCTGTATACACTTTACTGTAACCGCATCTGGACTTTTTGTGTGTAGACTTGTAGGACTGTTTGAACCAGGCCAACTTTTATTTCGACAAATGTTGCCTCTTTCTGTTACATTCTGCGGATATGTTGTGTTTACAAACCTTTCGCTTGCAAATAACACCGTTGGAATGAGTCTTGTTTTTAAGACATTAAATTTGCCGTGTATTATGCTGATCCAGAAATTTTTCTACAGCAGAGGGTTTTCTTTAGCTATTTGGATGATAATGGTAATAAGTTATCTGTTCTGCTCTACAGAGACAGTTCTTTACATGTAAAGTTATAGTTACTGTGGTTTAATTTCATTACATGACTTCAATGTTATTTAATTTTAATGGTTGAATTTTTTGACTACATTGTTACCAGCAACTACTTAACAATCTCTTTATATTGGGTAGCAGCTTTATCAAAAGATTCCATTTCAGGTCGTTTACTTACGAGTTTAACGAATCTTAAGTTAGGTAAGCTAAACATTTTTCGTCTCTAGGCGTCAGTCGTCCACCAGTTGTCCATCCGTTAACTTTTCAGCTCACCTGGCCAAAGACTTATCACTTTGCGTCCGTCGTCGTCCATAGACAATTTCAAAAATCTTCTCCTCTAAAACCACTGAATTAATTAAATTGAACTTTGACATGATGGCAACAAACGATCATTATTGATTCGACAAAAAACTTGGCAGCTGTTATTTAATATAGAACAGTAAAATCACTTAAAATACAACTATTACAGATATTTAAAAAAATCCGAAGGATCTTAGGCTCTGCAGAATCAAAGGCTCTACATAAGTCTCCATTTGGTCGAATTTATCATATTTATCATGTTTTTGCATGATAAGTTTTGAAGTAGTCAATACAAAATGGGGGATTTGTTATTGCAGCCTCCTCTTTTTTAACTTACAATATTAGGGGCCAAAAAGGGTCAAAATCGATTTTTTTTTATATATTGTCCGATTTCAAATTATTTTGCTAATTTACTCTTGTCAAGTAGTGAATTTACAAAATTGAGGATAAATTTTGTGACACTCCCCTCTCCCTACTTTCTGTTAAGGACAAAAAGGGGCTAACATGAAAGGTTGCAGATACCCTTAATTAAGAACTAAATTGGTAGTTTTATTGTAATTGTAATTTATTTTGGTCTACTTTTGAAAAAAAATGAATTCCTTGTGAAATATGGGTTGAAAGTCCGACAAGGGCTGCATGAGTCCAAAGCAATTGACTATCCATATTGGGCATAAAACGTACAGGGTTTTACATGTTGCGGACGTATCATGCTGCGCTCGATGAAGCTTTTAATTAAGATGTATGTATTTTATTCTTTTAGATTCCAATAGCTTTGGGTGTATTTCTTAACTCCTATTATGATGTTAAGTTTTCTCCTCTTGGGTGTATTTATGCTACAATTGGCGTCCTGGTTACATCTTTATACCAAGTGGTAAGCATAAAATAGATAATAAAAAGAACCACTGTTATATAACTGAAATGAAATGAAGAATTGAACTTTTCAATGAACATTTTTGTTGTAAGTAAACAAAGTATAGAAATAAACAAAGTACCGGACATAAATGCCAATGCACATACAAACAGACCATTGGCAAGAAGTCAGTGCCTTTTGGCCAAGTGCACAGGTGTTTGGGTCCATTACCGGAAATAGTACATAGACGAGTATGATTTTTTTTTATACACACTTTATTAATAATAAAAAAGAAACGGGACCCGAATGCCTATAGGTGGCCAAGCGTTGCAACTTCTCTGCGCCAGGGGTCAAACTCGAAAGCAAATATTTAATGCGTGAGTTTTGTTCCATCAGAAAAAATGCAAAACAGGAAAAGTGACATTTACATTCAATAGGAGAAAAGGCAGAATGGAAGCTATAGCTTTTGTTTTTATCAATTTCAATATGTGGTAACACTTGCTTTTCACAATGTTTCATTTGAATTGAATTTTGCATCATGGCATCTGAAGTAAAACAGCTTAAAAGAAGCAATCTTTCAATGTTTTTTATTTATTATTATTTTAAAGTATTTTTTTGTTAATTGGCTGATCAGCACTTAAATGTTTCAAAATACTGATTTGTTTTATTATATTTTATAGTGGGTTGGGGAGAAACAGCACGAATTTCAAGTCAACTCTATGCAACTGCTATACTACCAGGCACCATTGTCTTCAGCACTTCTATTCCTTGTCATACCATTTATAGAACCAGAAATATTTAGTTATCACGGTGCTTTAGGTGAATGGCCACTTCAAGCTGTAGTAAGTTAGTTTTATACCCGTCCTTACAGTACTGTTCTCATTTGGAAGGGCGAAGTTTAAGAATTGCCCCATATTCTAACATCAAATTTTCATTATGATGTATAAAGCTTTAAGCAACTTCGATCATTCTTATACAATGTGAAAAATCTTCAGTTGATATGAATGAAGGCAAAAAAAATGAAGAAATTTATTCATATTTGTGGTCAGAATTGTTTATGCTAAGAGAGCGTCAAAATGTGTACATTTAAAAGATACAAATAGATGTAAAATGAGTTTAGAAGTAAAGAGGCACCAATTTGGCTTTCAATTAGTGGCAAAAGTCCGATAGGACAACGACAAAACTGGCAAACACGAACAAGAACAGTAGGAAGAAACACAAAACAAACCGACCAGAAATTAACAGCACGAACTCTAATCGTAACAAGATTGAACTCCGGGAGAGTAAGCATTTCCTATAATCCTCTGTTATTGAAAACATTTAATTTTTTAACCTAAAAGACGTAAAGTAGTTAATTAAACTCTAAAGAGGTATAATTTCCCATGTTTTGTGTCCAACTCTATAGTATCTTTAACACTAAATCACAACTTTTATTTCAGGCATTGGTTTTGTTGTCTGGAGTTGTAGCTTTTCTTGTGAACTTATCCATATTTTGGGTAATAGGCAATACTTCACCAGTTACGTATCCTTTTACTGCGAATGATTTAAAAATCGAATAAATACATGCATAATGTAAATAGGTCAAAATCATTTAAGATTTGAATACTGTTTATACTATAGTAGTAGTTTGGAAACATGTATACCATGTACCCAGCAATAGACATGTTGGGCACAAATGGGAGTTGGACATATTTGGTGAGCTAACTGTTTGATCAGACCCTATTATTTAAAAGTACAGAAGCTGAAGAAATATTATATTTAATAATACATTGTAATACAAGCAGTAAAGACATGTGTCTAGTTTTCCTCAACAGTTTTGCAGCTACAATATGGCAGGGCATTTTAAATTTAGCTTTACAGTATTAATGGGCTTTGTTCTATTTAAAGATCCTATAAGTATGTTACAGTTTGTAGGAATTTTGTTAACATTAACGGGTGAGTATAAAATTCATGTAGAACAGTAAAAGAGATGAAAACCTGTCTTACCTCAATTTTGATCATTATCGCTTGGTGTCCGTTCAATGGCAGTTATTCGAACACTTTTTCACTTTTTCCTCTACACCCCTATTACAACCATACCCAAACTTGTAACTTGGCATAAGTAAAAGTGATAACCACTCCAAGATCTATATTTAAATTTTGAAGAAGATCTGATAGCTCATAGTCATTGTTAAACATCTTGGATATATGCAAGATTTCTGGGTATTTTAAATTACATATTTTCAGTGGTGAAAATATTCTAAATGGTGCATGATGAACAGTAAAGGATCATTCTTTTAAGTCAGTAGTTATGTGAGCGATTCAGATTCTCGAGTTTATGTGTTCTTTTGCAGTAAAAACTTTTAAAAATAGATCTAAATGCTTTTGCTATTTAGCTATTGCCACCACTTGGTGTCTGTCGTCGTCTGTTAACAATTGTTCTTAAATCTTCTCCTCTGAAACCACTGAACAGAATTTAATGACACTTTGTATGAATGATCCTTAGGGTGTCCTTCAGCAAACTTGTGTTTCGATTTTTGATTCGTCAAAAAACATGGTTGCCGTTACTAAAACTAGACAAGAGGGGTCTGACTACAGTTTTTTGCCTGTAAATCAAAAAGTATAAGAGATAGATGAATTCTGATGCCACCCTACTGCTTGAGCATCAAAAGTTCTACAAAAGTCTCCATATGGTCGAAGTTGTCAGATGATCTCTTATAGGGGTTACAGCACCTTAAATTAAAAATTTTGTTTTTGGCTTATAGAATGAAAGCTATAGCAGATAGAGAAAAGCTGTTGCTTGCTTAAATGTTCAGCTCATTTTGCTCTACAAAAGTCCTAATAAGGTCGAAAGTGTTAGATGACCCCTTATAGGTGTTACAGCCCCTTAAAGCCGAAAAATAGAGTTGTTAGTCCCCCACCGGCGAAAGCCGAAGGGAAGTATATATAATTGCGCTCTGTCTGTCTGTCCGTCCATCCGTCTGTCACGCCTCAGTTTTCCGCACTTTTTTCTAAATGCTTATAGATAATGAACTGATTTTTGGTATGTGAGTTTTAACTTGATGAGTTACAGATCAAGTTTGAGTTTCATGCCGGTCCACATTTTTTATGGGAGTTATGGCCCTTTGAACTTTGAAAATTCACTAAAATTTCAGTTTTCCGCACTTTTTTCTAAACGCTAATAGATCATGAACTGATTTTTGGTATGTGAGTTTACCTTAATGAATTACAGATCAAGCTTGAGTTTTGTGGGAGTTATCGCCCTTTGAACTTTGCAAATTTACTAAAATTTCAGTTTTCCGCACTTTTTTTCTAAACGCTTACAGATAATGAACTGGTTTTTGGTATGTGAGTTTACCATGATGAGTTACAAGTCAAGTTTGAGTTTCATGCCGGTCCACCAATTTTTATGGGAGTTATGGCCCTTTGAAGTTTGATATTTACTAAAATTTTTGTTTTCCGCACCTTTTTTCTAAACGCTTACAGATAATGAACTGATTTTTGGTATGTGAGTTTACCATGATGAGTTACAGATCAAGTATGAGTTTCCTGCCGGTCCACAACTTTTTATGGGAGTTATGGCCCTTTGAACTTTGAAGATCCATTGCAATTTTTTATTCTTCACTTTTTTATTGTTCCTTGTAGATAATAAACTGATCAAGTTTAGGTATTCATTTGTTTGACAAATTGTTACCAGTGACTGAAATATGAGGCCGGTAGGGGGCTATGTATTGTTTTGCAATACTCTCAGAATGCTTGTTGTCTTATAGAATGAAAACTATTGCAGATAGAACAAGAGGCTCACAGGAGCCTGAATCGCTCACCTGGTCATGATGTCGACCCTATAAAAACTTTTCTAAATCATGAAAAAATGTTATTCTAGGGGCCAAAACCCCTTTAAGGGGTCATCTGACAACTATCACCCTATGAAGACTTTTGTAAAGCTAACTGAATTCAACATTTTTAAGCAAGCAACAGCTTTTCTCTATCTCCTATGGTTTTCATTCTATTGGCCAAAAACATGAAAAAATGTCATTTGAAGGGCTGTTACCCCTATAAGGGGTCATCTGACAACTTTGATCTTATGGAGACTTTTGTAGAGCTAAATGAACTGAACATTTAAGCAAGCGACAGCTTCTCTCTATCTGCTATAGTTTTCATTCCATAGGCCAAAAACATGAAAGAACGTTATTTTAGGGGCCGAAACCCCTGTAAGGGGATATCTGACAACTTCGACCTTATGGAGACTTTTGTAGAGCTAAATAAGCTGAACATTTAAGCAAGCAACAGCTTCTCTCTATCTGCTATACAATGTAGTTTTCATTCCGTAAGCCAAAAATATAAAAAAAACACGTTATTTTAGGGGCTTTGACCCCTTAAAGGGGTCATCTGACAACTTCGACACTATGGAGACTTTTGTAGAGCTAAATGAGCTGAACATTTAAGCAAGCAACAACTTGTCTCTATCTGTCATACGTAACTCCTATAAGGGGTCAACTGACAACTACGACTCAATTGAGACTTTTGTAGAGCTTTTGATGCTGAAGCAGTAGCATGGCATCAGATTTCATCTATCTCTTATACTTTTTGATAAACAAGCCAAAAACAGAAGTCTGACCCCCCTGGTCTATTTTTAGTAACGGCGGCCATGTTGTTTGGACGGCGGTCACCATTTGTGCAATCTTGGTAGAGGGTATCCCATAGAGGAAGACAGTGTGCAAAGTTTCAAAGCAATCCTTTCAGTCCTTTCAGAAGATTTTCAAAGAAAAGTTAACAACGACGACGGACGCCAAGTGATGGCAATAGCTCAAATGGACCTTCGGTCCAGGTGAGCTTAAAAAGCTGTTGCTTGATTATATGCTCAGCTGATTTAGCTCTACAAAAATCTCAATAGAGTCAAAGTTGTCAGATGACCCCTTATAGGGGTTACAGCCACTTAAAGCGAAAAATAGTGTTTTTGCCAATAGAATGAAAACTATTGCAGATAGAGAAAAGCTTTTTCTTGCTTAAACATATAGCTTATGTAGCTATAAAAAAGGTCTTATAGGGTTGACATCAAGACCAGGTGAGCGATTCAGGCTCTTGTGAGCCTTTTTTTATTTTAAAATTGTTATTTTGTTCTATGTCATTGAAACCGTTCTTTTATAGAATATACATTTACCTCTTGAAGCCACTTCTTATTGAATACTTTTAATATTACATGTATGTTTGAATTTTACAACATTTTATTAATATTACATAGCCACTCCTTCGTAAGACAAATATATTGCTCACGCTTGTTTGTGTCTATTCGTCTGTTGAGGTTGTATATTGAACGATCCGTGTTTGTGTAAAAATGTACTCAGATATTTGATCAAGATTTAACAGCTGTGAACATAATTACTAAGTTTTAAGAGTTCGGAGACAATTGATTTGAAAAACAACTGTCATTTTGAATATTCATTGATTATGGTAATACCATTCATTTTATCAACTACTTTTCATGTAAAAGACGTAATGAACAAAAAACAAGAAGGTCCAAGTGAGCTATTGCAATCACTTGGCGTCCGTCGTCGTCTGTCATCTGTTAACAATTTTTCAAAAATCGTCTCCTCTAAAACTGCTGGAAACTGAGTATGGTTGATCCTTAGGATGTCCTGTACAAAATTTGTGTTTCGATTTTTGATTCGTCAAAATACATGGCCGCCGTGGCTAAAAATAGACCAGGTGGGTCAGACTACTGTTTTTGGCTTGTAAATCAAAAAGTATAAGAGATAGATAAAATCTAATGCCATCTTATTGCTTCAGCACAAAAAGTTCCATAAAAGTCTCCATTTGGTTGAAGTTGTCAGATGATGCCTTATAGGGGTTACATCCCCTTTAAGGCGAAAAATAGTGTTTTTGGCCTATAGAAAGAAAACTATTGTAGATAGGAAAAAGCTGTTGCTTGCTTAAATGTTCAGCTTATTTAGCTCTACCAATCTCATTAAAATAAGATCTCCTAAACTATACTACGTTCCGTTGGAGCTCCAACGGAACGTAGTATAGTTTAGGACATCTTATTTTAATGAGATTGTAGCTCTACAAAAGTCGTCATAGGATGGAACTTGTCAGATGACCCCTTATAGGGATTACAGCCCCTAAATTAACATGTTGTCGTGTTTTTGGCTTATTTAATGAAAACTATAGCAGATAAAGAAAAGTTGTTGCTTGCTTAAATGGTCAGTTCATTAAACTCTTAACAAAAGTCTCTTTAGAGTCAAAGTGTTCAGATGGCCCTTAAAATAACATTTTGCACGTGTTTTGGCTACAGAATGGCAACTATTGCTGAAAGACAAAAAACTGTTGCTTGCTTAAATGTTCAGCTCATTTAGCTATACAAAGTTCTTTATAGGGTTGATATCAAGACCAGGTGAGCGATTCAGGCTCCTGTTAGCATCTTGTTTGTTATTTTAGTCAAGTGTTATATCATATTCTTGACTGCAGTTGACAAACCTATTTTTGATCTTATTTGTAAATCTATTTGAAGCTTTGGAGTATCAAAATACTTTTATCTATACATGTCGTCTTCTATGTCTAGAAGTAGGTCTTTCATTGATAATTTGAATATTAATCATATATTTTTGAATCATATGCATTATATCTTCGATCTACTAGTGCAAATTGCATGACGGTTATTTAGCAGCGACACACTGGTCACATAAAGGCTGCTGCCGGCTTTCAAAATGGCGGCTGATTCATTTCGCATGTTTTTATTTCACATTTTGTCATTTACTATTAATGTCTTCCATGATATATTGTAATTTAAACTGTCTATATTTTAGGAGTGGTTTCATACACACATTTGAAGCTTCAGGAACAGAAAAATATGTCTTTACCAGTACCAGCTTCGTCAGGGAACAAAAGTTAGAATTTAAACTGTGAACGTTTTCTAGATATTTGCTGATAGTGTTGATATCAGTTGTGGTGAAGAAATATCTGTTAAGATATAGATTTGTGTTATTTCACATTAAATAAAGTGCAATACTATTTTTATTATCTTTACCTTTCTAACAATGTTTATTAAAATTCAAATGGTTTCGCAGTTTGGTGCTCTCTGGTACTTCTTGTAATTATACCCCCAGTCGTAAGGCATGTTTTCGTAACATATTTCTCGGCTCCTACTAAAGGGATTGATTTTAAATTTGGTACACATCTTTATTGGGATGAGCTGTAATATGCCTCCCTTTTCCAGGTCAGTCAGGCGTCTATTTCCTGTTTTCTGAATGGTCGAGTGGGGATATCCTTAGCACGACCAAGTGCAACGCCTTGTTTATATTGAAAAACAGAGAACGTAAAGTTAAAATAATGTGATTATATTCACCTGTGACCATACTCATACAACTGTATGTTGCAACAAAATGTTTGACCTAAGGACAAACTGTACGAATGACTGTCAAGACTAAATGAAGATGGGGGTAGAAAAGAACCTGCTTTTAGAATAATGAAAGTTTTTTGCTCTTTTGTTAAACAAACCGCACTTTATTTAAGGTAAAATTTAGAACATTAATTTTCACGTTTGATTCAATCAATCAATCAATAAACTTAATTTAAACTCGGCAAGTTAAATAACAACAAACATAAGCTCTTTAGAGCTTTTGAACCGACATTAAGTGTAATACATAAAGTGCATGCATACATAGAATACAATTTACATACACAAAAAGCAATACATGCATACAATAAAAGCAAGCAACAAGCACTAGACAGAGACAGAACACATACAATACATATGATATATTAAGTACATACAAAGCGCACATGGCAAGCACTTCATAGTTTAAAAAAAAACATAAAAAAGCCAGATAAAAAAGATTTTTAAAAAAGCAAATAAAAGATAGCAAAACACAAAAGCAAAAGCAAACACATAAACAACAATATGGTTCAACTATACTGCACCAGTCTTGGATAAAAATTAAACAAATTTAGTGTTCACATGCAATGCATGTGCAAGATTTGCCCTCCTAACTGGAAATCATGGCCTTGAATTGATTAGAATAAGAACACTGCCTGAATTGTTCAGGCAGTGAGTTCCAGAGGACTGGAGCAGCATACCTGAAAGATTCTTTCCCGTACCTTGTTGTTTTTACATGTGATATCTGCAGCAAGTAACAATATCTGAAATTATAAATATGATTCTGTTTATTTTACAAGGTCTGATAGCACAGGTGGAGCTAAGTCGTGTAAAATTTTAAAAGTTTCTATAGCTATGGTTCTAATTTGTCTTATATGTAATGAAGGCATTTTTGCTTTAACTAATCTTCATATTTAGACTCATAATCTGAATATACATATCTTAGTGCTCGCTCTTGATTTTTTTTCAATTTTCTTAGTGTTGGCAACAAAACAAAAATGCCAAAACAGTGGACAAAAATTAAAATTAGACAGTATAAAAGTATGAAAAATAGTCAATCTACTTAATTTACATAAGTTTCTACCAATCCTTTTCAATATATTCAGTTGTTGTATTGCCTTTTGACATATATTTTTAATGTGGTTATCAAAGTTTAACATAAAATCAATATCAACACCAAGTAATATAACAGATTCTTCACATGTTATATTAATATCACCAATTTTGAAAGAAGGAGATTTCTGAGCAGACTTTTTTCCAACTGCAATTGCTTGAATCTTTTCTGGATTGGCCTGCATACAGTTAACAGCCAATCTGTCAGAAAACCATGCAAAATCCTAAATTTTGTTCCAAATCAATATTTTCATATCAACTTTAGGGATGGTTTAACAAAAAGACCTTCATGAAAGACTTATTTTGGCAAAATATTTTTTCCGGGAAATTCAAGATGGCCGACCTACAGGGTTCATCAGTATTCCTTGGTTTCTTAACAAAATCAGCTTGAATAATTACAAAACCTCATGTATTTCAAAGTTTCTTTTGGTCCATTTATCTTCAAATTATCAAAAAATGAACAGTTAATATTTAAAGGGTAATACCTTCGCCTTCAAAATAGATGAAAATTTTAAAAATCTTAATAACCATTACCCAGTGTCCCTAGGGGGTGACATGGGCAATTTTCCAAATTGTAAAAAACCATCAAAATACTTGAATTTTAGCATTGTTTTATGTCTAAGGCAGGCTCTTTAAATCAAATTCACTCCCATATACTTTAACAACAGGCTTTAATGTCAATTGTATTAAAAAATAGAGCTCGGCTCATGCCTTATGACATCGCTACAAGTCAGAGAAGTGGGTCAGTCTCACATTTTGGTAGAAAATTTTCTATTTTTTGACAACATTTGTAAAAACATGCTTGTGTTTAATTTTAAACAAAGTGCATTTCTAATTAGTGTCAAGATATGTTGTTACAATAAAAATTAATGTAACTGTCTTCCAGTTGCAGAAAAAGTGCAATTCAATAGTAAAATTGGTGTATTTTTCAAGAATAATTGATAAATTGAAGATATTGTCAATTTTAGATGCTGAAGGCAAACCCATGATAAATCCAGTCAAAAGTTCTGATTATTGATCCAAAAGAATGCTCCTTTGTCTCTAAGAAATAATGTTTTCAAGTATGTTAGCGGTAATAATTTTCAAGATAAAGGCATCCAAAAATGGCATTTGGTCAGAGATTGGCTCTTAACATAAAACCATGATAAGCTCAATGCATGCTTCGGATGCTGTCTGAGACATGTATTTTTTGCATGGATGGCCACTTATAAAAGAACAGTTCACATCCTTTCCCGCTTTTTTGGATCTCATAAGGGAAGTTCTAAACCCTTAAAATCCATTTTTACAAACTCAATGATGCAAATACTATCAGAGAAGATGATTAAAGAATGGTGGTAAATTTGTTATTTAATATTCACATAATATCATATAATGTATATATAGGCCATGTCGTTTAAATTTTTAAAACAGTTTTTGTCCTGTCCGTCCGTATGTCCGTCATAAAGTTTGTCAGCGCAACTCCCCTGAAACTACTGAATCAAATTCAATGAAACTTGGTATATAGGAAGGACACCATATGAAGTTGTGCATATTACAAGGAAAAAGTGATCCTCAGATTTTGCGGGAATAATGGCCCTTTGAACTTAGAAATTTGCTTAAAATCCTCATTTATCATCTTGTCAGCGCAACTGAATCAAATTTAACCAAAATTGGTATATAGGAAGAGCACCATAATGTAGTTGTGCATGTTACCAGGAAATTTTGATCCTCATTTTTTTATTGGAGTTATAGCACTTTGAACTTAGAAATTTGCTGAAAATCCTCATTTATCATCTTGTCAGCTTAATTCCTCTAAAACTACTTTACCGAATTCAAGGAAACGAGGTATAGAAAGGGAAACATATGTAGTTGTGCATATTACCAGGAAATTCTTATTCCTAAATTTTGTGGGAGTAATGGCCTTTTAAACTTACAACTTTTGGGGGAAGACATCGTTTTTGCAGGCAAAAACAAACTTAAAATTTGTAAAATTAGTTTTATCTTTGATTATAAATGTGCTTGTTAATATGATGCTTTAGCATGAATATGGCTTATCATAATATTAGTAAAAAAAATAATTTAAAATTTGGGACGCAAAAACAAGCAACTTTTTTTTTTATTTATGAGCTATTTTTCATTGGAATCCTTGGAAAATACCTGCATGTTATTTCAATTTTGCAATATGACGGAAGAAGGGATCAAAGGACCAAACATATATCAATTAAAAGAGTTTTTTTGGACGTATGCTTGCCATGCAATATGTTGTGAAATTTAATTATGATATTACTAAAAGGAAACTTCCTGTTGTATTAAGGATTTTTGGTCTATGTTAATTCTAGATAAAAAGGTCAAAAGGGGGTATCATGGATGGATTGACATGTTTTAATTTGTCGGATTTAGATACATGATTCTAATTGATTCATTTTATTCCTCAATAAATTCTATTTTCAATTTAAGATAAAGTAGAGACAATGAATTTGTACATAACAAATTATGCACATATTAAACAATGACTTCGTCAATTATTCTGTTCTCCTTGTTTATGTAAAAAAATATTTTGTACTTAAATCAATTAAAAATGACAGATATGAAAATATATTTAAACTTTAAAAAGATTTTTTTAAACAAGTTAGAAGACGATCAACTATTTACACTTTATATATAAGTACATTTGTATTTTGAAAAAAAAAAACCGAATTAATTTTGATAAATCTGCGACAACTACATAGCATGTTAAGATATGACAATACCAGATAATAGGAAATATTTTATTTATATACATCTGGAGCTTCACTGAGTACAGAGAAAAGGGTGCCCAGAACAGTTTCGCCAGCGAACTTAACCATTAGGAGGTACATGAAGACTGTTTAGATGCTGTCCAACCTGATTTAGATTGGACCTTCGATATCGCCCTTCATAATTTATTTGTATGCTCTCATGTTGATGCTGATATATAGCAAAATGGTTTGGCAACATTTTAGTTTCAAGTCTAATTATACAAATGTGTAAAAACTCAAAAAATTGTCACAGGCTCAGCACCTGTACTTTATATTAACAGCTAAAACATCAAAACTTAAAAAGCCAATTTTCATATTTTGAATTATGGAAAGGCTACAATATAAGAAAGAGACAAGCTTCAGGTCAGACGAGCTGTTGTCATCACTTGGCGTTCCTCGTCCGTCTTCTGTTCGTTCAACTTTTCATAACATTCTTTACTGAAACCAAAATAGCAAATGCAACCAAACTTGAATATAGCAAAGGTTCTTTTTCCTCTGTCTAGTAGAGTTGTTGCTATATATGCACGACCTTTAGCATGCTGAATGTTGATATTGGATCGTATTTGACAGTTTTGAAATATCTTCAATTTAACCGAAAATTCCATTCCATTTAAGATGTTCTTTTGCATCAGATTAAAGTAACTTAAAATGTCACTAAGGGCAAATGGCATGACTTGGCGTCCATTGGTTAACTTTTCCTGAATGATTTATTCTGACTGCTATTGAAGGAATTAATTTTAAATTTTGAACACTATTGTCTTGATAACCCTCCAAATTTGTAAAAAATTATGCTCGCCGGTCAAGCTAACATAGCTGTCGCCAGCTGTTGCTAAAATATAACGGGGTCAAATCATAGTGTTGTGCTTTAGCTCAAAGGTATAAAATCGTAAGCAAAAATCCTTCAGCATAAAAAAACTTTCAGAAACAATCCATGAACTCTGAAACGAAGCGATAACTTAATAATATGAGGCAGGTTTTTTAACCTGTGCCGCTCCCGAAGTTTATTTTACAAGCAAAAATAATTGTTGAAAATGTTTATATTGCGATATTAAATTCGAAAATAAAAACAAACTAGCTTTGCTCGTAAGGTAAAGGTAAAGGTAAGATTTATTTAACGTCGATGAGTACACAAGTCAAACAATTAACATTATAAGCTCTGAAGAGCTTTTGACCGACGGCACGATTAACGACCGTTTGGCTAATATGAGGGTGTTGATGCCCTTAAGCAATAGCCGTTATTTGCCTTATTTTCGCTACCGTTAGCGTTATATGGGGATATTTTTAACCGTTTTCCGTTATCGAGTTCTTAGCGTGATTCGTTATGACCTTAAATTTAGCAACCGTTAGCATTATTTTGCCTACAAAATAGGCGTTGAGCGTTATTGCTGGCTTTATTTTTTACCGTCACAATGAAAACAAAAACGCAGATTTTTTTCGCAGCTATTCCGTATTAACTAGTTTTTTGGATCCAACCTTCCCCCGCACAAACATACATATAAAACACACTGTAAAACTCAATCGACAAAAGTTCAATTCAACAGGAGAGAACCTAAGACAAAATACTTTACGAAATTAAACAACAAGACGTGGAGTACTTAGTTTTTATTATTATAGCACTTCAAAATTATGCATTTTACTGACCTATACTGTATTCGAAGTATCATTTTTTTTCATTTCAAAGATAAGTTAGAACAGCTAACCGTTACGTTGATTTAGGCTACCGTTACCGTTATATGGCGATATTTTTAGCCGTTATCCGTTATGAAGGGTACCCCATCAATACCCTCTAATATGAGGCCCTTGCAAGGTCGCCAGGCTTGTGCGGGAGGAAAGCCCGATTTTCCAAGCTGGAAAATCGGTGAAACCCACGAGCAACGGTAGGTGCCTGGAAACCTTGCCACGTGTGGGGCTCGAACCCATAGAGGTGTCCCTGTGATACGTCACGTCCAGCGCCTTAACCGCTCGTATGTGATATGTGCGCTTGATGACGTTCAAAATTTACAAAGCAAAAAGCGTTAAAAAGACACTGAAAGTTCGGGAAAATAAGCGTGATATACCGGACGTTGAAGGAAAATTCAGCCCATAGTACAACTAAAATATTGACATTTCTACCATTATCGCTCCCTGTGGGAGTTATTTCCCCTTAATTGCCAATTAGCCAAAGGACAAGGTATGATAGGAGCCAAATTTTGCCCCCAAATTTTGAAATAACCTAAAGTATGTGATATATACTTTAAATTAGTTAAACTTAACTATAACAGCATGATTTTGTTTGACCATTATGATGTTAAAATAGTTACCCAAAGTGGCTTAAAAATCGTTATTTGGTGAAAAACTGTAGAAAACCTGCGATTTTGAAGTAGTTTTCAGCAAATTTAACTATGAGCCACACAGAGTACCACTACAATAGTAAATGTAGATCATCATTTTTTATGTAGAAACAAATTACAAGAATGTCTTTGTGTTACTCTGTGTGGCTTATAGGTAAATATGCCAAAAACTACTCAAAATTTGCACGAGTTTATCACTTTTTCACAAAAATGTCATTTTCACATAAGTTGATGACGTCACTGTGACAAAATAAACAAGATGTAATTAAAACTAAATTTATTTGACTATACCTTGTTCATCTAAGAAAGGATATAGAATATTTTAACCTCAGTTCTATTATTTTTGAAAAATGATAAATAAGGGGGCCAAATTTAGCACTTATCATATCTTGTCCTTTTGCTGATTTTGCAATTTATCTCGATAACCACTAGTGCTTAAAAAGTTAACATTGCAAAATTGTTCAGCTCAATGAAATCTACTGATTTCATTGGTAAATTCTCTCATCTTCTGCTGAGTTTTGCCTTTTACAGTATTTTTACCTCACTTGACCCCGTCTGTTCGGATCAGGTGAGCTGTAATTTGGATCACTTTGCTTACGTCATCCGTGATTTTTTTCAATTAAACGTTAAATCCTCTTACACCACAAGTTCAATAGCAATTAAGGTTAGTGAGGACACCTGACCCCAAAAATAATTCCGAATTTAAAATGTCAAATTTTTTGATATATTTGTATTAGGTGTATACTTTATCTTGTGTAAAAATATTGGACCCCCTTTCCAGGCTTGTTTTTCCAATATTTAGGCTCAAAGTTGTCCCAAATTACTATAGATTATATAGGAAAGGCCAAATAATTAGCATAAAATCTTGTCGTAGAAAAAATCCACGAATTTAAATTTTATTTTTATTTGATTAAAATCAATGGTATACAATATGTTTTGAAATAAAACAATAAAAACTGGGGGTCACCAGCTTACTTTTCTCTCTACTACACAAATCTTTGTAATTTTTTGGTCATTTTTCAAGTGGATTATCTCCCTTGTTTTATTTGAAAAATTTATTTATGAAGGAATGGCTGTTTTATTTGTATCAAAATTAATTTATTTTGATTAAGTTTTATTAAATTAAACTATTTAACACAAGTTTCAAGGTATTTGTGACGTCTGCACTTGTTTTTTGCATTTCTAACTGTTTTTGGTCACATGACAGGTGTCCTCACTAACCTTAAACTTACATAGTACGGTTGTTAACTTGGTATATGTTCTAAAACGCTATCTTTTGGATGTTTAGTTCGTAAAAATATGGCCGCCGATATGCTAGAAATAGAACATAGGGGTAAATTGCAGTTGGTTTTTTATTTGGCAAATAACTCAAAAAAACAGTCACAGATATCAAAATTTTGATACAAAGTTTAAGTTATCAGCACCTTAAATCGACCTGCCCTGAATTTGAAGACGATCTAACTGTCTTATTTCAAAATTTTGGAACTTTTTGAGCTATTTATTCTATAAGATATTTTATTGTTACGGTTTGGGTGTAATCGTATCCTGTGCCTTTTTGTTTACTAGTTACATGAAAGAGGTAAGTGTGCAGCATTTCTACAATTCTTGCTAGTGTACATAGCTGTCCTAACTGCACGGGGTCAGATCGGAAAGTAAAAGGTTGTTGTATTAAGCTCAATTCTACGACTTCCGGTTAAGTTAAGTTGATGAATTTTGCTATCTTTTACACGACAACTTTGTTAAACCGTTAAAAACTCACAAATGCTTATTAACTTAATCACATATTATGCTGCCAATTCTAAGAAAGATACGTTTTTGATCTTTGAATTTTTACCTCCACTGGTAATTTGTTGATTCGCGTCAAAAGTTTCAACAACCAACAAAAACGTTCAAAATCATTTAAGTTGGCCTGTTTTCAGGCTTTGATTGGTGTGTATATTTAATTTGTGATATCTTAATTGTGATGTCGCTTGACTAAGATTTGCTTAACTTTAATGTTTCTTACAAAGAAAAACATGGAATAATTTAATAAAAACTTTCAATATTTAGATAAGAACACTTTTGTTTTATTTTGCATTTGTTAAAGAACAAAGTAAAGTTATGCTATAGAAATCGTATACTTAATGGAAACAATAGAAAGAAACAAAGAGGCACCAATCATTTAAGTGTCAAAAGTCCAAAAGGGCAACGACGAAACCGGTAAACAAGAACAAAAACAGTACGAAGAAACACAAAACACAAAATCAACCGAACGGAAAACAACAACGCGAACTCAAGTCGTGACAAGAGTGAACTCATGTGCTCCGGAAGAGTAAGCGGTTCCTATCGTCGTGTTGCTAACACTTTTTATTTAAGAATTTGGGTTTATGGTAATGAGTACCCTATCTTATCCACAATCCACAATCCCGATCAATTCATTTTTATGAAACTTACAAATACATTTATTTTAGAATTTGATTGGATTTTTTTCCGCATCGCAAACACGTTTAAAAAAAGGTTTCAAATAGTACAGGCTAATTACAGTATTTAGTGAAATTTTGACACAGACATTATCAAAACATTTCTTAATAATTTGTCGACAGAAATACGTAGTCTGTTTGACATCGGCATTTTTGATTCGTCACCTCAATAATGGTTTCAAATAGGTCGAACTCCATGTGATGTTTCTGTTGTAGCTGATTGCATATATACACTCCCTTTGTTTTCTTATGTCGAATCAAACAATGCATATAGATATATTTTTTATCTGAAGGGATACCTCCGAACTTCGAACATATTTTTACTTCTCGCTCACATGCAGTAGAAGGTTTTAAGTGAAGCAAAATCTTATAGCCCATTTAGTAGCTATAGCACAATTTGAAGGTGCGAAGTGCCTGAAGTTCAATTTTAAAAGTCAGAATTCTGAAAAGGAAGAGACCATCTGAGTTCAAGTGTGACACCTGTCAAAAATCCTTTTCCAAGAACAACTATTTGATGCAACAAAAGTACACGGAGAGCCTAGATATATTTGCCAAGCATGTGAAAAGGTTTTTTCCTCTGGTTGAAATCATTTTAGAAACACCAGCAAAATGCTAACAATTCTTTAAACACTAAATATGTTTTTTCAAAAAAATTGAACGAAAAGAAAAATGATGCGATTACACTGAATGATAACATTATAACATGATCAATGTGTTGTCTTCCGTGCATGCGTATCTTTTTTGTCGACCGTTACGAAACTGGTTTACTGTGATACATGCATCAGTTATGAACTAGTTTTTATTATGTAAATAGATTTTTATGAAACTTGTACACCACTTTGTGTTTCCGGATGGCGAATAAGCCCGCAGCAGCACAAAGCTTGTCGGTAAAATTCCACTAAAGAGCACTCAGAAATCTGACATCAGGTCAGTCCGCTTTGCCCCAAAAGCGACGAGGATGTGTGCCCCACGTGGATGAATTGGGCAGTCCTGTCCATGAATGCTGGGTCGTCAGGTTATAATGCAGAAAACCTGACCGCAAACTATAGTGGTGCACCGTTTTGGGAAAAATGCCACGTTCCTCGCACGTTGAAGAACCTTGCTACAGGAGGTACGTCAAATTGTCCTTCCCTACCCATCAGTCCTTTTTCAGTGGCGGTCAAAAACCACATCCCTGATTGGCCTAGTGTCCCCATTTTCTCATCTTCATCACTTCATGTCCATTATGTCATCCATTTCATGTCCATCTCCCGGAAATAGCCGAAATCGTGTAGCTTGTGAGTAAAGCAATAAATTAACTAACTGAAACTTGTACATTCTTTTTGTGACATAAAATAGTGTTGCACTTTTTGAAATTTGATCTGATAAGTAAATATGGAGCAGTGTTATTTATGTTGGGAACTTGAGCTCAGCTAGTCTAAATTATTCACAGGGAAATCAATTGCACACACGAAAAAATATTTCTTTTTTTGTTCTTACAAAAAAAAAGAAGCATGCATAACTATAACTAGTCTTAGCAAAGCATAACACGTGCAAAATTGGCTTATAATATATATAGAAATTGTCGTTTAACAAACGTATTTTAACTTACTGGTATACCCGATGCGCAATATGATGTGTGTTTTATCTAAATGAGTCTAAAAAACTTGATTACATTCAAGAATAAAACATGATTATTTGCCGATCATGGGAAAATTTTTTAATGTTTGAAAAAGGGGTACTAGTACTTTGACAGGTTTCACTCATTCCTCATCATTTTCAGCATTATGAGGGAAAGTTTTCTACTTTCCGGAAAGATTTTGCCTTAGAATGGCCATCTCAAAACTTACCTTACAACCCGTCTGATTTATCTATGGACTTCCGATTGTAGCGTAAAGTGAAGTGTGCAATCACAACAATGAAAATTTACGTCGTCATGAACAAAGCCAATCGTTAACAAAAACCACAAATTGTTACATTTGATTACATATAAAAAATACATTGATTGAATGAATGGGTCGTGCAAACATTCAATCTGATTGGATATTGATAAATGGGGGGTTTTCCTATTGTGACAATTTGCGGTTTTTGTTACCGATCGGCTTGTTCATGACGACGTAAGTTTTCATTGTTGTGTTTGCACACTTCACTTTACGCTACAATCGAAAGTCCATAGTTAAATCGGACGGGTTGTAAAACCTTTGTGTTTCGTCAAGATGCAACTTTACCACTCAACAAATTGTTTGTTTTTAAATTAAAGTACTAATTCTTAAACTTTTAGCTGTTTTTTACTCCTCTAATTTAGCATAACAGTAACTCAGCTTTGATACGTGAAAAAGAGCTTAATACAACAACATATTTACTTTCCGATCTGACCCCGTGAATTAATAGACGTATCGGTACGAGTACGGGTATGAATAACATTTTAGACACTTTGCCTAACACAAGCGTCGTTTCGTTCCCTGAATAAATCATCCCCAATGTTTACAAACAAAGTAGAACTTAATAAAAAATATAATGAGTGGAGGTCTTGCTCCCAGTAAAAGCACTATATATGTTGGAAATCTTCCATTTTCATTGACAAACAGTGATCTTCACAAAATTTTTGAAAAATATGGGAAAATAGCAAGGTTCGTTACACACTAGTCATGCTAGTCACTGCCACAGGCACAGGGGCTAGGGTATATAGGGGGATTTTTATTTTTTTACTGTACACAAGCCCCTGCGAGCTAGTTAAAGTAGTTTCATGGAAAATCTGAGATAATAAAACTAAAGAGATTTGTTTCTCCCGATAAGTAATTACAGTTATAAATAACAAGGTCGTGGCAGTAATTTGTACACTGGCAATATTGTCTTCAGATTGTCTGTTGAAACATGGTGTTATTGTTCTAGGGTAAACACTTTTATTATAAATCGGACATATATATGTTCATATCATTAGAAAGAGGAAATCTTGCTGCATGCAAAAGGCTAATTTTCTTTTACTTTAGATGTAGCATTTACTGGAAAATACTGTTAAAAGTTGTCAGTGGAAAATAAACAAATTAAATATTTGGACATGCTTTAAAAAGCGCCTCTGAAATCTTAAAAAAATATATTTTTATTTTCATAAATTACTTTTTTATTTAGTATTGTTAAAAAGCAAAAAGATGGCAGAATAAATAAGTAAAAATTTTACGATTATTAGGTGAAATCGAGACAAGTAATTACTTATTAAAGGTAACACAATTTCCTGCTAAAATTTGACACCCGCTGTCAATAACTGCCGATAATAAAATTTGTTTATTGTGAGAAATTTCAATCAGATTGCAAGGATTTGCATTTTTCATCCGTCACCATTCTCTAGTTTTTGTTTTATTAGAATAAAAGTAAAGCTGTTAAAAAAATAGTGTTTTTGGCCTGTAGAATGAAAACTAGATAGAGAAAAGCTGTTGCTTGCTAAAATGTTCAGCTCAATTAGCTCTACAAAAGTCTCCATGGGGTCGAAGTTGTCAGATGACCCTTTATAGAGGTTGAAGCCCCTTAAAGGCGAAAAATAGTGTTTTTGGCCTATAGAATGAAAACTATTGCAGATAGAGAAAAGCTGTTGCTTGCTAAAATGTTCAGCTCATTTAGCTCTACCAAAGTCTCCATGGGGTCGAAGTTGTCAGATGACCCTTTATAGGGGTTTAAGCCCCTTAAAGGCGAAAAATAGTGTTTTTGGCCTATAGAATGAAAACTATTGCAGATAGAAAAAAGCTGTTGCTTGCTTAAATGTTCAGCTCATTTGCTCTACAAAAGTCTCCACAAATTCAAAGTTGTCAGATGATCCCTTATAGGGGTTACAGCCCTTTAAAGGTGAAAAATAGTGTTTTTGTATGTTTTTGGTCTATAGAATGAAAACTATTGTAGATAAAGAAAAGCTGCTGCTTGCTTAAATGTTCAGCTCATTTAGCTTTACAAAAGTCTTCATAAGGTCAAAGTTGTCAGATGATCCCTTATAGGGGTTACAGCCCCTTAAAGGTGAAAAATAGCGTTTTTGCATGTTTTTGGCCTATAGAATGAAAACTATTGTAGATAGAGAAAAGCTGTTGCTTGCATAAATGTTCAGCTCATTTAGTTTACAAAAGTATCCATAAGGTCGAAGTTGTCAGATGATCCTTTATAGGGGTTTAAGACCCTTAAAGGCGAAAAATAGTGTTTTTGGCCTATAGAATGAAAACTAATGCAGATAGAGAAAAGCTGTTGCTTGCTTAAATGTTCAGCTCATTTAGCTCTACAAAAGTGTCCATAAGGTCAAAGTTGTCAGATGATCCCTTATAGGGGTTACAGCCCCTTAAAGGCGAAAAATAGCTGTTAAAAAATAATACTATAGTATCCCATTCCCAAAAGACTTATAGCTATCTAACAATATCAAAATAGTTAAAAGTTCTTTTTCCACGCCCAAGTTTACTCGTGTTTTTTCACAGCAATGACACTGTTATTTTATCCGATTTCTTATATTAAAAAGGATGATTCATATCTCTTTAGTTTAATTTTCTCAGGTAAAATTTAAAAAAATGACATGATGCCATTAGTTTCTTTCTACGTGTGTTCTAGGCCAATATAAAAAAAGAAATATCCTACGGTAGATTCCCAGCCCAAATTGGTTCAGATTCTTACAGATATTTTATTTTGATTTTTAGCAAATTATCATTATGATCATTATTAGTCAAGTCATCAAGACAGTTGATAAAACTAAAAGTACATGTATAGTATGACCTACATGTAGATATGGACACACCTTATTACATTTACACATTTTTTTAGTTAACATGGTTGAAGACAGTAGTTTTTTCGGTACAAATTGTTTGTGCTCAAAATGTATTTTGGCTTAGAACATGCAGAATAAAATATCTCAATTGACAATTTGGTAGAAAATAATGAGATGTGAAATAAGTGTATGCGACATAGCCCACAATCAACATGATCAAGCAGCAATTTGGAAAAAACCTCAATGGACAACCACTAGGTGAATTCTAGTCAAATGTCACATGAGATTTGAGGCCTTGTGCAAGGGTGTTATTGATATGAACCAGTATGTAAAATCGACTCAATCTGATTAAAATCAGATATATCAATTGTTCCATACTGTCTCTGCATCTGAATCTGAAGACATCCCATTCTACTTTCTGATTTAAATCGACTGTGCAAAAAGCAGAACTTAGAAATACATGTAATAGAAATAACTCAATAAGAAATTTTAATACATGTATCTATTTCCATCTATGTTTTATTTTTGAATTCTGTATGCAGTCTTTGCTGTACGTACATATACTGATAAAATCAATCCAAAATTAAGCCATTTTGAGGCAAGAATATACATGAACCTTAAGATAGCAGTACCTTTTATCATACAGAAAAATAAAATAAAAATTAGCATGCAAATTCCTTGAAATGATGGAATTAAGATGAGGATCTAGGAAGTATTCTACAGTACACTTATTGCTTGCATTATGACTATATGTATTACTTTAAATCTGTTACAATGCATGTATCATTTTTTAATAGATTTATATTTATTTAATGGATCTAAAAAATTCTTCTTTTTTTTCAGAGTGACAGTCTTGAAAGATCGTGTAACTAGAAAAAGCAAAGGAGTTGCATTTGTTTTGTTTGTTGAAAGAGAGTCTGCTTACACAGCAGTAAGAGCTCTTAATAATACAAAGGTAAATGTGAATAATGCTAATATGGATGCCATCTAATAGCAAAATATTGTACAATTATATGTGTTGCTAAATCGAAAGATACAAATGATTTTCAACGATATGTGACTAATATCACATGTAGACAATAAAGAGATGTGGAATAAGTGTACCCGACACAACCAACATTAAAGAAACGGCAATTTAAGAGATCACAATGGAAAACGGCCAGCAGTCTTCAACATGACCAGAGGTCACTGCTCGCTGTCTTGCATTGACCCAAGACTAAAAATACAATACATAAGATTCAAACAAATCCCTAGATTATCAACGAAAGACTCTTTTCTGGACATAAAACAAAAAACAGATAGTTGAAAAGGACAAACAAAAGCTTTGACAAGGATTCCTGGCTTAGGACAGGCACATATAAAATGTGGCAGGGTTAAACTAGGTTTTTTTTGCCCAACCTTCCCCCGATTGTTTATCTTGTACAAAGCACAAAAAAAACTCTTGAAAAATCAAATCCATGAAAATAGAGAACCTGAGACAAGAGTACTATACGAGAACAACGAAACATAAACGAACTCTCTTGAAAACCCTCGCAGTTACTGACAGCTAGCTAAGAAGCGTATCAGTAATAAGAATTAGCCCGACCATATACATATGTTTGGACCATACTCATATGGTCCAGAACAGATGCATAAATCATATATGCATAATTAGAAATGGATTTGATTTTTAATTGTATTTTTATCAGATTTTTAGATGGTTTCCAATAAATCATAGTCCTTTTTTTAAACTGAATAGTAAAATAAAAGATATTTTGACGTGTACAATGTATAAAGTATTTGTTTGGTTTTTTTATAGATGTTTGATAGGACAATAAAATGTAAAATTGCAAAAGACAATGGAAGGGCTAGTGAATTTATCAAGAGAAAAGAATACACAGATAAATCCAGATGCTATGAATGTGGTGTAAGTCTGATATTTAGAAACAAAATTTTATATTGCAGTTATTTCTCTTGAGTCATGTTAGTTCTTAAGGTTCATTGATATGTTTACCTTAAAATAGCTCAATTTTAATTTTTTTCAGTATGTGCACACCAAAGACTGCATATAGAATTCAAAACTAAACTGAATCAGGACCTAGATATAATGATTTCATAATATTTTCATTATTTATTCTATAAATTTTAAGTTCTGCTTTTTTCCTGTTTTGAGGACAGTCGATTTTAGGTAATTTTACTAACACCCTTGCAAGTGGCCTCAAATCTGCTGCCACATTTAATTATAATTTAACTAAAAGTGTTCACTAACATGTTAGTTGGGGTTACAATAGGGATAGTTTGGCCTTATTCAAATAATTTTGAACGCAAAAAGTGCAAACCGCAAAAACCCTGCTATCTTTAACTAAATAAATGTGTCATTGTAATAAGGTGTGTCCATATCTAGTCCTACTTTACTTTATTTGTCCTGATAATATGCCGTTTGAGCTGTACATATACTAGGATTTTTTTCAAAAAGTTCAAACTGTCATGATGACCCTTAACAACAGAAATGATTTCATTTGTATTGTGATCATTTATGGATTGTGAATAAAAAATAATGAGATGTGGAATAAGTGTACATGTACACGACAGAGCTGACATAACAAGTGGTAATTTAGAAAAACCACAATGGAAAACTGCCAATTTGCTTTATATCTATTGAATATAGTTACAAGTTTGAATATCAAACTGATGAGAATATTAATTTAATTAAGCATGCATTACACATCTTAAGTCAATGTTATGATCATAATGATTCTATAAAACAAAATGTCAATATAAAAATCTACAAAACAAGTGCTTGCTGCAGGTTGTTTTGTCATTGTGTTCTATATTGAATGTAAATTAGAGGAAGTTTTCTTTATGTTTACTTCCATATATTTATTATAAATGCAGGAGGAAGGCCACCTGAGTTTGAAATGTCCAAAGAATCTACTGGGAGAACGAGATCCTCCCCCAAAGAAAGAAAAGAAGAAGAAAAAATTAGACGATCAGTAGGTAGTTTTATGTTGCAATCTGCATTTTTTATTTCCCCACACATAAAGTGGGCATGCACAATGAAAGTGGTATTAAAAACGAAAGAATATGGAATATGTGCCAAAAAGACAGGATCCACATATTGAAATGATTTTAATAAATGTTCAAAAGCAAAATTTCACTGCGTGTGAAACGCTTTTCAGGATTAACCTTCATCAGACACGCTAGGAGTAGAAAACTTGGAAAACCGGTAGAATATTAGATTTGATTACAAAAATGCCCAAAAATATTACAACAATGACCAAACAGATAAATTTATCATTTTTTTAAAAGAAACAGCCAAACGTTGTCAAATTTTGGAAATATATAAACTGTGTCTTTCCAACACATATTCCAGTACTCGAAAATATATAAGAGCATACAACTGAAGCACTGGGAAGCTTTCTACAACCTCCACACAGCACTAAAGCCAAACTCTTAAATAATATTAAAAACGAAAGAATATGGAATATGTGCCAAAAAGACACGATGCACATATTGAAATGATTTTAATAAATGTACAAAAGCAAAATTTCACTGCGTGTGAAACGCTTTTCTGGATTAACCTTCATCAGACACGCTAGGAGTAGAAAACTTGGAAAACTTGGTGTCTTCCTGTCTGTGTTTCTGTCCTTCTGTGTGTCTAAGATATCTTAGGAGGACCATCCTTTATCCACAAATGCTTCTAAGACACTATATGGATTTCCATTAAACAATTACATGTCACTTTTTCTGTACATCATGTAGATATACACCTTTTAAAAGTTGATCTGATGGTTTTGTTGGCAAAAAGGCATTTTTTTTTCTTTGTGCTTATAGTTAAGAACTTATAATATTAAAATTAAGTATATTTTAGACGAAATGGGTAGCATTGATTTATTATTTATTATAACCCATGCAAACAAAGTTTGAGGAGTATATAGGAATCACCCTGTCTGTCATGTCTGTCTGTCCACATACCTTGTAAGCACTTCTCCTCCTAAACTGTGCAATGGATTTTAATGAAAATTTACATGAAGGAAGTACATCATATGTAGATTTGCATAAACAATTTCATTGATTTCAGATATCATTCAGGTCAGCTAATTGGATGTAAGACTTTTTTATATACACTATTTAATGGGAGACCTTATAAGCACAACTGCTCCTAAACCGCCTGACAGATAATAATGAAACGTTACATAAAGGAGTTAGATTACATGTAAATGTGCATGAAGAATTCAAATTGCTCTCTGATATCATTGAGGGGAGATAATTGGACTTAAGTTTTATTTCTTGGCAGGACATTGTCCATCATGAAGCGGGTATCTTTTTGTGAGCTCGTTCAATAACAAGGGGAAAAAATGAATTTTGCAATTTTTAAGGGCATATTATGTCAAAGTTTTTACAGACTTCATTGATCATTGTAGATGGGATAGTTGCATGTATAAGTGTATTAAATGAAAATAACTCATACCATTACATTACCATTTTACCATTACAAAGTCAAAATGGCCAGTTTAAAGCAATACCTGAAAGATGTCATCAAAATTTAAAAAAGAGCAAGAAAAAAAACTGATTTTCAACATTGTAAGTCATAAATTAGCCACATAAGGACTGTTTGATGACAACCAGCTACATGTATATATATAAACGACCATTTGGTTCATAATGCTCATTTGTGCGGCATCTATGGGATTGGATTGTGATTATTACCTGGGATGTAGTGAATAACCTTAGCAAGGTTAGATGCTTAGAAATCTTATAATTATCTCATTTGAGGCTTGAACCCACAGTTATATTGACCTCTTATTTAAAGTCAAATGACTTATAAATGCTTCTCCTGATGTACTAAGCAACTTGATGTATATTATAGAATAATAAACGAAGAGGAAGAAGAAGATGAAAGTGACAATGAAACAGAAGACCCTGCACTAGACAGTTTAGCTGCTGCTATAAAATTCCAGGTATTATAAATATTTTTTTTTCCTTTTTGTGGGGAACCAAATTTCTTTGATCAGCAATAACTGAGAAAAACTCAAAATTGATACCCATGAAAAATAATGAAACCAAAGAAAAGAAATTCATGTATCACTCAAGCTTTTTTGCAGGATACATAAGTCAGCCTATTCTAGCAAACTTAGCCATAGGCATCCACTTAGATATTATTTCCCTTTGGCTCCCACCAGTCTCCTAAAAACATGGTATGGTAGTTGTGCCTTGCAAAAAAGATGGAACTTAAAAATTGGTACACTTTGACAATGTAATCTTAAAGGATGAATGGCAATAAGACCCAAATTTACCATGCAATTAAAACTTAGCATATAGATGTCTAAAGTTGCTGAAACATTGATCAAATATAAGGCTTTAATAAAATGATAAGCTTTTGCCATACCAGTTTAGTTGTTATGACAATATTGTTAAACCTCATTCTTAAAGATTTTACGTGCATTAAAAAAACAAGTAGAAATCTGGTAATAAAGAATGTCACTGAATGACATGTAAAAAATATAAATATAAAGTTTTATATTGTTTGACTTCCCTCAATTTTTACTTGTGAACTTAAAAATGTATATTCTTTACAATTTTTTAATACTGCTGCCAACATCTTAATCGTGGGAATAGTTTGAAAAAAATTGGATGTTTGATCTAAATATTTTTATTTCTTCTATGCTTTAAACATGTTAAATGATATAACTTTTTTCCCAATATTTTATTTTTTTTAATTGAAAGATATGGACTGTCAAATATTGATGTACTTTGTTTTAGCGTGACCAAATGGAAAAGACATCCATGCGTTATGGAGAAAGCAGTCTATATCTAACAGATGAAATAGATGAACCAAAGAAGAAAAGATACAAAAAAGACACATATTTTAGTGATGAAGAAGATCTAGATGATGATACATAAATTATTCTTTAACATCAATGTCTTTTTCTTTTCAAAAAAAAATAAATGCATTTTTAATGATACATGTAGAATCATGATGACAGATTGCACAAAAAATATCATATAAAATTTCAAAGATATTGAACAAAGGTATTTTGATTTTTTTTAGTTTTTTATACGACCGCAAATTTTTGCGATCGTATTATGTTATGGCGATGTCGTTGTCGTCGTCGTCGTTGTCGTCGTCGTCGTTGTCGTCGTCTGTAGACACTTTGGTTTCCGTGCGATAACTTTAGTTGCAGTTAACCAATTGTTATAAAATTTTGATATGATGTTTATAACCACTAAAGGAAGGTTGGTATTGCATTTTGGGTTTCTGGCCCCTACCGTTTTAGAAAAAAGGGCCAAAAGGGGCTAAAACGGGTGTATTGACAAAACGTCTGTAGAATGTTTATTTTTCATCCGATTTAGATCATTCTTTTTTTATTGTACTCCTCAATAAATTCTGTCAACAAAATGTAACAACACCTTTGACATATCTTGTACCGTTACATTGCTATAAGGGGGCAAAAAGGGGCCACACCCAAAAAATCGACTTTTTTATTTGTGGTCCGATTTTCAAAATCTTTTTTTCATTGGAATCCTTGTAAAAATCCCTGCCTGCGTTTTTCAATCAGATTTGCAATATCTCATACCGTTTTCGAGAAATTAGGGGTCAAAGGGGCCAAAAACGCCATTTATAAAAGTTTGTCCAGGCAAATAGTTTTTTACCAATATTAAGTTGTAGTGGGCCAGCCAATTGTAATGAAGTTTTAATATGATGATTATATCCACTAAAGAAATGTTGGTTTTGTATTTGGGGTTTGTAGCCCCTACTGTTTTAGAAAAAAAGGGTCAAAGGGGCTAAAACGGGTGTATTGACAAAACTGTTGTAGAATGTTCATTATTCATTCTATTTTGAAAATTCTTTTTTTGTTGAAGTGCTCATAAAATTCTGTCTACTAAATGTGTCAATGATTTTGACATTTATTTCACCATTACATTGCTACAGGGGGCTATAGACAGGCCACGCCCATAAAATCAACTTTTTTATTTTTGGTCCGATTTTCAAAATCTTTTTTTCATTGGAATCCTAGTGAAAATCCCTGGCTGCATGTTTCAATCAGATGTGCGATATCTCTTACCGTTTTCGAGAAATTAGGGGTCGAAGGGGCCAAAAACACCAATTTCAAAAGTTTGTCAAGGCAAATTGTTTTATACTTAAAATTAAGTTGTAGTTATTACATGCATATTAATAAGGCTTTTTGTATTAGATGTTGATGTAAATATATATGTGTCAAAAATGCATTTTTAAGTGCACCACAGGATGCATGTGTCAAAAAGCTTTGTAAGTCCACCATGGGCTTCATGTGACCAAAGCAATTGACTATCCATATTAGGCCTCCAACGTACAGGGTTAAACTTGTTGCGGTCGTATCATGCTGCGCTCGGCGTAGCTTTTTATTTTGGAACTGTTATTTTAATCAAACTACTAAAAAAAGCATATAAGATATGATTTGTGTGTTTCAAAAAGTTCAAATGTACATTTTCATTGATTGTTAAGGTTTATTACTGATATTTGCCTATTTTCCAGTCTATATACAGCTTAAATTATACATAGACAGAGAAAATTAGATTGAGCAGCATCTTGTTAAAAAAATGCCAATGCCATATGGGGCACAATTGTGATTCCACTTTTTATGATGACCCAATAATCAGGTGAATTATATGCTTTGATGCTGTTGTCTTCACTATTGTGTTGTTGTTGCCTATTAACTTTAGTGTATGCACAATAACTTAAGTTCTAGTTATCCCGTCATATGAAACTTAAGAGTGATGTTTCTTATCATAAAAGGATGGATGGTATTGATTTTTTGGGTCCTTTCTTATTTTCTTTTAGAGAAGGCCCTTAAAGTACCACTTCCCATTTTTTCCTGATTTTTACCATATAACTTTGGTTCTTGTTGCCTAATTGCATTAAGATTTGACAACAATGTTTTGTACTATAAAGCAATGAATAGGGTTGCTTTTAGGGGTTGCCCTTTTTTTAGCTGACTAAAATCAAAGGTCTATGTTAACTAACTTGCCTTCCATAGGCGTTCTTCGTCGTCTGTCCTCAGTAAACATTTTTAGCTCACCTCACGAAAGTGAGGGGGGCTTATGTGATACCCCCTGCGTCGGCTTAACTTACAGAAGAATGGTTAAGATCCATACACGTTTACTGACAAGTGCCAAATCAATGCACCTAGTCATGCTAAGCACAATGCATGCTTTGGATCCTGGCTGTGACCTATATTTTACGCATGGATGACCACTTACAGAAGAATGGTTAAAGTCCATTCCCGCTTACTGACAAGTGCCACATCAATGATATTGCTATGGTAGGTGCACCTAGTGATGCTAAGCACAATGCAAGCGCCGGATGCTGACTGTGACTTATATTTTCCTTATGGATTACCACTTACAGAAGAATGGTTAAAAGTCCATTCCTGCTTACTGACAAGTGCCATATCAATGATATTGCTATGGTAGGTGCACCTAGTGATGCTTCGCTTAATTCATGCTTCAGATGCTAGCAGTGACCTATATTTTCTGCATGGATGATTACTTACAGAAGAAATGGTTAAAGTCCATTCCCGCTTACTGACAAGTGCCACATCAATGATATTGCTATGGTAGATGACCTAGTGATGCTTAGCACAATGCATGCTCCGGATGCTGTCTGTGACCTATAGTTTCCGCATGGATGACCACTTACAGAAGAAAGGTTAAGATCCATACATGCTTACTGACAAGTGCCACATCAAGTTGGTTAGCAAGATGCATGCTTCAGATGCTGGCTGTGACTTCTTTTCTTTTTCTTCTTTTTCTTTTTCACTTAAAATTTTGAAAAGTTAAAGTAAATTCCAACTTAGTGACAATACTGCACAACGAGGTGAGCTTTTTAACCGATAGATTACCTATGTTTTATAGACAGCAAAAATTATGTTATGGTGATGTCATTGTTGTTTGACATTTGGTTTCCATGCAATATCTTTTAATTAGTTGTAGTAAACCAATTGTTATTAAATTTTGGTAAGATGTTTGTAACCACTAAAGGAAGGTAGGTATTGCATTTGGGGGTTCTGGTCCCTACTGTTACAGAACAAGGGCCAAACGGGGCTAATATGTGTGTATTGACAAAATATCTGTAAAATGTTTATTTTTCTTCCGATTTAACTCATTTTTTATTGTATTTCTTAATAAATTCTGTCATCTAAATGTGACAACTGTTTCTATGTATCTTGCCCCATTGCATTGCTACATGAGGTTAAAGTTGGGCCAGGCATAGAAATAGACTGTCAAGGAAAACTTTTATTTGTGGTCCGATTTTGAACATCTTTTTTTCATTGGAATCCTTGTGAAAATCCCTGCGTTTTTCAATCAGATTTGCAATATCTCTAACCATTTTTGAGAAATTAGGGGTCGAAAGGGCCAAAACGCCATTTTTATGTAAAGTTTGTCTAGGTAAATAAATTTAGCTGTAGTGGACCAGCCAATTAATATGAAGTTTTAATATGATGGTTTTATCCAGTAGTGTATTTGGGGTTTGTTGCCCCTGCCGTTTTAGGAAAAAGGGCCAAAAGGGGCTAAAACGGGTGCATTGACAAAACTTGTAGAATGTTTATTATTTATTCGATTTTGAAAATTCATTTTTTTTGTTGAATTTCTCATTGGATTCTGTCACCTAAATGTGTCCATGGTTTGAAAATATTTTGCACTTTTACATTGCTGCAGGGGGCCAAAGACATGCCACGCCTATAATATCAACTTTTTTATTTTTGGTCCGATTTTCAAAATCTTTTTTTTTTTCATTGGAATCCATGTGAAAATCCCTACCCGTATTTGCAATAATTCTTACCTTTGGGGGAGAATAAGGGTGGAAAAGAACAAAATATGTCAATTAATATAAGACTTTTTCTATAAGATGTTGATGTAAATATATATATATGTCAAATATGTATTTTAAAGTCCACCACAGGGTGCATGTGTCAAAAAATTTATAAGCCCACCATGGGCTGCATGTGACCAAAGCAATAGACTATCCATATTGGGCGTCCAATGTACAGGGTTGAACATGTTGCGGTCGTATCATGCTGCGCTCAGCGAAGCTTTTTATTGTAAACTTTTTTTTCATTTAAGTTCTTGAAAAAATCCCGTGTCGTCCGTCGTCTGTAAACTTTTGAAAATGTTGACTCCTCTGACATCATAATCATCATCTAATCACCTAGTATAATCGAAAGGTGTGGGATATTATTCTGAGGCGTAGAATGTGCAGATATCACATCAGACTAAGGAAAAGAACAAGACCTGGTTGCAAAAACAAAGAACTAGAAGTTGCTTCAACACTTTGTTTCAGGAATATGAAGTTGAAGACGTCATTGAATACAAAAATTATATGAGAATGACAATAAACAAACCTTTAACATGCATTTTTTAAATCCTTATCTTGATAAAGTTAAGATTTCAAATTTCAAGTAACTATTTTTATCTTCAAACAAATCATCAATCAAATCATTTGTCAACTGAAAGTTTGCAACTGTTTATACTTTCTATCCTGCAATTTGCTATGCGCTTTTGTTTACAAAATATTGTGATGAGCTTAGAACATATTCTTATTGGTCAATTCCCGTCACAGCCTAACAAGTTTTCATAAAAATAGGATGATATGCTATTCTATCAAAGTCCTGTAGGAGTTTCTGAACCCAAAAGGGGAACAATGCAACCTTTTATTTCTTGTATATTTGCGGTCCGATTAAAAAAAGATCCTTTGGATATCTTGTGAAAGTCCATCTTAGTTCGAAGTCATTTGACAGAAGACTTTGAGAGTCCAACATTAGCTGCATGTGTTCAAATCATTATAGTGGGCTATGATCGGTGAAGCTTTTTATTTATTTGATACTTAAAATGTTTAAATTTAAGAGACCTTTTGAAAAATTATTCTAAACTAATGATATTTTTTTTTTATAATAGTAATATAAAATGTTGTATTAATCTAGCGTGAAGAATTTTTATAGTCGGGTCATTAACCTTTTTAAAAAATTCTTCTTTGAACGGATCAAATCCAAGCAAAATTGATATGATAACTATTTTGTGTGTTCTGTAAAAATATTAGAAATGGGTTGAATTTATAAAAAAAAAAAAAAAACAGGGCCTCTTAAAATAGCTAAAAAGAAGCAGTAGAGCATTTGTTAAAAGTAATAAAGAGAAAGAGCTATCTCTTCAGTATCAAAAGCTGATCTTAAGTCTTCGTTTGTGTTAATATTGCCAGATGACCTTTTACAGTTGTGTCTCGTCTCTTAATAAATCAAAATCGTTTTTTTTTCATAATATACAGTTTGCATAAACAATAAAACTAAAGAGCTGATAAAGAAGAGCTGGCGTTTGCTTAAATGCTCTTCAAAAGACTATAGTTGGATAGAAGTCTGGTAGCCCTTTGGGGATACTGCTCTTTGAAATGTCAAAATCACTAAAAAGAATACAAAATATTGCTGATGGAGAAAGGCTTTTTTATGCTCAAATGATCAGTTCAAGGTTTTTTTTTATTTATAGTAATTTTATATATCTGGTCAATTTAAGGGTTAGTTTAGTTTAAACATATTTATTTATCCTGGATTGGGAAACAAGCTTGATGCTTATATCAATCCCTCTCCAGCTAGCAGTTTGCGAGTGTGGCTTTTGTAGCGGCCCCCATTGAGCCTACTCTTATCGAACTCCACAAGGGAGTTAATTGATCTTCTTTAAGGGTGTTATACATAGGTTAGTTGTATCCTTTTCAATAAAACAAAGTATGATGTCAGTATGAAACTCTATACACATGTATGAGGATACCAAAAAAGAAAAAAAGTACCCTGACATTAGCTTGAATAGAACATGTTGCAAGGTTGACATCATGTCTTATAACATCATCTTGTTGCCATTATCAATGTAAACTGATGTAGATATTAATGAAAATATTTGCTCTGAAGTCTTCATTAAGCCGAAACAAGTTGGAAAACAAGTTTTTGAGAAAATGTATAAAAAGAATGCCCTGTAAAATGAAAAATACTGTAGACGGAGAATAGCTGTTCTTAGCGAAAATTGCAGCTCATAAGACTCCACAAACGTGCCCTTAGAGTGGATGTTGACAGGTGAGCCTTTAAGGGATAGGGACTTGGTTCTAAGAAAACCATGCCATCTGAAAAGCAAAATCTATTATCTGCTTCTATTATAAAAGCAAGTGAGGCATTTATTTTATGTGAAAAAAAGATAACTGATAAATGCGTCTAACTTATAAATGTTTATTTAGGCCATCTTGACAGGGGGTTCCATTTGATCGCTTAGCGGAGTTTTTATTGACTGAGGTGTGAATAGGCTCAAAATTTAAAAATTTGAATGGTTTTACGGTTTTTAAAACATATTATTCCAGCTTTTTGATAACTTATAGTGTATGAAATCTATTTTTAAAGGACTATGTTCTTTAAGGTCATCAAAATATAGGGAATGAAGTAATAGTACCTGTTTTGTGTGAGTTTATTGTTTAGGAGTCAACGCACTGAGCGGAGTTCTAAATTTTAAACCTACAACAAAAACGTAATCAAAATATAAAGATTTTTTTTTTCTTTTTCAGGATGATTATTTTGTTTTAGACATCATAGCAAATGAGAAAATTAAATGAATTATCATAGACAAGTGGAAATCCTACAAGACCGTATAAAGTCTGCATGATGTAATTAAAGGGGGGGGCATTAAATATATTGAAGGGCTTGTAGACAAATCAAAACTCAACGAGCTAATACCACATTTAGAAATTCAAGAACAACGCACAACATCGACACCAGGAAAATGTTCTTCTTCGTAAGAATAGGTTGAGATTGGAATGCCTACCACCATAAATTGTAGAACTGGACACTATTATTTGTAGCCTTTGATGTTAAGATAGTGTCCATTTGAACTGTGAGACTCGCCTGTAAATAGTTTGAAATTATTATCAGTTTTTTTATCTAATATTAACGGTATTACTGTCTTGTATGAACAAACATAAATCATCCAAAATCAAATTTATATTACATGCAATAGAACTCCTTGAACTTAATTTCTATATAAAGCGTAAGGATATGCACAGCAGTATTTCCATCTTCGAAACGACGAACTTCAATCAATCAATCGAAACGACGAAGGAGACAATAAAAAAAGCAGAAAGAGAAGAATCATCTACAAATCACATGATAACAAACAATCCCACAAAATGTCCGCAACATCCGTTAAGCTGTTTCAAAGGACTCGGTTGTGTCTAGAAAAGCTGACGGGCAGACGGTGGGTCAAAACCCATCACTAAGTCCCTCCGTTGCGATGCGGACCATAATATGAATCAATGATTTTCACATCTCGTAAAGCTATAAATCTCATAGTGGTATGAAAAACTGAATATCTGTTGGCCATCATATCCTATAGGGCTTATTATTATACCGAAAGAAACAATAGACAACAGACAACAAGGTCGCCGTTCTTCAATTGGTCCATGGTCTAAATAAAATGCATATAATTCAAACCCAGTCCTGAAATAGACCACCTTCTCACACAAGGAACAGAAAACCTAAAAAGACAAATACAAACAAAAGCTTTGTCGAGGATTCCTGGTTAAGGTCACCTTTTATGGGTGTGTGGTGTGTTGCCGTTTCACTGTGAAATCTTTGGACCGAAATTCTCTGTTTGAACTTATTACCAGAAGCTTGCATATCTTTTTGTTTCATTTGTAAAATAAATCATGTGCAAAATGCATTTTTGTAGAGAAGAACTTATGCGTTTGTCAAAAATTCATAGCCTCGCATAGTTTTTGTTGACTAAAGTAGTGTGAATAGGCTCAAATTTTTAAATTTAAATGGTTTGACGGTATTTATTCTTTCTGCTTTTTGATTTTTAAAGGAACATGATCTATAAGGTCATCAAAATATAGGGAATGAAGTTATAGTACTGAATTGTTTTGTGTGCAATATTATTGTTGAGGTGCCAATGCACCGATCGGATTTCTAAATTTTAAACTGTGTTTTTTTAAATCTACGACAAAAGTGTAATCAAAACATGATGACGGTAAGATTGTTCTTTTTTCAAGATGAATATTTTGTTTTAGATATCAAAACAAATTCTAAAACTTAGATGAAAAAAATAAATGAATTACTTTTATTTGAATATTTGAATATGTTCAAAGCAGTTGCTGACAAGATGTCGTGTCTTTAATTTGGAAGTCATCACATTGAGTCTGGAACTTAAGCTTCTGGTATTAGGAAAAACATTTTTCGTAAAGCTGTTGATTTCGACTTGTTTGATTTTTTTTTTATCTTGCCACTTACTACGCATGCACTCGTATTAGAATTTTGTCGAACTGAACCATACATGTACTGTTGATCTTTGCGATGGTATAATGTAAAAAATATAAATGAATTACTTTTATTTGAATATTTGAATATGTTCAAAGCAGTTGCTGACAAGATGTCGTGTCTTTAATTTGGAAGTCATCACATTGAGTCTGGAACTTAAGCTTCTGGTATTAGGAAAAACATTTTTCGTAAAGCTGTTGATTTCGACTTGTTTGATTTTTTTTTTATCTTGCCACTTACTACGCATGCACTCGTATTAGAATTTTGTCGAACTGAACCATACATGTACTGTTGATCTTTGCGATGGTATAATGTAAAAAATATAAATGAATTACTTTTATTTGAATATTTGAATATGTTCAAAGCAGTTGCTGACAAGATGTCGTGTCTTTAATTTGGAAGTCATCACATTGAGTCTGGAACTTAAGCTTCTGGTATTAGGAAAAACATTTTTCGTAAAGCTGTTGATTTCGACTTGTTTGATTTTTTTTTTATCTTGCCACTTACTACGCATGCACTCGTATTAGAATTTTGTCGAACTGAACCATACATGTACTGTTGATCTTTGCGATGGTATAATGTAAAAAATATAAATGAATTACTTTTATTTGAATATTTGAATATGTTCAAAGCAGTTGCTGACAAGATGTCGTGTCTTTAATTTGGAAGTCATCACATTGAGTCTGGAACTTAAGCTTCTGGTATTAGGAAAAACATTTTTCGTAAAGCTGTTGATTTCGACTTGTTTGATTTTTTTTTTATCTTGCCACTTACTACGCATGCACTCGTATTAGAATTTTGTCGAACTGAACCATACATGTACTGTTGATCTTTGCGATGGTATAATGTAATGGCAATGTTGATCTTTGTCATAGTTGTCTGGGGGACAATTTGGTACGATTTGTTCCCACTAAAAGAAGATTGGTATCTTATTTGGGGTTTGTGGTCCTTACCGTTTTAGAAAAAAAGGCCAAAAGGGGCTAAGACGGGTGTATTGACAAATCCTCTGTAAAATGTGTATTATTCGTGGGATTTTAAAAATACTATGTCATTGCATTTCTCATTAAATTCTGTCAACTAAATGTTTCAATGTTTTTGATATATATTGACCGGTTACATTGCTACATTGGACCAAAGACGGGCCACGCCCAAAAATCAACTTGTTTATTTGTAGTCCGATTTACAAAATTCTTTTTTCATTGTAATCCTTGTGACAATCACTGCCTGCGATTTTCAATCAGATTTAAAATATTTCTTATCTTTTTTGAGAAATTAGGGGTCAAAGGGGCAAAAAACGCAAATTATAAGTGGTTGTTTGAAAAATGGTTTTATGCAAGAACTTTAGTTCTTAAGTTGCCCAACCAATTGTTATGAAATTTGACATGATGTTACTAACTATTTAAGGAAGCTTTTAAATGTATTTTGGGTAAATGGCCCCTACCGTTTTAGAAAAAGGGGTCAAAAGGGGCTAAATGGATGTTTAAACAAAACCTGCTGTAAAACGTTTATTTTTCATTTGATTTTGGTCATTCTTTTTTTTTTTCATTATGTTCCTAAATAAGATTATGTCATCTGAATGTGTTAACTGTTTATGTTTAGCTGATACATGTATCATAAAATCATTTCTGTTATTGCATTAACGAACTTGTTGTGTTGTTTCTTGCCTCTGATTAATACCAGGGAACATCTAAGAAACTCCGTGATCCTCTCATTTTAGATTTCTGAAGACTTTTCTTGTGCTGTATATTTTTTTCTTTGTTCAATAAAAGCTCAAAATGTTTGTTTCATGCTGGCTATTTATAAATCAACAGTTTTTACTTACACCAATTCATATAATGTGCTATTTTTATGGTCTTGCATTATTTATTGCATTATTGTTTCATTCTATATTTTATTTACACTGTTGACACACCTTGACATTTATTAGTTTATTAGGGAATCTTTTTAACAAAACCGGTTCATTTTTAGTACGTGCTTGTAATTAAAAAGTATTTTTTAAAGCAAAGAAAAAAGTCTGAAGTAAGATATACTGAGGTTCTTTTATTATTCACGTCCTTCATTTGAATATTTTAAATAGAATTGTATTGACATTGATCTCTAATATATTTGGTGTTTGAACAGAGATCAATCGATAACTACTGTATGGAATTGAATCATCAAAGCGTCATCCTATTTAAATATCTAATAATCATTTACTCTTATAAATGTTTGCTTATTTTTTTGCTTTAGTACATGCACAATGTATTCAATAGAGAAGTCATGCTATGTGTTTGATACGTTTCTTCTCACTATATTTTCAGCTTCGGTATCGCGCTTCATTAAAATTGTGCTTAGATCCACGCTTTTACACACCAATAAAACTACAAAATATTGCATTCCATGTGCAAATGAATACTAAAACTTGAATTAGTAAGTCAAAATTAATGAAAACCGCATAATATTCACATACCTTGGGCAGTGGTCACAAGCGTGTTGAATAATGCCCACTTTTGCACATTTTATAGATGGTGAAATTTGTGGATTATATCAGTGCAGACATGTCAAAACGGGCTTCAATGCAACCATTTTGGTTTCATATAAAAAAAAACAACATATTTTTCAACTCAGTCTAATTTTTCAAAAATCGAAATATTTTCAGGTTATAATAAGCCCTTACCGGAACTACTCATTTGAAATAGGGATTTACACGTTTTTTGTTGTTTGTTGTTTTGTTTCACAGTGCATTTAAGGTGGTTCGGAGGTATAAAAATTCCATCAAATTAAAAAAAAACAATTAAAATTTCATAAAATATCATTGAAAAAGTCCTAAAAATTGGGGATCACAGGCCTTACTCATATAAACCAACACTTTGGACAGACTTAATTGGCCCATTCCTGTGGACAACAAACCCCATGGTGCTAGGTCTTTTTTTTTTCTTTCTTTCATTTAAAAATAAATTAAGTGAAATAAATTCGAATGATAGTACTTATATCGGACAAAAAGCAAAGAAGTCGGACAAAAAGCAAAGAAGTCGGACAAAAAGCTAATCGGATATAAATTTCGGACAAAGAGCAAAAAAAATCAAACAAAAAGCTGATCGGATAAAAGGTTGGTGGACAAAAAAGCTAAATTATCCGATAAAAAGCGACGTCGGACAAAAAGCATCGTATCACATGCAGTTTGCTTGAAACAAAATTATCGCTAGATCTAGGAAATATTCATTTTTTCCCAACTATTTAATAGTCAACGGACGAAGCAAAACATATCATGACGTATATATATCATCACACATCACATAAAGACAAATTATCATCACATAAAGACAAAGTATCATCACATAATGACGAAGTATCCTTACATAATGACGAAGTATCATCACATAATGAAAAACATCATCATAAGGCAGCTATGGCGTTTCATACATACAGATTGTAGAAACTGAAAAAAGATAATAAGCATATACTCGTAAATTGTAATGCGTTAAATTTTGGGTGCAGTGCAATATACTATGTGCTATAAAAGATTTTTATTTTTTATGAGATGATGTAACAAATTGATGTTATCTCTACGACATTGTCATGTTGCCATAGTTAAATAGACCGTTAAATACTTATCAGAAGTAAATTGAATAAGGTTTTTTATTGATTTAAAGAAATGGTGCGATTTAAAGAAAATGATCTCAAGCAATGATTTTAGTGCTAAAAAGACTTATAAATATACAATAAATTATGCACTTTTGATAATCATAAATCTTCGCCTGCTTACAGGGACTACTTACAGTACATATACCTCCGAAATTTTCATATTATGCTCAGTAACGTATAAATAGATTGAATGTACTTTTGAAAAAAATATAGATGATTGTATTAACAAGAAGGTTAGTTTATTCTTTGCGCCAATACAGTTGTTCTTTTCCAATTTCAGACAATGTTGACATATTTTCTGATCTTTAATTTGGTGTTACATGTACAAATTGTTACATGTTACGAATGTGAAATGACAGCAAGAGTGTGTGAAACATCTTTAGAAATAACCCATAGATTGACAATGATGCACTCACAAACAAAGTCTGCTGTCTTTCCACATAATGGCAGTCTTTACAAATACAACGTTGATGACGTCACTGGTGCCCCAAAAGTCCCCGTGGAGGATGTCATTACAGCAGATGGATGGGAAACCCCACGCTTAGTTGTCGTGGCCAACGGCACTATGCCAGGACCACCAATTATTGTTTATGTAGGTCAGGAAATAGTTGTTCACGTTTCCAATCATCTAAAATCAGAAGAGGTGTCTATTCATTGGCATGGTTTACCACAAAAAGGTACTCCTTATATGGACGGTGTGCCATTCATTACACAGTGCCCAATAGCAACAGGACAAACGTTTACATACAGATTCAAAGCTGAAATAAAAGGAACATACTGGTATCATTCTCATGTTGGAGCACAACGGTCAAAGGGGTTGTTCGGTGCATTTATCATACGGGAAAACAAACCCCTAGAAATGGAAGAGCACATCATGAACATTCAAGAATGGAACCATGATTGGGATTCTGATATGGAGGATGCAAAAATGATTTGGGGATTTTACGAAAATAGAAACAAATTTCAAAGTTCACAATCATCTGATGGTCAGTTTTTCAGCAATGTTAAAGCTCAAGGTGGTTTAATAAATGGCCGTGGTCGATTCTATGATCCTGATACAGGTCTGCATAATGACGCACCACTAGAAACCTTCCGGGTTAGCAAAGACCAAAAATATAGGTTCAGGGTTATTAATGCAGGAACTCTTTATCCGTTTACTGTTTCGATTGATGATCATAAATTAGTAATGGTTGCTACCGATGGTTTTGATATCGAACCTGTAGAAGCTGACTCTTTTATCATTAATGTAGGGGAACGATTTGATTTTACTCTAACAGCAAATCAATCTGTTGGCAATTATTTTATTAGAGCAAAAACTCTCGAAGCAACAAGAAACAACACTGCAGAGGCAATCCTGCGATATCAAGGTGCTAAAGACGAAGCACCTACGACGACGACACGTGAATGCACGGCAGACGAAAGGTGCCTAGTTGTTAATTGTTTTGTGCGATACTACCCGTCAAACGAATTCACAGACTGTATCCCGATTGCTGACCTTAGAGTCAAGCAGGGACATGGACCTGCACCTCCGATAACAGAAGGCAAGTTTTCGGAACACTTCTTTAATTTTGCCTTTCCTGGAATTACGTCGTTCCCAAGCACAGTTAATGGTCGTCAGTTTCGATTCCCAAGTGAAAACATTTTAGCAGATGCAGATGATGTTGATTTTCCATGTGAATTGGAAGATTGTGGTGAACAAAAACAATGCAGGTGTACACATTCAGTCTCGATAAAACATGGCGACACCGTTCAGATGGTTATACTGAATATGGGTATCGGCACAGGTTGGGCACATCCTGTTCATCTCCATGGTCATACATTTTATGTTTTAAAAATGGGATTTGCCAACTATAATAACGAGACTGGGAAACGTTTAGATGGAAATAATGACATTGATTGCAGAGGTGGGACAAGTAAAAAACAAAGTTTTTGTAATAGTGCAACATGGAGTGACCCGTCTTGGAGAGGAAATAATATTCCAGGTTTAGAACTTAATAACCCTGTCATGAAAGACACTGTAATTGTTCCGAGTGGTGGATATGTTGTAATACGAATTGTAGCCGACAATCCAGGCGTATGGTTTTTTCATTGTCATATTGAAATGCATGCCAATGACGGGATGGCTATGGTTATTAACGAGTCGTTCCCACTCCACTCTTCGCCGCCACCAGGGTTTCCACACTGTCACAGCTACCCTGATAATGAACCTCTTGACGGTGAGTCAAACTACAATATTCAGAAACAAACAAAAAGCTACTGCTAACATAAAATATCTGCTAATCTTACGCCTGACGACCTGTCTTAAAATTTGGAGAAAAAAAAAAACATTGTTATTAAACAACATCTTACTTAACTTAAAGGAGAGACAGTGGCAAAACAGTCAGAAAACTTCTAAGTCTAAAGAGCAGAAACAAAAACCAGTACACAAAACAACCAAATTGCTATAAGGAACGCGAACTGACGTCTTAATTAAGGAAACTTAACTAGGTGTCGTATTTGTTTAGACGAGCGCACAATGTTTACTTGAGAAATGTTTCATATTTTAGGTATTAGTAATTACGCAAAACACCTAAAAATTTAGGAAATTTAACCAAAAATTCGTAAATAAAAAAGTAAATATATTTGATATTATTAAACAATTCGCAACTAAAGGGATTTTTGTTATTTTGGAAAGTATTTTTAAAAGAAAAATAAACAACGAAGAAAAATAATGATTTCAAACCATGATGCAGGGTGTTAAGTGCTATTAGGAATATGTTTGGCATTGATGCTTTCTGAATACTTTTATCGGAACTTTCAGTCGATGACTCGGTAGGAATCACTTCGGCATTAGTTTAAGTTATTATACTTCAGTATATTTTTTTCTATAGAAAATACAGGAAAACATTTTAACTATTACTACTTGAATTTGGTAAAAGTACTATTTCCCTAGGGATATAGCAAAAACTATTTCCATCACGATGCAGTAAACAATTGTATAATATTTCCCGGTTTGTCATTAAAATACACAAAAAAAACTATATCTTTAATATTCTTCTATATATTTCGTAATATTATAAAAACATCAAAGTATTGTCACACCTATGTAGAAATTAACCATCCAACAAGGAAATAAAAAAAAAACCGAGGTACCAATGGGGTATCCGAATAACAAAAGTCCGAAAGGGCAGAGACAAAACCAGTAAACACCAACAGGAACGGGACAAAAATAAACAACATGTAAAACATGGAAACACAAAATAACTTAATATCAATCAACAACGCGAACTCCAGTCGAAACAAGAGTGAACTCAGGTGCTCCGGAAGAGTAAGCAGTTGCTGCTTGCTATAGCACACCCGTCGCGTTGACAATAGTCCATTCAGCGGGTCAAATCCGGTAAAGGAGGACAAAACAACACCCTATGACAAACCAACATCTGCACTCATCTGAGAGATCGAAATCCCATATTTGTCTATAAGTGCATGATGTCTTCCGTAAAATTTCTTGAGTGAAGACAGCAACCGAGGAGCAACATAACCCTGTGTGAGCAATTTTTGCGTCAGACGTGTCGCTCTGCTAAGGAAATCGATGTAAGTCCCGCACGCTCTGGAGTAACGAATCAATTGAGATACGTAAACTCCATAAGCTGGAGCGGACGGAATGTTGCTACACAAGAAGGGGAAGTTGACGATTGGAAAGTTGAAGTCATCACGTTTGTCATAGAGCCTTGTTGAAAGTCTTCCTTGAAAAAAGAAATAGGGTTCCTAGTAATACGGTACTTTTCTGGTTAAGATGTATTTTCATCAACTGTTTATATCTTATTATTATATAGATTAAGATGAAATATAGTAATTTCTGAGATAAATTAATTTCAAGATATTCACTGAGTATATATTACAGGATTAATTTTACTCTCGTGCGAATTTATTTAACCCTCGTGAAGTTTCCTGCGAAAAATACGTAACATACGTACGCAATACACTATTCATTGGGGGTAGGTAATTATCGAGTTCGAGTCAGAGTTAGAGATCGAGTAAAAGCGAGTTAAAGTTTGAGTAAGAGTAATAGTTATTTTTCGAGTTCGACTTAAAATAATCAGAACTCGAAACAGTGATTTTCATAGCAACAATCAAGTTACGACTCTAGTTCGAGTTACAGATCGAGTTAAAGTTGAGTTACAAAACGAGATGAATATCAATAATTTCAGTGCTTTCAGTTTTTATACCCCGCCACACGAAGTATTATGTTATACCCTCAGTTTTTTTTCGGTGTCTGTCCATCGGTCCGGTCCGTCCGTCCCCCGAAGGTTTCCGACCAATAACTTGAAAACGCATCAAAGGACTTGAATGATATTTTGCACAGCTATTATAAAAAAATAAAATACAGGTCAAGTTCGATTTCCAGCATGATCCAAAAAATAGTTTTCGAGATAGGCCACTTTAAAAATTCAAATTTCATGAAATTTTGATTTTCCGACCAATAACTATAGAAAACGCGTCAATGGATTCAAATGATATTTTGTACAGCTATTGAGTACAATAAATTACAGGTCAAGTTCGATTTCCAGCATGATCCGAAAAATAGTTTTCAAGATAGGCGACTTTGAAAAATCAAATTTCATGAAATTTTGAGTTTCTGACTGATAACTTGAAAACACGTCATGGGATTTGAATGATATTTCGCACAGCTGTTTAGTACAATTAAATACAGGTCAAGAGTAATTTCCAGCATGATCTGAAAATTTTTTTTGAGATTGGCGACTTTTGATATTATATCACGGCGGGGTATCATTTAATGTCCCATTACATGCCCTATTTTTTAATTATCCATTTGTCGCGTTTATTAAAATAATCTATGTGATAAATAGTATAACTACGGAAGCCCGTCAGTGCCAGGTGGTGATTTATTTTTAAGTCGTTATAACGACTTAGCTAACTCGTTATAACGACTTAAAAATAAATCACCATCTGGCACTGACGGGCTTCCGTATATAACTAATTCGGGGTGACGAATATCTTTTTAATGTCTGTCACTTGTGACAAATAACACTAAGGGATTAAACTCGTATGCGGAAAAAACGGCGTTATTCGGCAGCTGTGACATTAAAATGGATATTCGCCGCCCCCCATTAGTCAGTCTTGCGAATTTCGACCAGAGCCTCCCCGTGATGAAAGACGGGCACTGTTCCAGCGACAACAAAGGATACTCTGTACAGCTTTAATACACTGGCAGTGGTGTGTCATGGGCTGGACGACCCATTGTACATAGCGAGTCTTTTAAAAGTCGCTGCAGAGGCTAAATGGCCTGAAGTCACGACTATAAAAATCCGTTCACCTTTATAAGTACAATCCAGATACTTACCAATTAATTTGATTATTACATAGATAGCAGTGAAATAGTGAACAGAAATCGTTTATATCACTCAGTTAAATAACTAAAAACGCGGGAAATTTTAATTAACTGTTATTCGTTACCTATAACGCCATATATGACGTCGAAAATCATTGTGCCTATATGAAAATAGTCCAACCGGAAATTTCCGTAATTTAACCATAAATGAAGCCTTAATTGAAGATTTTTCTACGTAATAAATAGTATAACTAACTCAAGATTCCGAATATGGGAAATATTAAACTTGTAAACCGAGCGCACTCGTGAATTATTGGGTTATTCGGTCACGCGTTGAATATTCCTCATATTCGGAATTATTCGTTAGTTATACTATAACTATTTAATTTATTTATTATCTTATTTTATCTTTTGTCATATCTAACAATTATTGAATTGAAGATTTATGGTATTTCACGATATTTTTAGTAATTTCAATTAATTACTAAATAGACAAGTGGAAGTAATTACATAAAATTCTCGAAAAAGTGAGTTATTTCATGAAATTCCGAATTACATACATTTACTGCAACATAAAAACGGTTTGAAACCGATAACATATTAAACGTAACTTTGTCTCTTAAAGTTTGACATAATGTTATGTAATAGTGCGTTCATTTCGTATTTAAAAAGAAGTACTTACAGATGGTAAAGATATGATGTCATCTTTTGTCCTTGTTCAAAATAGTTATGCAATCTATTCATGTTTTCTTTTCAACAAAAAAAAGTTCACAAATGAAACAAAATACATTTTATTCAAAAGCGCCATGCAAAACACAAAAGAATGACATTATAGAATGGTAAACAAAGATTAGAATCTGGTTGTTAACAGAAATATTAATGGCTGATTTCTTTTTTTCTTGTTTCCAATAAACAGGTAATGTCGATACACAGACAGAGACAAATGGTAGGTATATTCTACAAATATATGGTAAATTGCATTTCTTGTGTCCTTAATTATTCTGTCCATCATCCTTTTTCGTGGTAATCGGCCTGTTTTACCATTTATTTAGCGTTGTAAAAACGAAAATAAACTATCACACTTATTATTTAGTGTAAAATGTCTGTATAAACAAAACACCAAATAAGTACAAAAAACTCTCGATACGAGGGTTTAGTTTTGAATTGGTTTTTACTTTCAGATTCAGATTTCATGACGAGGGATAACTTCTGGATAATAGTTGCAATCTTAATTGGTGTGATATTCGTCCAATTCTGTGCTATCTTAAGCTGTTGGTGCAAAGGAACTAAAAGCAGGGCACCGCAATATGAAGATAAAGGAAAAGCAAATGATGGTTTTAAATTTTGATATATCCTTAAAACACCTATCTAGTTTCGTTTTTCTGTAATTTGTATTTGTATTTTTGTAAACTAATGTACCAAATATATATATATAACATGAATATCAAGACTGAAATGAACCAAACACGTATGATAAGGTTGACTCCTTTCTTTTTAAATTGCGTAATTTTCTATCAATTTTTTTAACTATATGCACAGCAGGACTATCAAATGTTAAATATATATGAAACGTATAATATTCTGAATGTATACGGTTTGAAAAGCAAAGACTTTAAACTCATTCAAGCCCGATAATTTCATATATTTTTTTAAACTTTTTTTGCCATATAAATGTACCATTGTACGTTTAAAGTATAACATTCAAATTTATTTCAACACAGTATTCAACTCAATCTTTCATATATTTTTTTTTATCTATATTCATATATTAATATAAATAATATGATTTTTTTATACCAATATTACTTTTTATAAAAGCATATCGTCAACCTTACATGTCGTCGTTGTTCTTGTTTTCAATAATGTGGCACATGTATACCTCGACTAGACATTAGTCAGGCCCCAATTTCATAAAACATCTAAAATTTGAGATTTCCTCAAATCTTTCCTCAACTGAGATTTCTTGTAATTTCATCGGTCAATATTTAAGTTGAGGACAGATTTGAGGAAATCTCAAATTTGAGATGTTTTATGAAACTGTGGCCAGAAGTGTTAATGTCGAAGTAGGATCTAAAATCAAGGTCAATATCATTCAAATGAGCTTTTATCGATTGGCAAAGAAAACGGTATGTTAGGCCAAGTCCAACTCTGACCCAGACTTACAGCAACATTCTTTAACATACAAAGACTGTATGTCGTTTTTCGATAACATGGAAGCGGTCAAGGTTTCTGACATTGCGATCGCGACCAGAACAAACAAGATGTCATGGTAGCCACATTCAACTGCACAACCTTTTCTCCTTGTTGACAAAGTGGTCTTACCCGGCATCAGGACACTCAGCACTCTTTAGTTGATTTTTAACGACAAGGGTTATTCTCTATCTGGTACCCGCAAGGTTAGATGTTACTACTTTATCAAAACATGTGATACTTTAGGTTGCTGGAATCGAAAACCTCCCTCAAACTTTAACCCCTGCAAAAAATCAACATTTTGGTTATAGAACCCTGATAACAATTGGTTAGTTATAAGCTTATTTACTTTCTCTCAAGCAGCACGAATTTGGATATATCATGGATATGAATATAAAATGGAGATAAAATAAATATAAACTGAGTATAAAAGGTACAAGCTAAGACCAATTTGGGAAACGAATTTTAGCTGCCTCTTGAAAAAGGAATAATTGGGCAATTTTGCTTCCTGTGGGGGATATTATTGGGTCTTCTTTTACTAAGATCTGCAGTATTATTCCTTAACATGAGAGGAATATAAAATAGTTAGATGTGGAAAAGGTATTCGCGACACAACCTACAATATAAACGGCAATTTAAAAAAAAAATCGCAATGGTTGCTACTCGCTGCTTAGCAATTGTTCCTAGATTTAAATAATAATGATTTGATTCAAAACCAATCCTCAAATGTGAAAGAAAGTCACCCTTATTGACAAAGAACATATAACGTAAAGTACAAACATCAGCTTTGATAACGCAAGATTTTCCGAACACGAGGAACTGCTATGGTTTGGAGGCAGGTCTTCTGCATTATTGGTTGCAGTTAAAATGTTTTGCACAATATGGTGAATTGAAATATCTAACCTATGTTAACGTTGCTCTCCAATTGTTGTGATCACTTAAGAAATTTTACGGCATGTGCTTGAGTCTTTCTCAGATGAGTAAATATAATGGTTTGATGGATATTTAGTATTGGCGCCCTATAACTGATTTGACCGACACTAATTGGACGAGTGTGTTATGGCAAGTAAAAATTACTAAAGTCTTACTATTTCGGAGCACCTGTATCACCTGGGTTCACTTTCATTTTAATAGACTCGAGTTCACTTTGCTGATTGTAATTTGGATGTAAGATGTGGTGTTTGTATGTTATGATGATTTTATGTTTACCTAGTGTGTCTTTTCCTTTCGAACTAATTACATTTGTTTGCTCTTTGCTTCTCAGATATTCCAGTGAGACAATGAGAGAAAAGGTTTTACAACTAGTACTTCTAGATGATGGGATTCAGATATGGATATCGATTTTCATTTCTTTAAAAATTAAGAAAGCTCGTAAACGCTTATTTCCTAATTAATTTCATAAATACGAATCATATAAGATACATATTTTTGAAACATGTATGATTAAAGTCAAATATAAACACGGATCCTTTTTCGCTATGATAAACTATTTTCTGCACTGCGTCAACTGAAGAGTATTGTCCCTCGGATATTCATATGTATTGACTTTGGCTAATCTTCATGAAACCCATGAATTTTATTTTTCACTCACTTGTATTGATGAAATCAGCCGTGGATTTCCACCTCATTGAGTATTTATTTTTCTGTAAATGGAAGCTCATATGACAAATCTTTCAAAAAGAATGATATGTCGATTCAGCATGATATTTAAAAATGGGTTAAGTCTCTTTTACTATTAATGTATCATTAGGTTTTGTTTTCCTATGCAAAAAATAACTTGCGAGTTGAGGAGAACTGGTTATTTTGCTTTGATACTTCTCAGTAGTTGTTTATGAACCATCAATATTTTCTTTGTATTTTGGGTACCAACTAACAATCATCAATTTCAGTAAACAAAACGAAAGCATGTTTATCATTGATTCGCATATGGACATTTTCTGTCCATCTGAACACCGCTAGCCATCGGCAGTGTTTATGTTGAAAGTCCATCGACTTCTGACTACTTCATTGTAGGTACGCCAGTTGAAAGCTTTGTTAAACAAGAGGCTCCTAGGAGCCTAACTCGCTCATCTGGTCTTGATGTCGGCACTATAAAGACTTTTGTAGAGCTAAATGACCTGAACATTTAAGCAAGCAACAGCTTTTCTCTATCTGCTAAAGTTTTCATTCTGTAGGCCCAAAACATGAAAAACCGTTATTTAGAGACCATTACCCCTGTAAGAGGTCATCTGAAAACTTCAATTCTATGAAGACTTTTGTAGAGCTAAATGAGCTGAATGTTTAAGCAAGCAACAACTTTTCTCTATCTGCTACATGAATAGTTTTCATTCTTTAGGCCAAAAACAGGAAAAAACGTTATTTTAAGGGCCGTAACCCCAATAAGTGGTCATGTGACAGCTTCAAACCTATGGAGACTTTTGTAGAGCTAAATGAACTGAACATTCAAGAAAGCAACAGCTTTTTTTCTATATGCTATAGGCCAAAAACATGAAAAAACATCATTTTATATTAGGGGTCATAGCCCCTTCAGGGGTCATCCGACAACTTCGATCCTATTAAGAATTTTGTAGCGCTTATTGAGGTGAACACTTAAGCAAGCAACATCTTCTCTCTATCTGCTATAGTTTTCATTGCATACACCAAAAACATGAAAAAACGTTATTTTAGGGGCCATAACCCATAAAAGGGACCATCCGACAACTTTGACCCTATGGAGACTTTTGTAGAGCTAAATGAGCTGAACATTTAAGCAAGCAAAGCTCTTCTCTATCTGCAATAGTTTTCAGAATATAGGGCAAAATCATGAAAAACGCTATTTTTTACCTTAACGGGACTGTAACCCCAATAAGGGGTCATCTGAAAACATTGACCAGATGGAGACTTTTGTAGAGCTTTTGATGCTGAACATCAGGTTTAATCTATCTCTTATACTTTTTGAACTAGAAGCCAAAAACAGTAGTCTGATCCCTCTGTTCTATTTTTAGCCACGGCGGCCATGTTTTTGTACGGCAGTCACCATTTGTACAATTTATTACTAGTCTTTTAAAGGATCAAAGCTACTATAAGTGGTCATCTGACAACTATATGTATAACCAAAATAGATAAATAAATGGATGGTGAAGCCTCATTTAAAAGGTAAAAACTAAATAAGAAATATAAAGAAATAAAACCTTTAAAACAAATAAAACAAGAATGCCCAAATTTTCGGACATAACGTCCTTCTTCAGGGGCTAAAAAGTAAAGAGATGTTCACACATCGACTGGCGTGGACAGAATGACATAAAATTGACTCGAAGAACATCACGTGGTATTTTAATCCTGAAAGAAGCATAGGTGTACCAAAGGGGTAATCAGTATCATAAAACCGTAAAGACAAAGACAAAACCGGCAGACAAAAAATCATCACAACAAAGCAAACCACATAACAACATAAAACACACACACACATAACAACAAAACCGCATTCAGCAACGCGAACTCAAGTCGAAACGAGAGTGAACTCAGGTGCTCCGGAAGAGTAAGCAGTTCCTGCTTGCTATAGCACACCCGTCACGTTGCCAAAGATCGATTAAGTGTTGGTCAAATCCGGAAAGGATGACATTACAAAACTCTATGTCAAACCAACATCTGTGCTCATCTGAGAGATAGAAATCCCGTATTTGTATACAAGCACATGATGTCGTCCGTAAAATTTCTTGAGTGATGACAACAACCTGGGAGCAACGTACCCCTGTGTTAACAATTTGCTTGTCATCCGTGTGGCTCTATCAAGGAAGTGGTTGTACTCCCCACATGCTCTGGAATAGCGAATCAATTGTGATACGTAAACTCCATATGCTGGAGCGGACGGAATGTTGCTACACAGAAAGGGAAAGTTAACTATTGGAAAGTTGAAGTCATCACGTTTGTCATAGAGCTTTGTACAAAGCCTTCCTTGTGTGTCAATTTCGAGAAATAGATCCAGATATGAAGCAGACCTCCTAGAATCTGTAGTGTCCTTTATCTCAAGTTCCTTCGGATATATGAGATGTAAATAGTCACCAAATCGAGGATTGTTTAGTGAAAGGACATCATCAATATAACAAAATGTGAGATTGAAGGATAAAGCAAGTTTGCGGTCCTTTTTTGTCTAGAAGTGATTGTAAGAAGTCCGCTTCATATGAATGAAGAAACAAATCGGCAAGCAATGATGCACAATTTGTGCCTATTGGGATACCTATTGTTTGCTGAAAAACACGTCCACCAAACTGAACAAATATGTTGTCGATTAGAAAGTTGAGCATTTCTATTATATTGATCTTCTGTAAATTTGTTTTTCTTGCTAGACTCTTGGATGACAAAGTAAGTCTTTTTATAACCGACTACCAAATACTTGTACCTGCGTTTTCCGTTCTTTTTGATAAAGCTACGTTTAATCAGCTGTGCCAAACGAGATTTTAGTTGTGAATGTGGAATTGAAGTATATAATGTAGAGAAATCAAACGTTTTAATGCTATTGCATGATGAAAATGACTTAGAATGGAGATTTTCCATCAGTTCTTTAGAATTTTTGAGAATCCACATTTGATTGACGCCATTTCTAGAGTATCAACAATCGAAATACTTTTGAATGCTTGATTTTATTGCCGTCAATATTGATGTTAACAAAACTGAACTTGATGACTAATTTATAAATATTAAGAAAAGGTCTGTCTTTTTACATTCATACCAAAGGGTTGAAAAGTGCCTAAAAAGTTGATTACTCTTTGCTCAAGAAACTGTCTTTGTTTTTAGCCGGTGCATGTTTCAAGGAGAACGGTCACCTGCATATCCTGGACGCCATGGTTTGGCAATGAAAAGTGCTGGCCGACTGGGCAATCGTCGCATTTGAGAACACTTCTCCTGTGTTCAGCAAATCTGTCACCCAGTCGACGATAAGTTTCTCCTACGTGAATTTTAAGGCACTTGGCACAGCGGATGGCGTAAATGACATTTTCGGAGATGCAGGTGTAACCGTTCTTCAACTTGAAGGTGTTGGAGGGGCCAACTATCTCTTCAGTCTCCCAGGTAAAAGGACATGTGACACAGATAGATCGACCACAACCCCTGGTGCCTGAAAAATCAGAGCGAGGACGTCTCTTGGATTTGTCAAATGAACTGGAGACAAGATGTTGCCTCAAACTCTTACTTTTGCGAAAAGCAGTCAGGGGTGGCGAGTCGAACACTGTCGACATGTGTTCGTCCTTCTAGACGATGGACTTGAAATTGCGCAACAGAATGTTCCGTATAACGATGTTATGAGGGTGGTATGTAAGTACCAAAGGTATCAGTCATTCTTGCGTCTTGACCTGGGCTCCAAAGCCTTGGATTGTGTCACCCGGGAAACTGAGTCGATAGCTTTATCCAAAATGTTGTTAGGATATCCCCTTTTGACAAAGAATGATTTATTTTTTATTTATTTATTTATTTATTTATTTATTTATTTATTTATTTATTTATTTATTTATATGTATAACCAAATGGAAATTATAAAAGAGTTTAATGAGCTGAAGGTTTCAGCTAGCATTTGCTTTTCTCTAACTGCAATATAGTTTTAATTCTATAAGCCAATAACATGAAAAAAACTCCATTTTTCACCTCCCCTTTATGGGGTCGTCTGACAACTTCAAACCAATGGATACTTTTGTAAAGCTCAGTCAACTGAAGGTTAAAGCAAGCAACGGCTTTTCTCTATCTGCACTAGTTTATTCTATAGGCCAAAAACATGAAAAAATGCTATTTTTGACCTTCAGAGGGCCATAATTCCCTGTAAGGGATCATCTGACATCTTTGACCCAATGGAGACTTTTGTAAAGCTCAGTGAGCTGAAGGTTAAGCAGCTTTTCTCTATCTGCAATAGTTTTTATTCTATAGGCCAAAAACCATGAAAAAATGCTAATTTTGACCCTTCAAAGGGCCATAACCACTATAAGAGGTTGTCCGAAATTGTGCATAACGTTTGTCTACAATTACGCGGTTTTATGTAACGTCACTGTATGATAACGTCTCTCTATGGCTTTTCGAATATACGCATTGAAACGACACGACGTTTTCTTATTGCTTGAGCCCAAAAACAACCACTATACGATATTGGTGCCGTGACCAGGATTAAATCGATATGGATCCAAAGTTAAAGGCCGTCCGCGCTGGACATAGAGGGAATTTGACGAAAATTTTCCGTAAATTTGAAGAATTAAAGACGAGAGGAGACCCGAACCTCAGAGAACTTTCAATCTTAGTTGATTCAGTGAACAAGAAGAAGGAAACTCTTGAAGGACTTAACGAGAAGATATTGGATTTGACATCGGAAGAAGACGTTGCCCAAGAACTTGACGACCAAGATGAGTATGCCTACGAGTTAGAGTTGAAATTAAGAGAAATGTCAGAGTTACATGACACATACAAAAACGGAAGTCAGCAAACACTCAGAGAAAAACAAGTTCTCAATCCGCATGCTAATAGTTTCACGCCAGATGAACAACAACAAAGCTCGTCTATGAATACATACACGAATTACACATCCGTCAGTCACGCAAATCAGCCAAATATCATATCCGCTAACAGTACGTACGCAAGCAATGCATCACGCAGTTCAAACAGCGATTACCACAAATTGCCCAAGTTGAATTTACCAACCTTTACCGGAAATATGCTAGATTGGCAAGCTTTCTGGGACTCATACGACACCGCCGTCCATTCAAACCCAACATTGAATGAAGTACAAAAATTCAATTACTTGAAGTCACTGTTACAAGACGAGGCATATCGCACAATTACAGGATTCGCTTTAACCCATGCTAATTATGAAAAGGCAATTTCGCTTCTACATGCACGATACGGACAGGAGCACAAGATCGTACAGACCTACATGCAGGAATTGCTCAAAATTCCAGCCCCCGTATACACACTTACGAGTCTCCGTAACTTCTATGACCAAACTGAAACGTATGTCCGTGGACTAGAGTCGTTAGGCCAGACAAATGAATCATACGGATCACTGCTTGTACCTGTTATTTTGAATAAGTTACCACCAGAAGTGTGTCAAAACCTAGCTAGAATCAACAAATCTACAAACTGGACTCTAGATAATCTACGGAACGCAATATACGACGAGGTAAATGTACTAGAAGCAGGCCAGAAACCCGAGAACCTACGAACTGGTGATCATTTAGCGACTGCCGCATTTTTCATGCAGGCGAAACCGAGGCCGAAATCCTCTTATAGAAAATCCGAGAGTAACAGATCTGATCAGAAACGAAATTTGAAACAATGTAGATACTGTGATGACCCGGAACATTTAGCCATGAACTGCACGAAGTACACATGTCCCGATACACGCATGGAAGTTGTCAAGAAAAAGAAACTGTGTTTCAACTGCCTTGGTGACCATAAAATAAGCGATTGTAAATCCACCACCAAATGTAGAAAATGTGATAAACGCCATCACACTAGCCTATGTAAGAAAACAGATGAAACAGAAAAGCCGAAACAAGAGAATATTGTTCTTCACTCATCGTTTACTCAACAGAAAACGTCAACCGTGATGCTGAAAACTGCCGTAGCTAGTGTGAGTTCAGGAGCGTATTCCGCCGACGCCAACATCTTATTAGACGAAGGAGCCCAGCGCTCATTTGTAACAGAAGACTTCGCAACTAAAATCAACTTAAGCACAACGGAAAGAGAAGAGATACATCTTGCCGGATTCGGTGCACAGAATCGAGAGGTGCGACATCTGAAGAAAGCCGAGGTTAATATACTAACTAGTAATGGCGGGAAAATTCCAATAAGCGTTCTTGTGATACCAGAGATTGCTGTTCCGATACAGACTCACGTAAAATCAGCCGTCAACATGAAACACCTTAAAGGGCTCAAATTAGCGCACCCAGTATCAGCTGATGAAACGTTCAAGATAAATTTCTTAATAGGAGCAGACTACTTTTGGCAAATCGTGGGAGACAAAGTTATACGAGGCGACGGACCCACCGCTGTGGAATCCAAGATTGGATATTTGCTGTCTGGACCTGTCAATAGTTCGACCACATGCTCATCTACAGCGTCTTCGGTACTCAACGTACTAGTTGCCCATAAGATGGAGGATAGCAATCTTGAAAGGTACTGGGAATTAGAGTCCCTAGGAGTGAAAAACGAAACGGAAACGGAGAAAACCGAGCGAGATATGTACCAGGAGATCTAAGAAAAGTCATGCATATTCTACGAGGATAATAGATATGTTGCAAAACTACCGTGGAAAACCGACCACCCAACACTTCCTACAAATAAATCTATTGCATTACGCAGGACCGAAAGCGTAATCAGGAGGCTAAGCAAGGAGCCACATCTTTTGCGCAAGTACGGAGAGATACTTCAAGAGCAACTGAATCGAGGATTCATAGAACGAGTGGATGAAAATGTCAACGAAAAACCTACAAAACTCCACTACATTCCCCACCATCCCGTTAAGAAGGACTCGACAACTACACCCATTAGAATTGTGTATGACTGTAGCTGCAAGCAAACTCCGGAAACAGCCAGCCTTAATGATTGCCTACAAGATGTTCCGCCACAGCTTAACGATATCACGTCAATACTTATGAGATTTCGTATGCACAGGTATGGTATTACTACCGACATCGAAAAAGCGTTTCTGAACGTTGGACTGGATAAAGAGGACCGGGACGCAACACGTTTCTTCTGGCTAGATAATCCAGTGGACCCGAGCAGTCAAATGTCAACTTATCGTTTTCGAGCAGTCTTATTTGGCGCCACGTGCTCACCCTTCATACTCAATGCCGTACTGTCAAAACATCTCAAGGAAAACCGTTCCAAAGTTACAGACCGTGTTTTAGAAGACTTGTATGTGGACAACATCATATCTAGTTTCGAAACCGAAATTGAAGTATGCAACTACTTTTCTGAAACGCGAAGTCTTTTCGCAAATGGAGGGTTTAATTTACGATCATGGGGATCAAATAGTGAAGTACTGATGGATTTAGCGAAATCACAAAATGTACAGGACAAGAACACTACGATTAAAACGTTAGGATTAATGTGGAACACGGAAAATGACACACTTGGATTTTCGCCGATAACGAACTGTTCAGAGGAGTATCTTACAAAGAGAGAAGTATTAAGTGAATCGTCAAAAATATATGATCCACTGGGGATCATCGGTCCAGTAACTGTAAGGAGCAAAATGTTCGTACAAACATTATGGCAGCAAACAATGGAATGGGATACACCATTAAATGAAGAAGCAACTAAAGAATGGATGGAAATCAGAAACGACATAAAAGAAGCATCGGAAATCAAGTTTCCACGACAAGTATTAACACAAAGTCAAGAGAGAACAACAGTACATGTATTTGTTGATGCTAGCACTAAGGCTTATGGGGCATGCGCCTATTTGGTATCCAATACTCAAAGTAGTTTATTGATGGCTCGTAACAGAGTGGCACCGCTCAAAACACAGACGATACCGAGGCTGGAACTCATGGCTGCTGTATTGGGAAGCAGACTATTGAACCATGTTACGAGCACTATAAAAGTATCAAACGCTATGCTATGGAGCGACAGCCAGATCGTGTTAAGCTGGTTGAAATCGGACAAAGCGTTGAAACCGTTCATCGCTAACCGTGTAACGGAGATTAAACGACTCACTGACGAATGGGATTGGAAATATTGCCCGACCGAATCAAATCCGGCCGATATGTTGACTAGAGGAGTGAGCGCCGACAAACTTAAAGATAGTAACCTATGGAACAAAGGACCCGAATGGCTACCTTGTCGAACGGATTGGCCAGTATGGAACGATAATAAACTATCGGAATCAACGATACTTGCAACTTTGTCAGATGATAAAGGATACAATGATGAAGTAACGAACGACGAAATCGATGTTGGAGTACACAAAATAATTGATCCTAGGAGATTCAATTCGTTTAAGAAACTTTTACGTGTAACAGCATATGTGCAGCTATTCATTGACGTATGTAGAAACCGAAAAACGAGTACAACCGTTTTAACTCCAGAAGCAATAAAGAAGGCCGCTAAAACATGGATCCGGAATACTCAGAGAAGGTGGTATCAGGACGTTATCCGAACTTTGAAAGCAGGATCGAAACGTAACTGCTTAGTCAAACAACTAAAGCTATACTTAGACAACGAGGATATGATAAGATGTGAAGGCCGTATACACAATGCACATGTAGACATCGCTGCAAAGTTTCCTTTACTACTACCGAAAAAGGACAAACTAACTCAGCTCATAGTTATGGACGCACATTCTTGTCACTTACATGCGGGATTGTCAAGTACCGTCACATTTTTACGTCAGGAATACTGGATTCCATCGATTAGACAAGTTGTAAAAAGTCAGCTAAACAAGTGCGTCAAATGCAAGAAGGTCACAGGACACTCGTACAAAACTGGAGATGCGCCACCGCTACCACACGATCGACTAGATGATTCGGTTCCGTTTGCCGTCACAGGAATAGACTTTACCGGCGCATTGAATGTAAGATCAGCAGACGGGAGTATCTCAAAGGCATATATTTGTCTTTTTACGTGCGCTAGTACTCGAGCTCTGCATTTGGAGGTTGTCACGGATCTTACAGAGGAGAAATTTATATTAGCCTTCAGAAGATTTGTTAGCAGGAGATCGATTCCTAAAACCGTGATTTCAGACAATGGGACCACGTTTGTATCTGCGTCTGGTCAGATAAAGATTCTTTCCAAATCAACATCAATTCAGGAACAAATGAACAATTACGGAATCGTGTGGAAATTTATTCCCAAAAGAGCCCCATGGTTTGGAGGGTTTTGGGAAAGGATGGTAGGATTAACGAAGAACTGTGTCAAAAAGATCTTAGGACGTTCACTTATCACGCTAGAAACTCTACAAACGATAGTGACAGAAGTAGAAACTATACTCAACGATAGACCGCTGACATATATATCGTCAGACCCACTAGACGATCCGTTAACGCCATCAAAACTATTATATGGAAGACGAATTTCATCACTTCCATATCCCGGAGAAGACAGAGACATTCCGATCGACCCTAGCCACAATTCTTTAAACAAGATGTGTCAACAGAAATCGGAACTTTTGAAACAATTTTGGTATAAGTGGAAGCATGAGTACCTTACATCCCTTAGAGAATACCAACGAAACACAGGAGGAAGCATCACTACGATCCGTAAAGGTGATGTCGTACAAGTTCATGAAGACGCACCGAGGAATAAATGGACATTAGCGATCGTGGAGGAGCTCAACGTCGGAGGAGATGGTGTAACAAGATCCGCTGTTATTCGTACGAGGAACGGATTCACCACGAGGCCAGTCACTAAATTGTATCCACTAGAGATCAACACCGAGGACGACCGAACAGACTCGACGAATTCTGATGATGTCTATAAACGAACACCACGGAGAGCGAAGGACGATGCTATTCAGAGGATCAAACAATGGACTGATGTTAATAAGTGATCAGAGACTTTTAATCGTGTTAGAGACTTTTTAAGATATTTTATATGTGGAATCAACGAGATTCATGAGAACTTTTAAATATTTTTAGTCTATAAAGTGAGATTCAAGTTTTAATTATTTCATTGACGTTAAAGTTTTCTTTCAGTTTCCTATTATATAGTTCGTTCATAATGTAACTTTATTGTAAATTTCTCTTTTGCGCGGCCGGGAGAATGTCCGAAATTGTGCATAACGTTTGTCTACAATTACGCGGTTTTATGTAACGTCACTGTATGATAACTTCTCTCTATGGCTTTTCGAATATACGCATTGAAACGACACGACGTTTTCTTATTGCTTGAGCCCAAAAACAACCACTATACGATAGAGGTCATCTGACATCTTCGACCCAATGGAGACTTTTTTAGAGCTCAATGAGCTGAAGATTTAACCAAGCAACAGTTTTTCTCTATCTGCAAAAGTTTTCATTCTATAGGCCAAAAAAATAAAAAACGCTATTTTTCACCTTCAAAGGGTCATAACCCCTATAAGGGTCATCTGACAACTTCGATCAAATGGAGACTTTGATGCTGAAGATGGAAGGTTGCATCAGATTTTCTCTATCTCTTATACTTTTTGCTTTAAAAGCCAAAAACTGTGGTCTGCCCCTCCTGTTCTATTTTTAGTAACAGCAGCCATATTGTTTTTGGTCAACAGTCACCATTTGTGCAATTTTTGTGGAGGACATTCCATAGATGAAGTGTGCAAAGTTTCAAAGCAATCCCTTCAGTAGTTTCAGAGGGGAAGATTTTTACAGAAAAGTTAACGACGACGACGGACGCCAAGTGATAAAAACGGGACACGGGGAACTGTCATAATATTTGATAATAGTATAATGATTCCTTTTTCCAATTATTATATATAAGCCTGTAATTTTTGCAATTATGGATTGATAAGAGAAATTACTATGATAACGTTGATAAGTAAAATAAAAACCGCTTACAATGCATAAAAAACTGTCGGACCTGGACCTATACTAATTTCAATAGTATATTCATGTTCAGTGGAATGATATAAAACAGACAAAGGAGAATAAAACGTTAGTGTTTATCTGAACACAACAATAAAACATTACATTAATTGACTACTTTCCATATCTCTTCAGGGAAATTTATTTTTCTTATTTGTTTGTTCATTATTGCAAGATCTACTGCCTTAGAAAAAAAAGCTATAGATTATTATCACTGATAGTTTAAAAACCAATACGACAAAAAACGCAGAAATTCTAATCTAGTTGTCAACAAAACAAATATTAAAGTGTATTTGAAATAAAACACCATTTAAAATTTATTAAAAGGACTGCATCAATTGACCTTTCTATGTATGAATTATACAAAAATAAAGGGTAGAGGGCAAGGCTTTAATTGTTGGTCAGCATCACTATCTACATACCGAGCAAAACAATCATTAGACCAATAACCTAACAACTTCAATTGGATATCTGAAAGGCCAACTTTGTTCCTCCAAGTTGCTACTCCCCTGCGAAAAGAGTGACCAACGAAAATAGACGGATCATAGTCTTATCAAAGCAAGTATCAAAGTGTATTTAAAATAAACCACTAAAATTTATTTACTGGACTGCGTCAACAAAAATTGCAACAGGATATTAGTCCATCAGCCAGGTCCGGAAAAAAATAATTTGAGTGGATACCCCTGTAGACCGATTTTTTATTGCAGAAATCAAAAGACAAACATGTGAACTTTATTTTGCATTTTGTTATACTTTGCAAAAAGATGCGGAAACTGGTATAACAGAGGCCCCTTTAGGGGTACCATAAACTGTCAAAAAATTTCAACCATTATACTAAGTCTACTACAATATTATTGAAAAGAAAACTTTTAACATATTAAATGTTGTCCAGACAACCAACGACAGACAAAAGTTTGTGAAAATTTTCACTCAAAGAGGTCTTAAAGGGAGATAATACAAGAAATGACTAAAATGAGCTTTTTTTCATTTTCTTTTTTCATTTCCTAAAAAAATAGGATAGTTAGGTGGAATATTTTGTGGAAAGAATCTACCTACAACATAACAAATTAAATAAAACAATTCCATTAAAATATTTGTGGTACCGGTTGAAAAGTTTCGGTATTTATGAATGTAGCCCCAGTCGCCTGAAATCTATATTTTTTTTCATGTGTAAATACAAATGATCAACATAATGTGTTTCATTATATATTTTTTTCAATTTTAGTTTATATATTTGACCTTTTTGAAACTATAGTATCAGAATATAAGAACTTTAGTCTTAATTGTCGTTTAAAAGTTGCCATAATTACACGTACATGTGCATTTTGGATCATTTTGCAAGGCAGCATACAACATGTATACAATAATGGCGCTGCATGTTTGACCGTTTGTTGCACTTAGTTACAAAAGGGATACAAAGTAACTGTTATCGAGGAAATATGCCAGCCAATTAATAAAATTCTATATGGATCTTTTTTTCAATTTATTTGACGCTTTGTTATGATTGTTTTGCCTTTTGATATTACTACTAGTATATTTGTAAATACTTTGAAGATCGATATTTAGCTTCTTCATTGTTGGCAGTTGTTTCCTGTACCGTCTTCTAAAGAATCTAGATTTTAACGAAATTCAAAGCAATAAGCGTACTTCTAAAACAACAAAAAAGGAACTCTCATTACAATCGTAACTAAATATATTTTGAAAAACAGGCCTTTTTATTGTGAACTTTTTTATGCTGCTGAGCAATGTCGTAGAGTTTGGTCAATTTTTCCCAGAAAAAAGTTAACTAAACGAAGTTGAAATCACCAAACCATTGAAGTTAGTGATTGTGCTAACCGACGAATGAATTGAAAGAAGCAAACAGGCACAAATAGGGCATTCGAGTGTCAAAAGTCCGAAAGGGCAACAAAAAAACGGTAAACATGAACAAGAACAGCACGAAGAAACACATAACACAAAATCAACCGAACGGAAATCAACAACGCCAACTCAAGTCGTAACAAGAGTTAACTCGGGTGCTCCAGAAGAGTAAGCGGTTTTTGGCTGCTATAGCACATCCGTCGTGTTGCTAATTTTCAATTCTGTGTGTCAAATCTGGTAAAGAAAGACAAAACAAATTTCTAAGACAAACCAACATCTGCACTCATTTGAGAGATTGTCTACGAGTGCACGGTGTCTACCGTACAATTTCTTGAGTGAAGACAGCAACCGTGGAGCAATATAACCCTGTGTTAGCCTTTTCTGTGTCAAACGTGACGCTCTGCCAAGGAATCGATGTAATTGCCACAAGCTCTGGAGTAACGAATCAACTGTGATACGAACACTTCATAAGCCGGAGCGGACGGAATGTTGCTACACAAAAAGGGAAAGTTGAAGTCATCACGTTTGTCATAGAGCTTTGTTGAAGTATTCTTTGAGAGTCAATTACGAGATGTAAATCTAAATATGAAGCAGACTTCCTAGAATCCATTGTGTCCCTTATCTCAGGTTCCTGGGGATATATGAGGTGGAGAAAGTCACCAAATAGAGAATTGTTCAGTGAAAGGACATTATCAATACTTGTATAACGGAACGTGAGATAAAAAGAGATAGCTACATGTAATCTAGTTCTCCACGAGTACAATATGTCCCGTCTTATACTTCATGCAAAATTTCTAAAAAAATCAAAGAAAACTACTTGTCCTGATTTTGTGTTAAAATGCGAATACTGTAATCTTACAATTTGTGTGGTTTTTAACTTTTAACAGTGTTTCCCATTTTTCATGAAATTACATAAAAAAGGAATAATGGTTCACTAATGATATAAGTTTCTGTAGACCTAAAATACTTGTATTCTTTGTGTGTCGCCAGTAACATTAGACAGAAGCGACATACATATGCTCACTTTTTGATTGTTCGTCTTCTTAAATCGAGCGTCGCTCTGCAAAGTTATTAAGTATTCCGTCTCAATTTTTATGTAACTTAACTCTATATTTCTTAATAGAGTTAAGGAATTACTCAACTACTTCCTGTTAACAGAATACTTTATAGACAAAAATACAAAATTCTGACATCGTTTGGGACAAAGTAACTGAGCAAACGGATACAAACTTTCTATGGGAACAGACACTTCAAGGTTAAGAGCATATGCTGGTACATGAAGATCAACGTGCCCTTTGCAATAGAAAAAGCTTCAGCACCATTTTCTATTCATTTACAGCTGACCAGTACCAGTATTGCCTGAGGAACTTTGGTGTGCTTTTGATTCTTAACAACAGCAATCGTCCGAAAAATCCTAATTGTTCGTCTGTGTATGTGGCGGAGTCTTTGGGAATGTTTAGGAATGAGATGACATTGCTGTTAAATCTTTAAAACGGAATGCAGTATTGTAAAAATCCATCATCAATGAGGACTTCTTGTCTTCTAGTACTCTTTTTTATGAGACAGACCATTACCACGAAAAGAGGGGGTGGGTTTGTTCCGATCAGACAATTATTTTTTTCATAAAGGTGTCTCGAGACAAATTTTTGTTTTCATTATTAGCATTATTCTATATGGCAGAAATCCTTCTTCAAAATATTTTATCCTCTGTTACTTAAATATTTTTCATCAAAATTCAGATTCGAAATATTATTTAAGGAAAACACCAACCCCCTCATCCATTCTTTGATTTCATAACAATAGAATTGGAAAAAAAACTAAATTTACAAAACGACATCGTTTCATTATTTTAAGGCGACAGCTCGATATAAATTGTCGCCAGAAATAAAGAATAGATAAGTTATAAGTTAAAAGTAATGTAAATATTTCATATAAGTATAAATAAAGTCAAACGCACCTGACCTAAAGTAAAGTCTAACAGACCAAAAACAAGAAAACGTGATTAATTGGTTATAACTTTGTTTTCAATAATGTAAAAAACCACCTTTACTGTAATATATCTTCTTTTATGTTGGTTTTAAAAAAAATACCATAGAAATGACTTAAAATCATACAAAATATTGATTCTAAAAATAGAAAAAGTGACCTTCACATTTTATAATTTAAAAAATAAAACCATATCGGTCAAACCATTACAATCCGCACATGGACATTAACAATGGATTTTTCTGTAAAACACTGTTTTTATCAAATCCTGGTGGTTTTAATATTTTTAATTGTAACCATTGTAATTAGGTGAATCTTGTTGAGTAAATTTTACCTGTGATACGTGCGAAGTCATAGGAAGACATTCGCAAATTGTAAAAATAGGGAAATTTTGAACGTAATAATTAGCAATTTTAAATCTAAAAAATATCTTTTTTAGACATTGTTATGATGCAAATTCTTTTCCTAAGTCAATAATCACTATGCATACTATAGATGTATTAAACAGTAATTTAAGTTTTCAAACCCATGTTCAATTTATTGAAAATAAATGAATGACTACTTTTCAATTGCTCACCAGAGGGTCCAGAAAAATGATTTTTACGCTATTTTCAGCATATTTTATACAAGTATAACATTTGGAATTATGAAGCTTAGATGTAATACTAAATTTTTGTACCATAAAAATTCGGTCTAAGGGGGTATCCACTCAACTTTTAAATATGACGTCTTTTCAGAGTTGGCTGATGGACTATATCAAGAATTGGGTCTTTCGTTGATGATTTAGGGATTGGTTTTGATACTTTTGTATTGTATTATAAGTCTTGGGCCAATGCAAGACGGTAAGCAGTGACCTATGGTCATGTTGAAGACTGCTTGCTGTTTTCCGTTGTGATTTTTTGAATTGCTGTTTGTTTATGTTTGTTGTGTCGCGTACACTTATTCCACATCTCAATATCGTCTATATGGTGCTTCCTCGTTGTTGTCGTTTTCAAGAAGTTTTACGGAAGACGTGTGCCTGTACACAAATAGAGACTTCTATCTCTCAGATGCGCACAGATGTTGGCTGTATATAGAGGTTAATTATCCTTGTCCTTTACCAAAATTTGACCTAGACTAAGTTGTTTGTTGGCAACGTGACAGATGAGCTATAGCAAGCAGGATTTGCATTCTCTATATGATAAGTTTCACTCTCGTTTCGACTTCAGTTCACGCTGTTGATTGTTGTACACAAGTAGTTGTTATTAGCTGTCTTGTAAAAAATATTTCTCTATTATGTTAATTCAGTTATTTTCCGGATTTGGTAATTCGGAGTTCCCCAGCAGTTTGATTGTTAGTAATTGCTCTAATCTCAAGAAGTCTGAATGGGAGAATAAGAAAGGGTTCATAACATAAATATGAATTGATAGTGAAGTGAAAAGTGTAAAGGGAACACAAGATCAATGCGAGTAAAGAGTTTTGACTACCAATGTTCCCTACTGGACCTAATCATATCGAAACCTGACTACAGACAACATTTTACAACTATGCTTTGTTCGGTTTTCCGTATATTGGCCAGGCGATCCTTTGAATTTTTACAACCATGTATCATGGTGACAATGATCTACAGATATTCTCACCAGTACATCCGGCATGGGACTTCAGAATTTAGACTTAACTTAGAAATATTTTCGGATTTAAAAAAAGGAACTACAACTTTTAAAAAACGTCGGCCCGCTGCATGTCTACTGTTAACATCTCGTTCTCCTTAGTGGCACAACTGATATTCACATGTTCTGTGAGCTTAATCAGCGAAATCTTACCGAACCTTACATGCAAGGTTTTGTGTAAAAAAATAGATGACGAATCTCGATTCGCGGGAAACTATCGAACCCTGTGTATGATTGAAATATTAAATCTTAAACAGAGACAATTGTCTGAATCGATGAACACTATACGTAAACAAAACAGCACTTACAAAAATGTCAAAAAAGCAGTGATACAGACCATCTTACCATAACCAGTATTGATTGGGCAAACTAATATTGCTCTACAATTACCTGGAGACCGACAATTCTATATAGATTATGCATTAAATGGAGAAGATTGCCAACTACTATCAAATTACCCTGCTCTTTAATTGATATGTTGGTACATAAAGACATTTTTCTCTTTTGGGTAAAACATATAATAGAAAGAAGAAAAAAAATACAACCAAGTATCAATCAAACATAGAAATACATCTAAAAAATAAAAGACAACTAAGATCATTATTTTACTGAATTTTCATTCCTCTTCTCTAGTCTTAATAAACCTAAGCATAAGCTGAAAGGTATAATTGCCTTTGAAGCGTTTGAGTCGCTCTCCTGATTTATCACGAATGCTCTCCTGATTTATCACGAATGCTGTGTTATCATATCATTTGAACTTTCAGGTAAAGAAATTTAGCAGTTTTCGATAATGCGTTTTATAAGAAACAATCAACCCATATGGAAAACGGCAAGCAGTCTTTAACTCGGCCAGTGGTCAATGTTAGCCGTCCAGCAATTAACTCAATTTTCAAAAATGTTATTCTTCATTTAAAACTAATCCAAAAATTATCACCACAACTGGACATAGAATAGCTGACAAGAACAGTCAAAAGCTTTGACTAAGATTTCCGGCTTAGACAGACCTTATATAAAATATCGCTGGGTAAAACTAGTTTTCTGGGACAAAACTTCTCCCATATCTATGATTTCTAACATAGAACATAAATAACATTCGGTAAAGAGTTCAATATAACCAGAAATGTTATAAACCTTATAAGACAAGAAGAGAACAAATATAGCCGAGATAAAAGAGGAACTAGCTGTCTAGAAAACATTCCCTGGTCTAGAAGCGATTTTTAAGTGTCTTTGAGTTATGTCATGTTATATTACAACTGTCTAATAGCATTTTTGTTTCATTTAAAACTGTTGTGATATTTTCCCCCGCTGCAATAGAAATGCCGGATGTGTGCGTCTGTCCGTCACACTTTTTTCGTAACATATTTCTCAGTTACTATTAATCCTAGTCTTTCGATATTGAATTGATATGCAGCCTCAGGTAGGGGTCACATATAGTGGGATGCGTTTTCAGGTCTTTCGCTTATCTACTTCCTGTTAAACTTCTGTTGACTTCTTTGAAATGGTCAAAAATGATTTTTTTTTCGTAACAGATTTCTGAGCTACTATTAATCCTAAGCGTTAAATATTTGGTATGCAACTTACAGGTAGGGGTTCCATATGTTGGGATGCTTTTCCAGATCTGTCGCTTATTTACTTCCTGATGAGCGAGCGGATTTTTTATGCTCGGCGGGGGACTCAGGAATTCCGTTCTTGTTAAGTTTTGTTTTATTTATGCATTTTTTTCAATACCTCGTGAAAGCTCTGGTCAATCAAAGATGTCACCCTATGTCTACACTATTTAAGCAACGTATATATACATTGTACAAACTGTTAAGAAAAAAGGTTTTTTTTTATCTTTTTTTCTCATTTCTTTAAAACTTATGCTTGTTAACTGCTGCTTTTCTTCCAAGCTGTGCGAAACCAGGGGAATGAAAGCTGAACATGACAAGAAGTTGAAGTAGGATAGGGGACACAAGCCAAATCCGGAAAACGAATTTAAACTGTAACTAAAAAAAGAAATGATGGGTAAGATTGGACAGATTAGTTTAGCCTACTGCAAGCCTAGGTATCTTTCTGGATTTTCTCCAAATGAAATTTTGCAGTATTGTTCTTTTACGTGCAAAGGAAGTGGTATGTGTATCCCACACGGTACATGACAACAATTCCGTAGTATAGCCTGACGACTCGACATGAAAGATGACAGGGTTATCCTCATTTGATCAACTATCCGGCGGACATCTCAGTTGCCCTGTAGGCAAGTCCTCAGACCCCGGGGTTACTCTCCTATATATTGCATACCTATGTGCGGATGAGGTTGTCGAACCGGAACATGTTCGTGACTTCAAAAACATACAAAACCATACCCTGTCACAGATATTAAGCAGTCAAATGAAGTCATTGTCATACTATTTCAACGATGTTAAGTATGTTTTATCCTATTCAACTAAAAGTAGGGAAAATATTAACAATTTTGGGGGGATTTAATTGTTCTATTATGAAAATGGCAGGCTGAATTACCTATGATGAACATCTAAAAGTCAATTTATAAACCCACTCTTTACAGACATGAAAAATGACTAGAAACCAGTGAAAAACAGACCCTGCTTTGTGACACATATGTATGACCAATTACAATGGGAGTTACAACCCGCCTAGGCTCAGACCATTCGGGTACTGGGTGCTTTTAGTAGACTAAGCCTAGTGTTAAATTGGGCCTATAAGGGACCTTCAATTCAAGAATTGTGTCTTTGAAATAACTTAGCTCCATATCCGTAGCTCTTTTATTCTTGAATGAAATTTTGCTGATTTTGCGGACTAGTAAATTTAAATTAACTACATAATATAAGATACGAAGCCGCATTTAAGAATCAGCGACAGTTGGCCATTTTTTATAGCAAAATAGAATACATTTTCCGCCAACTTTTCCTTTTTGCTTTAATATCACATTTCGTTATATTGAGGATGTCCTTTCTCAAAACAATCCTCGATTTGGTGACTATTCACATCTCATATATCCCAAGAAACTTAAAATTAAGGACACTACTACACAGATTCTTGAAGGTCCGCTTTACATTTGGATTTATTTCTCGAAATCGACACACTAGGAAGGCTTTGTACAAAGCTCTATGATGGCAAACGTGATGACTTCAACTTTCCTGTGGTCAACTTTCGCTTTCTGTGTAGCAACATTCCTTCCGCTCCAGCATATGGAGTTTATGTATCACAATCCATTCGTTATTCCAGAGCTTGTTGGGAGTATTTCGACTTCCTTGATAGAGCAACATGGCTGACAAGCAAATTGTTAAGACAGGGGAACGATACTCCAATGTTGTTGTCATCACGCAAGAAATTTTACAGAAGACATCATGTGCTTGTAGACTAATACAGGGTTTCACTCATTAACAGATATGGGATTTTTATCTTTCAGATGAGTGCAGATGTTGGTTTGTTATAGGCTTTTATTTTGTCTTCCTTTACCGGATTTGACATACTGAACTGGAAATCGATTGCTCACGGATGTGTTATAGCAGACAAGAACCGCTTACTCTTCCGGAGCACCTGACTTCACTCTTGGTACGACTTGAGTTGCGCTATTGGTTTCTGTTCGGTTGGTTTTGTGTTTTGTGTTTCCTCGTGCTGTTCTTGTTCATGTTTACCGGTTTTGTCGTTTGCTTTTCGGACTTTTGACACTCGAATGCCCTTGCTTCTTTCTATCTCTCAGATGAGCGCAGATTTTGGATTGAAAAAGAGTTTTTTAATGTCACCCTTTCCGAATTTTACCAACACTAAATCGATACTAGTATTTGGCAACGTGACGAGTGTGCTATATATAGCGAGCAGGAGCTGATTACTCTTCCGGAGCACCTGATTTCACTCTTGTTTCTTTCAACTTGAGTTCACGTTGCTTATAGCGGTTTAGTTGTTCTATGTGTTTTTGTTTGTTGTGTTGTTTGTTTCGTGGAAATGATTTTTTGTCTACCGATTTTGTTTTTGTCTTTTCGGAATAATGTTGTTTGATTGCCCCTTTGGTACACCTTTGCTTAAGCTTCTTTAATGAAGCAAGGGACTTTGTGTTTTTGTTTCCAATAATAAACAAGACGTCCGCTCACCTCGTTTCAATGACTTAATGTAACAATATTTCACTTTGCCAACACCCCATCATGACAATGAAACCATTGGAAAGCTCTATTAAAGAAGCAGATCTCGATTAACTAAAAATTTAAGCAACCAAAACCTTTTCTCTGTCTACTATAGTTCACAATCTATAAGGCTATAACACTGTTTTTGGTGTTTTAAGGGGCCATAATCCCTACAAGGAGTCATTTCAAATTTTTTACCTAATGGACAATTTTGTAGATCTCAATTAGTTGACCATTTAAGCAAGCAAACCCTTTTCTTTTATCTTCTATAGTTCTTAAGCCAGCAAATCCTGTTCTTTACCTTTTATAGTTCACAATCTGCAAGGCTAAATCATTGTTTTTGGCGTTTAATGGGTCGTAACTCCTACAAGGGGTCATCTGACATTTTCGACATAATGGACAATTTTGTTGAACTTAATTAGCTGAACAATATGCAATTCAAATTACTTCAATATCTTATATAGTTCTTGAGATATAAGACAAATTAGTGCAAAAAGCAGAAAAAATAAGAAAAGAGGAATAACTCTCACACAGTTTTTTGGAATTTCTTCAAAATTTGGGAGTAGGTAGATCTTGACGTGCTTATCACTTTTATCCTGGCTAGAATTTTGATATCGGTCATCGTTTTTTTTACGTTATTTGCAAACAAATGACTGTTTTAGCCCCTGTTTTTTTTTTGTTTTTTTTTTTTTTGCAACGGCGGCCATGTTTTTATCTGATCAATTCAAAATGATGATCTTTTGTAGCCAACATATCATAAATCATTCCTACCAAGTTTCAGCCACAATGGTTGAGTAGTTTTAGAGAGGAAATTGTTTGAAATTGTTTACAGACGACGGAGGACGGACGACGACGGACGCATAGTGATGGCATAAGCTCACATGGCCATCGGCCAGGTGAGCTAAAGAAAATACATAACTGGATTCCAATGGGTGTTCTACCACAAGAAAGAAACTCAAACTTTCATTGGAAGGTTTTAAATACGCACAATTAAGGAGGGTATTCGACAATAATAAAATAAAGCACAAAAATGGCAGTTAATCAAAATGCCATAGTAAATTGCCTTCTATTGGCGACAACTTATACTAAAATATACCATACGTGAGATTTTCCATATAGCAAAACGTATTCAGTTAAGTTTGTGAACAATTGAATTGTTATGGTACTTGAATATTACATTAAACTACTGTCAGAAGCTCTTTTGATATGATGTTTCTGGTGATTCTAGTAATCGAGATGTGCCTTGGTGGTTTTATGTTCTTTTGTGCGTGTTTATAAAACACGTTGTCAAAATAGATGACTGTTAATTACCCTACTTATTAAGTATGGTCATAAAACTGGTCCATCGTTTATTGGTATAGAGCATTGTGTACCATTGTTACATTTAAAGCTACTTTTGGTATCTTTGTAACAGCTCAAGACTTGCATAATTAATAGAAAACAACAATAAAAGTCAGAAAAGCCTATCCCAATTGTACCTATAAAACACTGTTATGAGATATGAAAGGTCAAATGTATATATATATAGTTATTCTTAGTACTTTACCTTCTGAATTCACCATTGTACATGTAGCATGGGAATATATAATGATAATTTTATATGAAAATAATAAGTAGATCAAGACATGCTCCATGAACATTTCAATAAATACGTCAGCATTGTGGCATATTGACGCTACTGTAAAATGTTTTTTTTTTTATATATATAAAACGGAGTCGATATTTTTTGTACATTTGAGCAGATATGAGTTAGCGATCAGCAACGCGCAAAACATTATATTCACGTCATTCTTCTCCTAAAAGATTCCCAAAACGAAAGTTTGCTAGTATCCACTGTCTTTCTGATGCGTAGTTCAGTACTGTGCCAAATTCAAGACTTTCATTCGCAGTAACCCGATCAGAAGAAACTGATGTGAAAACAGTAGAATATACATAATAATAACGTAGGCAGTTATTGCACCAGGCAGATGAACATGAAAAGGGTGAAAAAATGAACCTGAAATGATGATGAAGTGGAGGAAAGGGGAACACACGAGTTTTGACTGCCACTTTTAAAAGGAGGGATTTAAAATAGTTTTTATACAGTATAAGCACACACTACATGTGTTTTTGCGTTGTTTAAACAACGACGATTTGCTACAGGTCGCTGGAAAGGCGAGCCCTTAAAGCTTCAAAATCGACGTTTTGTCAATTAAAACCACTTGTAGTTTCTGTTGAACTTTCTCGGTGTTATAATATTGTGTCGTTGTGGTCTTTGTTTTGTTGTTGATGTCTGTTTTGTTTTTATTCGTTTGTTTGTTTGTTTGTTTTTGTTTTTTTTTTTCTTTTTTATCAAAAGTTTGATCCTTCTTTATTAGAGTTTTATATCGTAAGACTATTGGAAAACATAATAAAAAATCAGAAAACATTACTACAATATTTTATTTGTGTTGGCTTTTCATTAAATCATTAAAACATAAGCGCCTTCTGAATCTCATTTTTGTATATTTTAATATGCAATCCATATGTGCTCTAGAATACTTTTGTTTGTGTTTTTGAAAGGATTTTCATAGAAGACATTTATAGAATTAAAGAAATGCTATTTACGCTTATGTAAAATCAATAAATCAAAAACAAAAGATGGCATTAACTTTCCATATATTGGCAATGTAGTGCACTGATGTATTTGCATTTTCTTTGTGCTTTGTTTTAGCAAAATTTTATAACACGACTGAAGCTATTTATCTTCCAACAGAATTTTAAAAAGGATTTATAATTACACTCTTATGTATTTTATATCAGTTTATTGTTCTGGTCTGTTAAGCAGGACAAATAATTTCAAAGGAACCCGTATACAGATAGTTTTCAAAAATGTTGACTACTTTCTTCTTCTCTATAGGATGTAAAAACTAATATGCAATTCCTAGGACAGTTTGATTGGCCTTTGGGTTTTGTCAGCACAAGGGATGAAGCATATGTAAAAAGATAGCATGCAATGATGATGAAGTGAGAAGTGAAATGTATAGACAAATATACGGATTACCACCATTAGAAAATGAGAAATGGGTCAGGACGGGTAAATTAGCCTACTGCTTGAAATTCTAAGTGTCGTTCTCTTCACGAAACCTGCAGATGTATCCTTATATGTGCAAAAATATATAATTTTTCCCACAATTTACACCACTATAATGCCTGATGACCCTGGCATGCAAGATTACACGGTTACCACCATTCAACTATTAGGGTACACATTCAAGTTTTCTTTGGATAAAGCGCTCCGACCTGTCATTATTCCTTTTACTGTCTAACTTGCAAAAGCGATTTACAACTTAAAATCCGCAGGGGGCAGCACTGCATCAGACTACATGTTATAACACCAATGTCCTTAGTTCGATCCCCGTCGGGAATGAAAATTGCATGGACTATAATTTTCCGACTCACCCTTGACACCCATGCATGTCTAGAATGAACTAAGAAATAATGCTAGGCATGTAGAAGGGATGAAAAACGGTTGTCACATCTATGGGAAGAGTATTGTACCGCGTTTAAACCCTTTTAAGATGGCTCGGGGCTATTAGAATTCTACTACAAATATTTGATCAAATTAGAAGGAATTTGGATACAAAAAATGACATTTCAATCATTTTTAGCTCACCTGGACTGAGCTATTACCATCACTTGGCGTCCGTCGTCGTCGTCGTTTGTTGTCTGTCGTCCGTTAACAATTTTTCAAAAATCTTCTCCTCTGAAACTGCTGATTAGAATTTAATGAAACTTGGTGTGAATGATCCTTAGGGTGTCCTGCACCAAACTTGTGTTTCAATTTTTGATTTCGTCAAAAACATGACTGCCGTAACTAAAAATAGACCAATGGGGTCAGACTACTGTCTTTGGCCTGTAAATTAAAAATTATAAGAGATAGATGAAATCTGATGCCACCTTACTGCTTCAGCATCAAAAGTTCTACAAAAGTCTCCATTTTGTCGAAGTTGTCAGATGATCCCTTATAGGGGTTACAGTTCCTAAAAGGTGGAAAAGAGCGTTTTTTTCATGTTTTTGGCTTATAGAATGAAAACTATTGCAGATAGAGAAAAGCAATTGCTTGCTGAAATGGTCAGCTCATTTAGCTCTAACAAAGTCTCCATAGGGTCAAGGTGTCAGATGACCCCTTATAGGGGTTACAACCATTTAAAGGCGAAATCTAGTGTTTTTGCCTATAGAATGACAACTATTGCAGATAGAGAAAAGCTGTTGCTTGCTTAAATGTTCAGCTCATTTAGCTCTACAAAAACATTCATAAGTTCGAAATTGTCAGATGACCCCTTATAGAGGTAATAGCCCCTTAAAGGTCAAAAATAGTGTTTTTGCCTATAGAATGAAAACTACTGCAGATAGAGAAAAGCTGTTGATTGTCTTTAAATGTTCAGCTCATTTAGCTCTACAAAAGTCTCCATTGGGTCGAAAATGCCAGATGACCCCTTATAGGGGTTACAGCTCTTAAAGGTGAAAAATAGTATTTTTGGCCTATAGAATGAAAACTATAGCAGATAGAGAAAAGCTGCTGCTTGCTTTAATGTTCAGCTCATTTAGTTCTACAAAAGTCTTCATAGGGTCTAAGTTATCAGATATCTCCTTATAAGGGTAACAGCCCTTTAAAGGCGAAAAACAGTGTTTTTGGCCTATATGATGGAAACTATAGCAGATAAAGAAAAGCTTGTTGTTTGCTTAAATGTTCAGTTCATTAAGCTCTTAACAAAGGTCTCTATAGAGTCAAAGTTGTCAGACGGCCATTAAAATAACACTTTGTACCTGTTTGGCCTACTGAATGAAAACTATTGCTGAAAGAGAAAATCTGTTGCTTGCTGACCTAAAATGTTCAGCTTATTTAGCTCTACAAAGTTCTTCATATGGTTGACATCAACCAGGTGAGCGATTCAGGCTCCTTGGAGCCTCTTGTTAGAATTTCAAAGGGAGATGATTTATATGGAATGAATAGATTTTTTTTTCGATTTTCATGAATATCTTGAAAAAATGAACGGTGACCCAATATTTTCATGAGACAATTTCGAAAATCTTTTTAAAAGGGACTTTCCTTCAGAATTTGAGCTGATTCTAAAGTAGGAATTCGTATTTCATGCCTCAATAGCTTTTTTCCCTATATATCCTTTATAAAAATATAACTTAGCTGTTTTTACAAAGCTGACAGTGCTCTAAAATGAACGTTGACACCATCTTTTTATTTGCTATTTTTTATCTATACATTAGGGTCTATCAATGTGCCAAAAATGAACAAACTCTATAGTAGAATTATAATAGCCTCGAGCCACCTTAAACATATACGTGCAGGATTTTTCATTTGGCAAAACAGAGAAAATCTGCGCGTTTCCTGTTACATGTCTGAAAAAAAGGGTAGATATGTGGACATTGTTTTTTTTTTGTTTTTTTTTTACCTCGTGTAAATTGAGAGAAGAATTGAATTTAACGTTCCTTAAGCAAAAATGGTAATAAAATGTTAGGGTAGTCATTATAAAATATGATAGGTAAGGAACAGGAAACACACATTTTTGCTTTATCTAAAACGAATACTATGAATGGAAGGGAAGAAATGAAGGCGAGGTTATGACAGTAATACATCAACTGTAATGAGCACGTCTAAGCCATCATTTTTATGGAAACGATTTCCTATCTTTGAACTTTTCACATGAAAGATGAGCAAGAAATCCTTGTTTGATTAATTTTCAATCGGTTTGTATTTCGCGGACAAGTTATTAAGTTATGCCTTATGTGAAGATCAATGCAAACATGTTCACCCTGAAATAAATAATACGATATATTTATATTACAAACAAACTCAGAACCGCGAGCAGTGCCAAATGGCCTCGTTGAAGGCTGCTGTTCATTGTGGTTTTTCTAAATTGCCGTTTAATTGTGGGCTGTGTCGCGTACACTTATTCCACATCTCATTATTTTCTATCACTTGATTCCAGTCATTAAGTAAAATCGAGACTGTTCATTAGAACATGAAGGTGTGGCATGGTTTGCGTTTATTTATTTATTTATTTTTTTTTTTTGTGGGGGGTTCCAAATATTTTTTTCAAATGCTGTTGGTGTTTTGGGGTTTTTTTTTCATTCAAATCTGCATACTACAAATGCAACATACTGATAAAATTACCCTTAATTTACAGCTTCTTTGGTCATTTGCATTTTGAAATTATGGGTCGATAACTTTGACTGGTGCAACTGAGGTTCCAGAGAGTGATCGAAAGCCCGGACAGACTTTTTGACAGGAATGGTCGATATCGAAATTCTCCGATTATCGACTCAATATAGGTTTCTTTCCTTGTTTAAATGCCTTTCCTTTCGATCGTTTTGGATATAAGTTCTTTTTTCTTAATTTTAGATATCTAAATATTTTATTCAATGCTACTGATGAGAGGTTTCTCCTCAAAGCATGCAAATACATAACAATCCATAACCACATTATAAGAGGTAGCTAAATGTACGCGTCTATAAAGGGACAATTACATGAATTTGCCTGGAAAACTGTGATATATTTCTTTTACACGACAGTCTTAAGATATTCGGTATACAAGAAACAGAAGGGTAACGAACAAAAAAATGCTTGATATAGAAGAAATCCATACTTGGCAAATGACATATAGTTGCCGAAAACCTGCGATGAGGAATTTTTGTGACGCCACAGCACCACCGTGGCTATGCAAGAGGAGGGATATTAAAAAAGTCACTCTAATTTGTCGCTATATTTCGAAACATTGAAAGTGAATTCTAAAATAAACTGAACGTGAACAAGTTTTGGTAAGTCGCCCATAGTTGTTCCATGTACATACGCCCTGGAGACATGACCCGTCTTCCACCATGAGGAGGTACTGGTCGGAATTCTGGAAGACAACTTTTCAGCACGGTGCATTATGCTTTTATAAGCCCAAAGTGTTGCCAAACAAAAAAGGTTATATTTGGATGAAAACGCACAGCAAAAGAAACATAAAAATAATCTGGACTTGTAAATCGTATGATAAATCTGTTGATTACTCTTGCTTAGCGTTCAATAAATATCACGTGATATTTTAGTGGATTTGTCGAGGTCACCTGGTCAAAGCAATTTTAATCAACGGTAAACATTAAATTGTACCGTGTCCAGTTCTGCAATACACAAAATAGCCTTATCATGATCAAATCGTCTCTTCTCCGTAACTGATTCACGATTATAGTTATTGGTTAAGCCAATGAAACGATCTGTTACTTTTGTAACTTTATTAAACAGCCAATCAACGCGTTCATAAGTAATTGATTATTTCAAAATGGCGTGACTATCCTAGCCTAATGCTTGAAATTCTAAGTGTCGTTCTCTTCACGAAACCTGCAGATGTATCCTTATATGTGCAAAAATATATAATTTTTCCCACAATTTACACCACTATAATGCCTGATGACCCTGGCATGCAAGATTACACGGTTACCACCATTCAACTATTAGGGTACACATTCAAGTTTTCTTTGGATAAAGCGCTCCGACCTGTCATTATTCCTTTTACTGTCTAACTTGCAAAAGCGATTTACAACTTAAAATCCGCAGGGGGCACCACTGCATCAGACTACATGTTATAACACCAATGTCCTTAGTTCGATCCCCGTCGGGAATGAAAATTGCATGGACTATAATTTTCCGACTCACCCTTGACACCCATGCATGTCTAGAATGAACTAAGAAATAATGCTAGGCATGTAGAAGGGATGAAAAACGGTTGTCACATCTATGGGAAGAGTATTGTACCGCGTTTAAACCCTTTTAAGATGGCTCGGGGCTATTAGAATTCTACTACAAATATTTGATCAAATTAGAAGGAATTTGGATACAAAAAATGACATTTCAATCATTTTTAGCTCACCTGGACTGAGCTATTACCATCACTTGGCGTCCGTCGTCGTCGTCGTTTGTTGTCTGTCGTCCGTTAACAATTTTTCAAAAATCTTCTCCTCTGAAACTGCTGATTAGAATTTAATGAAACTTGGTGTGAATGATCCTTAGGGTGTCCTGCACCAAACTTGTGTTTCAATTTTTGATTTCGTCAAAAACATGACTGCCGTAACTAAAAATAGACCAATGGGGTCAGACTACTGTCTTTGGCCTGTAAATTAAAAATTATAAGAGATAGATGAAATCTGATGCCACCTTACTGCTTCAGCATCAAAAGTTCTACAAAAGTCTCCATTTTGTCGAAGTTGTCAGATGATCCCTTATAGGGGTTACAGTTCCTAAAAGGTGGAAAAGAGCGTTTTTTTTCATGTTTTTGGCTTATAGAATGAAAACTATTGCAGATAGAGAAAAGCAATTGCTTGCTGAAATGGTCAGCTCATTTAGCTCTAACAAAGTCTCCATAGGGTCAAGGTGTCAGATGACCCCTTATAGGGGTTACAGCCATTTAAAGGCGAAATCTAGTGTTTTTGCCTATAGAATGACAACTATTGCAGATAGAGAAAAGCTGTTGCTTGCTTAAATGTTCAGCTCATTTAGCTCTACAAAAACATTCATAAGTTCGAAATTGTCAGATGACCCCTTATAGAGGTAATAGCCCCTTAAAGGTCAAAAATAGTGTTTTTGCCTATAGAATGAAAACTACTGCAGATAGAGAAAAGCTGTTGATTGTCTTTAAATGTTCAGCTCATTTAGCTCTACAAAAGTCTCCATTGGGTCGAAAATGCCAGATGACCCCTTATAGGGGTTACAGCTCTTAAAGGTGAAAAATAGTATTTTTGGCCTATAGAATGAAAACTATAGCAGATAGAGAAAAGCTGCTGCTTGCTTTAATGTTCAGCTCATTTAGTTCTACAAAAGTCTTCATAGGGTCTAAGTTATCAGATATCTCCTTATAAGGGTAACAGCCCTTTAAAGGCGAAAAATAGTGTTTTTGGCCTATATGATGGAAACTATAGCAGATAAAGAAAAGCTTGTTGTTTGCTTAAAAGTTCAGTTCATTAAGCTCTTAACAAAGGTCTCTATAGAGTCAAAGTTGTCAGACGGCCATTAAAATAACACTTTGTACCTTTTTGGCCTACTGAATGAAAACTATTGCTGAAAGAGAAAATCTGTTGCTTGCTGACCTAAAATGTTCAGCTTATTTAGCTCTACAAAGTTCTTCATATGGTTGACATCAACCAGGTGAGCGATTCAGGCTCCTTGGAGCCTCTTGTTAGAATTTCAAAGGGAGATGATTTATATGGAATGAATAGATTTTTTTTTCGATTTTCATGAATATCTTGAAAAAATGAACGGTGACCCAATATTTTCATGAGACAATTTCGAAAATCTTTTTAAAAGGGACTTTCCTTCAGAATTTGAGCTGATTCTAAAGTAGGAATTCGTATTTCATGCCTCAATAGCTTTTTTCCCTATATATCCTTTATAAAAATATAACTTAGCTGTTTTAACAAAGCTGACAGTGCTCTAAAATGAACGTTGACACCATCTTTTTATTTGCTATTTTTTATCTATACATTAGGGTCTATCAATGTGCCAAAAATGAACAAACTCTATAGTAGAATTATAATAGCCTCGAGCCACCTTAAACATATACGTGCAGGATTTTTCATTTGGCAAAACAGAGAAAATCTGCGCGTTTCCTGTTACATGTCTGAAAAAAAGGGTAGATATGTGGACATTGTTTTTTTTTTGTTTTTTTTTTACCTCGTGTAAATTGAGAGAAGAATTGAATTTAACGTTCCTTAAGCAAAAATGGTAATAAAATGTTAGGGTAGTCATTATAAAATATGATAGGTAAGGAACAGGAAACACACATTTTTGCTTTATCTAAAACGAATACTATGAATGGAAGGGAAGAAATGAAGGCGAGGTTATGACAGTAATACATCAACTGTAATGAGCACGTCTAAGCCATCATTTTTATGGAAACGATTTCCTATCTTTGAACTTTTCACATGAAAGATGAGCAAGAAATCCTTGTTTGATTAATTTTCAATCGGTTTGTATTTCGCGGACAAGTTATTAAGTTATGCCTTATGTGAAGATCAATGCAAACATGTTCACCCTGAACATAAATAATACGATATATTTCTATTACAAACAAACTCAGAACCGCGAGCAGTGCCAAATGGCCTCGTTGAAGGCTGCTGTTCATTGTGGTTTTTCTAAATTGCCGTTTAATTGTGGGCTGTGTCGCGTACACTTATTCCACATCTCATTATTTTCTATCACTTGATTCCAGTCATTAAGTAAAATCGAGACTGTTCATTAGAACATGAAGGTGTGGCATGGTTTGCATTTATTTATTTATTTATTTTTTTTTTTTGTGGGGGGTTCCAAATATTTTTTTCAAATGCTGTTGGTGTTTTGGGTTTTTTTTTCATTCAAATCTGCATACTACAAATGCAACATACTGATAAAATTACCCTTAATTTACAGCTTCTTTGGTCATTTGCATTTTGAAATTATGGGTCGATAACTTTGACTGGTGCAACTGAGGTTCCAGAGAGTGATCGAAAGCCCGGACAGACTTTTTGACAGGAATGGTCGATATCGAAATTCTCCGATTATCGACTCAATATAGGTTTCTTTCCTTGTTTAAATGCCTTTCCTTTCGATGGTTTTGGATATAAGTTCTTTTTTCTTAATTTTAGATATCTAAATATTTTATTAAATGCTACTGATGAGAGGTTTCTCCTCAAAGCATGCAAATACATAACAATCCATAACCACATTATAAGAGGTAGCTAAATGTACGCGTCTATAAAGGGACAATTACATGAATTTGCCTGGAAAACTGTGATATATTTCTTTTACACGACAGTCTTAAGATATTCGGTATACAAGAAACAGAAGGGTAACGAACAAAAAAATGCTTGATATAGAAGAAATCCATACTTGGCAAATGACATATAGTTGCCGAAAACCTGCGATGAGGAATTTTTGTGACGCCACAGCACCACCGTGGCTATGCAAGAGGAGGGATATTAAAAAAGTCACTCTAATTTGTCGCTATATTTCGAAACATTGCAAGTGAATTCTAAAATAAACTGAACGTGAACAAGTTTTGGTAAGTCGCCCATAGTTGTTCCATGTACATACGCCCTGGAGACATGACCCGTCTTCCACCATGAGGAGGTACTGGTCGGAATTCTGGAAGACAACTTTTCAGCACGGTGCATTATGCTTTTATAAGCCCAAAGTGTTGCCAAACAAAAAAGGTTATATTTGGATGAAAACGCACAGCAAAAGAAACATAAAAATAATCTGGACTTGTAAATCGTATGATAAACCTGTTGATTACAACAAAATTTATGTAATCTATTCTTGCTTAGCGTTCAATAAATATCACGTGATATTTTAGTGGATTTGTCGAGGTCACCTGGTCAAGTAATTGGTCATAAGTAATTGATTATTTCAAGATGGCGTGACTATCCTATGAAATTAATAGCTTCGCACCTTGATGCGAACCAATAACAAAATATTTTGTCGATTTACCACGTAGTTTTTTTTTGTTTTTTTTTTTGTTTTTTTTTGGGGGGGGGGAGGGGGGGTATAAATAAGATTGCAATGTTGTTTAATTAAAAAAAGTATCTATCTAAAAAAATTAACTGTTAGAATAGTTACTTGCTTATCTGGCTGTTATACGATTGTATTGTGTAACAAGGTGCTGCACCAAGTCGTGCTATGGATACTCCAGCTCGACCATTCGGAAAACAGGAGGTAGTATATATTACAAGTTCCAATGCCCTGCATGTGTATATGACAGTAAGCCAATCTTGCAATTTGAAGTCTGTTTTTTTATATACGAATGAAATTTTCAAGAACACAGAATATCAGTACAGTTTAACAGAAATAACAGTACAGTAAGATTTTGACAGCCAAATCGGAACAGGAAATAACAGTACAGAAGGTTCTCTGTTACGAGCATTTTCTGCGATTTATAATAAGGAAGAAGGGGTGTGAATGCATTTTGGGTAAATAGTAATCTTGTTTTGAAGTGTTTTGAATCACCGTTCATTTACAATATTAGAAAAATAGGTAAATTATCGTATTTTTTTTTAAACCATACATCTGCTAAAAAATACAAATATTGTTGATAAAGTACCAAATAATTTCATTAAAACTGAAAGGAGATTGGAAATGTATATTTTAAAAAGACATTGGGTCAGCATATACAATTCCATGCTTCAAATAGTAAAAATAAACACCGATTTTAATCCTGGTGTCCAATGTCAACAACAACCCGAAATATCCGTACAGTGAAAACGCGAAATATCTTTGCTCTCGCGGACAGCGTTTACCTAGTGTGATATCACAATTAACTGTTTACAGACACCCTTTAATCCTATTCCTACCTTGATAGGAAAAAGTCGACATAACAAGTTTTTGATCATTTTTTATTTCAACTTAAGCATAATTCACTTTATAAGAAGCAGAGATGTACCTATGTGGCATTTGAATGTTAAAAGACCGAAAGTGCTGAGACAAAATAAGTAAACACAAACGTGAACAACACGAGTGAGTAAGTGAGTTGGTTGGTGTTTTACACCCTTGCAACGCTATATAGGTTATTAAAAGGCGATGAACATGAACAGGATGATAAAATGAACATTAACACAAACATAAACATAAACATCATTTTATTCCAGATCAGGAGCAATAAGAGATTACAACAATGAGAGAAAGAACATAATAGATAGTTTAACAAATACAATCAGCTTACACATAAAACATAGAATAAATGAACATGAAATGAAAACATACAAAGACAATACTGAATAGCAATTTACATTTGTCCCTTCCAAATATTTTTGTTTTCAAATGCTGCTGGTTTATTAATTATAAATTATTATTAAATTACCCTTAATTGACACCCTCTTTGGTACTACACATTCGTGACCAAGTAACACATGTAACTTTATACATTAGTGTGTTTTTTAATGCTTTGGTTAATGGTAGGAATTGTTTTGCATCTTATCTTTGTTAGTATTTCTCTATGGAGTACTAAGGTTTTGTTCATCATGTTTGATTATTAAACAGTTAATATTCTGACGTCTATACCGACAATAAAGATAGCACTTGGGGATTATAACATTGTTAAACATAAACAAAAAGCTTTTCATATTTAGATTAAGTTATCTAAGAATTGTATGCGAGCAAAACTGATCGACTAAACCAAAACGAAACATAAACTACTATAAAAAGTGTTAAAAAATCGCTCAACTAAATAATAAACAATATTCAAACTATGTTAAACCATACACTTATGACATATTAAATTTCTGCTTTCAACAACGCAGTCTCCAACATTCCTTGGTCTTAAAAGTACAGACATAATAAGAGGAATTAAATCTAAAAACTGAATACAAAGACATAACCAGAGGAGCGTTGAGTTATAAAAAGTTTTGTTAGTAATTTATTTGTTTTACTCCATAGCAGAGCTTTATCGCGTAGATAAATATGAAACGAGTGTTGACTTACTCACCATAGAAAAAAGTATAATTGAGTAACTGATCATTTTATTCTAATGGAGGGAAACCTACGGGTCTTTCTCTTATCAAGACCTGAAGCAGAATAAACGTGCGGTACATGTTTCATTGGCCAAAAACGGTGCACCACAAAGTTTAGCGACCAGATTTTTCACATTAAAGCCTGATTGCCCCGACATGCATTATGACAGGGCTATACCATTCAAAGACTTTGGACCAAAAGAAGCAAAGAGGCACCAAAGGGGCATTCGAGTGTCAAAAGTCCGAAAGGGCAACTTCAAAACAGGTAAAAAGGAACAAGAACAGCACGAGGAAACACAAAACACAAAATCAACCGAACAGAAATCAACAACGCGAACGAAAGTTGTAACAAGAGTGAACTCAGGTGCTCCGGAAAAGTAAGCGGTTCCTGTCTGCTTACAAAGTTTACAGTATCCTAGATTTCCTAATTGACACCATATTTGTCTCATTTGGAGTAGAAATTTTTCAACAACAAACTGGCATTCCAATAGGCACAAATTGTGCTCCTCACCGCGTCAACTTTTTGTTATACTCTAACGAGACTGAATTTCTTTCGGAACTTGTAAAGAACAAGAAGAAGAAAGATTTAAGGTCCTTTAATTTCACTTTCAGATATATGGATGGTGTCCTTTCTATCAACAACGCTTCTTTTGGTAAAAGGATTCCTCCGACATATATCCTAAGAGATTAAGGAAACCAACAAATCCAATGGCTTCACGTCATTCTTGGATTTGCACCTCGAATATGACCTGGGTGTTCATCTCAGTTCAGCTACACAGCTACTTCACCTGCTTTATACGGTGTCATATTTCACAACTTATTCGAAGCGGATTTTTATACGACACCGCTGTCTCCATGACGGACTATTAGACCAAGGTTATAAGAAAATACCTCTTATACGGTTTCCAAAAAAGTTCTTCCTTCGTAATCAGCCATTGGTGGAAAAATTCTAAATTATGTTAAACGCAATGCTTAGTGATTGTTTTGATTAGTGTTTGACTGATTGTTGTACTGAGATGATCAGCTCGTTATCCCTATTATGTCTTCAAAACCGTGTTGTGTTTTGTGTTACTACTGGACTCTAAGATTGCAATGGAAGAGGAAGGTTTAGAGCCATAAAACATGGAATCACCCATCATTTCATTTGAAATGCCTGTACCACGCCAGGACCATTGCGATCTATATTTTTCCGTTATGTTTTCCATGTTTTCCTTTTCTATTGGACATTGAGATTGATCCTCCAAGTTTAATTTTTTATTTACTTTCATTATCCACATTGGATACACATCTGTGGACAAAGCGATCTGACCCGACGTCATGTTCTAAGTCTTTAGTATATAATATCAACCAGCTTAGGCCTTCTGTGGGTCTATTCTCCGCATGGGACCTGCTCGGGTAATAATAAAAAATGGCCTTTAACGCGTTGTTGATATACATGCATTTTTTTCTTGACAACTTAACCGTTATTCGCCTATTATAATTTATAAGTCACGACCGACTTGTAATATACATGGTTTTTTTTAGGCTTGGTTAATGGTAAAATTTTTTTATCTGATCATTGTTGATATTTTCTCCATGGAATTCAAACGTTTTGTACATCATGTTTTATGAGAAAACAGTCAATGTAAATGACGTCTATTTCGACAATGAAGATAACACTAGGGGATTATAACTTCGTATAACATATGGATAAAATGAAAATTGTATGCGAGCAAAACAAATTAAACCCAAAATGTAAAACTAATGGCACAATCATATAAAACTATATTCAAGTTATGTTAAACCATATGTTATAAAGCCTTGCTTTCAACAATGCATTTCTAACATTCCTCAGTCAAAGAAATAAAAAAAAATAAGAGTGTACTGTCATTAAGTCAAAACCAAGACAAATCCATGGAAGATTTAGGTCATATAAAGTTAAGTTAGTTATTCTTGACCTTATAGCAGTGCTATATCATGAAACACATGGGTAAAAAATGATGAAGTAATAATTAGATGAGTCACAAGGCCCATCGAAAAACGAGTTTTGACAGTCCCTCAATGAAAAAGAGGAATGGATATGTTTGATAATTCTATCCTGCTGTAAAGGATCCTATGAAATCCTACCAATACCGAAACTTGAAAGGGGCAAAGAGGCATCTTGGTCACACCTCAACTATGGGTTGAAACTTGAAAGGGGCGATGAAACGAAATTAGTGAGTGGGCAAATTGATGTTTTACACCCGAGGAACACCCTATTTAACAACGTACATAGTCATTCGGAGGGTAAAACGGTCTAACCAGACGTCGGGTTCTGAGTGCTCTATAGTGGACTTTTACCGACAAGCTTAGTGCTGCTATGGGCCTATCCGCCACCTGAACCTGCACAGGTCTTAAGGTAATGAACATGCATGAAATAGATGATAGATAAAGGGCGATGAATATAAAATGGATAAAATGAACATGATGAGAAATATTCCAAACAACAAAACCAAAACGCTCAAACAAGAACTACATAAAATAATTGAAAGATTAACACTTCAAAATAAAATCATACCTCACGATTAAATAATTTCACGGAGTGAAAATGACCAGGTTCTCGATCATAGTTTCAGAAAATAAATGATGTGATTGGAAGCTCAGATGCTCCCTTTTCATGATTTCATGATTTTCCTGGCGAAATAATTTATTAACCTCGAAACGTAGAGAAAACGAATCGGAAATCTTATGTTATACATAAAACTGGATCATAGGAAGGTCCAATGTGCAAAACAATTTCTCACAGAAAATGAGATTTGAATAAAAGTCTGATTGAACACGTACCGCATTAGAACATCGGGGATTGAATGGAACATGACCCCACTTGTGAAATAAGGATACATCCGGGTTACTGATGCCCGATGGTTATAGCAGGTCTTTTAAATTATAAGGCCTGCTTATTAAACAAACATCCTTGCACGCTCTTCTGAGACTGTTTAACATCGAAAAGATCTTCAACAAATGCGACCAATTTCTACTGGTTTTTAGCTTAAAACCATACAAATACATAACACTGTGTAGATTGACGCTTTAAAAATTGCAAAGCGCAATACGAATATGATAGTATCGAACAATAAAACCAATTTCAATGCCGAACTGGAGTTCAAATGAAAACTTAGACCAATCTTACTACTAAATAACTGCAAAGGATACATATGTTCAGTTCGCCGCCAAAAGAAAGCCTCACAAACATTCAATTCTCCGCGATCACCAAACAAAGCATTTGCTAACGAAAATTTCGTCGACCAAGATTTAATTGAAGAATTGAATTTAAATGTATTAAATTTCAAATGTATTAAATTTCAACAAAATTATGCGTTGTAGTTTGGCAAATAGTATAATTCCAAATCGATTATGTAAGATAGCGAATAAGTTCATTAGTCTTATGGGTATTTCTGGAAATGTTGATTTACAGCAATCAATTCCATAACAACTGCACCAACATTATTCTTAACTCACACATGTTAATAGTCTTTTTAAGCGTTAAACAAAGCTGAAAGAGGATCATCAATCTCAGATGAGCAAAACTCAATACTAGTGGTTTCTATTTATTTACAGGTTTTTTTTTACTTGCATGGCGACATTAAATCTTCATTGGTTTGTTGCTGGTTAACATTTGTATAAGAATACATTGACATGTTCAGGTAAACATTGACTAATTTACATGATGATGGATTTTTATAGCCTCTGCAGCGATTATTTACAGTTAAAACTGTTGTAGACTCGCTGTGTGCCATGGGTCGTCCAGCCCGTGACACGCCAACGCCAGAGTATGCTGTTCCGGGTACATTCGCCCTGGAGACAGGGCCCGTCTCCCACCGCGTGGAGGGTCTGGTCGGAATTTTGGGAGACACTAATTTACAGGATCCCATAAACATGATAAAGTAATCATGATACATTCTTTACCAATGGAATAAATAAAATGCTCATTAAAAAATCACGCTTACAAAATTTTGTCCGATACTAAATATTTTGACAATGAAGTATTTCAATATTTTTTTCCTATGATTTTGATAACATTCTGCTTTAAAGCCACAAAAAATATGTTGTTTGCAGCTTGTAATTATCTAATAGTGTCGGTCTGGAATTCACAAACCACTCGAAAACCACATGCATCTATATGATTAAGTTTTCTCAGCTGAACTTCAACGAAAACATTTCTGCGATTTTGGGTTGTTGAAAGATAAGACTAAAAATTTACAAAAATTTCGACTTTCCATTTTTTTCAAATGCCAGAAGCTGGGATTCAAACATTAATGGTCTCTATCATCAAATTGATATTATGCCGGTAGTTGTACAATTCTCGGGTAAAGAAATTTGGGTTTAATTGATTTTCACAATAGTCATGATAGTCATTCACAGTTTCTTTTGTTCATGGATATATCTTTTATGTTCAAACATCGAAAAAAATCCGTTTGAAAGTTTAGTCTTGTCTTTGGATGGTGGTAAATATCGTTACAACCAGACTTTTAAGGTCCGATACTGAAAAACATGGTTCCTGAAATTTTACAAGTTACATTTTACATAACAGCAATGTTTTTTTTCAAACTTTTTTGCTAAGACTTAAAGTGTTCTTCCAATACTTTTTGTTTTCTTCTCCATTTTATTTTAGATCAAATGCCACCGACAAGAGATAATACAGGTCTTGAAATATGAATCTCATCATAACAAAAAAAGACAACAACTACGGAACCTTGCATTAACGCTTACATTATTGTCATGTTTGTTTAAATTGTTGACTGGAGTTACAAAATCATGTAATTATTTTAAACATGACTAACGTTATGTATGCATATGTACAATAATTCTTTAGTTGCTCTATCGATCTTAAACAATTATGTAAATTATGCACAATAAACATAAAAAATGACTTTCATAACAGATCGAATTTCATCATAAAGAAAATATTTAATACAGTCAGCATTTTTTTCATTGGCGTTTAGGGTAAAATCCATTATAAAGTTTTTGCCAATCAGCTACGTAACATTTTGATCATGTGACATTTGCAGAAACAATAACTCTTTATAAAGACTACTTTAATCAACAAGTTCTTGGCATTAATCAATGAATTATCTTGTTATTTGATAGATACATAATAGAATTGTTCTGACAGTAATTCCCAAAGTGTTCCTTCGATAGTCTGGTATACATGTTTCTGGTATTCCAAAATCCTTATGCAATAACGGTTATCTAAAGCATACATAAACTAATGAAGATGACAATCTGAAATCAGTAGTATTAATAAATGTAATGTCCAACAATTTTAAAAATTCAGATACAGATACACAGCTTATTCTATATTTATCATTTTAAAAACCCGAAAACAACGTTTTCCTTGTATAGACTGTGTTAAAGTTCACTTCAATTTATGCTGCTTTCTTGTATACCGTACTGTTAAAATTGTTTTGTACCCATATAATATCAGTCTTATGCATAGTACATACATGTATATAAATACATCCCAGTTTTGGGCTGAATTGGGCAAAATCGTCGGTCTTAGTTCATCTCAGTTTTATTCACTTCTTTATTTGTCTGATGGTCTTTTATTGCAGTTTAGAGATATCATTACCCCTAACCATTAAAGCCTCGTATGAGTGCTCCAAGTGGTAAAAGATTCGCAACAGCCCTTATTGGTATATGTCCACTTTTCATCGCACAGTACCATGATGACGAGTCTAAGCATTTTGCTCATAGAGCGTCTAAGATGACTGGGTTGTGTGATTGAATTGGGTAGTATCATCTTGCATGGCTTGTCTTCAGCACTTTCGAAACCCGACCGTAAACCACAATGCTGTACCGTATGGGCAAAAACTCGACTTTCTTGTACGTTAAAGATTACTGCTGCAGGTTTTGTGGGACCTTCAAGAGAACTAACCCGTTCTTCCTTTTCTAGTGGCATTCGAACTCGTTACTTCGATAGGCCTTGTGTCCGCATTCAACATCTCACTTAACCATCTTTTAATTTTGCACTTTATCACCCGTTTCATTTTCATATCCCTCATCTAGTCGTAGTCGCGATATTTAGAAGTAAAGAAATAACTAACCTTACTTGTAAAAATGCATTTGCGGAAGGTAAAATGATAAAAATTCAAATTTCCATGCATAGTTATGTATTTTTACTTTCTTATTTACATGGAACTTTCTTATAGTTTTGTTGTAAATGCACAAAATTTATTTAAGAAACAAATAAAACACGTAAATGGATTGAAGTTGAAACATCCTGTACTACATATAATGTCAGTCTTTGGGCAACTTGGTGCAGCAATGCTCATAGTTTGCTCAGGTCGTATAAGCACAACTTAATCAGCTATAACAAACGCTTCTAGACAACAAGAATCGTATACCTCAATTATTATAATGAACATGAAATGATGATGATGTAGAGGAAATGGGGACACAATGCCAATCGGAGAGGAGAGTTTTGACTGCTACTGAAAAAAGGAAGTTCTTAGTAGTAACGGGCAATTTAACCTCCTGCATGGGGATCCAAATGGTCCTAATGTTATCGAAACTTTAACGTGAGAGGAACGTGACATATTTTACAAGGGTCCCGTGTGGAGCCCAGGTGGCGAACAGGCCCGCAGCATAGCCTAGCTTGTCGTAAGAGGCGACTAAGGTTCTTGGAATTCTGACGTAGAGTAAGTGCTCAACCCACAGAGCGACCAAATGTGTACCCTATGTGGCGGAATAGGGTGGCCCTCGTCCGCGGGGGTTGTCAGGTCTATAATACGGAAACCCTGACCATATATAGTGGACCAACGTGTGTGGAGAGTGCCACGCTTCACGCACGTAAAAGATCCCTTTGTGGACCGCCAAGTAGTGCACCACATAAGCTAAATTTTCTGCCCCTACCCACCTCTCCCTTTTTTTCTGTGGTTCTTTAAAATTTACCGTTCCTTTGTTTCCCACCCTATCCGCATATTTCATTTATCATCATCATTTCATGTTCATTTTATCATCCTTTTCATGTTGATCTTTAAAGACATGACATGCGCGTTACAACAAGCAGGAACTACTTACCCTTTCGGAGTACATGAGTTCACTCTTATCTCCCCAGTTTGGTATTTTTGGTTATACTGTTCTATGCTCTTCATATTCATACAGTGTTCACTCTTACTTCCTCAGTTTGGTATTTTTGGTTATACTGTTCTATGCTCTTCATATTCATACAGTGTTTGGCATTTTCAATATTTTTGGTAGAGCGCCTCTGATGAGTCTTGAATAGACGAAACGCGCGTCAGGCGTAGCAAAATTTATTGTCTGGAACTTTGTTGTCATTTGTATTTCGAACACACGGGAAGGTTAGCTCTGCTGGTGGAGTTTAAATTCCCCGAGGTTAGCCCGCTCCGGCACCAACACTTTTGAGTTGGAGAATACATCAAAGCTTTAAATTATCCGTCCAAATTTCAAAATTGTCTAATCCCTAAGGTTCTTTCTACCCCAGACATAGGTTGAATATCTTAGTAATAATTTGGTTCCCCAGTTTGGTATTTTTGGTTATACTGTTCTATGCTCTTCATATTCATATTCATACAGTGTTTGGCATTTTCAATATTTTTGGTAGAGCGCCTCTGATGAGTCTTGAATCGACGAAACGCGCGTCAGGCGTAGCAAAATTTATTGTTTGGAACTTTGTTGTCATTTGTATTTCCAGATGAGTTTGCGTCGGTGATGGCAATCCTGTTTGTTCTGTGTGTATGTTTTTGTATTGTATTGTTATGCTTTTTTGTATTGTCCATTGTTTGATATTGTATTGTCTCAGCTTTTTTCAGACTTATCACATTTGAGAGCCCCATTGGTACTCGCTCATTACCTTAGTGCATATGGTGCGAGGCTATTCAGACCCCGAACTGTAATTATACTAAAGTAATATCAATTAACTTTAAATTTGTATTATTCCTAAACCAATTATTGACCAAAAGCCTTAATGAAAAAAGTTGGATTCAATTATCTGTTTCTAAATTAACGTTCATCTGTTTTTGAACATTGATTTTTGGAGCAGATGTATCTAAAAGCAAATAGCAGAGAGTAAATTAACTATATTTTGTTTGATTATTATTTTTAAAAATAAAATGCATAAATGTAATGTTGATTGGTATTTTTTCCATTGATGGAAACAACGTGCTCCTTACGGTATACATATAGGGAATTGATAACTCATAAAGGTATTGATCGAAGAACTCTAACAACTTCTGAGTCTTAACAGAAAAAGATTTTATCACTAGCTTTCCCGTTTCATGTTTGATCAGTTCATATTTCCTTGGCGTGGAACGTTACATTTCAGTGGACGTAAATGACTTAAACTCTGCTAGAAATTGGCTAAATAATTAATAACCATCTCATAATGGTTCAATAATAGTCAATGAGATTGTGGACTTACAACTAATTACTTTCTGTTTTCGGTGTAAAATAAAAAGAATAGAATTGCATTCCAAACAAGTAGAAATGGAATATGGGATGTGTTACGAGAATCCATATCTTATGGTCCGGGAAACTTTAGGGAAGACACTGAATCCGATAAAGCGTGACGTTTCATAATTTACACAATTTAAAGTCAGTTGAATAATTGGTACAAGGATTGGTGTTGTGTACGAAGATGCTTTAATATTTTATTGGCAACTAATTCCAAAGGAAATATTAGTACTCCCTTGACAAGTACCATCAACATAGTTCTAAAGGTTGATCGATTAAACCAATTACCATTAACTGTTTTCTTTCAAGGAAGATCCAGTCGAACCCTTTTCTACCTTGTACTATGGGAACCGGCCCGATTTTAGAGACAACTCGATTAGATGGACACCAACAAGGTTTCCACGACAATTACTTCATATAAAATTGGTATTGTCGGGATGTTATCTACGGGATTATTGGTTTATGTGAAAAACTTTCAAAGCAGACAATTTGATTACCGAAATAATGGATACGTAGGTTATTAATTTATAAGCTGAATAAGATTTTTTAAATCATCAATTATGGCTGCCGTAGTGTCATTGATGAATCAGTCCCGTTATAGACGGCCAGTGAGTCGACCGGACCGGATGAATGACCTTGAGGGTGACCTCTGGTTATTTCAATCTCAGGAGTCAGGAAAGGGGGCCCCTCGGGCATCCCTTGATGACGATGACATTGACTCAGATTTATTGGCTTATCTTCAGACATGTTGTGGTAACAAAACTGATACGCCGCATTTGTGCAAACTGCAGACTTGTGAAAGAATAACAATTAATGTCAGCGGTATGTATTATGAAATCTGGGCTTCCGTTCTGAACAAACACCCTACAACTTTGTTAGGGAGCCCAAGAAAACGTTTGAAATTTTTCGACAAGAGAAGAAATGAATACTTTTTTGACCGACATAGACCTACATTTGAATCTATTTTTAACTATTACCAATATGGCGGCAAATTGAGGAGACCCGACCCGGTGCCAGACGATATATTTCTACGGGAGCTTGATTTCTATGAAATTGAGAGGGAGGCTGTTGAAGTTTATAAATCAGAAGAAGGTTACATAGCCGAGAAAACGGTTCTTCCATCTCGGTTATGGCAACGAAAGCTATGGATGCTGATGGAGTACCCAGAAACGAGCATTACAGCTTATGTCATAGCACTTATATCTGTTGTAATCACCTTGTTATCCATTGTGTTGTTTTGCGTTGAAACCTTACCCGGTCTTTCTGACAATGATTGTAAAGACGGTAAGCCAAATTATGCGGAACCATTCTTTATACTTGAAACACTATGCACCATTTGGTTTTCATGGGAAGTACTTTTGCGTCTTATATCTTGCCCGAACCGTATTACCTATTTTAAAGATTTTAAAAACATTGTAGACATTGCTGCAATAGTTCCGTACTACGTTCAGCTTGGGAATATGTTATCCAGCGACGACTGTACTAATGGAGAATCGTCTGGAGGCGCATCACTAGCGTTTTTGAGAGTATTTAGATTGATACGGATATTTAAACTAACGAAACACTCTGCAGGTTTGCAGGTTCTGATTTTGACCTTCAAAGCAAGTTTAAAAGGTCTTTTGTTGTTCCTTATTGCAATGTTTGTATGTATCCTGTTATTTTCTAGTGCAATATTTTATGCAGAGCAAGGATTAGAAGGATCCCAGATTTCAAGTATTCCGGATGGGTTTTGGTGGGCTGTCATAACAATGTGTACAGTAGGATATGGAGACAAGGTCCCTATAGGACCTCTTGGAAAGATTATTGGTAGTGCATGCGCAATTACGGGTGTTTTGACATTAGCCATCCCTGTTCCAATTATCACAGAAAACTTTAACAAATTCTATGCACATAAAACTGGCAGGGGTAGAATTTAGTGTACAAGTGTGTTGCACGTATTATCGAAAGTTTTTTTTTATATTATAAAGTATTTGTTAAATATTTGCTCACAACTTAGATGATTTCTTCAAGAAATCTTTGTTAAACACTTAAAACCATTACATTATTAGTATTATTAATTATCTTATGACTTTTATATGATTATTATTTCTCACTGTACTTGTTAGTTTTTTACTTGTATGTTAGCTCTTTTGAAAAGCAAATCCGATGCACTAGAACAATTTTACGAAAAAAAGTTAAGGATGTTCGCTACTATTTTTGAAAATAAATAGGTTTCAAATTTGATGCCTTAAATGGAAAGATAATAGTAAAAGGTATAAAATAAGCTAAAAAATTTGATAGTTTCGTGACCTCGTTTTCAAGATAATTGACGTAAAAGTTTTGGGTGGAAAAGGTTTTCTCTGACTTTTTCATAGGTTTAGCATTAGCACTATTTAGCTGTTAAAACCCATTACAGAATAAATAGGATTTGATAAAACTTTGTCTATAACCTCTTTATGACATATTAAAGACATTAATAACAAGAAAATAGGGGGTTCGTGGGCAAATTTTTTAACCCTATTTTGATGGTAAAATCCAGAGGATTCCGAAAAAATGACAGAAATACCAAAACAAGACTAGCGAGCATCCTTAAAATACATTTTCAAGTTACCGGAATACAACAGGATTTAGCTTTTGCTGTTGTATTTTCAGGACCTTGTGCATTTTTCTAGTCTCATATATGTTTTCTTTCTTTTGCTCTAGCCTTTAATCACTGTTTTTTGTTCACCGTTTATACGAAAAATTCACGTCCTCGTAAAATTTATGATATATTTAAGGTCCTTTTCATTTTTAGCTTTTTAATGCAAAGCAGTGCGATATTGCTGGTTTTATTGAATTTATTCGAATTTTATATTAGCATTTTATAAAGTCACTAGATTTGTTTAGTAATAATTGAAATAACGTAAATGCAACGAATTAAAGTATATTCCAACGCATATACGTGTAAATAACAATTTAGACAGAGACAATGGTTAAATCTGAGAATGACGTAATCGAGCCTAGATCTAGAGCTTTTTAAAGAAGACATAATTGAGAGGGATATCGATTTATGCTTTTTATCCGAGAATGCACATAAATGTGAGAAAAAATATCCAAAATCGAGGTTGTAGATATAACATATTTTGTTTTTAATAAGTCTTACATGTGTATATCCCTTAACAGTTAATGGTACCATGTTTTTAACAGTATAATCTATTTGTAAGCAGTCCGATTTCCACCGAAAAGAGAACAAAAGAATTTAACTCTTCTATCAAACGAGGTAGAAAAGTGCTATTGGGTTGTTTACGCTGTTGATAAGACCTTTAAAAAGTTATGAAACGACAATTTTGGACAAAATTGTTCTTAAATGCGGATTAAACATTTATTTCTTAACTTACATACGAAATATTACGACCGAAAATGTTTTACGTTTACAAATATTTTAACTTTTGTATCAAATGGGGGGTGTTGTTATTTACTGTTACACTTTTTTGCCCGTAAAAGGAAAAATCTACAAAAAATTCCAGTTAAACAGTAAAAATTTTCCTATAAATTGATGCTACAATCAAGGTGGCACCTCAAACATTTACAGAGATACGTAATTCTAAAGTTGGTTCATTTTTAATGCCTGTGTTATAACTATTTACCCAACGAACACACCCGTCCTTGACATTGCGAGAAGTAACAAAAGAAAAATGCTATTTATTCACTAAAACATTTTTATAAAAATAGTTTCATTAAATTTGGATGAAAATTAAAAAAATAAAACAAATTTTCATTTAAAAAATCAAAAGGATATTCAATTTATTTTGAGTTGCGAGGATTTGACCTACTTAAATACAAATCAAAATACACAGACATTGAATAACGACTAATCTTGTGTTTTGTTGATCTTTGATCGCTTTATCCAAACTAATAGAGAACCGGTTTTATATAAGATTGATAAACAACTTGAATGATAAGTACCCGTTAAGAAAACAAAAACAATGTGTATCGCTGGAGTAGCAACACAAACTGTTTATATAAAATATAAATGAATTTGATTCAAATAATTATAGGTTTTGTTCTTTGTTTCAAAATGTATTTTTTTTTGCATCTTGTATAGTAATATTATAAATAAGTTAATTCGTTTTAATGTATAGAAACTTGACGGCTTTTGTATATTCCACGCCTCCTCCTTTTCAAAGTCATTTCAAAACTTCCATGCAATTAACAAGTTTCCTTTTCAAGGTTAACAGTGGTCGTTTGTATTAGCCTCAACATCTTCATAATTCATGGAAAAAAGTCGCACAAATTTAAATCTGAACAATATATTTTATCATGGCAATGTCGGATCCAGTGGGGTGATGATCGGGGTTTTGAATCCCCTTTCCATTGAATAATTTTGTTACTTTCGTGCAAGTTTTTTGCGGAATTGACCCCCTCCTCCTTTCCTCAGTAGACTATAAGCGGTACCCCCACCCCCTTCTGCTGTGAATCAATTCTGGATCTGCCCTTGCAACAAAAGTTTTCCTATCCAAATGTTAAAATTAAAAGATAAACGATGCATGAATTAGAATTTAGATTGAGGTAGTAAGTCTCCATTTCAAAATTATGTAAATTATATATCTGTTATTTCTTTTGCGCAATGTTACATCTCTATAAAAACCTATCAAACGCACCACTTGTACTTGGTCAAATATAACATTAATTCCCCTGAAATTACTTGACTACGGGCTATTCAAAAGTGTTACACTTTTTTGCCCGTGTACATAGAATTTTTCCAATTAGCTGATTCTGTGTCTTTTTGTTATCGCAATTACTAAAGCGAATGTGTAGGTGGCACCCATGGAAATAAATACACAGGATTTTTTTAACAAAAACAGAGTATCAGTTCCGCTTGGCCTTAACGACGTGTTTGTGTTAAAATAATGAATCCCTATCATTAGGTATGGTGATTTAGATTGTATTCATAGAGGCAGAAATATGTCTAGACCTTACCTTTTAAATTACAAGTCGCTTAATCCAACACCTGATTTTTAATCGCATATTGTATAAGAGTGCATCTCACCTTAGCGTCATGTATTTTTAAGGTACTATTTTTAACCTTTTTACAGGAGAGCGAAAAAATAGGGCAGATAATTTTTTAACGGTGGAAAACGGACTGTAAGCAACTTATGAAACAATGTTCAGCAGTTATCATAAATGTTTGTCCAAAAAACCCAAATTTTGTGAGTTTTTATCTAGTCTTATATGCTCGAAGATTTATTTTTGACATTTTTATCGTTTTTTAGTTATATTATTGTCTGTTCTTAAAGATTGGTTTATAAATAGAATGTTTAATTTTGAGGGTTTAATATTTCCCTTATTTATCAAACAGGTTTGTGATATTCCATAGGTTCTTTTTTTCTTCGCAGTTCTGAAATTGTCACGACATTGTCGGTTATTTATATTTTTCATTCAAGTAGAAACCTTATTATGACTTTAACTGTCATGTTTGCAACCAAACATATCAAGTTGAGCCATTAAGACGCGCTTCTCGTAACGTTTAACATCGACTAACGTTTATTTAAAAGTCAGATGAGAGATTGCTGTTGAGAGCTTGTCACTAGGCTTCGCCAGATCTAGACGATTTATATGGGAAATTGGGATATAAATTGTAAAAGGACTTTTTTATCAGTTTTATTTCGACCCATTTAAGATAACATAATTAATATTTGCTTTTTAACTACAAATATTTGTCAATGCCACAACTGTGGTATCAGTCCTTTTTCTTTGTTTGTTCAATTTTGTTTTCATTAATTTTCATTAGTTCTACTAGAGCCTGAAAAGAACAGCTGCTAAATGAATGTCTTAATAAGGACCATTTACCTGAAATGACATCATTACTACGAAACTCTAATTTTCAAGATATTATTGGTTCTAAAAAATAGACAGACATCAAGATAACGTACACCGAATATTTCATTTTTACAATTCAGTTCATTGACATGATGGTAAAAGTACTAGTTACAATGAAGTATGCATTTATGACATGGTTTTTTGTTTTTTTTTTGTAATACAACACAATAATTATGAATTATATCAAGCTTCAATTTCAATGCGACGACATTTTGATTCCATTCAATTGAACACAACCTGAACTAGCTAACTATTTTGAATAAGTGTGCTTTGTATTTCCTCATTAAACACGTTCAAAATATGGATTTTTAAAGACAAAACTGCTTACATTTTATATTGAAAATTAATATTGATAATGTTCTAGGGGTTCATTTTTCACATCAGTAAATGGGTCGATCATCATAAATATCTTATATCAAATTCAATTCATAAAGTCATTTTGAGTAAATTCTCAAAAAATCAATAAACAATGATCTATTCTGTTTTTGAAACAGCATTATTGAACATTCTTCCTTTAATATAGCTGTAACGGAGGGCCTTTGGGGTAAAACAATGAATCATTCTGTAATTTGGTAGAAAAAATACTGATAATAAAACTTCTCTTTTCTGATAAAACCCAGCAATAATATTGACGTAGTCTTCTATCTTGGGCATAGAATTTACCTATGAAAAATGAATAATCAATGATTCCGAATGGCTCCCTAATGAAGACATTCGTGATGCCTCATGTTACTTGGGACGTCAGCTTAACTTTTTTGCTGATTTACCAGAGCAATTTGTATTGAACTAATTCTGATCAATTATCCACACAATGACATACTATAAAACATCTAGCTGATTTTTCTCGGTCTAATTCATCTCAAAATGATTAAGGAATTCTTTGAATTGTTTTGTCAGTTCAGAAAATATTCGTAATGACCAAGACTCTAGTCCTTCTAAATTTCAAGCATTACCATGATATATATAGAATTATACATCATTGAATGCAGAATTGATAGGTGTAGATTTTTATCCAACTTTTGGAATGTTCTAATGTTTGCTCATCTTTTGAACAATTATTGCAGATTTAGCTGTACTAATTTAGTCTCTGGTCAGCTTATCTTAAAATTATGAAATCCTTACATGGAAACGTCTAATTCCATTGGTAAACTGTATTTTTGGAAGGGGAAATATTTTGTATTTATAATAAACAAAGTTGACTATGGATGCATAATCCCAATCTTTTTATACGAATCATGCATAATGAAATTTAAAGTTTTATGCAAAATAATGAAAATAAGCAATGCAGGTAATGAATCACTAAGGCAATTTTCCATGTTGCATATTGAATTTTGCGGATATCACAATCAGACACTGTGGTTCGCTCTATAAAGCAAAAATTATCACATTTAATTCTTCAATATCGGCGCAAAGTTTTTTCAATGAAATCAAATATCACTCGGTTGCCAGAATAATCACATCGCGATTAGCAACACGGCTATCGGTACGATAGTCTTTCAATGTTTGACCAATCAAAAGCTAGCTTGGTAGTTGTGATGTATCATCACATATCAATTTAAATATCAATGCACGATCGAAATATAGATCCTTTTCAGAGATTTTACATTTTCTTCGCTATACCCGAAATCCAATATACACTTACTTCTCTACTTTAGACTAAAATAAAACAACATAATTTGAATTTGCAGTCTGTCCCGGCCACCAGTACTATTTTGTTTTCGGAACCAATATTATTTAATATGATAAAAAAAACAAGTAAAGGTCATGCAACTGCAAAATCAGTATTCGGTTTAAACTGGTTTTCAAAGGCGGATAAGAAATGGGCGTGCTGGTCGTGTGCCCTCCCGTAAGACAGAAAAAAATTGCCTGGAACTGTGTGAAACAAGTGGCCCAAAGAGATTTTTTGTTAATCGCGCGCCTTCCCGTTTGAAAATTTCTGGATCCGCCACAGGTTTAAGCCTAGGATAATAGTTGTTGAAATAATTATAAAATCCAATCAAATTCGTTAGAACTGTTTCACTTTTATTAGGAAATGATGCAAATGTTCTTACAACGCAAAAGCAAATTATACTTATACTTTATTTATTTGTACATATACAATTGTAACTTAATTAAGTAGATCTCACAATGACACAATATATCACAACTTTGTCTTTGTATAATATCAATACATGTATTGACATTTTTTTTTACATTTTGCATGATGTATGACTAATTGAAGTAAACAAATGAGTAAGGCACCGACCATTTAACTTAGGGGGTGGGCTTGTTTTTTTTTCCCTAAAAATATTCTTAATCTAAATTTTTATGAAAAAAAATCTGGAAGAAGGTTTTCTGCCATATAAATTATGTAATTAATGAAAAAATAATAGTTTGTTAAAAATATTCTGGCCCCAGTTTCATAAAACATCACAAATTTGGGATTTCCTCAAATGCTTCCTCGACCGAGATTTCTTGCAATTTCATTGGTCAATATTTGAGTTAAGGACAGATTTGAGGAAATCACAAATTTGAGATGTTTATGAAATTGGGACCAGACCAGATAAAAAAACTAAGGCTCTGCTTCAAGTTAAATTGTCGGTTCCTTAGTTTTAAGTAAGTTATAGTGCATGAAAGTTTTGTTAATACTTTGTGATAGTCTGTGGCCTTTTTATTACGACGTGGTTGTATTCTTTAGAGACTACAATATTATTATTAAACCTAACTGATATTACAAAAGTCAATTATTTCAATTTCTTTCTTTTTGAATCTCAACCGAACCCATCTGCAAATCATACAAAAGAATTGTTTTAATTTACTAATATGTATGAATCAATTTACATAAATATTTTTTTTTATTTACCAAAAAGCTAGTGATAATTCAAAAATGTTTTCGACAATCTCTAAAGAGCAACGAATTCACACGTCGATTGTTAAAATATTAGACTAAGGATTTTTGTATCGTTTTTTATAAGTCACATTTAAAATAAAATGCACAAATAAAGTGACCTTTTAAAATGTTACTTAGTTTTCTTGTAAATTAAGTTATGCCCATGCCCGATGTCCTTCATTGAAAATTTTTTGTCCAGATATGTAGTTTTTTGTATCTTGTGTCTTGGCCAAAGCACTGATCCAAAGACACAAATCTATGTCTGTCAATATCAACATCTATCTTTCTCTACTCTGAAACTATGTAGCATGATCCACTACGTTGAACCTGACCGCCCTGGTGACAAGCCATGTCACCGTTTAATGAGTTGAAAATTAAATCTTCAGCCGAGTTGGTCGCAAATGGTTTAATGCAGTTCTACTTTTTCTCCATTTCAATTCATCTCTTTCCAACGTCTCCATTGGTTCCTGTCTGCTTCTTTTATGCAGGTGGAATCCGTTGTGTTACATCTTTTTATTTCTGGACAGGAACACGTGTTCAAAGACAGCATTCTTCCTTATTTACTTTTTGGCATTGACCAAGTAAGGAACTATCGAGTATGACTAGCTTTGAAATAATGATAGAGACCACCTTCAGTCCACAATAAGCCATAAAAAGTCCGACTACAATGTGTGCCAATGGTTTCTGAAAATGATAACTGTCATCTTGTATACCGTGATCGTCAGTCTGTTATACATCAAATTTGTGTGTAAACAATATTTAGTAGTGCATCTTATTGAGAAAATGTTGTTCATCGCACTGTAAGAACACTTCGGTACTGTACAGGTTTTGGTCAGGGAAAGATCTGTAAGGTCTCCTGCAGTGGACAAATATTGTCTGACCTGTTACAATTATCACCCCAGTTGGTGTGTGAGCCAATTATGCTTCTTTCCTAGTGAAAGCAATGTCACCCAAGGCTTAATCGTCCCAATGTTATCTTACTTATCGGGCGAAAGAATCTCCGGGTCACACACCAACTGGAACGATAAATGTTATATTATATCGAATATTACTAGAATACACAAAAACAGCAAAATCATAGGACGGCAAGTGGAAAATGTCACGAGTGGGTTACCTTACCATGCGACCCAACGGTTTCCGGATTATCACATGTCACGTGACAGCGTCTTAGCGAATCACAATAAAGATTTATACCCATTCCTCCCTTTTCCGGTGACTGTTTAAACTCTTTTAACCGATTAATGTTGGGTCCATCCTCGGAAACCCAGTGGTTCTTCTCTCGCTTACTCATTCATCACCCCTGGGACACTTGGTATGAAGTTGTTCGTTTCGAGTTCAGGATCTGATCTTGAACTTGATATTATTTCTATATAGAAACAAGTTAAAATCGCATTTGAAAAATCTAAAGCGACCAATCAGGAAGCTCGTTACAAAACTATCAAAAACGAAGTATTTCGATCATGCGTAATGTCCCAGGGGTGATGAATGAGTAAGCGAGAGAAGAACCCCTGGGTTTCCGAGGATGCGTTGGGTCCTGCTCACTTCTCATATTACCTTTTTAATGTTCATTTAATTATTCCTTACATGTTCATCCCCCTTATATGAAGCTAAATTCGCACTGCTTGGGAGAAAAAGCTTAACTAACCTAGTTTGATAAGCACAAGATCGGGTCAAGCTGGTTGATTATAGTGAATGATCATAAGATATATATCAAAACCACAGGAATCCTTAGAAAAATAGTTTGTAGTCTCAATATAAGTGGTCACGATCAGGCTTTCCTTTGGTTTAAACACACGATAAAGTATAACGATGTTTACACATAAAAAAAATAATGGTTATCGCGGATGTTAATGGTGCTGAACCTGATAAAAATGGTATTTTACTATTTTTCCATATTTTCTTAACATAATTGCTATATTTATGTGGTTCCTCATATTTTGGATCCTTCGTGTTTCATGACCATTAAGGAACTATATGAGTAAGAGAGATGATAGTTAACGTCGATATTACTAAGTGCTTTCAACAATATTTTTGAAGTCAGGTTTGAACCTGCAACGAAAAATTGTATTACTGTTTACGCTTATATTGAACAAGGAGTGTCTAGACCATTCTAAAATTGGCGATAAAATTAGTATTGGTTTTACATAAAATACCAAATTGACTTGGAAAATTACACGGTTACTAAGAACATTTATGTTATTTATTATCACAAACATGGTTTAGAGCTAATGAAAAACGAACACCGTTGTATGTGGCTTGGTTTTCTTAAATTTATACATCTATATACAAGGGGAAATCAGATAAGATATTACAAAAAGCAAAAAAAAACATTAAATATGATATTCAGTGGCAGATCAGTGACTTTTAGTTCTTATATTAAAATCATAAGAAATGACCTGACACTTAGAATATATGCAAATCATCAACATCACCATGAATACTTAGTCTTTCAGGGCATCTACAGTTTGCTCGCACCGACACATAACTTGATATGAAAAGATCTTTTTAAGTGGATATTATTTGTTCAATTTGGATAGTGTCATCCTCATTGTTCATATATATATGTATCGTTAGCACGTTAGAAGAATATTAATTAAGCTTCTTTGAGTCACTGCTAATGACTAAATTTTCTGAGGCAAAACGCAAATAAACAAAAGAAACTATTTTCACACGACTATCCCATTAATCTTATGATATAACATTGGAGTTTTCCAATTTTACTTTTGATAAATAGCAACCACAGTATAGTACACCTTCTAGTAAAATAATATTTAAAATTTTAACTCTTATAACCAGTAATACAAAATTCTTCTGATAGAATTAGTTAATTCCATGTACAATGACTTTAACTATATATGAGATCACTTATACTGTAAATCATTTGCTCTTTGTATTTTTATTTGTGCATGCATGTTATATTACTATTGTCAAATTTTGTAACCTTGTTCCATGGAGAGGATACTTATAGGCCTTGGCCTGCTATCCAATCCTTTTCTTATTGAATAAAATATGTTTAAATCAAATCAATATGAAGAGCATAGAACAGTAAAACCAAAAATACCAAACTTGGGAACCAAATTATTACTAAGATAATCAACCTATGTCTGGGGTAGGAAGAACCTTAAGGTTTAAACAATTTTGAAATTTAGACGGATAATTTAAAGCTTTGATGTTTTCTCCAACTCAAAAGTGTTGGTGCCGGAGCGGGCTAACCTCGGGGAATTAAAACTCCACCAGCAGTGCTAACCTTCACGTGTGTTCGAAATACAAATGACAACAAAGTTCCAGACAATAAAGTTTGCTACGCCTGACGCGCGTTTCGTCTATTCAAGACTCATCAGATAATCCTAATACTTCAATACTCTTAAGCAGCACGAATTCGACTATACCAGAGAGATAAAGATAAAAGAGGTGATAAAATGGACATGATATGACAATGAATGGAGAAAAGGAAACACACAGCCAAGGAGAGATGGATAAAATCGGACAATTTAGCCTACTGCAATTAAGCTTAAGTGGACTTTTTGCCACTCGCGGGATCCACACGGTGACACATGCAAATAAAAAGACATGGTCAAACTATGATTTATAACTGATAAGTCACATGTTGTTGGTTTTTTTTCGCAAACCATAGTGGTGCACCGTGTGAGGAAAATGTCACGTTCCTCGCACGTGAAAGAACCCTGCGTCAGGTCTCGGTAAAAGTAGGATCCCCGTATGATCCTAATGCAGGAGGTTAAATTGTCCGTCCCTTCCCATCACTCCTTTTCCAGTGTCTCAAAACTCTCCTCCCTGATTGGTCTTGTAACCCCCTTTCATCGTCAATTAATGTTCATTTTATCACTCCTTTCATTTTCATCTCCAGGATATAGCCGAAAGCAATAACTAACTTACTATAAAACCGATTTCAATTTCAAATTTATGTTTTAACATGATTTAACATGTTCTAGTGTGTTTTCTATAACACAACTTATATTATCTTAATATTAATACATCGTGATAATGATACAATCCGTGTGGGTTCCGAATAGCAAATAGTCCCGCAGCAGCACCAAGCTTTCGGCAAAAGTCCACAAAGAGCGCTGATATCGTGTCGCGTCGCTTTGCACACAAAGCGAATAGGATGTGTGCCTCAAGTTGTTGAATGGGGCAGCCCTGTCATAATGAATACCGGGGTCGTCATACTGTAATGCGGAAAAATGACCACAAACCAACGTAGTGCACCGTGTTAGGAAAAAGGTCACGTTCCTCGCACCTTAAATAACACTTCTGCAGGTGCTGATAAGAGCAGGACCCGTAGAAATCCCATGCAGTAGGCTAAATTGCCCGTCCATACCCATCACTCCTTTTTTCCAGTGGCAGTCAAATGGTCCCGTGTCCCCATTTTCTCCATTTCATCATCATTTCATGTTCATTGTATCACCACCCGGATATAGCCGAATTCGTTCTGCTTTGGAGTAAAGCAATATAACTATCTAATTAACTTTGATATTAAAACTGGTTTGAGAACATCTGATTAAGGCTAGTTTCTGTCAACCGCACTTCTTTTAAAAAAGCATCAAAAAGATGAAATTTACCTGATTTGCCCGTTTGTTTTGACAAAACGGAGATGTAGCAGGCATTCGATGTTTACTATAGCCTGGAAAAGGAAATGAAGAAGAAAAAAATACCATCCAGATTACATAATATCATTGACAATTGCACCATGATAAAGTAATTAAGGTTCACCAGAGACACACTACACTGAAACTGTCAGTTCCAGCGGAAAAATCGAACCAAATCTTTTTCTTTTATACAAGAATTACTTATTTATAGTGTTGGTAAATGATTCATTGAATTAGAACATGTCTGCGAAAATGACATTAAGATTAAAATCGTGAAAAACTGTCATATATGATATAAACATGATAAAGGAAAAGTCGTGGAATAGTAAGCAGTCCAGTTTTCCTAATGACAAAAAAAACATCTAACGGGTTAATAATTTATAACTTTACTCCCTTCTGAGCAGCAATGAACATGAAGAGGATAATAAAATGATCATGAGAAGATGAAAAGATGATGGAGTGAAATCAGAACATAAGGCCACATGTAATCGAGATTTACTGCCACTGAAAAATTGAATTGCCAAGGCCGGGCAAATCAGCTTACTGCAAGGGATACGTGTTACTAAAGAGAAACCTACATGATGCACAATTGTGTGCAGTCGGGTCTAAGCATTATGGCCTGACGACCTTGAGAACTCGCATGCTGCATATTGAAATGAAAGATAACCAGTATTGTAAGGGACCAAACATTTAACTTGAAGGGGGGCCTTGGTTTTTTCCTAAAAAAAATATTCTGAAAAATATTTTTGATGAAAAAAATATTTTGGCGGCTGAAGGTAAGAAAAAAAATATTCTGAAGAAGGATTTCTGCTATAAAGAATAATGCTGATAGTGAAAAAAATATTCTGTTGCGATGCCTTCGAAAAATAAATATTTTGTAAGCGCTCTGCGGGGAAAACAATTTCTGATCAAAACAAAAAACCAAGCCCCCCCCCCCCCCTATCAAGTTAAATGGTCCGTCCTTAACTCCAATTTTTACAGTGTTTTTCTGTTCTTCACTCCTTATTTCTGGTTCTTTTGAATTTTGAACCTTAAAATTTACACAAGTTTTTGTTTCTTATCCAAAAGTATATCGATATGAATGGGCGTGCAGCAGCGCTTAGCATGTCGGTAAAGTCTAAAGATAGCTCAGAACATGACGTCAGGTCAGGCCGGGCACTTTGCACAAAGAGCGATTGGCATGTGTGTTCCCGAAGTGGTTGAATAGGGTTGCCTTGTGATAATGCTATACCGGTATTGAAGAACCTGAACACTAACCATAGTGGTACAACATGTTTGAAAAACAAATGTCACGTTCCATGCACGTTATAGAACCCTGCTGCAGGTCTAGATATGAGTAGGACCCATATAAGAAAAAATGATCCTATCTTACCTATCCTTCCGTTTCCATGGAAACTCTGATTGGCCTATTGTCTCCATTTCCTTCACTTTGACATCCATTTTTTTCATGTCGGTGAAACATTTCGTCACCACTTTCATGTTCATTTCAACTAACTAACTAAGTGATAGCAATCTTGGTTATGTTTAATGTGTCTTTTTTTAACTAAAACATCAAGTCGTCATGACAGTTAACTAATCAAACAGCAATTGCATTCAGTATTTAATTATGATTAAGGAATCATTGCAATCCTACTCTCATTGATTCGGTCCTTAAAAAGATTGCCTCTCCTCCTGTATTTTAATCTAATAAAAGTTTTTTATTGGTCGAGAAAATTCCCTAATCAGTTTAATTGCTTATATATTAAGTCAAATGTTCTGTAAATATTTAAACACAACTCCTCGGAAGTAAATTAGTTTGGCACGTCCCCGATCATTAGATCATCCTTAGTTCCTGTTATAGAAACAGAAACTTCTGAACTAGGCGATATATTGGACAAGTATTTGAGAAATTGAACGACGAATGGTTTACAAGGTCCCGGATATATGATTCGTTGGAGATGGTTTTGATCGAAGACTTGTTTCACTTATATTCAACAAACTTACAAATAAAAAAATATGACAAACGCCGGTGAATGTTTCTCGAATATAGGTTCTGACCCTTCTGTCTTAACGTTTTCAAATACTAAATGTTATTAGCGAGCATCGCAGATGCGAGCCCTACGGCATTGTGCATATTTTGAGATGTGTCAGAAATATACTGACGATAAAACCGGAACAGGTTTACTTTTACGGAGTGAAAAAAATAATAGGCACGGAGCAAGTAAAACAATCAACCCTCTGGGCTTATAAAAAATACATCATAATCTGTTATGCAAAAATATAAAAATTGGAATTCAAAAACAGTAATAAAACCCTCATTCATCCACTTGTTTAATTTTACACACAGATTTTTATTTAAACACCATTCGGTCTTTTCCGCTGAAAAACGATTTTCCGGAAATTACCGAGCAAGCTTTTGGCAACTAGTCATACCAAATGCATGATACTGACCAAGCTTTGTTTTCCACAGTCCCGCATGATATTTTTACTTTACCGTTTTTTCCGCCAGATTTCTTAATGTACCTTCTGTTACCAATGCTTCAAATAAAACACTGATACTCAGAAAATCTCACAAAACCTGACAGAATCTGAATGTTGTTTTGGTCTGCTGAGTGAAGAAGCGCGAAATACTCTGACAAGGAAATGGCGTCACGTAATCCATAAAATGGATAATTTCGTCCCCGCTTAATGTCGTCCCAGAATGTTACAGGATTTATTATTTGCACAAATAATTGAATTTTTAATAAGTAGTTATTGATCCCAGATATTTTAACAACAACTTTCTCAAGTGCATATGATTTGGGTTGGGTGGGGTCAGACTTTGTTACTATTCAATTCCTTTTTTTAAAGTTCCCTCTTTACGTTAAACTTAGCCGGTCGAGCACATGGATTTATTTTTAAAAGGTATATAGATTTTCGATGCTCGCTTAAAAGGCAGGGCCTTAATCATATTAACCCGCTACATTTACCTTATTTTCTGACGGAATGACATTATACTTAAAAAAATTTACTTAAAAAATTAAGTAACTCATCGTCATCAGAATATTTTTCTCCTTGTTCTATATTAACATAGAAAATTTTTGGAAGGCGAGTAGCAAAATTGGTAATTATTTTCAAATTCACATGGAACCTGTATAAATTGTGCACGTGAAATTGTGAGAAGCATATCCGGACGAAAAAAAAATCAATATCATTAGGCAAATTTTTCGCGGGGACTTGCTGTAGAGCTCTCCGCTCTCGCGGGCACTTCGTGCACGCTACGAGCTGTGCTCGCTATTATTGCTTTACTATCACGCAGGTTCGGATATATCAGGGTCTTTGGGAATTAAAACTAAATTATGATGAATTAGAGAGGGGACACAATGCACTCGAATACCGGTAGGGTAATTAGACGATAATTAATGATATGACGTGGAATAAGCGTACGCAAAACAACGGTGTCAACCTATATAAACAAACGGCAATTTAAAAAATCCTAAATGGAAGACAGTCAGTGCTCAGACTTCAACGTGACCAGCGGTTGTTGCCCGCCGTCTTGCATTGGCCCTAGACTAAAAATACAATATGTAAGATATCGATATTTAGACTGCTACTAAACAGAGGGATAGTTATTGAGGTTACTGCAGGGGACCATACCGGGCATACTTAATCCAAGGCCTGCAGCAGTGTTCTTAAATGTCGGAACAACGTGGCGTTTTCCAGCTGTCACTGCACGACTGATTTGAATCAGGTTTTCCGTTTTTATAGCCTTACGAACTACATGAAATGAAAGGGGTACCCAATTTAACCACCTTTGGCATATATCCCAGTAGCTCAGTGTTTAAAGCGGACCGACTCAGCGTTATGACACTTGGTGCTCATATGTCGATTTTGACTGACAAGCTTAGATCAAAGATAGAATAGAAACACCGGGGAAAATGGTACCAGATCATTTAACTTCTTTTGGGGCAAAAGAACATGGTATTTGTTTGAATTCTTTACTATATGTGTTTGTAATTCTTTGGGTTACTCGCACTTACGAACTTCAATAACACTAGTTAGGCGTCATCGACTTTAGAAAAAAAGTTTGACAAATATAATTAGATTAGCCATATCAGAGAGATGGATAAAATGAACATGGAATAATGATGAAGAAGATGAAATGGGCCAATCGGGGATTAAAGTTTTCTCTGCCTTAAGAATGGATAGGACCGAGCAATTTAGCCTTCTAAGGGCCGTAAAACAGGATTTTTTTTAACGCTCGAGGAACGTGTTTTCCAAACATGGTGCACTACCACGGTTACCGTTCGGTATTTCTGCACTATAGCCTGACAACTCCGGCATTCATTATGACAAGTCTATTCCCATTCAACCACTTAGGACACAAATCCCAATTGCTATGTGTGCAAAGTTGCCTGGCCCGATCACAGGTTTTAAGCGCTCTTTAGTGGACTTTTGCGAAAACCGGAACCCACAAGAGTAGAATTGAAACAAAATTATGTTTCTCTTTATGTTTTTATTTTGGGGTGGGTATACATATATATATTCTTCTGTACATAACTACCCCCTTAAGACAAGCTCATCTAAGAGACCTCGTGCATATCTTGAGAAGTTCTTCAATAAACGGAGCTCTAATCATATTTGATCTTTTCGATTCCTCTTAATAGAACTTTGTCACCTCAGTAGACTTTTCTCTCAGCTTTTAAATGTTGATATATTGTAAGTAAAAATGATGAAGCAGACAGAATTTCGATATCTGTAAGCATTGCGACGACAACTTTCATCAGCAGAACCTAGGAATCGATAAATCCTTCTGCTTGTTTTTCGTCTTTAACCATAAGAAAGACAGAAATATTGGTATGAGTTATTTTTCAATATTGACTCAATTAAGAAAAGAACTATAATTCCCGATGACTCCAGAGAATTCCAATAATACAATATCAATTTACAGTGTAAATGTTTTTTATCTTGACTTATTTTCGCTATAACTATCAATGACTCAGGGTTATTTTCTTAGCTCGTTGCTATTTTGTCATAAATACTAGTAATCTGTACAATATTGCACCAAACAAAATTTTAAGCTCACAATTGCTGCATTTTAAATGTTCTTCTTCAAGCAGTGAGTGATTGAGTTGGTATTTCACTGCATAGGTTATATAAGGGCGGAATACAGCCATAGTAACTTTTGAAGACCACTGGAAATGATAATAACTTCGTTCGGGCGAAAAATTTAGCCTATATGGTGCACTACGTATATGAAGCGTTGCAATCTCGTTTGCCCATTAGGATCAATGGTCAGATTTTCTGTATTGTGACATAACATTCCCGCGGACTGAGACAATACCAGTTAGCCATCTAGTATAAACACCTTGGTCGCTGTGTGGGCTGAGCACTGACCCATCAGAATCTAAAGGCTCTATCTTGCCCGGAGCCCTAGTGGGTCTATTCTACTCGAAGAGCTAAGTTTCAAAAGGTGCGAAATAAAGTTAGGTTCTAAAAAGTGGAGCGTATCGATAAGGTGTCCACATCTCAGTTCTCACTTAATCATCATTTTTTTATGTTGGATTTATGATTATCTCCAGACAAATTCGTACTGCTTGGGAGCGAACAAAGTGTTTTATTATATTGGTGTTAGGTAATCACTGCTGTGTATTAACTTTGGGTATTAGTATAGTAATACCTCCCTTATTTTGATATTTGTTATTGTGTGGGGTTCAGGATCACATTTATCCGTGAAAATATTTTCCACGCCAGTAGATTACTCCTGAAGTAAATAGTATGAGTAATCAAAATAACACCAATTTATTCCCCACGCGAAAGGACGACTTTACAGAAACGAGAAAATATCACCCCTAGAAAATTCCCACGTTTACCCCATGTCATGTTACGTTAATAAAATCGTTTTAAGAACATTGGTGGGAACCTGACGAAACTATTTCTGGACTAAGAGAGACAACTGAAATTCTGTGAATTCAAATAATTTCCTTTTGATTAGTGTGTGTGTTGGTATATGTACATGCAGGTACAAATTTATGCATATTTAGAATGTCGTTTAAAAAAAAAGATCATAAATAAAATGTGTTGACTTGTCTTGAATTTATTTCGTTGAAATTGACCCATAGTGGAGAACTACAATTGACTCTTACAGAATTTGTACCTACGCAAACGAACAAAAAAATAAGCCTATAAAAAGTGCACCATATTCTAGCAAGACTAAGTAAGAAGCAAAGGTGTACCAAAGGGGTAATCAGTATCATAAAACCGTGAAGACAAAGACAAAACCGGCAGACAAAAAATCATCACAACAAAACAAACCACATGAAAACATTAAACACACACACATAACAACAAAACCGCATTCAGCAACGCGAACTCAAGTCGAAACGAGAGTGAACTCAGGTGCTCCGGAAGAGTAAGCAGTTCCTGCTTGCTATAGCACACCCGTCACGTTGCCAAAGATCGATTAAGTGTTGGTCAAATCCGGAAAGGATGACATTACAAAACTCTATGTCAAACCAACATCTGTGCTCATCTGAGAGATAGAAATCCTGTATTTGCATACAAGCACATGATGTCGTCCGTAAAATTTCTTGAGTGATGACAACAACCTGGGAGCAACGTACCCCTGTGTTAACAATTTGCTTGTCAGCCGTGTAGCTCTATCAAGGAAGTCGTTGTACTCCCCACATGCTCTGGAATAACGAATCAATTGTGATACGTAAACTCCATATGCTGGAGCGGACGGAATGTTGCTACACAGAAAGGGAAAGTTAACTATTGGAAAGTTGAAGTCATCACGTTTGTCATAGAGCTTTGTACAAAGCCTTCCTTGTGTGTCAATTTCGAGAAATAGATCCAAATATGAAGCAGACCTCCTAGAATCTGTAGTGTCCTTTACCTCAAGTTCCTTCGGATATATGAGATGTAAATAGTCACCAAATCGAGGATTTTGTATTATTGTACATTGTATTATAACTGGATGCAGTTAGACATAGTGGAGAGCATCGCTGCGATAATGATGGATCCCCTCGATATTTTTGAATATGAGTGTATATGAAATGATTTCGCAAACAAGTTGTTAAAATCAGGGGGATTGCCCGTACTTGACCCGAAGAACATATACAGGTCATCAGTGCCAATCGGATATTTCAAGGAGATGGACATGAAAAGTTTGAAAAACTGAACCTAAAATGAATATGGTAAACTAGTTAAGATTTCTGCTGATAATTGAAGGGATGTGGAAAGTCTGCCAATTTAGCATACCACAGGCGATCCAAGGATGCTACTCATACCGAAACCTGCAGTAATATTTTTAAGCGGCATTCATTTCACGTTTTACCTCTATGGTTTGTAGTCAGTTTTATGCCAAATAACAGGGTTACCCTATTCAACCACCTTGGGCTTTCTTCCACCTTGCGCTTATTAATTCCTATTTCAGGATTTGCAAAAGCTTCAGACCTGTTTTTAGTCAGGGATCAAACGACTTTCCGGAAGAGTAAAATTTTAGCTTCTTGGCTGGATCTCACAACATAATATCTTATTGCATCTGGTTTGTCAAGCGGTTCAAAACGTCAATTATAGTACCAGCTGCTCCAAAGAGAAACAAGGGAGATTGGACAAAACGTCCGACAAAATCTCTAAATGCAGGTAAGCTGTGCAAATGTTACGAATGATTTGTATTTATGTCATCTCCACGTATTTAGACAGTCGTAGACTGACCATGGGGAAATGCACCAACTGAAGAGGCAATGCATGGTCTACTTAAAAGTCTTTCAGAATATTCCTTTCGTTTTAAACAAGACCTATTGGAACTAACAGCAAATGCTAAAGACAAACACGAGCTATGGTAACCTCTTCCAAATACCTGCTCCAAATTATGGCCCTTAACTAGCACAATACTTTTTAACTTTAAGTTTTGTTTACATGCCTTAAATAGTCCTAAGTCGTGCCTCTGTATAGGACTATAGGAATTATTTTTATCTTTTGAGCAAACTCATTTTCCAGCTTTGTCCTCTCTCAACAGCATTCAATAGAGACGTCTTAGTTACATTAGCTACATCTTATCCTGTTGAAATATTTATCAAATCGGATAATTTTCTACATTTCTGTCAGTCAAACCCACGATATTGTGAGTTATGTCTTCTGGTGCCGTGGTTTACGTCGAAATCTTTCCTACATATTTCTTGGGAAATCACCTTAAATATGCTTGGTCAGGCTCCAACGAATACCATGCCATCACACTAAAAGTCTTTTGTTTTATAACCTTGTCACTTCAGATATTTTCTGGCAAATTATGATGGAGGTAAAACAGCTCTTTAGCCAAAGTACAAATAGGCAAATTCATCACGTCCACGAGAAACACTTTGGTCCATCTTGAATAGTTTGTACCTTTGGTTACGGAATTTCTAATTGAAATACGGAAACCATCTGCTTAACTTATAAGGAATGTGTTAATAGCAAATACTACAGCCATCTCTTTCAGCTCTTTTGGTACAATTTTAATGGCTTGAATACACATATCTGCAAGAACGGAATTCCTGAGTCCCCCGTCGAGCGTAAAAAATTCTACGTCCGCTCGCTAAAAAGGAAGAAGATAATTGACAGACCTGAAAATGCATCCCGCCATATGAGACCCCTACCTGAAGCTGCATACCAAATATCAAAATCCTAGGATTAATAGTAAAAAAAGCTTATCACAATGCCTTGCATAAATCAATTGCCATTTTTCCCAGCATGTTTACACCAATGGAATAATGAACTAGCCAATATAGATTTTTCAAACCGTCTTAACAGAGTCAAAGCCAGCGCACGATTTAACTGTTATCCAGCCATCATCTGATCAGCAGTTGCAGCTGTATCAAACATAAAAACAACTGTTATAGGATCTCTTAAACCTCCATTACCAAATACCTTTCCAAACCCATCCAATCGCAATATATAACTTTAAGTATCAGTCTACGTAAGAATGAAAAATCGGAAACTTTTGATAATGAAATTTGATAAAACTGCACTTAAATTGCTTTGAGCCAAATGCATGATGCATTTGTAGTGCTTAACCTATTTGAACAGGGGTGGACTTTTTTGTACACGGAAATAACATATTTAGCTTGGTCAAGTACTATCGTCTGTTTCCGCTCGTCACAGGACATTATTTATGTCGCAAAGAAGGAACTATCATCAAGCAGCTAACACATAAAAGTAGTCGCTTGGATCGGTATAGTATGGACGAAATAGGCTAAAGAAACAGAAGAAGGGTATTGGATATCCTGAAGCACTGCTTCTTGTAATTGAAGCAGCACCATTAAAAGTCCCATTAACGTATGGCGATTGGCAAAACTGATTAAACGCAGCTTTTTCGAAAAGAGTGCAAAACGCAGGTACAAATATCTGGTAGTCGATTATACAAAGACTTACTAGGTCATCAATGAGTCTAAGGAAAAAAAATTAAAGAAGACCAAATAATCGACATGCTCAACTTTCTCATTGACAACATATTTGTTCAGTTTGGTGGACGTGTTTTTCAGCAAACAATAGGGATTCCAATGGGCACTAATTGTGCACCTTTGATTGCGGATTTGTTACTTCATTCATATGAAGCAGACTTCTTACAATCACTTCTAATCAAAAAAGATCGTAGACTAGCTCTCTCTTTTAATCTCACTTTCCGTTATATTGATGATGTCCTTTCACTTGACAGTTCTCGATTTGGTTACTTTCTCCATCTGACATATCCTCAGGAACTTGAGATTAAGGACACTTCGGATTCTAGGAAGTCTGCTTCATATTTAGATCTACATCTTGAAATTTACTCTCAAGGAAAACTTTCAACAAAACTCTATAACAAACGTGATGACTTCAATTTTCCAATCGTCAACTTTCCCTTCTTGTGTATCAACATTCCGTCCGCTCCAGCTTATGAAATTTACGTATCTCAATTGATTCGCTACTCCAGAGCGATTTCCTTAGCAGAGCGACACGTCTAACGCAAAAATTTCTCACATAGGGTTATGTTGCTCCTCGGTTGCTGTCTTTACTCAAGAAATTTTACGGAAGACTTCATGCACTTATAGACAAATATGGGATTTCGATCTCTCAGATGAATGCAGATGTTGGTTTGTCATAGGGTTTTGTTTTGTCTTTTTTAACCGGATTTGACACACTGATTTGACTGTTGGCAACGGGACGGGTGTGCTATAGCAAGCAGGAACTGCTTACTCTTCCGGGGCACCTGAGTTCACTCTCATTTCGACTTGAGTTCGCGTTGTTGATTGATATTCAGTTAGTTTTGTGTTTCCTTTACATGTTGTATGTTTTTGTCCCGTTCTTGTTGGTGTTTACTGGTCTAGTCTCTGCCCTTTCGGACTTTTGACATTCAGATACCCCATTGGTACCTCTGCTTCCCGAGCATTGACATCGATTTAAAATGTGAAGTTTCCAACCATGCAGTTAAGTTGACTCTTTACTATGGGCTGTTTTGATCGCTTCTGTCAACAAAACAACTACCTACTGAGAACATAATTATAGACTACTTGACTTGGTGAGTTTTGTACTGATAAAGATTCTCCGAAAAAGATTGTTTTACTGTATGCGTTGTGTACTAGTATTTTCAGGCGAGGTCTTATGGCAGAAACACAGTCATATGATACACCTTAATTCTTTTGAAAAATAAGTTACCTAAATTATTGTTTTACTCCCAAGCAGCAGGAATTCGGCTATAACAATGAGATGGACATGAAAGGGGTGATTAAATGAACATGAAATGATGATGGGGACACAAGGCCAATTGGAAAGAAGCGTTTCGACTGTCACTGGAAAAAGGAAGGATGAGTATGATCGGGCAAATTAGCCTCCTGCAGGAGATCACATTTGTCCTATACACTTATCGAGACATGCAGCAAGATTTTAAACGTGCGAGGAACGTGGAAATTTTTCTCAACACGCTGTACCACTATGGTTTGCATTCGGGATTAATTTCTCATTATAGCTTGACGACCACTGCATTCCTTATGACAGGGCTACCCCATTCAACCACCTGGGACAAACATCTCAGTTGGCTTGTGGATCAACAAAGCGGCCTTCCCGACCGGAAGTTCTGTGCGGTCTAAAATATATTTTACCGACCGTTATAAGAAAACGCCTCTCACATGGTCTCTTAAAAAGTTTCTTTCGATATCAGCCATTGATAAACAAATTCAAAACTCATATAACGGATATAGTTCGTAATTGTTTTTTAAAATCAGTTACTAGCTGCCTGTTGTACTGAGATGATCACCTTACTAACTATTTTGAATCTCACAACCGTGTTGTGTTTTATGTTACAACCTAACCCTAAGATGGTAATCAAAGAGGGAGTTTTGGCTCAATAAAGCCTTGTTTAACCCTTTATTTCATTTGAAATGCCTGTACCAAGAAATGACCATTTTGACCCTCAATTCCTCTGATATGTCTTGTCCTTGATTGGTCGTTTCTTCTTGGGCACTATGATTGATAACCCCAGTTTCATAACTTTGTTATTACCTTTACTACTTTCGTTCCTTTATATATTCTACCAAAAGTTCATTTCAATAGAGGAGCGGGGCGGAGACTTCCCCCCGCCCAAAGTTCTAATTTTATACTGCCATTGTAACGTCATTAATAAAATAGTCTGGGATTTTTTGGAGGGGTTATATTTGTCTTAGTGTTTTTGGCCTTCTCCGGTTGATTCCAAAGTCACGATGTAGATTCGTTATGTGTATTATGGCTGTGTATTGACAGTTATGACAGGGAGGTTGTGATCCCCCAAAATCAAGATAAGTCTTGTAGTTTTTTTCTTCTAAAAATAAATTACCCAGGTGAAGCTTGAAGAACACAAAACTGTTGCAACAGAAATAAATGGTAGCCATTAATCTAGAGGCATCGGGACAACAGCCTGTAAATGCATCTCAAGCTCGTTTGGCTTATTGAAAACTTTAAATCAAACTTATAGACAATAGTAGCGATTTGGGGTAATATGCTTTAGCAATATAAGGGTCATTGAAAAGAAGCACAATTGATTTTTAGTTATAAACAAACATTCTTTCAATAATTCTACAGCTTTTATTTTTTTGGTGCTAATTATTTATAATTCAAAATCAAAGCGCTTAAACGTAAAAAGGGAAGCGAAATTAAGATTGTTCTCTTTTAAGTATTTTGTTAAAATTGTTCAGGAAATATTTTTTTGTGGCGGGGAAAGGAAGGTTGTGTAGATGTTTTCAAAGCTAAAGAGCGTACGCTATCGTTCCCCTTCTCCGGGCAAAGAGGAATTCTTCATGTATATTGTCTCAATATAATAATATTAAATAAGAATTATTATCAGTCATTGGGAATCACATGTATGACAGGTATCGTACATGTACATAAATGGCGTCACCGAATCAAAACCCCCTTCGATAATAATGAACTCTTCCAATGTGTATTGCGATTAAATTTTATGAATGGATCAGAAAGTTACTGTGCATAAACCAAAGAAAAAGCAGAAATATTTATAGATAAAGCGCACGAACAAATCAAGTAGCAAATGAATGTGAATGAATCTCCCCCATCAATAAATAGTTAGTTACTTGTGCTTGTCATCTAAAATGTCTATAAAATGGTGATGTATAAAAGTGTGTTTCGTGTGTACATATGTTGAAATTTAAATAAACTGTAAGTTTATATTTCCAGACCGGAAACGGGAAGATTACTCCGTCTAGACTAAACTGAATCACTGCTTTATAGACTACATAAGGCTTCGCTGCGCTTGCCTAAAAAAAAAAATTGACCGTTCTGATAAAAATCGGCTGATAAGCTAAATTGAACAATGCTTTAAAATAAAGTTACCACTACACTTAAATTTTAGACGGACAGTCGTAATTAAAATGGATGACACTTTATCGTTTGTTTTACATCCGGAGCTCCATTTTAGTCTCTTTAATAACTGGACACCAAATCGTCACATGTTGAATATAATGATTTTGTTTCAGGTAGGACAAGGTGTGGTAGACAAGAATAGAGATATATTCTATATATGTATTATTATATTCAAATTTTATAAAACTTCAGTTATTGAATACAATTCAATATATATTAAAGACTAGAAGGTGTTCATTATGTGTATTCTATTTAATGCTAAACTGTTAATGAAAAAAAAACAATAAAATTATAAGAATTGCACAAGATTATAGAAATTACCGGTAAGGTTTTTGTTTAAAGTAAACAATTCAAGAAATATTAAAAAAAAGAAACATTTAGTCGTCATCATTACTTCTGTTCTTTGCAGAAGACGCTCTGTAGAAATTGTTGAAATTTGTCACTATGACAGGCACCGGAAGTGCAATGGTCAATAGACCCATTAACACCGTCATGCTTCCTATCAATTTCCCGATAACTCCTTCAGGATACATATCACCATAGCCCACTGTTGTCATGCTGACCACTGCCCACCAAAACGTCGCCGGTATGCTTGTAAATTGTGTGTTCTCAATCGATTCTTCGGCATAAAACATTGCACCAGAGAAAATTATCACCCCGATGCCTAAAAATAAGACAAACATGAAAAGTTCTTTCAGGCTAGCTTTGAGTGTTTTTCCTAAAACTCGAAGACCTTCCGAATGTTTGCTCAGTTTGAGAATTCTTGTAACTCGTAATATACGAAGAATTCCCAAAGTATCTTGTTCCGAATCACATATACCAGTTAAAGCATACATGAACAGATACACAAAATATGGCAAAATGGCTGCGACATCAATCCAGTTTATAAGGTTTTTGACAAAATCTAGACGAGAAGGACAGAAAATAAATCTTAAAATTAATTCCATTACGAACCAAGCAATTACAATTGATTCGATAATTGCAAGCGGATGCCCAAAGTTTTGAACTATTTTTTCATGCTTATTTCCATCGCTATCGTAGAATGTTTCATTAATACAGCTTACATTTTTGTATCTTGGCAAAGTTTCTACGCAAAAGGAAACAGTCGATAATACAATGAACGTAACACTAACCGCTGCATAGATTTTAGCCGCAAAAGATGTTTCGGGGTACTCTAAAAACTCCCACATCATTTTCGAAATATTTCCTTTAGGGAGATTTTGAGGCTCAGTTTCAGTCAGATATCCTTCAGCTTTCATAAACGAATTGATTACTGATTTACCTATCTCAAAGAATTGAATTTCGTCCAGAAATACATCGGTTGGGACCTCCATTGGCCGTATTAACCTACCTCCGCTTTGGTAGAAAAACAAAATTGCAGGAAAACTCGGTCGATGTCGATCGAAAAAATATTCCTTTTTCTGTGGATCCCAATACTTTTTACGTTTTTCGTCGCATCCTAATAAGGTTTCTGGTAATCGTTTTAAAGTCCTCAATTGTGTCTCAAACTTGAGTCCAGCGACGTTTAAAATGATACGCCCACATGTGTCCTTGCAACATATGTGTTCATCACTTTCTAATAAGAAATGGTGCGTTAGGTCGTTGATGTCATCCTCAAACGAAACGTCTTCTTCCTCTAAGCCATTGTCAGAGTGGTTTGCGTCCTCGGGAATATTGTTCTTGAGAGGATGGTGGTGATGGTTGTAGTTCCTTTTACCAGGTTTACCTTTGTTATCTGCCTGTGTGCTGTGCGTTATCACATGCATTTCAAGTATCCATACACCAGTTAATAAGCAGTCTTATATCAAACGAACTCCAACTGCAAACGTTTTGATCTCCGAATTAGGATTATGTTTGTATCACCTACAACATTTATGCCTAATAAAATTAATACTATAAGCTATTTATTAAAGTACTTCTTTTGGATACGTAAATGCTTTCGTCAGGTCATTATTTATTTAGTAAAGGTCATATAGTAGGTACTTGTATCTAAATTAATTATATTACTTCTTACATCTCGGAGGACCAATTAAGTACCTAAGAAACACATGTTATGAGCTGCTGGCCACATTTCTATGTCAAATTAATTAAGGTTAAATTTCCATAGGTTTTCCTGAAGTCTTTACAGCTTTTTTACCCCAATCCCCTTTTCGAAAAAAATAAGAAATAAAGTTTAAAAATTACATATTCACGCTATACTAATCAACAATTTTACGAAAAAGGGCACACCATGTTGTGAAATGTTAACATAGAGCACACCATTCTACGCCATGAATGAACTAACTGTAAACAAAAGATTTTCATACAAGTCAACTCTGACCTCTTAACTAATCTTATATATAGGCTGTCAATAAGGATTTTAAGATTCAATTTTGTTTCCTTTTGGTGTTCTCAAATGTTGATTTTTTTTTATTTTTGATTAACCACTTTTTGGAAGCATTTTGGATTGCTGGTGTCCGTTTTCATATATTAAGCATACAGAAAATCTAAGCTTAAGATTTAACAACAATTTTACAATGCAAAGGACTTAAGCTAGTCAGTTAAATGTACAATATTAAATGTTAAACAATCCTCTTTTTATCTTTTAAGCCCCCATCACACTGGGAAAGAATAAGTCAGTGCCACATTTCAAAGCAAAACAAGAACATGTAATGTTTTTCATTAAATTTCTCGACCTAAATTAATATGTAATGTTATTATTTGATTATAAACGTCACTTTTCATTCGATTAACACCGTATCATATATAAATTCATTAATAATACAGCAGGCATATATCCCCTTTGTTCCTAAACTTTCCAACTCACGGTATTCTTCCAGTTGCAAATTAAATTTTCATACGTTTATACGGATATCAATCTCTCAGGGATCGCTCTTTTTATCCCTTCATCTTAATTAGATTAGTGTTAACTACATTTCTGGTGCTAAACTGTATAAGAAAGGCTCCTCGGGAACCACAGGGTATTGCTTTTCCAGACAGCTATTCATAACTATTTGGAATATAACATAACATTTATGTTATCTCTCTCAGAGTTACATAATTTTCAGTCTAAATAATTTCAACAAAAGTATATGAGAAGCATTTGGGTCCTAAGAAGGATTGGTACAAAAAAAGTCTAGGATAATAGTGAGTGAGTGAGTGAGTTGGTGTTTTACGCCCGTGCAACGCTATTTAGGTTATTTACAGGCGATGAACATGAAAAGGATGAAAAAATGGACATGAAAGATGAAATATGGGGTGGGGTGGGAAACAAAGTAAAGGGGAGAGGTGGGTATGGGCGGAAAATTTAGTCTATGTGGTGCACTACATGGCGGTCCACAAAGGGGTCTTTTCCGTGCATGAGGCGTGGCAGACCGTGGCCCACTATGGTCAGCGGTCATGTAGTGTATCCGTATTATAGACCTGACAACCCCTGCATTTTTTGTAAGCAAATATAAATTGACAATATTCCTAACTCATTCTTTCGACATGTGATCAGTGATGCCTCATCCACGAGCAACGATATATTGATTGGGTCTCTTCATTGCTCACTACAACAAAAACAGCCCAATTACACTAGCTCTCTGTTTAACAAGAATTTATGCTCCGGGACAGTGATAGGTAGACTGAAGTTACAAGATAAAAACTAACAACCTGAAATGATGAAATAGTACTAAAATAGAGTCCCAATTTTCAAGCATACATCTTTTATCAGCATCAAATAAAAGGAAGTAAAAAGTGTTTTGTGGGTTTAAACTTTTTAGTATGGTATATCATTATCACATTTATTTTATTTTATTAGCTACGAAACATTGCACAAAATTACTGTATATACTGAATACATTGATCGGCACCAACAATAGATATTGGTTTCCAGAAATCAAAATATTACAGTAAACGAGATTACTGAACAAGCTTTTTGTGTACTAAATGCTCCTTTTTATACACTTATTCCGCATATCTGTATCATCTATTTGACATTAATCCCGATCTTCTAGTGAACGTATTCGCTTTTTTTAAATCCCTTAGTAACAATAAATTTTAGATATCAACCACAATGTAACGAGGTTTAGAGTAGGCGAGACGAACAGGAAGACCGAAAAACTATATGTCTCGCAACCTTCTGTTGGCGGGTCATAAACACCAAAGCACCACCCTCGAGTTTGTGTGAAATTTTCTATATTGAGCAAAAAGTAACGACCACCTTTAGATTGTTTTCTATAATCTAGAACATATTTTTTTTTTCAATTCAAATAGTTCTAAAAAATTAAACAACTCAAATAATTAAAAAGACATTTATTATATATATCTTCAATAGGAAAGAACATAATTTTAATTTAGTTTTTAACTCGGGGATATCTTGTTTTGTTTGAAGCGATCCATGATTTTCTTTAATGATTTCTTCTTTTTCTTCCTACCCTCTATCTCTCCAGTAATAAGTTCTCCGCAGCTGACATTGAAGTCTCCAGAACAAAACTCATTGGCATTTAGAGTACTGAAAATAAACAGTTTTTTAGCTAAACGCATTTCCAATCTCAGACGCACCCCTTATCGTATCTAACAATTATGAGAATTGCACTTGAAGATTAATTTAAATCTATGATCTTTTATCAAGGAGTCAGATGTTGGACATGATAATCAATTACAAATTATTTAAAATATTAAATACAGTTTAAAATGTGACAAGCCTTAATACCATCTACAGATAAAAAAAAGTCACTATAAAATTTGATATTTCAAGTTAAAGAGGTGTTTCTTCTATCTAAAATGTTACAGCAGGTTTTGGCAACATGATAAAAACAGTTATCTGCTCTAAAAAGATATATAAACATTTCGTCAGGCTGACAATTTAAACTTGTAAATTCTGCGTTATATGATTATCAATTTCATAAAATAGTTTTACTCTTATATCTGAATATATAGCGGACAATGGATAATGACATGTTTCTCATCTTCAATAGAAGAACTATTATAATAACAAGAGTTAACACTAAAGTATGTCTCGCCTGCCGGCACCATCAGAAACAATTATTCTTTCTTACTTCCACTAAATTTTGAATTTACATGGATTTTCAGTTTCTGAGATCAAAAGATGTTTATAAAACTTAAACATTGCAAATATATGCAATAAAAATAATCAAAGTCACTCAACCAGAAAATCAAGGTCAAGGTCAAACGATGGGGATGCAACTGTGCTAAGCTACTACTGGGGAATATGCATACCAAGTTTCGTCAACCTAGGACCTATAGTATTTGAGATATGGAGGTGCTCGCAAAACTTTTCCATTGCTATAATATGTATTGAAAATTGTCAAAGTCACTCAACCGAAAAATCAAGGTCAAGGTCAAAAGATGGGGATGCAACTGTGCTAAGCTACTACTGAGGCATATGCATACCAAGTTTCATCAACCTAGGACCTATAGTTCTTGAGATATGGAGGTGCTCGCAAAACTTTTTCATTGCTATTATATGTATTGAAAATAATCAAAGTCACTCAACCGGAAAATCAAGGTCAAGGTCAAAAGATGGGGATGCAACTGTTCTAAGCTACTACTGGGGCATATGCATACCAAGTTTCATCAACCCAGGACCAATAGTTCTTGAGATATGGAGGTGCTCGCAAAACTTTTTCATTGCTATTATATGTATTAAAAATTGTCAAAGTCACTCAACCGGAAAATCAAGGTCAAGGTCAAAAGATGGGGATGCAACTGTGCTAAGCTACTACTGGGGCATATGCATACCAAGTTTCATCAACCCAGGACCAATAGTTCTTGAGATATGGAGGTGCTCATAAAACTTTTTCAAAAAGTTAACGCCGCCGTCGCCGGTAAAGTAACACCTATGTCCCGCTCTGCTTCGCAGGCGAGACAAAAACCATGTGCTTTCAATCTTTTACCCTCATGTCGACCAGTTTCAGTTCCAAGTGATGCAAAGCCGCATCTAAATAAAGCAAATGCATATATGCAATTTCTTACCTGTAGACATTAGAGAAAAACCTTCTACAACTGAATTCTCGATGATTATGAAATTTCTAACATCTCGGGAAATAAATTTAATATTTTAATCGCTCGGCAAGCCTCGCCATAAGAATAATCAAATTTATTTCCCTCGATGTTAGAAATTCCATAATCAACTCGATCACGTTGTAGAAGCTATATATCTACAATAATGTTACTTAATTAATATTTCTCAGTCTCAAGTGAGATTTTAATTTAAGACGCAAGTAAAAAGCTGCACACTTGACACACGCGTTGTGCATAAAAGTCTCGTCTCCATTGATGTAGCAACGATGAATTAGTCAAATATTGCTCTCTCAGCGCGTTGGCGATTATCTAGCCAGCATTTTTTTCATTCGATTGGCCATTGTCTAGCGAGCAATATTTGAATATACCAGCACATGTGGCCTGCCAACAGCTTAAACACGACTCTAAAATAGTGTTTCATACATATGTTATATAATTATACCTATTCCAACTGCTGTGAATTATTTGGCTTTCAGATTTAGTCGCAGAACTTTTAGTTTGTTCCTTTACATTTGCTTCAGAAATACTTGGCGGCACTGTTGTTAGAAATCTAAATAAATACAATAAATATATATTACATATTTTGATATAATTTCAAATATAAAATCAAAATTTAAAAATGAGTAGTAATCTTAATTGGTACTTTTAAAACTATTTGTAGTTGAGTCATATAGACAAATAAAAATGGTCACAAACACTAATGAAACCAGCCTTTACTCTTAGTCAAGTTGACTTTTTCTTTAGTTGACAATGTGATTATTGACTTTCAGGTTAGTTTTTGAATGGACAGTCAAGTCACTGTGACTATTTAAAATACGATCACCGGTGACTATTTCTCTCAGGAATGTACATTGTAAATATCATTGAGATGTGTTTTACAGAATGGTGCTCAAATACACTTAAACCAGAGTAAATTATCCAAAGTTTAAATATTAGTTGTATTAGTTGTTTATAAATGTTATATGTAAAAAGTTCTCGTTTTACAGATGCTAAATTTTCTTTTCTTGAAATTTAACGGAAAAACCAACAATTGTGAACAATGCCTTGGAACTAACTTCCATTTTTTTAGGTCTTATTTCATCGATGTACATACAAGGAATGAGTATGATCCTTTTGGATTAGATTTGCAATATTTTTTTATCGTCTATTATATTTTGATAGTCAGTATTTTTTTTTATCTATATATGCATGTGATTTTAAAAACAATGATGAAATACTTACTGAAGTGTTGTAAGTTCGTATCCCTTTTTCGCCAGGAAAATTTTTGACGGACATTTAGAAAAGTGAATCGATTCGCCCTTTTCAAAACTAATTTCTGGGTTAACACCTAGCGGTGCCACCTTCGCAAAAAGAAGTTTTTGTAATGGAGGTGCGGCCATTGTCTGACTGAAGAAACTCAAAACGTAGTTAAGAATTTTCGTTGCGAAGGGCGACGTTTTTTTCGTCATAGTTCGTTGTAGGATTGTTGATAGCATAACGACGTCTAAAAGAAGTTCAAACTATTATTAATGCCGCCGGGTCCCTGAGTTTGATTTGTTTTATTGCCAAGCTAGTGCCAAGGGATTTTTACACAACATTTTTTTCACAATTGGGATCTGTATTCCCTGCAACAAATTTCACTTCACCGATTCGGTTTTTTTCGAAAATGGCTCGTTTGAATCTACAGACCTTTCAAATTAATCTTTTAATACTCTGTGTTTCTTGACCTGAGAGATTCACGACTGGTATATACTAGAAAAGACAAGATATGATAAGAAGCACAATTTGGCCCCCTGATTTTTGCATATTTTTTTTTTCAAATTAGAAATGTTCCATAGTTACTGCAGTTAAAAGAGGTCATAGTACATGGACTCTATTGTTAGAATACGCATGTGCAAAAATGGTCAATTCAATGCAATATGTCAAAATGGCGAAAATTTATTCAGTTTTTGTGTAAAATAAATATGAGCGAACCTGTTACCCGACATATATGTAGCCCACCACTGAGAAGAAAACTGATAAATCATACGGTTGAAACATACAAATTATTTTAAAATCATCTTTTTAGCGTAGTAATATGAACATTTCGAAGAAAAAAAGTTTTGAAAAAGGGGCCAAAAACAGCCCTTATCATATCTTGTCCTTTTACTCTGGCACACCTAAATGTCAACAGTATCAGACTGAGCTGACTGAGCTTCTTAAAGACAATATTATTAACATTTTGATTATTTCAGAAACTAAAATTGACCAAACCTCCAATGTAGTATATTTCAGATTAATGGGTTTAAATTGATAAGAAGAGATCGTGATGACAAAGGATGCGGTATTTCGATGTTTGTAAACTCTGACTTTGCATCTAGCAGGCGGCAAGAATACGAATGTAAGAACTTACAAAACATGTAAGCTTATAAATCCATATAACAATAACAGATGGTTAATCATGGGAATTTATAAACCTCTTTCTGGCTCTGACAAACTTTTCTCAGGGAAATTTTCCTCAGTAATTGATAAAAAAAACTACCCCTTTACAACGGGGGCAACCATCGACGGCCGGGGTTTCGATGGTTGCGTTCAACAATTAAACATAGATATTTACAACAATAAGACATTAAAATGGCCAACATATTACTATAAGAGATCACTTCATTCTTTTAAAATGTTCCTTTAAAATATACAAGTCTGACATAAAAACATAATACAAAATCTCTCTTCATATTTGTATTGTAAACTTTGATAATATACTTGTTTTAGGGTAAGCAATTTTTTATATGTTAGTTGAGTCGAAGAGCAGTGTCAAAGAGTCAGACCATTAATGATATTTGTGATATTTTTTACTTGTCACAATTGGTAAATAGTCCAACTTGCCACATGATAGATTTTAATCCATCTTTAGTAGATGTTATTTAAACAAATGTAAAAAAACTTATGTTTTAATGTGCAAAATACACCTACTAGCATTAGTGACTGTCGTAACATATGTATCACTTAAAGGAAAAGTACAACATCAGAAGCAGCAATTACTATCATACAGAAACTAAAGACAATTTCAATAAAGAACTAGATCATATGTAAATTTGGTATACCAACAGTATGAAAACAATTTCAATGAGTTGCTGAACAAACATGCTCCAACTAAACCCAATCAATATCTCTATTGGAACTGGTGTTTTTCAAGATAGACTTAAGGATGTTCGAGCGTGAGTTTCAAAGTGATGAGGTTTTGAAATTGATGCCTTAAATCATAAGAGAATAATTAAAAATACAAAATAAGGTGAAAATTTTGATAGATTACCATACTTGTTTTAAAGATAATAGGAGATCAAAATTTGGCGGGAAAAGTTTTCTCTGTTTTTTTTCATAGCTTTAACATTAGCATAGTTTAGCTGTTTAAACCTGTGAAAAAGTGATTAGAATTTGACAAAACTTTGTAAAACAGATATTTATGATGTAAAGAAGACCTTAAACAAAAGAAAAATTGGGGATACCATGCAAATTTTTATGCCTTATTTTGATGGAAAAAACCTGAGAATTCCGAAAAAAATCAAAAATCTCAAAAGCTTACCCTCCAACATCCTTAAACAGAAAATAATCCTTTGGAAAAAAACTAATTATAGGCCTCTAAGTGTGTTATTAATATTTTCAAAAGTGTATGAAAAAGTTTTGGAGTTACAACAGTGTGAATATTTTAACGATATCGTTCACCTATATCTGTGTGCTTTTCGTAGAGGCCATGGGTGTCAGACCACACCTCTATGACTTCTCGAAGATTGGTGCGTAGCTCTAAACATATGTATATCGCTGCAGTTCTGGTGGATCTTTCAAAGGCGTTTGATTGCCTCCCACACGAAGTTATGCTTGATTAATTATGAGCTTACGGGCTTTGACAGCATTCTGTATCCCTCCTTATTATCTAACTAACCGTTAACAACAAATAAAAATAAATGATGTTCTTAGTAGCTTGGCTGAAATCCATAAAGGTGTACCCGAAGGATCTATTCTTGGCCTCTTCTCTTCAATGTATCTATAGATGACAAATTCCTTATCAAACATGGTACTTTGTATAATTATGCAGACGACAATACCTTGTCTTTTTGTTCTCCTGATTATAACCTGTTAATTTCAACTCTTGAAACTGAATCTTTAGATATTATAGAATGGTTTAGAATCAATAAAATGCAGGCTAACCCTGACAAGTTTTAGGTTTTAACAGTAGAAAAAAGACTTTTGAGACACAACCATCTATTAATATACCCTCTGCTGTAGTGCATACCTATCTTGTGAAAATACCGTAAAACTCTTGGGTATTTATATATTGTATATTTGTGCGGTGTTCTATTTATGTTGTTAACTCAATTAAATTCGATTGAAAGCTCAATAGAGCTTATGTTAATTGTTTTGTAAATGTACCGAATTGAAATAAAGCTTTCGTATTCGTATTCGTAAAATTATCATATAAATTTAGTGCGATTTGGCGTGCGTTTCTTCAATTCAATCATAAAGCCCTTGGCAAAAGTTCAACGATAATAACAAAATAAAACAGAATAACTGTAAAAATGCGTAAAATAGAAAAAAAAAGATGAATATATCCTCTTGTCGTCTAATGGGTATGTCCATGTTTGCAACTGGAAACCACATTAATACATCATTTTTTTTTTAGATGGAAGGTATGTCACAGATTGGACGACAGTTTCGTGAAAATCTATTGAATGGTTTATAAGGAGTAAAAGACAGACATTCCAACCTATCTCTATATAGTCTATGTATGTTTAAAATCATGATTGTTTATATTTTTAATAGCCCCCTGTGGGACCATAATTGTTAAATAAAATATCCTATCTTATCTTATAGTACTCTGCTCCCTCTCTTTTCCAGCGGAGCTATAAATATAGAATATAAGGAAAGGACCACATATCAGAATTCAAACTTTAATAGTATATGAAAGCAAAGGCATGGAGAAAGATATCATCAGTCAACACAAACGAGATAAAAACAAAAAAACAACGGACAAAAAACACTTCAAAAACAGAACAGCAATAATCAACCCGAACTCAAGTAGTACCGAGAGTGAACTTATGTGGAAGGGTAAGCATGCACTTCCTGCTTGTTGCAACACATCTTTAGCGATGCATGCTAATTAGTATATGAGCTCGAGCCTGAATGGTTAACTCACCGTGTCAAATCCTGTATCATAGGACAAAAACTCTATGGCGACAGTCTGCCGCCTCTACTCAACATCTCACATCTGTACGCATCCGACAGATTGTTTACGGGTACATAATGTTATGACTACTAACTTGACAAGTCAGGTTCAAAACTGCCCTCCGCCTAAGACTGAGCTGACATGATTTTCCGTAAATGACTTTTTCCAGAGACCGTACATAAGAATGATTTGATTTTTTACATGGTGCTATTGGTATATATAGAACATGCGAAATGAAAGTATCAGTTAATTTCAAAATTGTCAAAACACTATAGTTCTTCCTACCCCAGACATTGGCTGTTCTAAATAAAGTCATGTTTTGTTTAAAGTTTGACATATTTTACTTTTAAGTTAATTCTTCTATGCTCTTCATTTTCATATATTTTTTTTGCCATTTTCAGGCTTTTTGGGAAGACCGCCTCTGGTGAGTCTTGAAGAGACGAAACGCGCGCGTCAGTCAAAACAGAATAATATAATATTTTTAAAACTATTTCCGTAAATGGATATACATGTACACGAGCACTGAATCACAGAAACTGGGGGATCCTGTTTTGAAACGGCCTGTTAGCCCCATCCCCTCAGTTTTGAAAATAATCCATGTGGAAGGGTAAGCATGCGGTTCCTGCTTGTTGCAAGACATTTTTTGCGATACCTCTTTTCCTTTGTTTGTTAGACCTGTATCCACCTGCTGGTGGAGTTTCATTCCCCGAGTTTAGCCCGCTCCGGCATCAACACTTTTGTGTCGACGAACAAATCAGAGCTATAAATTATCCGTTTAAATTTAAAAATTGTCAAAACCCTAAAGTTCTGCCTACCCCAGACATGGGTTGTTCTTAGTCATAATTTGGTTTCTCATTCGACACTTTTTGGTGCTCTTCCGAAATTCATATAATGTTTGGCATTCTCAACTTTTGGTAGTCTAGAGCGCCTCTGATGAGTCTTGAATAGACGAAACGCGCGTCAGGCGTAGCAAAATTTTTTGTCTGGAACTTTGTTGTAATTTATATTTCAAATAAACAGGTCTCTACAAAGTACAATGAATGATCATACGACGATCTGGTTAAAAGGTACGATCCAGTTGGGGCGAATTGTCAACAGTCACTCTTTAGTAAAGGAGATTGAAAAGGTTTTATTTACACATGTATGAAAAATGAGGGAGCAGACGCTTCAAATTGTTCTTCTTATTTTATGTACAGGAATAATTTTTACAGAAGAACAATGTTCTAAAGATCCAGAAAATAACGAGGGCAAGTCATGTGGTTGTTCTAAAAGTCGTGACAAATCGAAATATAGCGAAAATGAAAATGACATCGTTCAAGTTGACAACGACATCCCACAAAATGAACCCATTAAGTTCAAAAGAACGAACGACATGGTATTTATCGAAGGCGGGATATATAAAATGGGAACCAACACTCCAATATTTGTAGCTGATGGTGAAGGTCCAGAAAGATCAGTGAAAGTTAACTCATTTTACTTAGACAAGTATGAAGTCAGTAACAATGAATTTGATGTGTTTGTAAAAGATACAAAGTACAAAACAGAGGTGTGTTTAATATCTAGTAAATAAGTACATGTATATGTCCCTCAGTAATTGAAGTTTAAACCCCAAGGCCAAGCATAATAGTAGACATCTTTAACATGTGATAATTAATTTGCCTGCATCAAGGAGCTGAGATGGGTGAGTTGCATCTGAAACAAGTATAAGGCAATTGGTTTTAAATCACTGGATGTGGTCTTGATTTTCACAGGTTACATGAATTTACAGGCACCAACCCAAGCAGCATAGATTCCCCTTTGACACTTATAGCCTTGCTATCATATGCATGTACATGCATGTCAAATTTCAAAGCTTTTAAGTAAGGCTTGCTTAGAGCTATGTGTTGTCTATTGACTTGTGTACAAATATTTTTAATTCTTTTAGTTTATCTTATATATCTATTGTATTATGCAAACCATTCATTTATTACATGACTTTAGACCCTCATTTTTACCATGACATATACTGGAGTCAGCTGCCTCGGTATTGACTATTGATTATTAACTTAGAATATACAACACATTTGTTTGTAATAAATGTAAAAAGAAGCCACATAATATTTTAACAATTTTTATAATACATTTATGCCTTCAAGATACAAAAATGTAAAACCTTGTACCATGTGTACACTGTTTTTTTTTATTTTTCAATCATGAATCATCAAAAGTAATAAATTCATCAACTTGTCACATGTTTAAAACCTTAATTTCTTCATCTGTACATGTACATTTTAGTTGCACTTATCTTATGGTCTTAGTTGAAATGGCTGTCAGATTTAACATGTTGGAATGGGTTTTGAAGAATTTCATACATGCATTGTGCCATTGTATTTACATTTGTAGAATGCTTATTTAAGTTTTATATATCTCATAATAATCTTTATTTAAGATTTTGTATGAATTCTGTGATCTTGATTGCAGGCTGAAAAGTTTGGAAATTCCTTTGTTATGGACAAGCATGTTAGTGAAGAAACATTGAAGAAAATTGAACAGCAGGTCAGTTTTACCTTAATTACTATTTGACCCATGCTGAAGACAAATGTGTGGCTATATACATGATATAATGGTTTACATTTACTAGATATGCTTTGCTTAGTCAAAAACATTATAACAATGATGATGTTTCAGCATGCTACAAACATGCAATGTCATGAATGTTAGTTACCAGCTTTAAAAGATAACAAGAAAATAAATTCTATCATTTTTTTTCAACTCTTTAAAAAGGAATTTAATGATTTTCTACTCAAGATAGTTTGGAACAAATTGTTTTGTGTATAATATAATTTTCATCTTGTGACTGTTTCATTTATTTTCATGTCAACTTTCTCTATTGTTTTTGTTGTTGTTCTACGTGCATTTTGAATATAGGTAGCAGCAGCTCCATGGTGGGTACCAGTAGATGGATCAGATTGGAGACACCCAGAAGGTCCAGATTCCTCTATAGAAGAAAGGTTAGTACTGTTAATGTGCTGTATCAGCAAAAAGGGAATCAGCATGTGATCATTGTAAATAAACATGTATTGGAATTTGGCATTTCATTACCACATGAGCTATCGCGACAGACTACCTTGCCAAAACTAATTTTTTAGCACTATATTTAACACCTTTGGCTTTACATGTATAACTGTGCTCTTGGAATTGTAGTTTATTATCACCTTTCAACTTTTGTTAGAATTTTGCTGATGAGTCTACTGTAATCTAAACATGACTGAAAACCAGTTTAAAATTGTTTTCTGTCACTTTGTGGCAATTTCATCTGAAAGGTTAAAAGACATGATATAAATAGAAGGTGATGAGATGTGAAATAAGTGTATGTGATACAACTTACATATATTAACGATAATTTAAAAATCAACAATGAAAAGACCTTTTCAATGACACCAATGACATTCAATATGTTCTCAAACACTTATGTACTTATGAATACAAAAATTAAACTAGAAATTATGTCACACATTTTATTTACAGAATGGATCATCCAGTTGTCCACATATCATGGAATGATGCAGTAGAGTACTGTAAATGGGCGGACAAGCGACTTCCTACAGAAGCAGAGTGGGAGTATGCATGTAGAGGGGGTAAAACTGACAGGTGATTTAGCAATAATTTTTATTTTTACATCAGAGGCAAGGAATTTTAACTATACACCCAGATGGTATTTTGTTTTTGACTGGTTCAAAGATTTGCCCTTTTGTTTTAAGAGTTATAAAAATGTACAATTTCAAGGAATTTGATCTGCATGTGACAATTAAGTTTTTAACCTTTAGAAAATGATACTGACTTACCTTTGAACATGGGCCTATGATGTTTGATTTAAAAAAAAGTTTAAGATAAAGAAGGAAAATAAACCAGGACTATTGTTGTTTTTTTTTTGTACTCGGAAGTGAGATTTTGAAAAACATGACTGTATGTTTATTGAATGAATAATTGATTAAAATTTTCTTAAACAACCTCTTTTGCATGTTCTTCAATTTTGTCTGATATATGATATATATTACCTAAACCATTTCCCCTAAGAGGACTCAGTCTTACATTATTTGTTAATGGTTTATGATTTAATGATTTTTATATTTACAGACTATTCCCATGGGGTAATAATAAGAATCCTAAAGACAAGCAATGGATGAATATATGGCATGGAGAGTTTCCGAACACCAATACTAAAGATGATGGGTTTGAAAAAACAGCACCAGTAAGTTATTTATATTATAGGTAACCCCACATTTGGGGATATATAAGAATCACCCTGTCGGTCTGTCTACATATCTTGTAAGTACAACTCTTCCCAATCTGCTTGATGGATTTTGGTGAAACCATAAAAAGTACATCATGTTGATATTTTCATGGAAAAAAATCATTGCTTGTACATGTATGTGGAAAGATAATTGCACTGGGGTTTTCCTGGGAGTTTTCCTAAGAATGAGTTTCCTCCAAAACTGCTCAATTACTTTAAGTGAAATTGCATGAAAGAGGAACATCATTTGAAGATGTGTATAAAGAAATTTAATCAAATAGCATTCAGAGTAGATAATTGGACATTTTTGTAATAACTGGAGAAAAACTTGAAGATTGCAGACATCTAGTTATTGATTATGATTGCTATTAAACAGTCTGGAGATATTTGTTCCTTCATAACAATGTCTGATTTCTCAGAAGGATTAAATCTGAAAGTTTTATGAAAGGACCATAAAGAGCTGTGTATATAACATTGCATAAATATCAAATGATATAATGAACCTATATCTCTTCTTTTATATGTTTTAAATTTTATGCTTGCAGGTTACAGAATTCCCAGAACAAAATAAATTTGGATTGAAAAATATAATTGGAAATGTTTGGGAATGGACACAAGACTGGTGGGAAACAAAACATACCACTTCATTTAAAGATAATCCTGTAAGCCATTACATAACCCATTTATATAGTTGCTATGTTGAATTTTATATCCCCCCTTATGAAGCAGAGGTGGATATACTGTTTTATCCTTGTTAAATCATCCATCCACTTGCCCATCTGTCCATAACATAATTTCCAATTTGCAATTTTCCAGTCAACTACCAGTACATGATGTAGATGTCTATTATTTTGCATATAGCGTTATCCAATAGTAACATATGGTGTTTAACAATTTTATGCTCCTAGGTCAACTACTTCCGGTTTACCAAATTTTTAGGTTTTTACACATAGTGAACATGCATGCAACATTTCTGTCACTTAGATTAATATAATCTTTATCAGGGATTGGGAAGCATTTTTTACAAAGGGGCCATTTACCACTTTTTTCATTATAATTCAAAATTTGAAGGGGCCATTCTTTAACAATCTATATAAAATTTTAAATTTGGAAGGGGCCATTTTTATCATTAAGGGGCATATGGCCCATGGCCCCCTACCTTCCCAACCCCTGCTTTATTTGCAAAATACACCTATATGGGTCAAAGCAAAAACAAAAACATGTAAAATACAAAACATATACAGGAAGCCACAGAGTATACAGAACATTAACATATGTTATTATAGTTTTTAGAACATTTTGACCAATATGGACCCAATTTTCGTAGTACCTCTTGATTACAGTACTTGTTCCATACGAAAATTGACAAACTATATTTCATATTTTTGATTTGTTGACAGAAAGGTCCAAGTAGTGGTACAGATAAGGTCAAGAAAGGAGGATCATACATGTGTCATGAGGTAAATAATACTATTGGTTAAAGTTTCCAGGAATGGCATTTGATTATATATTATAGCCACAGAGCGGCCAGTCATGGAAATAAGCACAGGACCGACAGCTCGCACCTGTAAAAATATGTTCAGTCCTGTAAAATTTAGCAATTTTGTAACACAATCTTAATAGAATATTTCAAAATCATGAATGCGGTCCTGTAAATCACAAATCCTAAATTCCATGACCAAGACCCTTTAACCAAATTTTTAATACCTATGAAAAAAGTCAAACATTAGATGTAGATAATGTACTGTACACATTTATATACATGTAGTAAAAGCTATGATAATTTCTTAATTTTTTAAAGAATGTAATAACATCAATTTAGAATAAAACAGTGCTAGTAGGGAGTACTAAAATTCAGATAACCTTATATATTGATAATGTATTTAGATAAATCAGAATATTTTCTAACAATAGATTTATTATATTAGAATTTATAAGTTTATTTAAGTTCATGGCCTCCTGAATTCAGTATTGATTTTAAAGGAGCTCATGTAACTTGACTATTTAGGCCAATTGTAATAAAAAATGTATTTAGCTTCTCAGGCCCTGCCTCATGTGTTCTGAGGCAGCCTCAGTGTCCCTTTTTATTGCTTTTTTATAAAATAAAAATAAAAAATTACCAGAATGTAAAAAGTTGCCTCATCCACATTTTGGACCAATAAATAAATAAAGTAGAAGTGCCTCATCTGTTTTTAAAAAAACAAATGGTCTGAGAAGGTAAAAATGTATTTTGTATGGCCTTATAGCTTATAGTATGAGTCAGGTAATTTACTTATTTATACTCAAACTGCAATACTGTAATCACTTTAGATATAAGTCAAATTATTGCCAAGAAGAGTGGACAAAAAAACAATCCTAGGAACATACATGTGACAGATCAGTGATGACAAAGCTGGAGATTTTGATTTTATTGGCTGGAGATTTGACAAAAATGTGGGAGATTTTCAACCCTCATTAAAATTGCATTTCAATGTCAATTAAGGGCACTAGCGTGTGCCAAATATACATGGCTTCACTGATTAATCTCCAACTGTTTATACAATCATCAGACCAATACATGTAATGGCAATAAACCTTTTAATTAACACATTTACCTGTTAAATTAACGTCTACCTAATTGACAAACCCGGAAATGTTTTATGACTGAACAATTAAAATGTCCATACAACTAAAATTTTGTCATGACTTGAAAAAGTGGGAGATTACACAAAAAGTCGGGAGAACGGGAGATTCATAAAAAAGTTGGGAGATTTCGTCTCCCGGCGGGAGAATCACATGTATGAGAGACAATTTAGTGATTGCTGTAAGCAGTTTTAAAATAATATGTAAATAAAGAAAACCATGCATGAAAATTACCTGACATGGACTATAGATGTGTTTTTCAAAGTTTCTTAGTTTTCTGATTTTTTTACTTTATTTTTATGACCCTTATAAAGATTTGCGAGTCCCTTTATTACTTTTTTTGCCTTTCTCATCTAAAGCAATTTTTTTTTCAGTCATACTGCTACAGATACAGGTGTGCAGCACGAAGTCAGAACACTCCAGATAGCTCAGCGTCAAATCTAGGCTTCCGTTGTGCAGCTGATAAACTTCCTAAATATTTAAAGGAAGGGGCATAAAAATAAAAAAATACTTCTTATTGGGTTTAGATATGCAATGGAAATCACCCTATCTATTTTTAGCCATATTACTTTAAGCATTAATTTTAGCTAACTTGACTTGGAGATTTTGTCATGAAATATATATAAGTATCAAAACTAGCTTCAAGATTTGATGAGTGAATCAGGCTTGTTAGAACCTTTAAATGTAGTTTTAAAATCTTTTAAAAAAAAGGATTGCTTTACACTTACTTTATTGTCTGGAACTTTGTTGTCATTTGTATTTATTTAAATTGGTACTGTGGCCTTTAGATTTGTTCTGCAAGCTGTTTTTTTCAATCATGATCTGCAATCTCATCCCGGTTTGACATCAACATTTAGCTTACTTGTATTATATATATATGCTATTGACTTAGTTCCTTGACTTAAATATTTTATCAAAACAAGATTTTTATGCATATATCTATTTGATATTAATCCAGTCTTCCTTAAAATAGTGCAATATGTGTTGTTAAATGTGCCTTTGTTAATGAAGTAAAGTATTTTTAAAATATTTTTTTTTTTTTACTTTAAAAGATGTTTTGTCTTTGAAATAATTTGTCTCCATTGCAGGTATTCACCTCCATAGCATTAATGTATTATGTTAATGTCATGTCTTTTTAACTCACCTCTTCCTTGGAAGACATATGTCGCCTGCATCTTCAAATATTTGTTAAACAGGAAGTAGATAAGTTATGGCAATAAAATCGCTTTACATCATTTAGTACTAGAGGAAGAAGCTACATGCCAAATATCAATAGGCTGTGTCATTTAGTTGCCCGGAAAGCTGCAACAGAAATATTTGTGGCGCCGCAGGACACGATGCAAGACAAAGGATAGTGCCAATTTGTCACTTTGCAACATGTTGCAGGTGACATAAAAAGCAGTTTCTTGCTAAAACAAATAACTCATTAGATTAAAAAGTCTCCATAGGGCCAAAGTTGACAGTTCACACCTTACCGGAAGGGTCATGTGAGCTATTTTCATCGTTAAGTGTCCATCCATCGTCCATCCGTTAACTTTTCTTCAAAAATATTATACTCTGAAACCACTGAAAGGGATTGATTTGAAACTTTGTGGGACGACTTCTTAAAGGAGTTATTTCCCCTTAATGGTAAAAATTGACCATTTTCACAGTTTTTAGCTTTTGGGTCAGGTGAGCTATTGTCATCACTTGGTGTTCATCATCGTACGTTGTCCATCGTCCGTAGACTTTTTAAAATGTTAACTCCTCTGACACCATAAGTCCAATTCGACCAAACTTGGTATGGATGTTCATTAGCATTCAGTGCTTAGAACTGATGTGGGGATTTTTGATTCGTCGTAAAACATGGCCGCCGTGGCTAAAAATACTGGGTAAAATGCTCAAAAACGGCTACAGATATCAAAATTCTGGCTGGGTAAAAGTGATCAACACCTCAAGATCTACCTACCCTGAAATTTTGAAGAAAATCCAACAACCCATGTAGGATTTATTGCCCTTTTTGTGGATATTTTGTAAATTTTGCACCTGTTTAGCTCAATATCTTAAAAGCTATTCAAGATATTTTAGAAATGTGAATTGCATATTGTTAAGCATATCATGATCTACAAAATATGAAATAAGATCAAGATCGTAATACTGTTCATTTTAGAGGTTATTCCTCTTAGAATGTTGAAGGAAAGAAAATTATCAAAAGGTTTCAATTATTAAAATATTACTCTGTACAATCATTACTACATTAAGATAAACCATATTGTCAGATGACCCCCTTATTAAAACTTATGACCCATTCAATGTCAAATACATGTAGATTTTGCCTAATAACCTATACTTCAGGCACATATGTCAGGTGAGCGATTCAGGCCCATGGGAGCCTCTTGTTGGACTTAATCTTGAAAACTGTAAGTGCTAGAGGAAAAGTTAGCATCCTAAAATTGTGAAGCTCATTGAGATCTACCAAAATGATTTCAGGGTCAAAATTGTCAGATCAACCGTTTAAGAGTTATTCCCCTTTAACTGTTTTTTTTTTCTATTAATTTGAACTGAGTTTGACCGGATTTCACTAGTGAAATCCGGGTTATAAAATGGTGAACGTCGGGCGGGCGGATGGCGGGCAGGAGAAAGCTTTCGTAACAGTTTTCTCAGCAACTACTTACCACGGCAATTTGATATTTGATATACAGCATCAGGGTGGGGTCCCATAAAGTGGGATTGATTTCAGGTCTGTTGCTCATCTACTTCTTGTTTAACGAAATCCGGCCATTTCTGTCTTCAACCCATTTTTAAAAATCTTCTTCTCTGAAACCACTCTGGGATTAAATAAAACTGATTTTTTTTTTTTTGGACATCCCTGAACCACTGTAGGTTTGCTTTGAAACTTTGTACACTTTGTTTTTAGGATGTCCTCTACCAATTTTTTTTTTAATTTGTGCATGCCGACCAATCAACATGGCCGCCGTTGCTAAAATAGAACAGTGGGATCTGATCATAGTTTTTAGCTTATATCTCAAAAAGTATATGAGATAGAGAAAATCCAAAGCAATCTTCCTTCTGCAGCAATAAAAGCTCTTCATTGAGAAAGTTGTGGGACGACTCCTTATAGGAGTTATTTTCACAGTATCTTGAAAACTGTAAGTGCTCGAGGAAAAGTTAGCATTGAAGAATTCTTAAGCTCATTGAGATCTACAGAATTGATTTCAGGGTCAAAATTGTCAGATGACCCCTTATAGGGGCAATGGTCCTTTAAAGGTGAAAATAGCATTTTTTAAAATAAAAATGTTGCTTGCTTGAATCTTCAGTTCAATTAGCTCTTCAAAAATATCCATAAGATGACCCCCTTTAAAAGTTATGGCCACTTATTGTCAAGTTTTGGGTTATTTCCTTGCAGATTAAACCTATAAAAGATTAAGAAAAGCTTTTGTTTGTTTGAATGTTTGGCTATATATATGTGCACTACAAAAGCTTTCATTATAAGGTGAAAATGGTATGGTGATCTTTTATTGGAGTTTTTCACCTGAGTTACGCCAAATTATTTTCATTCCATCAGTCAGTGAAGTCAGGTGAGCGATTCAGGCTCCTAGGAGCCTCTAGTTTAACATTTAACTTTTATAGATAGAAAAAAGAATGTTGCTTACTAAAATTCAGTCCTTTTAAGATCAACAAATGTCTTCATTGGTTCAAAGCTGTTAAGTTATCCTTTATAGAGGTTTTTCCCCCTTAAAACTAAAAAAAAATGTCCTTTTTAGCTCACCTGGACCTTCCTGGACCTAAGGTCCAGGTGAGCTATTGCCATCACTTGGCGTCCGTCGTTGTTGTCATCTGTCGTCTATCGTCGTCTGTTAACAATTTTCAAAAATCTTCTCCCCTGAATATACTGAACAGAATTTAATGAAACTTGGTATGAATGATCCTTAGGGTGTCCTGCATCAAACTTGTGGTTCGATTTTTGATCCGTTCAAAAACATGGCCACCGTTACTAAAAATAGACCAGTGGGGTAAGACCACTGTTTGTGGCTTGTAAATAAAAAAAGTATAAGAGATAGATGAAATCTGATGCCATCCTCCCAGCATCAAAACTTCTACAAAAGTCTCCATTTGGTCGAAGTTGTCATATCATCCCTTATAGGGGTTACGGCCCCTCAAAGGTGAAAAATATCGTTTTTTCATGTTTATGGCTTATAGAATGAAAACTATTGCAGATAGAGAAAAGCTATTGCATGCTTAGATATTCAGATCATTTAGCTCTACAAAAGTATTCATAGGGTTGAAGTTGTCAGATGACCCCTTATAGGGATTACAGTCCCTAAATAAACATGTTTTCATGTTTTTGGCTTATATAATGAAAACTATAGCAGATAAAGAAAAGTGGTAACAAAAGTCTCTATAGAGTCAAAGTGTTCAGACGGCCTTTAAAATAACATTTTGCACGTTTTTTGGCCTACAGAATGAAAATTATTGCTGAAAGAAAAAGGCTGTAGCTTGCGTAAATGTTCTTCATAGGGTTTACATCAAGACCAGGTGAGCGATTCCGGCTCCTGGGAGCCACTTGTTTCTATCAATTTTAATTGATTTTTACTGAAACCACTGAAGGGATGGCTTTCAAACTTTATACATTTGATCTTTAGGATGTCCTCTACCAAGTTTGTGAAATTTGTGCATGCCGATCAACAAAATGGCCGCCATTACTGGAAATAGAAAAGGGGTCGGACCATAGTTTTTTGCTAAAAGCTCAAAAAGTATAAGAGATAGAAAAATCTGAAACAATCATCCCTCTCCAGCATCAACAGCTTTACAAAACTCTCCGTTAAGTTGAAGTTGTGGGACGATTTTTATAGGTTATTTCCCCTTTGTCGTCAAAATTGACAATTTTGGCAGTTTTTATTGAACTTTATCTTAAAAACTGTAAGAGCTAGAGGAAAAGTTAGCTTTGCAAAATTGTTCAGCTCATTGAGATGCCTGAGATCTACAAAAGTGGTCAGTAAATGCTTCTACAACAGATATTTTTGTATATTTGAAGCATTCTTTATTTATCTGTCTAATATTATATCGGAGAGTGTGAAAATCTTAAATATTATTTCGAAATATTATATCAACATTTATTTTGTTTTAATGTTGATGTTTTATATTTTGTTATGCAACGATGTAGAGAGATTACCTGGTCCAAGGGAGCTAAGCGCATCTGATGGCGTAGACTTTGCACACCTGTTGTCAATTTTTCATCAAAATATTAGAAGTATTCGTAACAAAATTAACGAAATAGCCCATATTATTGATGAATATGACATAGTGTTTTTTACGGAGAGTCACTTGGATGACTCGGTCAGTAATGATAACCTTTGTATCCCTGGTTTTGAAATCCCAAAACGAAAAGATCGCAATAGTGCGGGAGGAGGCATTATAGCATATTTTAAGAAAGATCTAAAATTTAGACGTCGTGCTGATTTAGAAAATCAAGAAATAGAATCCATGTGGTTTGAGCTTATTACAAATAGAATGGTTATACTGATCAACATTGTTTACAGATCAGAGAGACATTCCCCTAAAAACTTTTGGCAACTCTTTGATCAATCAATTAAGAATGCTTTAGATGAGAATTTAAATATTATAATTTTGGGTGACTTGAACAAAGATTTCCTAAAGGAGCTTCCAGGTTTTGTAAAGGACATACTGAATATCAACGGTCTTTCCAATTTAATTGATAAACCCACAAATTTTTTTGGAAATACCGCATCGCTTCTCGATCCAATATTAATAACAGACACTATACCTTTTGTGGAAAGCGACACATTACCGACAGACAGACGAATCAGTGATCATGACGGCACCTATTTGACGATAAACAGTGGTATTGTAAACAGAAAGACGTCAACGCGGCTAGTCTGGAATTATAAACGGGCTGATACGGAACTTTTGAAAGATAAAGTCAGAGAAACAAATTGGTATGATCTGATTGTATCGGAACGTGATCTGAACATAGCATGTTCTAACTTTACTGATACTTTCTTGAATATATGCAAGGAATGCATTCCTTCTCAAACAGTTATTATCAGGAAGGACGACAAAGTTTGGTTTGATTCTGAACTAAGACGTGAAATCATTAAGAGGGATAGACTTCGAAAATCTTTTCATAAGAATAGAACACCACAAAATCACCTTAGATTTAAAGCTCAGCGCAACAAAGTCAACAATATGAAAAAATATGCAAAAGAGCAGTTTTATGCTAATATTAATGAGACACTTTCTGAGTTAAAATCAGCTAATGTAAAATTATACTGGAAAACCATTAAAATGTTACTTAAAAGCGAAATCCCAAATTCGGATATCGCACCCTTGCATGACCCAGACAATAACATGAATCTAGTTTTTGATAACTCTTCTAAGTGTGATCTTCTGAATAGTTACTTCTGTTCCGTTACTGACTTAGACAGCCGTAACAAAGACCTCCCTGATTTTGACGATAGAAGTGGTGGCATCCTTACTGAAATTGTCATTTTTGAACAAGACGTCTTGGATGCCATTTCTTTACTAAATCCACAAAAGGCTATAGGTCTCGATCGTATTAGCAATAAAATGTTACTCATGGTAAAACATGAGATTGCTCAACCTCTGTGTATGCTCTTCAACAAATCTTTAAAACATAACACTTTTCCAAACGAATGGAAAATTGCAAATGTCATGGCTCTGTTCAAGAAGGGAGATAAATCGTTGGTATCAAATTATAGGCCAGTCTCACTTTTATCATGTGTAAGTAAAGTCTTTGAAAAAATAGTTTATAAATTTATTTACAATCACATGATTGCTAATGACTTATTTTATAAATACCAGTCAGGCTTTTTACCAAAAATGTCTACAGTACATCAACTCATCGAAATTTACCACAATGTCTTGTTGTCATTAGATTCGGGTAACAAGACTTGTATTACATTTTGCGACATCAGTAAAGCCTTCGACCGAGTTTGGATTCGCGGATTAGTGTTTAAACTTGAGAGATATGGTATCAAGGGCAAGCTACTCAGATGGCTAGAAAGCTATCTTTCAAACAGAAAGCAACGAGTAGTACTGAACGAATCTGCTTCAACTATAGGGTTTTTGCATGCTGGTGTTCCACAGGGTTCAGTTTTGGGACCCTTATTATTTCTTGTATATGTTAATGATATTGCTGATGACATGATAGGTTTGTGTAGATTATTTGCTGATGATACATCTATTGGACATTCGGCACATGATGATACTACCTTGGTTAATCTAACGAATTCTGACCTCGATAGTATCTCTAAGTGGTCAAAAAGATGGTTAGTTAAATTAAACCCAGATAAAACTGACATTGTTGTTTTTAGTACTTTTCCTAGAACAGTCAATGTGAGTTTTCGTTTTGAAGACACCATCATAGAACCAGTTTCGATTCATAAACATCTTGGAGTACTTTTTAGTTCAGATTGTAAATGGACTAAACATGTTGATTATATCATAGAAAAGACGTCTGTTCAATTAAACGTTTTACGTAAATTGAAATTTAAACTGAAAAGAGAATATCTTGAAAAGATATATCTCACTTTTATTCGTCCTGTTCTGGAATATGCGTGTGAAGTATGGGATAACTGTGGAAAATCAAATTCTGATAGAATTGAGAAAATCCAATACGAGGCAGGTAGAATCGTAACTGGTCTAAGCTGCTATTGCAGTATAGAATCCATTTACAAGGAAACTGGCTGGGAGTCATTAAAATGTAGAAGAGAACAGAGAAAACTCAATCTCTTTTACAAAATGGCGAACGGACAGTGTCCAGAGTATTTAACTGACTTATTGCCTACTCTTGTATCAGAATCTTCAAATTACAATTTAAGAAACAGAAATAATTTTAATATCCCGTCTGCTAGACTTTCCCTTTTCCAACATTCATTCTTACCAGGTACATTGAATCTTTGGAATAGCCTTGACCCATCACTTCGAGAGTGTCCAGCTTTCGAGCTTTTTAAATCAAAACTAAAACTAAAATATAGAACGTTGACTAAACCACCATGCTACTTTAATGTGGGACACCGGATGCAAAACATTATACACACTAGAATACGCAATAAGTGTAGTGCTCTTAAACATGATCTTTTTCAAAAGAATATTATAAACGATGAATTGTGTGATTGTAATGATAATGTTGAGACTTCGGCACATTTTTTCCTTTCTTGCAACCGATTCGAACTACAAAGAGCCGTACTGTTACAGTCTTTACATGACCTGGAAGTTCCTATATCAATGGAAACTATTTTGTTTGGAGATAGCACCAGAAACGATGATGTAAATTCCTTGGTTTTTATTAGCGTACAAACATACATAAAAGACACTGGGCGTTTTTCATGATAAATATAGTCTTTAAATATTTACAAACGACACTAGACCAGAGACCAGATACTTCATTTTTCAATCTTTCTTTTCAAATTTTACAGACGTAAATTGTGAAATTCTTCTATAAATTTTCTCCTCTTTTTTTCTTTTGTTTCCTTTCTTTCCTTTTTTTCCACAACCAAACTCTGTCATGATTTACCTTGGTGTACATATTATATATAAAAAACTTATTTCAGTTGTATAATTATTGTTGTCTGTTTAATGTAATGTATGTATTTTGTATGGGAGAAGACGTTCTAAGTTGTAGAACTTGTGTCCTATCCCTTTGTCTTAGTTTGTTTGACAATAAAATATGTTTAAATTACAAAAATGAATTGTGGGTCAAAATTGTCAGATCAACCTTTTAAGAGTTATCCCCCTTTAACTGTTTTCAATCAATTTCAACATGTTTGGTTTTTTTTTCAAATGGAAAGTTTGTAACTTTGTATTCTTGACCTTAAGAGTGTTTCTTTTATGTTACTAACCAAGATCATGTTGCCCACTAGGTAACAGGCTTTAGCATAAGAGATCAGGTTAGCGATTCAGGCTCCTATGAGCCTCATGTTTAAATAAAAGCTATTGCAGATAGAAAATGCTGTTTTTTGCTGAAATTTTCAGCAGGAGAAGTATACCAAAGTCTTTATTCTGTTGAAGTAGTTAGGTGACCCATTTAAGGTTTACAGCACATGACCCCTATGACTTGAAGACCAAGTAAGCGGTTCAAGTTCCTGTGAGGCTTGGCCTGTTTTTATATGACTCCTTAAGGCACTTTCGTCTTTTAAAGATAAAAAAATATTGTTTATTTACGGTTTTCCCTTTTAGAATGAAAGTATTGCAAACGGAAACGCTGCTGCTATTTTCTTAAACGCCCATTGAATTATACCCCACTCTGAGTGGGGCTATATTGCAATCACCTTGTCCGTCCGTCTGTTCAACCGGTACAATATCTCAGCTTCTATTGACGGGATTAAATTCAAATTTGGTAGACAGTTTTAGCATGATAGGATGTACATTTTCTCTACTTTCCAGGTCAGTTGATGATCTACTTCCTGTTTTCCGAGCCGACTTAGACTATTTTAATGGTAAAAAAATAGAACAATTTTCGTAACAGATTTCTCAGCTTCTACTGAAGGGATTGATTCTTAATTTAATACACAGCTTAAGCACGATGAGTTGCACCGTGCCTCTCCTTTTCAAATCAGTCGGTCATCTACTTCCTGTTTTCCGAGCCGGCTTAGACTATTTTAAGGGTCAAAAATGGAAAATTTTTCGTAACTGATTTCTCGGTTTCTACCGAAAGGATTAAAAAATCTTAATTTAGTACACAGCTTTAGCATGATGAGTTGTACCGTGCCTCCCCTTTTCAGGTCAGTCGGTCATCTACTTCCTGTTTTCTGAATGGTCGAGGTGGTATGCTTAGCACGACTTAGCGCAACCCCTTGTTTTTGGCCTGATTTCACGTTAGACGTTACGTTAGATATTGCTACTATGTCGAAAAATATTGTTTTTCTTTTAACTATTGCGTACTTGTTGGGACGCCAATGTCAGAATATACAACTTCTATACAAATTCTGAAAGCTCAAAAACAGGGCTAGGGTCTGGTTTGAATAAGAACATCCAAAGAAGGGTCATTTAAAAAAAAAATGTTAAGATTCTTTAAAACAACGTCAAATTTTATGCTGTCCCGTGTAACAATTTTGGCTCTCGGAAAATGTTTTGACACCAGAAAAAATGCAAAAAGTTGGCGTAGACTTTCGAAACTTAGTAAATATGATTTATATATTCCCTTTGTGACATTGTGAAAATGGTAGCTTTTCAAAGCTCTAAATTAGAAGATCTTAGTACGAATACAGAAATGGTTTGTTTGTCCCACGGCGACAAAACTGAAAAATATTCTGGAACATTTTACAATTCTCAAATTAATAACAAATTTTTAGCATCCATGACTATATAGTTACTTTGTACTAAGCCTTAACTCTTTGATTACACATTTTCTTTCATGTTGTATACTCCTTTATCCAAAAATTTATCCAAAAAAGCTTGTCTCGCAGGATTGTCCCCAAGCAGAAAATCGCTTCAAAGATGAAAAAAAAGCTGAAAACGGACAACTTTTTATGAAAAAATAGAATTGTTACAATTACAATCGATAATATAGCCTACAAGTAAAAAGAAAGAGAAATCGAATGGTGTGTCGGTTGTGTCATTTGCTCTTATATCTAAAAAAATATACAAATTTGAAAATGTCTCGCAGAAATATCCCATCCTTTAGTTTACAGCGTTGTTGCGTAACGTCAATGCAAACATCAAAACTTGTTGTCTTTATATATGATGATCTTAACAGAATTTTATAATTTTTGTAAAGAGTACACCTTGAACACTTTTAGTTTGTATGTACGTGATCATCAAGACAAAAAAGATTGCATTATTTTGTTAAAAACTGTTAAAATGAGATACTTTTTCAAGATAAAAAGAATAGCCAGAACGACGCTATAATTGTGTTACGTTATGTGGAAGCAATATCCGACGTAACGTCGTTACAGTGAAAAATCCGGGTTATAAAATGGTGAGTGGCGGGCGTGAGTTTAAGAAATTTGCGCAACAGTTTTCTTAGCAACCACTTATCACAGCCACTTGATATTTGGTATACAGCATCAAGATGGGGTCCCATAACGTGGAATTCGATTTCAGGTCTGTTGCTCACCTACTTCCTGTTTAACGTAATCCGGCCATTTTTGACTTTGACAGATTTTTAAAGCTTTACAAGAGGGATATTTAAGAATTTGACCTTCACAATTAATTAGGATAAGTATCATGGATGGTCAGGTGAGCGATTCAGGCTCCAGTGAGCTCCTGGGCGCCGTTTCATAAAGCGATCGGTAATTAACGTGCACGTTATCCCATGCAAATTTAATGATCTTACGTGCACGTTATGCTAACGATCGCTTTATGAAACGGCGCCCAGGTCTTTATTAACATAATCCAAAGGTGGTATTTTTTTTAACAAAATGTATTTTAGAATTTCTACTCAATTATGTGCTAGGCTTTTTTTTTAGTAAAAATACATGACCATAATGGCCCTTATGACTAAAAGTGATAAGAACCTGACATCCAAAGAATCTACTCAAATACAGCCTTGAGGAATCAAAAGTGTCTGATTCGAAGTTATCCCCCTGATGAGTTTTTTTTTTATATGTATACGACCGCTAATTTTTGCGATCGTATTATGTTATGGCGATGTCGTTGTCGTTGTCGTCGTTTGTAGACACTTTGGTTTCCATGAGATAACTTTAGAGGTAGTGACCCGATTGTTATAAAATTTTGACATGATGTTTGTGACCACTGAAGATATTGGTTGGTATTGCATTTGGGGTTTCTGGCCCCTACCGTTTCAGAAGAAGGGCCAAAAGGGGCTAAAATTGGCAATCTGACAAAACATCTGTAGAGGGTTCATTTTTCATCTGATTTTGATTTTTTTTTAAATTTTATTCCTCATTAAATTCTGTCAACTAAATGCTATAATTATTTTGATTTATTTTATACTGTTACAACAGTACAGGGGGTCAAAGTGGGGCCACACCCAAAAAATCAACTTTTTTATTTATCATCCGATTTTCAAAATCTTTCATTGGAATCTTTGTGAAAATCCCTAACTGAGTTTTTCAATAAGATTTGAAATATCTTTACCGTTTTGGAAAAATTAGAGGTGAAAGGGGCCAAAAACGTCAGTTTTGTATGTAGGTACTGGTTTCTGTGCAACAACTTTGTGGTCCGATTTTGACAAAAATGCATGTTTGTTCTTGTCAAATAGCAGATACAAAATTGAGAATTAATTTTTGTGACCCACTTTTTCCCCTATTACGTAATAAGGGGCCAAAAGGGACTAGAATCGAAACTTTTTTACTTGTGATACGATTTTTTGAAAAAAAAATTTTGCATGTTTGTTCTTGTCAAATAGCGGATACAAAATTGAGAATCAATTTTTGCGACCCATTTCCAACCCCCCCCCCTTATTATGTAATTATTGTGTACTTTACTGGCGGTTGTCCATTGTGGTTTTTCTAAATTGCCGTTTAATTGTGGGCTGTGTCGTGTACACTTATTCCACATCTCTTTATTTTCTATTGTTTAAAAGATTGACAATATCTCTCACCGTTTTAAAGAAGTTAGGGGTCAAAGGGGTCTAAAACATCAATAATAATAGATTAACCAAGAAAATGGGTCTATTTCTTAACATAAAATTGAGCGGGGATATTGAAATGATATAAATATGATATTGTAAGTATATTTTTTCCTACTATTGCTTTTAAAATAGTAATAATCTCGATGTAAAATGTGGATGGAAAATACACCAATGAAGGCATGTGTCAAAAACCTTTGACAGTCCACCATGGGCTGCATGTGTCCAGAACAATTGACTATCCATATTGGACCTAAAAGTACAGGGTTCAACGTGTTGCAGTCGTATCATGCTGCGATTGGCAAAGCTTTTTATTTATGGATCTAGAGCCAATAGAAGTGGTTGGCATTTACATGTTCAAATCACATGCACTTGTGAAAAAAATATACCCCTATACTTAAAAAATATTATATTAGAGTATAGGGGCACATTTTTATGCCCCCAAAACGACATGTCGGGGGGCATTAAGTTTTACTCATGTCCGTCAATACGTCCGTCCGCCCGTACGTTCATTTGTCCGTACGAATGTCCATCAAGCTTTTCTCAGAAACCATATATGGGAATGATTTGAAACTTGATAGGATGGTTCAGTAGGACAAATTGTATGTCCTTAGCGACTCTCGGGTCTGTCGGACATCTACTTCCTGTTTGGGACTAGGAATATGAAAATCTATGAAAATTGACTTGAAAATTTCCGTCAAGCCTTTCTCAGAAACAGTACACGGGACTGATTTGAAACTTGGTAGGATGGTTCAATATGGCAAACTGTATGTCATATGTGACTTTCAGGTCTGTCGGGCGTCTATTTCCTGTTTGGGACTAAGTCGATATGCAATTCTATGAAAATCGACTTGAAAATTTCCGTCAAACTTTTCTCAGAAACCGTACATGGGAATGATTTAAAACTTGGTAGTATGGTTTGATATGACAAACTGTATGTCCTGAGCGACAGTTAGGTCTGTCGGACATCTACCTCCTGTATGGGGCCTAGCGGGGGCGTCCGTAACTCATGGACACATTCCTTCTTTATTTTTATCTGAAACAAGTGCCTGTTGTTCAAATGGCGTTTGTTTGTTTTTATGGCATAGTTGTCTCTTTAAGGACGACGCTTTCCCCCATGCAACTGCAAAACTGACTGTTGTGTGACTGATGTGTTGTATAAAGGCCTTTCAACCCAAGCTAAGCCTCCAGTAGAATTGGCAAATACAAACCGTAAAGCGGGTATCAATACAATGATTTGTATACTTATACTGGGTAGCCATTAATCAGCAGCATTTTAATACAAACATTAGAAAGTTGAAACCCCAAAAGTATCGAATTTGATTTTTGTTATGGTAGTAATAAAGTAAAGATATATCGCCAACACACCCTCCCCCCAAAATAAAACACTGATATTTCTTTTAAAAAATGCTTCTTTTTCCAAACGCATCAATTTACAGCTAGAGGAAGATAGCAGTGTTTGTTGGAGCTTTTATGGAAAAATGTCTAATCCTTTTGACTGTATGATCATCGCTTTTGTGGCTTTTCTATCTAGTTTTCCATTATGTGTACGAGGTAATTCTTTGTAAAATATGTAATGTTCAGGTAAAGGTCGGTCTTCTATATAAGATCCTCTACTCCCATACTGAGTCGCTACGTAGGTTTTCAAATCATCTTCCGTAACAGATTCTTCTGATATTACCGTAACTGCAGCATAAGCTTTTTGAAAAGTTCCTTTGTCATGTACTGGGTATATAAAGGCTTCAGTGACGCTTGGGTGCTTCTTGATAATGGATTCAAGATAGATAGGGGACACATTGGCGCCGCCAATAATCATCATATCCGATTTTCGTCCCGTAACGACAACGCATCCGTTCTCTCTCATGACGCCGATATCATCTGATTTGTACCAGCCCGTTGCATCACAGCATTCCTTAGTTTTCTTCTCATTATTTAGATAGCCAAGAAAACGATCCCTATTTCTTATACAGATTTCACCAAATGTCCCCCTTGGAACAACAGTACCGTTTTCGTCAATTATTTTTATTTCCATTCCCTGAACTGGACAGCCTATGGCATAATCTTCAAAATCTGTAGGTTCAAAAATCCCTAGACTTGTCACAAGTCCTATTTCAGTTGATCCGTAAATAACAACGAATTTCTTTGTAAGTCTTCCAGCAGCATTTGCACACGTCGACTCTACCGGTAATCCTCCAGTTGCGAGTGATTTCAATGGCCATTGTGAACAGGGTGGTATTTCATTTTTCAATAATTCAAACATGCACGAAGTTAACATAACTGCAGTTGTGCATTTCTCGGATTCTATTGCTCTCACAGCAAACTCGTTTATGTCATGTGCTGATTTAAAGCTCGTTATGTCACTTGAAGTCACCAATGTTGCCTTGGAAACTAAAACAGCTGATGGATAACCAACTTGCCAAGTGAATGGGCGATCGTTGTAATGAATTGTTCCCTTGCAAATGTCAATACTACAACAAAAGTTTTCCATACAACGATAGAGACCAAAATGGGTGTACGGTACTGCCTTTGGAACGCCAGTACTCCCTGATGTCAAGAATATTTGTCCGATGTCATCGGGAGATACCAATGGGAGCTTCCTTGTTGAAGATTCTCCCATTTTTAAGATATTACTAACTGTGGTGAAATTGTTTTCATTTTCAGATACCTCCAACAATATAAGGTGCCTTAACTCCGGAATCGAGTCACATGAAGCACTTCCGCTCGTTTCCAAACGGGTAAAATTTAGAAAGTTTTTGCAAATGTCAATATTGGTGTTTTTGTCGCCAGGGTCAATAATAAGAGCAGAGCAATGGGGAATTCCTTTCAGGGTCTCCATCAAATCGGAACCATCCTTCCTTTTAAAGAAGAAATGAATTGGAATAGCACCGGTCATTTGTGTTCCTAGCGTGCTTATGATCCATTCTTTGGAATTTTTGTTCGATATGGCCACAACGTCGTGTTGTTTAACACCCAAATCTCCGAGTCCTTTAGCGAAACAAAGGGATTGTTCGTACAAATCTAAGTAGGTTATACTACTCCTGTGTCCTGACTTTGTTAAGAACACTATTGCCTCACGATCTGGACATTCCTTAGCATTCTCTTCTAACACCTCTGGGATAGTCCTATATGACAATGGTTTTGAAATAGGGGTGAACGCATAGCTACGTTTCTGAATATTAGTAGCTTTCGTCTCCATATTTGTTTATCCTAGTGACCTTACTGTAAATGACCTGGTGTCTATTAATATTCTTCCGTGTTTTTCGTTTTTCGCATCAATGCATTACTATAACTGTTTATTTATAATAGATAATAATAGTTCGAATATGCAGCTTTAAGAATAAACCAGTAACTGCATGAATCAATTTTAAACTGGGGTATAAATGTACATATATACAAATAACAAACAAGACTTAAACTAAAAGATATAATTGTGTTAAATTGAGTCCAATTCGTTAGAAATATACGGGCACTCGTTTTTTTTTTTAAATCGCGGGGGGGGGGGGTTACTTCCATTATAAACATGATAAAGGTAGGTACATATGTGCGACCCAAAAGAATTTACTATTTGGGCGTTATTACATGGCCGTACCCACCATTGAGGCAAGTGAGGCAGACAGTTGCCACACTAAAAAATTTTGCAATTCTTTTTTGGTGAAAAAAAAAGTATACAGCCACAGGTACTCAAAAAACATTCATACGTTTATATAGTTAATTTAGTTTCATTTGTCATTGATTTACAAGCTACAATAAATTTATTAACTTTTTAATGTGACAAACAAGTTAAACCTTAAACCAGATTTGCCGATTAAAAAAAATGGAAAACGGAATAACGATCTTAAAACCAAAGTTTGCCGATAATCATGCTTGGCTAATGCCATTTTAGCAACTTAGTAGATACTGCACTTGAAGATTAAAATTGTTATCCAAATATGAGATTAGATCTTCCTTCCAGCATTGTCCAGTCCCGAATGTATTTTGTGATGCCTCACGTAGATGATTGAACTCTGGGAATGTACATTCATTTGGTAACTTTTACCATTCAAACTTTGATTTTGATAGAACATCAATAAAATATACCAAGTTTTAGCATATTCTATGTAATTTTTAATACATTAAAAATATATGAATGGGTGTCTTTTTTAAGCAGGCGTATATATGAATGGGGTGGATACAAAATACCTGGGACGCACATCAGTATTTGTACCCTAAAATACTCGGAGTTATCCCCCCAACCCCCCGGGAATGGGATCGTTAAAACTATTTTCTTGACTTTAGACACTCAGGTTTATCATCTCTTAATTCATTTCTTTAATAAAGAGATGTCCATCCACTAAAGATTTTATTCTTCTGATTTGTTGGCCTTAAAATAATCTGTGTTAGTATTTATAATATGAGAATGGCTCTGCCCTAAAAGCTCGCGAAGATACAAAATCAACACAAATTATGTTGATGCAATGTGATACGCCCCCGAAGGGAGCGATAATGGTTAAAATGTCAATATTTTAGTAGTACTATGAGCTGAATTTTCTTTCAACATCCGGTTTATCACGCGCTTGTTTTCCCGAACTTTCGGCGTCTTTTTAACGTTTTTATCTTTGAAAATTTTAGACGTCATTAAACGCTTACGTAACCCACAAGAAAAGCTAGCTTGTTTTTATTTTCGAACCAAAAAAAAAATTAAATTAATCACTTCGGGAGCGTAACAGGTTTTACCTGCCTCATATTAAATAGGATAATAGGTTCAGCCTAATCTGGGTCGAACCTTATTTTGGATCTGGAAAATACTGTCAAAATACTCTCAGCTGGACCAATATTTAAGAGGGTCCGCTAGTGATTAAACATTGAATAATTTGTTCGAAAAAAAATAATAATTAATGTATTATTCTAAAAAAAAACGTCAAAATATGGTTCGCGGCCGGGACGTTATTATCCATAACTTATACATAAATATTGATCGTCCATTTGTGACGTCACATATCCAGCAGACTGTAAACAAGAAGACATCAAAATGTCAATGTTCTTCTGTCAGGTTTTGTGAGATTTTCTGTATACCCGTATCTAATTTTTACTAGTACTGGCTGCAAAAGATTGAATAACCTGGTGGAAAATGACGACGGACCCATGATTGCATTGATCATTTAACTATGTCAGTTTGACTTTGAAGGACCACGACACGGCACATGTCATGAGGATGGATTATTATTTTTATATTTTCAGATCAGGTAGGACCAAATTTATTTATCATACTATTGCAGAAAAAATAGTTGTTTGTCACGCTTTTATAATGAATCTGTTTATGTTAAAAGTTCCGATAATTGATTGGCAGAACTTAGTTTTAACTACCCTTGTTAGGGACGATGTGATGTGATATTTCCCGCCATTTTTCTGCGCTTGTGCACTCTGTGTTAAAGGTCACTAGTGTATTGAAATCTCGCGAGAAGGGGACCATATTTAAAAAAACAAAACAACTAGCCTTCGTTCGTTAGGTAGTTATTATTTATTGAGAAAGTTCTTGCCATTAACAACAACAAAAGGTTTAGTTTTGTAACCGTTTGCAAATAAATAAGCGAAAACACCGGGTCTCGCTAACGCGAGACCCGGTTTTTTCGTAAATTCCCAATGCATTCCGAGTAGCAGACAGAATTTATTTTCAACCATCGTATTTTGAGTCTCGTGCAATTTGGCAGACTCTCTACAATAGTGAGCTTCGCTTCGCTCGCATATTAATTCATATATCTTCCTTCAAGTATAGACCTGTATATTAAATATTTAATCACAGTCGCTTGAATTTTAGTGTCAAATAGCAAGAAAAGAGGGTCAAATATTACTATATTCATATGTGTCAAATAGCAAGAAAAGAGGGTCAAATATTACTATATCCATATTTTTTTACCCTCTTTTCTTGCTATTTGACACTAAAAATATTCAAGCGACTGTGATTTAATATACAGATATATGCTTCAAGTATCATGCGATAACGCTTCGACGGACAAACTGGAAAATATGCACTGCTGTTTAATTCGGGCATGATCAACTATCTTACTTAGTATATAAGATATCTTATTTGACATCTTGAAAACTTTAGAAAGATATCTTCTAAAGCATTTTTAGATATCTTTTAAAAGATAAGATATATCATAGACCTGTATATTAAATACAGGTCTATGGATATATCCAGTCAGTGCGGATCCTGAGAAATTCCGAACGAAGAGGCCCCACTGACTTTGGTCACGCTTCATGCAGTGATTTCCTATATATTCAACCAATTTTTTTCCGCCAAAAAGGGGGGGCAGGCCATCCCTGGATCCGCGTATGATATCTTTAAAAGTATTTATAACGGATATCTTGTAAAACAAATAAGATATCTTAAAAATAAATCAGTAAGATATCTTAAAATTGATAACTTTGAATTAAATAAGATCACTAATAAACATTACAATCATGACAATATATCTGTTTTACTTTATAGGATATCTTTAAAACACCGGCTTATCATTATAAGTAAAATGTTAATTTCCGGATTGTAAACCGAAACCGCTTCGTGTGTTACACTTTCAATGGCTGAAAGTTTGGAGGAAAATTTGAAATGAAAAGTTATGTCGTTTAATGTTGTTTATGCTGTAGTTACTGTGCAATTTAGTGTTAATTACACTTAACCCCTAAAAACACAATATAATGGCTTCATCAAAAGGTACTAACGGGGTGCAGCTTGACGGTAACGTGACTTCTAATGTCAATGAATGTAAACAAACACCTGAATTGGCTGAAAAGGCTGATTCAGACAAAACTGGGTCTGAGATTCTGGATGAACATCAATCCAATTTTCCTGTACTTCAAGAAACAAGTTTGATTACCGGCAATAATGAAAACTCTTTAGATGATTTCGTACCAACCCAGTCGAAACGACGAAAAATCCATGTTTCAGCAGACCAGTGTCAGACGTTTGCTGACTCCCCTGAATATGGGGGTAAAGTATTGACACACCCTGCTGGCAGCCTTATCCCCTCAAAAGATATAAATCTTCAGCACCTGGTTCCATCACAATATTCAAGGAAAAAACCATGTGCAGCCTTAGGTAAAAGCCCTGATTTAGGTAGCCAGATTAAACAAAAAAGAAATGAAGAAAGTGAAAGTAAAAATGGATCGTTTCAACATGGATTGGTATCAAGTTTCAAAGCAGGGCTGATGGGAGGGTTCACGTCTGCTGCCAAATTACACAATGAAAGTCCTGATCTGTCTTCTCATTTTGAAATAAAATCATTTTCACAACCTCCATATGCTCAGTCAAATAAAAGAAAGACAAATGTCCAAACTGACTCGAAACAAAAGTCAATTACTAGATTTTTTGGAGGATCAGCATCAACAAGCAGTCAAAGTATAGTGCAATCATCAGCAAAGGTTCCAGCAAATATGGCCAGGTCTTCACCCATTGTTATATCTGATAGTCCAATTTCGACACCTGAAAAGTATGAACAAATTGACTATGGATCTCCAGTTAAAATGTTTTCTCCAATAAAGAAGCTTGAGGGATCTAGAAATATTTATGTTAATGATGATAGTCCATCATCATCTCAACATTCATTATCTTCCCAAAAATCAGCAAATGATAACACTGCTGTAAAGCAGTTATTTGAAGGCCAAAAACAATATCAATCAAACAAACTGAATCAAGCAAAAGCTAAAGCAAAACGTTCAAAATCTAACAAGTCAAACTCCAAAAGTTCTGGCAAAGGAAGGCTCCAAACTATTAAGAAAGAGACAAGTAGACTTAGTTCAGGAAATATAAGCTCTGAAGATGATGATATTTTATGTACTGCAGTAGATTTGGCATCAGAAAAGTTTGGCCTACTAGGAGATTCTAGTACAGCGATTGAAAGACCTCAAATTAATTATTTTGATGATTTGCCAGACGAGCTGCTTGAAATCATATTTGCACAGCTGCCTATGCTAGACTTATGCCTTAACAGTAACAGAGTTTGTACTAGATGGAGTCAAATCATCTCCAGTGATCGGGTAGGTATATGTTAGGTATACAATAGTCAATGACCTTTTTACATGCAGATCCAAGTTTTAACAAATATTTATTTTCTCATTGTAAAAATTGAATGAAGCTATCCAATAGAAACTCTTGGTATTTTTTAAAGATATTGAAAGAACAATAGCCTATACACTGCTATAGCTAGTCTTGTTGTAGACTCTGCATGCTTTGTACCCCCATGTCCATTGTGAGCTCAGCAGGTAGCCATGTACAAGTAAAAAGTCACTGACTGTAATGAACATGTATGTTTATATCATTATGTAAATCTTACCGGTAGTTGATGATCTCATACACTCTCAGTCAAATAAAATGACAACAAAATTACCTATTGAAAATTATTAAATGATAATCAGTCCCAATCATGCAAGACATCTAGGCCAAAAAAGACAAAACAGGTGTTATTGTAACATTTTAGAAAAATGAATATTGTACGAATAGTACATGTACATGTATGTAGTAATAATTTACATGTATGTGTTTTAAGACATTTATGTACATATACATCTATTTATATTTTAGTTTGTTCCTTGGAAAAAGAAGTATCATAGGCTTAAAAAAGGATCTCCTGTGGTACAGAATGAATTATATTGTATCCTTGCTGAAAGTTCAATGAGAAGATCAGCTGACTACCTCATAGGAATGATCAGGTTTATTTTAATCATTACATCAGTTTTATTACTTCAAAGATATTTGATATGTCAACCTGGTTAAAATGATTAAAGGAAGATCACTGTACATTTATCATCTGATAGTATAAAAGTTACAAAGACGCATAAGATAAGATGTGGAATGAGTTAATTTTGCACAAGCTTGTCTTTTAATCTTTTTTAGAACTGAAATGTTACTTTGATTAGCTTTAATGAGAAGTATAAAATCAAGACACAAATTACGTCAAATCAACACATGAAAAGGTTTTACCAACATTATGCAAATACAAGAGTTCTCCTTCAGAAAAGTTGTTGGTTGAATTATTTCTTTATCTCTCTTTAGTTATTCTAATTTCCTCCGGCTCGCCAAGACCTGTATGTTGAAAACAAAAGATATATATTTTGAGTTGGAAAACCAAATAAACCTAATCCATTCTTTATTAAGGAAGACCCTTATATGTGACATTTTATCAATTACAAACTAGGGAGATTAATGACTTTTGATATTTCATCTGAATTTTGTTGATATACATGTACATGTACCTTGTTGACTATTGTAGATTTATGAAAACATTCAAGCCCATTACTGCAATGAACATGATTCAGTGTCTGAAGAACCATAAGAAATATGAATGGGCTAAAAATTTGATGGAGGAAAGAATTACAGATTGTCTTCTTCATGGGGTAGATACTTATTAGATTGTCTTCTTCATGGGGTGGATACTTATTAGGATAAATATTAAAAATGAATACTTAGTCTTTACTCAATCTATGTTCATGGAATGAAGCCCAATCTACAAAAGTAAGGGGGCATATAGTGTTTCGGTCTTTGTCTGTCCGTCTGTTTATCCATCCTTCGCAAATACTGTAAGATAGGGCATCATGTCTTTTGGACATATTCTTGTTTAAAATGAATAAACATTTATTAAATATTTAAAAATATTTTAAACTTTCTTGATCATACATGTGTTCATGATATGCCGCATGTTTTATCCATAAAATTTCTATTTTAGGAGCCCAATCCATGGAGCTGCATTGCCACACTGGTAGTTATATCCCAGGATGTTTATGATATACAAGAGATCATCCATTGTCTTCTGGTTCCAATGTCTCAGTGTACATCTATAGAAGTATTAGAGTCACTCTACTGCATTGCTTCTTTGTTGTACACATTTAAACTGGCTAAAAGTGATGATGTATGGAATGGGTAAGAGTTTTGTGTATATTTTTATGTATTTTGGGGATTCTTAGTGTTGAAAACCACTGATGAGTCTTAATAAAAGAAACATTTATCATTATTAACGCAACTAAATTATTCGTTGTTGTACATGTTTATATAAGCAAAAATAGTCATTTATGCACCACATGTATGGAATGGGTTAGTGTCTTGTTAGTTTACCTAGCGAAGATAAGGTGGCCTTGAAATAGTCCCAATCAGTCCATCTGTCATAGTCTTTTATGATGACAATTGCATAGAAATCACTAAAGTTAAGAATTAGAAGAGATGAATTTTAATAACCATTGTCATACTTTTCGAGGATTATAGCTGTTTGACAAGAAGATGGATCTCCAATAGACAAAACATGTTATTCAGCAATTAGTTCAACTTTTTATTTCATTTATCGGTAATTAGTACATTTTTCCTTTGATGTGTACTGGCTGATAAAGTCTGTCTCACAAACAGGTGTGTATCACCGAAATAATTGGGTCAGTACCTTACGTCACAATTAATTACCGATAAAGAGAATATATTACTTTTTGATTTTGAGATCGGGTTCACCTAAACAAGTGATAAAATCAATCTCAAATAAAAAAGTCCTATATTCTATAGTACAAAATGTATTTACATTTCCATTTTGTCTAAAATATCTAAAATTGATAAAGTTTCCATGATTTAATATTAACAAAATTGTTTTGATTATATTTAGCATGCATTATAGAGTATTTTATGCCCTGTACTTGTATGAGAATGCATCATCGACCAGCCTTGGAGACCTGAATTCTGCAGTCACAAACAAAGCGGGCCAACAAAGTTTGATGAAGTACAGGTAAAAGAGATAATCATTGTGTTTATATTTTATTTCAAATCTTGTTAAACAGAGTTAATAACTTGTAATATTTGAAATTATATTTCTGTCACCCCAAAACATGTTGTTCAAGTTACAAATCCATGTACAAATTATCTTGTGCTCTCAGAATCACAAATTTTGTGTCCATCGTCAGTTTTCTGTTCAACATCATACTCTTCTCCTCATTCTTTGGTGATGATAATTATAATTTGAATAGATATATATAATACAAATACCAAAACAGGTACAAAAAGGGTTAATTTGGTTATGCTGTTTACCAATATTTCAAGGAGTAACCTCTCATCAACAGCATTTGAATCAAACATTGGAAGGTCAAAAATCAAAGAGTATCGAATGAAAAGTACTCAAAGCCAAAAGGTTGGAACAAGCCGCAGGCCTGGGGTCAATAACAATGCAAAGTAATGCATGGCATTACCATTACTTTACTAATTTTGTCATTACGGGTGCGTTCGGAATTCCACCTAAGGTACCCAGGGTAGCATTTTTCACCATTGGGTAAAAATAACTCCGAACGGGGGTTACCTTTGTACCAAAGTTAAAAGTAATTAATTTCTATTGGTTAGCTAATTCGGAAGTCCTTTATCATTATCATTATCATTATCATGGCTGAAAGCATAGAAAGGAAGGCAGGGCTGAAGGATGATATATTGTTTATATCATTACCTGTGGATAATAAGTTGATCCCAACACTTATTAAAAAGTCAGAACTGAAGATGGTTTTTGATAGTAAGTTATTGTAAATTAAAAGATTAAATGATAAATAAGTAATTGTGAGTGGTGCACTCGACTGTAATAAAATCTATTTTTAGACCCCATGATAAGTTTTTACATGAAACCGGCTTTCTTAGTTATGTCTTTTATGATAGTATAAAATAATTAGTTTAGTTATATCTTCACTACAACTGTAAGGTTTTATGACCAACGTAAAAAAGTGTTTTGCTATGTGCAATAGGCCCCCCCCCCAAAAAAAAAATGACCGCAAACCATAGTGGTGCATATCAGAAAGACCTCTTTCTTAAACAAAGAACAAAAATACATACAAAACAACTCTTCGAATTCTCCTCTGAAACTACTGAACAGAATTTAATGCCGTGACACTTGGTATGAACGATCCTTTGGGTGTTTATTTCAGTTTTTGATCCCTCATTTTTAGCCTACCTCCCCCCTTTTTATTAAGCGCCAACAAATGAATAAAACCAATTAGCAAAATATCTTTTTTACACGCGACGCCTGGTGCGTTTCTTCTCATTGAAATAGTTGAACACTCTGTGTGAATAATCTTGGAAATCAGAAATCACGAACACAAAAATAAAACTAACATTATATTTGAAATGCTTTCATAAGCTCTGAGTTAACGTTGTTGTTTGTATGTTAATGTGTGTTTTCTCACGGATTGTTTGTACTTGTTTCGATTTATGTTGACCAGTTTTGCTCCGCTTCTTGAATTAAAATGCACCCATCTTGATTTGCTTTTTAATTGTATCTTTTTTTTACAGACTTGGAAAGTGTAAAAGAACATGTCAGGAGCATGATTCCAGATGGCCAAATACCAAAGGATCCATTATTTATTTCGATGGATGAAAGCAACTCCATAAATTCAGATGATGCAACACATCAAATACCCATTACAAGAAAAACGCCACAGACATCTAAACGTCCCGCTAGTGGTTCCGCTGAAGACACGCGTGTTGCGAAAAAAACATTTAAACCACAGGAACACTTGTCATCTGAAGACCAGACTAGTGATGTAGAACCTGACCATGTGGAACCGGGGATACAAGATTCAACGGCAAGAAAAAGGGACTGGACAGAAAAGGAAACCAAGTACCTCATATACACCATAGAAGAAAACTACAAGAAGTTACAAATTGCCTTTAATAAAAAGCCAATTTGGACAGAGATTTCGAAGAGATTAAATTCAGCCATGAATAGTAGCGTCAGCGGGGAACAGTGTAGGGAGAGGTGGAACACCCTCAAGAAAGCATACAGAACCTATAAAAGGCAGTGTGGTTTAACGGGAAATAAAACCCCACGACCATTCCCATATGAAGATGAGATGGACGCCATTCTTAAGGACGACCCATCGGTGAAACCGGTTATTACAATGGGATCAAGTACAGGAGTAGCCCCTGATGCCGCAAGTACTTCAAGCCGAGAAACCGCAAGTACTTCAAGCCGAGAAACCGCAAGTACTTCAAGCCGAGAAACCGCAAGTAACAATACCAAGAAGAAGGTTAAAACCCAAAGAAAATCTCAAACTGAAGAACTGAAAGAGTTTTTTGAGGAGAGCGAGAAAAAATTCATGAATATGATAGGGAAAATGTTTGACAAAAATACAAGTGTAATGGAAAAAATGTTGGAGAAACTGTAACAATATACATACGGATACATGCAAGTCGGCATGCGTGTTTGCTTTTGTTATTTATTATTGAATTTTGTTATATTTAATAATCACTGATCAAACATAAAACATAATTTATTACTATAGTATGATTCTTTAATTAGTATTAAAAGAAGTATTATAGACCATCCATAAGCATCTGGCGTATGTCAGCACCACGGAGATTACCTAATATGTCTCCCTCATCTTGGTTATCGTTTTCCAATGGTTCTATTTCAAACATTTCGTCGTCATTTTTCAAACAAATGTTGTGCAGGGTGCAACCCGACAGAATTGTCTCAACAATGATTTGCATGTCACTCGCGTCAAATTTTTGTAACCTCCTGAAACGTCCTTTCAAAAATCCAAAACTCCTCTCAATCACCTGTCTTGAAGCACTCAAAACCTTATTAAATCTTATTTGGTCACGAGTTAGATTTCCACAATCTCTAAATGGTTTCATTAACCATGGTAGTAAAGGAAATGCCGAATCACCTATAATAAATTTCAATTGTGGAAATATACGACTGGCGTCCCGAAACAATGGGGTCTGGCGAAGAACTCCAGCATCATGTGTGCTTCCTGGACATCCTGCAAAAACGTAGGTAAATTCCAATTGTGAATTACAAACAGCTAGTAGAACCACAGATGGATATTTCTTTCTGTTAAAATAGGACTCCTTGTGCTCAGTTGGACATTTTATTTCTATATGTGTGCCATCTATTGCCCCTATTGTACCTGGAAGGTTGTTGTTGTTCTCTGAAAATTTATCAGCCACCTCTTGAACACGATTTCCTGATGGCCATCTTATTACAGAGGGCATGATCTTATTAACCATGATATTAGAAATGTATTTAATGGCTTCGTGAAGGGAAGACTTGGAAACATGAAATCTATCAGCCATTGATCGAAAACTCTCCAAGTTGCCTGTAAAAATAAAAAATAGTAATATTTAGGCGCTTTGCATCAGTGACGAATGACCCCCTATGCATTTTCCCCTTTCTTTTAATACAATGTCTTACATACATTGTTCATGAAATAAACAGGTACCAAAGGGGCATCCGAATATGTTTACCTCCTCTTGATGAAATAAACATTGAACAGTGGTGGATCAAGGAGGGGGTTCAGGGGGTCTGGACCCCCCTCTTTTGTTGCAAAAAATTGTGATTTTCATGCAAATTTGGACAATTTTAGTCAATTTTAACCATTGGACCCCTTTTCTCTACCGTGCCCCCCCCCCCTTTCAAAAAATCCTGGAGCCGCCCCTGCTGAAATCGGTAGCTGCATTGCCTTCAAATGAACTTTTCTTTTATATAATCAGAAAGAAATATAATTAACTCATATTAAACACTGTTAAACATACCAATATACCATAAAAACATCATGAGTCTCTTTCCAAGGTCAGGTTGTGGTCCCGGTTTAGGTTTGACAGAAGAAATAACTATTTGCAGCACTGCTTCGAATGATGTCTTTGACAATCTAAAATGGGATCGAAACTGTCTGTCATCAAATCTTGGAATGGTGACATTGTAGTATTCGATAGTCTTTGGAACATATTTTTTCTCTCTTATTCTGTTCAAAAGATGAAACATCTGGCGTGATCTTCTTGTATGGAACATGCTCAATATTGTCATCAATTCCTGTTGGATGGAATTCATTATCAGAAAAAATTTCAAGATTGCCCTCTTTCTTCTGTTCAACGCCATTTCATTCAATCCACTTGTGAAAACAGCTCACAAAGTGGTATAAATACTCATGCATTCGCCTAATACACAAGACGTCGCTGCAGACCTATATATAGGTATAGTCACGACGTTAAACTCCCCAGTCAGTCTTATACACAATATTTTTAACAAATTAAAGGTGTTCCAAACATACGGAGGAATTTAATATAAGAACAAAACTGTACTTTCGGAACTAAACTTTTACTACCCTGAAGAGACAAATGAAAGAGATAAAGGTAACCAGTGTTCTGAGTTGAATGATACCACTTTCCCGTCTATGGGTTACCCATGGGTGGACTCCGAACGCACGCTACATTGCATTACCATTACTTTTTTTCTCCTCTGTAATGCATTACATTACCATTACTTTGCTTGTGTAATGCATTGCATTACACATTACATTTTGATTAAATATTTATAGGTGAATTGTTTTTGTACTTCTAATAGGTCATTTGCAAAAGACACTTATTTTGTCCGGCCAAAAAAAATGTGTGTTTCCGGTCACCCAACCCTACCTATTTTTCAATGCCTTCCCTTATTAAACATTTTATTGCCATTTTTGCTTATATTAAGCACTGTTAAACTTTAATTCCACTCTCCATTTACTCAAGGTGAAAAATTGTGAAAAAAAATTAAAATAAACCTACCTACCTACCTAATTTTTCAGACATGTAATAGCTATAGGAAACACACATATTGTTTTGTTTGGCCTTCTGTATACAATATTTTGAAATTATTTACGTATCTTGTAATGGTTATGGCACAGGCACTTGCTTCTATCAATAAGATGGGGTTGACTTTATATAAAATAAAGACTTTTATATATGGTCAACCCCCTTATTGATAGAAACACTGGTGTCTGTGGGTTTATGACATAATTAAATATGGATCAGTAAAATTTTAAAAATATCACAATCCCTTGCAAAGGTATATGGATTTGAAATTACAGAGAATATTTATTGGTAATCCAGTTCGTACCAAACAGTGGTACAAACGGTCACAATCTGTATACCAACAGAAATTAGCCAACTTATTTAACATGATTTAAATTACTGTAGATTGGTTACAAATGACCATGTATTGAAAATATTATCATGATTATAAAAATAATAATATTATAGTTTTTTTTTAATTTCAATTTTGAAACCCTGTTGAATAGAAGTAGATAGAAAAAAGTGTTTTCTGCAAGTCTACTATAGACAGGCAAGTCATTTTTGTTTTTACAAATAATTGATATTTAAGACTTAATCCCTTGGTCTTTTGTCCTTTCATAAAATGTGACCCCAATTAGTGAAAACTTATAATTGTTATAAAAACAAATTAGTACAATAAAAATGTCACTGTATAAGCCTTAAGACAACTTAATTGCAAACATCAAAAAGGTGATTTCAAATGAAGCTATTTTAAGGATATTCTTTAAAGGTTTTTCTTTTATTTTAGGGTCTTTTTTCTAACTTTGATATAGAAATACATAATGTCATGTTGCTAAAGAAATAAAAGTACATGTAAATACATAAGTTATATAATAGTATTGGATTAAGCATGTTAAGGGGTAATTGACAAAATTCTGTTTTAAATATAATTAAATTAGACTATTTATTTAATAAAATTTTTGAATTAGAAAATAAACTAATTCATTCAGTCACACAAAATAAGAAAAAAAGAAATGCAATGTAATGCAATGTAATGGATGCATTACACAATTTTTGACCCAAGTAATGCATTACATTACATTACATGTAATGCAGAAATTGTGCATTACACATTACTTTGCATTACTGACAAAAAATGTAATGATTACAATGCATTTGCATTACACATTTGCATTACCCCAGGCCTGGAACAAGGAAGCCAAATCCAGCACCAAGGATCTTGGAAAGATTTTTTTAATGTTTGAAAAAGACAATATGTTTGATTTATACTACATGTTAACAAAATTATTCATGGTGTAAATATAACGAGAGTATGAAAAGAATCTTGTAGATTTGAATGTTAGTATAAAAAGTTATCCTCTATGTCTTTTCAGTCGTTCAGACACATCAGTTAGGATGACCCATGAACAAAGTAGAATAGTCAGCTACAATGTCGAGCCTGGTGAAATTATCAAGATTGTAGCATTTGCAGGTAGGTTGGAATTAAGAAATAATCCACGGCTGCCTGTGGTTTACTGGAGATTTTAACATGGGTTGCAATTGTGTTTGTTTATAGTTTGCCCTGAGTGTAGCAAGAGCAATGGATACCTATGCTAAAATTGACAATAAACCATGGGGGACTATGGCTTGTTTCTATTCTAATTTTTGTGTTTTCTGTAGACCTATAGTGCAAGACAAACTGAAGTCAACCCGGTGTATATTGGAAATTTACACACTGCTTGTCATCATGGTTTCTTTTGTTCACAGGCATAATCTTTACAGTGCAAAATAGTCTGCTACAATATAGAGTCTGGAGAAATAAACCAATGAGAGGGGGATACCTTATAAACAACAACTTGAATGAAAAAGAATATATTTATCCTATGACATTTTAAAAAAACATCAAAAATTTGACATGACGTGAAAACTTGTATTAAAGTTTAATCAACACTCAGTATTTAAATGTGCCCATACAATCTTACCTAAATGCTATGATTTGGAGAATAACATATAAACAGTTTCAAAATTTAGTTGTATATTTAGATACATAGAATTAAAATGTTCTAGACTGAATGTATGAATATTTCTTCTATTTTGTTCAAAACTGCAAAATTTATTTTAAATAAATAATTGATGATTTGCTTCTTTAGAATAATTTCAAAAACCTGCTTCAAAAAGACAGATACGTGGAAAACAATTTGATGGCCTTGTTCTATCTGTCAAATGTTTTCTTTTTGTATACATCAGTTGGAAAAAATAACTTTAATATCTTTCATATCACAATAGTTATTATAGTTTTAACTTCTACCTTTATATTTCAGGGACAGGAAAGACGACAACCCTTGTCAGATATACACAGATGAGACCTAGCATGAGATTTTTGTTGGTTGTTTATAACAAGTTAGTCATATAACATTTCTGTACAAAACTGTAAGAAGTTTTGGCATCTTAGGCATGTTAGGATTGAGGGTATTTTGAATGTTAAAAATCTTAATTTTCAATTGATTCATGGTATTCTTTGTTGATTAATTATTGAGAATCTTAATCTTTCATTTTAAATTTGAAGTACCAGTTGGAATATTTTCTACATGCAATTCTAAATTATCTGTTTTATTATTATGTTGATAAAAGCATTGATTGAACTGTAATTTATATGTATGTATTTAAGGGAAAAAATACAATATTAAAGTTAACCAATGTTATTGTACTGGGATATTGAACTTTTTGGGTGCATGTTTTTTGAAGAAAAGTGCACATGTACCATGTGTACAGGAAGAACAAATCACCAAAAAGGTGTTTCATCCTATCAGCAGCAAATACTTCTAAAAATTTCTTAAAAAAGAACTTGAGTAGCCTTACATTCATAGTTGAATAATAATACATGTGGTGCTAGATGGTTTAAAAACTGACATGTTTTAAAACTATAGAATATTTTGTGTAGTTGATCTTTATATCGTTTATATTTGATTAGGTCTGTATCTGACTATGCCAAGACACAGTTTCCTGCCAATGTTCTCTGTAAAACTGGACATTCACTGGCTTTCCAGTGGACAGGACGAAGGTAGGGCTTGATGAATTTATACATGTAGAATAATATGATGCCGGTTTAACCTGTGACGCTCCTGAAGTTAAACATATCCTAAAATATTTTTCACCGAGCTAAAATAAGTTTTAAAATGTTTATTTTTCAATGAATTGAAACAATTTATATTCGAAAATAAAAACAAACTAGCTTTTCTTGTGGGTCAATTGTGCACTTAATGATGTACAAAGTTTTAAAAAGGTAACAGCGTCAAAAAGACGTTGAAATTTCAGGAAAACCTATGTGCTAAACCGGACATTGAAGGAAATTTTAGCTCATAGTACAACCAAATAATTGACTTTTCTTTCATTTTTGCTCTCTTCCGGAGCATAAAAAACAAACTAGCTTTTCTTGTGGGCCACAAGTGTGTTTAATGACTTTCAAATTTGAAAAGGCAATAGCGTCAAAAGACACTGAAAGTTTGGGAAAACAAACGTGCTTAACCAGACGTTGAATGAAAATTCAGCTCATATTACAACTAAAATATTACCATTTCTACCCTTATCCCTCCCAGTTTCATCATGCTCAAATATTCTACCAAAGCTTTTAGAATTTTTAAAAAAGATGCATGGAAGCATTGTAATTCTTTGTTTTCTGATGACTTATGTTTCAATTTCCTTCAATTGAAAGACACTTGAAATGGTGAAAATAAGTAAACACTATTTGTAATACAGTCATTTAAAACAAATGTGTTTTATTGGTCTTCAGGATGTTCGAGGGTGACCTTGAAAATGATGAGGTTTTGAAATTAAGGCCTTAAATCATAAGGGAATACTTAAAAATACAAAAAAGTCTAAAAATTTTAATAGGTTACCCTGCTTTTTAAAAATAATAAGAGTTCAAAATTTGATGGGAAAAGGTGTTCTCTGTTTTTGTCCTGCCTGCCAAGCAGAGTGGGACATAGGTCATAGGCGGATCCAGGGGGGCCCGGGGGAAAAATTTGGTTGAATATATAGGAAATCATTGAAGCATGACTAAAGCGGGCCCCCTCTTAGGCCAGTCAGTGGGCCCCCTCTTTTCAGAATCTCTGGATCCACCTCTGTAGGTGTTACTTTACGGATGGCGGCGGTGTTAACTTTTTGGAAAATTTTTATGAGCACCTCCATATCTCAAGAACTATAGTCCTGGGTTGATTAAACTGGGTATGCATATGCCCCAGTAGTAGCTTAGCACAGTTTCATCCCCATCTCTTCACCTTGACCTTGATTTTCCGGTTGAGTGACTCTGACAATTTTCAATACCGGTACATATAATAACTGGTTAAGGTTTTGCAAACACCTCCATATCTCAAGTATTATTGGTCCTAGGTTGATGAAACTTGGTATGCAAATGTCCTAGTAATAGCTTAGCACAGTTGCATCCCCATATTTTAACTTTGACCTTGATTTTCCGGTTGAGTGACTTTGATTATTTTTATTACATATATTAGCAATGTTTAAGTTCTATAAACATCTTTTGATCTCAGAAACTGAAAATCCATGTAAATTCATAATATAGTGGAAGTAAGAAAGAATAATTGTTTCTGATGGTGCTGGCAGGCGAGACATACTTTAGTGTTAACTCTTGTTTTTTTCATAGTTTTATCATTAGCATAGTGTAGCTATTTAAACCTATGAAAAAGTGATTAGAATTTGAAATAAATTTGTAAAACAGGTATTTATGATGTAATGAAGACCTTACACAAAAGAAAAATAGGGGTTACTGTGCAAACATTTTTACCTTACTTTGATGGAAAAAAACCGAGGATCAAAAATCCTAAACATCCTTTTACAATAAATTTACTTTTAAGAACTCAATTTGTCTTTATATTTAAATAAAGGTATGCTGCAAAGACATTCTATAACAACAAAGTAAAAAAGCTTAGAAATCTCAAAGTGTATGAGATAACACAGGCCTTGGATACAAGAAAGGGGGATAACTTATATACAAGAGCCAAGTTTGTTATGGACACAGTCAACACATTCATAGCTTCAGCTGATCCATGTATAACAATTGACCATGTTCCTGAGAAAAGACTTGATGATAATAATCGATTAATCTTTGTTGATCCTGATAAAAAATCGGTAAGTTTTCATTAATGAGGTCAATGATTAAAGAGATTTTTATGATGATATAGTTTTAAGCAGTTATTCAACAAGAAAGCATTAAGTCGATAAGATGTCTCCACCACTGAAAAAGAAGGGATATTGAATAAATATTCATGGCACAAATCACATGATAAATACTGGTCGTGCATTAAAACAATTTTGATTAACTAATCTTCATTGCTGTTTTTCATTCTAAAGTCACGTAAGGCCTTTAACATGAATCAAAGTTCAAATTTCTTCGCAAATTCAAGATGGTCCCTTAGTACTTGCTTCATAAAACTAATGATGTTTTTGTATGTAAGTGATGTATTTTTTAGCTCACCTGGACTGAAGGTCCATGTGAGCTATTACCATCACTTGGCGTCCGTCGTCGTCGTCCGTCGTCGTCGTCGTCGTCTGTCGTCGTCTGTTAACAATTTTTCAAAAATCTTCTCCTCTGAAACTACCAAACAGAATTTAATGAAACTTGGTATGAATGATCCTTAGGGTGTCCTGCACCAAACTTGTGTTTTGATTTTTAATCCGTTAAAAAACATGGCCGCCGTTACTAAAAATAGACTAGGGGGGTCAGACTACTGTTTTTGGCTTATAAATCAAAAAGTATAAGAGATAGAGGAAATCTGAGGCCACGCTGCTGATTCAGCATCAAAAGCTCTACAAAAGTCACCATTTGGTCAAAGTTGTCAGATGACCCCTTATAGGGGTTACGGCCCCTTAAAGGTGAAAAATAGCATTTTTTCATGTTTTTGGCCTACAGAATGAAAACTATTGCAGATAGAGATTAGCTGTTGCTTGCTTAAATGTTCAGCTCATTTAACTCTACAAAAGTCTCCATAGGGTCGAAGTTGTCAGATGACCCCTTATAGGGGTTACAGCCCCTTAAAGGTGAAAAATAGCCATTTTTCATGTTTTTGGCCTACAGAATGAAAACTATTGCAGATAGAGATTAGCTGTTGCTTGCTTAAATGTTTAGCTCATTTAGCTCTACGAAAGTCTCCATAGGATCGAAGTTGTCAGATAACCCCTTATAGGGGTTACGGCCCCTGAAAAATGGCATTTTTTCATGTTTTTGGCCTACAGAATGAAAACTATTGCACATAGAGATTAGCTGTTGCTTGCTTAAATGTTCAGCTCATTGAGCTCTACAAAATTCTCCATAGGGTCGAAGTTGTCAGATGACCCCTTATAGGGGTTACGGCCCCTGAAAAATAGCTATTTTTCATGTTTTTGTCCTACAGAATGAAAACTATTGCAGATAGAGATTAGCTGTTGCTTGCTTAAATGTTCAGCTCATTTAGCTCTACAAAATTTTCCATAGAGTCGAAGTTGTCAGATGACTCCTTATAGGGGTTACGGCCCCTGAAAAATAGCAATTTTTCATGTTTTTGGCCTACAGAATGAAAACTATTGCAGATAGAGATTAGCTGTTGCTTGCTTAAATGTTCAGCTCATTTAACTCTACAAAAGTCTCCATAGGGTCGAAGTTGTCAGATGACCCCTTATAGGGGTTACGGCCCCTGAAAAATAGCAATTTTTCATGTTTTTGGCCTACAGAATGAAAACTATTGCAGATAGAGATTAGCTGTTGCTTGCTTAAATGTTCAGCTCATTTAATTCTACAAAAGTCTCCATAGGGTCGAAGTTGTCAGATGACTCCTTATAGGGGTTACGGCCCCTGAAAAATAGCAATTTTTCATGTTTTTGGCCTACAGAATGAAAACTATTGCAGATAGAGATTAGCTGTTGCTTGCTTAAATGTTCAGCTCATTTAATTCTACAAAAGTCTCCATAGGGTCGAAGTTGTCAGATGACTCCTTATAGGGGTTACGGCCCCTGAAAAATAGCAATTTTTCATGTTTTTGGCCTACAGAATGAAAACTATTGCAGATAGAGATTAGCTGTTGCTTGCTTAAATGTTCAGCTCATTTAATTCTACAAAAGTCTCCATAGGATCGAAGTTGTCAGATAACCCCTTATAGGGGTTACGGCCCCTGAAAAATGGCATTTTTTCATGTTTTTGGCCTACAGAATGAAAACTATTGCACATAGAGATTAGCTGTTGCTTGCTTAAATGTTCAGCTCATTTAATTCTACAAAAGTCTCCATAGGATCGAAGTTGTCAGATAACCCCTTATAGGGGTTACGGCCCCTGAAAAATGGCATTTTTCATGTTTTTGGCCTACAGAATGAAAACTATTGCACATAGAGATTAGCTGTTGCTTGCTTAAATGTTCAGCTCATTGAGCTCTACAAAATTCTCCATAGGGTCGAAGTTGTCAGATGACCCCTTATAGGGGTTACGGATGTTTTTGTCCTACAGAATGAAAACTATTGCAGATAGAGATTAGCTGTTGCTTGCTTAAATGTTCAGCTCATTTAGCTCTACAAAATTTTCCATAGAGTCGAAGTTGTCAGATGACTCCTTATAGGGGTTACGGCCCCTGAAAAATAGCGATTTTTCATGTTTTTGTCCTACAGAATGAAAACTATTGCAGATAGAGATTAGCTGTTGCTTGCTTAAATGTTCAGCTCATTTAACTCTACAAAAGTCTCCATAGGGTCGAAGTTGTCAGATGACCCCTTATAGGGGTTACGGCCCCTGAAAAATAGCCATTTTTCATGTTTTTGGCCTACAGAATGAAAACTATTGCAGATAGAGATTAGCGTTTGCTTGCTTAAATGTTCAGCTCATTTAGCTCTACAAAAGTCTTCATAGGGTCGAAGTTGTCAGATGACTCCTTATAGGGGTTATAGGTGAAAAATGGTGTTTTTGGCCTATAGAATGAAAACTATTGCAGGTAGAGAAAAGCTGTTGCTTGCTTACCGGTAAATGTTCAGCTCATTTAGCTCTACAAAAGTATAGGGTCAACATCAAGACCAGGTGAGCGATTCAGGCTCCTGGGAGCCTCTTGTGTTGTTTCCCTATACTTATTTTCTATACAACTTATTCCTTTGTAACTTTTTTATTTCCAGTTGTATGTGAGAGATGCCCAGCAGATCTGGAGTAAGATGTTAGATCTCGAGAACAAACAAGTAGGGATGACACATGACGGGTATCTGAAGGTCTTCCAGTTGTCTAAACCTACACTGGATGATTTTGATTGTATCCTAATTGATGAAGCTCAAGATATGTCTCCAGGTACTGTAATCTGTGACGTGAAAAACAGGAAATATTTTTTAAAATACAAATAGGATGCAAAGTAGTACTACTTAAATAGAATTGATTTAGTTGAGCTTTAGAAACACTTTTTCCTGTTTTGTAGTATAAAGCCAAATACCAACAGTTAGTTCTATGTTTTATGTAATAATCTTGTAATTGTTTATATTTTGACATAATGTTTTAGGCAAGAACAGGTGATGCACAACATTTCATTCCAAATTTATGAAGCAATATACAAGTGAAATATCCTCTTGAAAGGTTGAAAAAGGAAAACAGGCTGTATAAGGCTGTATGGATGTATTTGTACAGTGTTAGTCATTATTGCAGCATAGATTCAGCAGTGTTCTCACTTGAAATTTTTAAAAGCATCCTGGTATGTTTGGTATCTTTTGCTTTGAAATTATAGCATCACATTTCTTATGAAATATATTAAAGAAGATTTCAGATAGCATCTCATTTGAACCAGATAGCTCCACATTGCCAGGATGCTAAAAGGGCCTGGGGAGAACACTGATTAAGAAATATGATCCTTAAATCTTATTGGAGATGAGCCAAATCACTCAACTTTAAATGTTTTGACTTAGATGCTACATAAGTTTTGCCCAAGTTGTAAAAGAAAAATATTCTTGTATTTGATATTAGAAATGCTTTAACACTTAGATTTTTGGAGTTTAAAATTGTTTAGTGTTTAGAACATTGCCTTATTATGGATACCGGTATACATAATTCTATCATTAACATTTTAAGCAATGACTTGATCATGTTTCACTTAGACATAACTCACATTGCATTTTTATTGCTTATTTTTTAGCTCTAGCTGATATACTTTTGTCACAGCCACAAGCTAAAGTTCTGGTGGGAGATCCACATCAACAGATCTATGCCTTCAGAGGTGCAGTCAATGCCATGAGTCGAGTGAATGCTACCACTATCTTTTATCTTACTCAGGTATACACCATTAAGGTGGGGACTTACTTTTCAAATCTGATTTTTATATGAATACTTGTAGTCTATTTTTAACTCGCCTCACGAAAGTGTTTGGAACTGATGTGATACCCTGAGCATCAGTGTTGGTGTCGACATCTGCATCCCAATTCACTTACACAGAAGAATAGTTGAGGTCCATACATAATTAATGACAAGTGCCACATCAACCATATTGGTATGGTAGATGCACTTTGTACAATGCATGCTTAGGATGCCTGCAGTCACCTACATTTTCTGCATGAATGGCAACTTACAGAAGAATGGTTAAAGTCCATTTCAGCTAACATACAAGAACCTCATGAATCATATTGGTATATAAGATGCACCTAGTGATGCTTAGCACATTGCATGCTTCGGATGTTGGCTGTGACATATTTTTTGCAAGATGGCTATAAACAGAAGAATGGTTAAAGTCTATTCCCGCTTACAGTGTTCTCCCCAGAAATTTTGGATAGCATCACATTTTGCGTAAACATTTATCAGGTGTCAGAAAGAAACAAATCATGTCGATCGACGTTTCACTATCAATTTATGATTAGTTCTTGACCATGTATCATGTATACGTGTTTTATGATACCCCCCCCCTCTTTCCTCCCCCACCCACCCTTTTGATGTAAGTCTACCTTCAAGCTATGGATACTATAGTTCCATAGTAAGAAAGAGTTGGGAGTAAAACTGATTGTAGCAATTCAACAATGGCTAAAACATCAGTTTGTCTTTTGTTATCTATGAACTCTCAGTGAATTGCATCCAGTTACCAAGGATGGAAGAGGAAAAGACAGGCCTGAAAGCCATTTGCCTGGGTTTGAAGCAATAAAAAATTATAAAAAGCTTTTATTTTTGGCATAAATAAATTACCAAGTACAAATGTTTACATTTCATTCACACTGGTTAAGAGTCACTAAGTTGAGACAGAATCATATAGATGCCAATGGTTCTCCTGCCAAAAGGAGAAAATGCTAGATAAGGTAATGGGAAATTGGTAATCTATTTTTAGACTTCCTGTTTTGACCAAAGGTCAAACAATATATCTAGAAATCAATATTTTGGAATAACAAATGTTAAAATGGAATTAATCATGTTTCATTGAGGTAAAAAGCATTTTCTTTATTTTGGGTATGGGTTATGACTGTTCATTTAGAATTCAACTGCTCATGTTCTAATAACACACCTGAATAAAAGCACGTGTGCATATGTTTGTTTTTGTTTTGGTCAAATTCTATTGGTCCTGGTTGGTTGTCCAATAGAAATAATTCACTTCGCAAAAGGTGTTCACCTGCAATCTGCATGGCTAATCAGTTCAAAGATCGATATTTCCTAATTAATTGACAAAACCATGATCATTGATTTCTTTGTTAATTGGCTTGGGGTTGTAAATGTGTCAATTATTCAATGATCATCAATCAGTCAGTGGCTTCATAAGGACGTCAACTCAATACCTTTGTATTTTTAACAATTTGAAATAGCGTCTCGGTAAAGACTGATAGCATCTCGGCAAATTACGATAGCGTCTCGGTCCCGAGATGCTATAAGGGCCTGGGGAGAACACTGCGCTTAAGGACAAATGCCACATCAATGATATTGCTATGGTAGGTGCACTTAATGATGCCAAGCACAATGCATGCTTCAGATGCTTGCTGTGACCTATATTTTCCGCATGAATAACCACTTGCAGAGGAATGTTTTAAAGTCCATTCCTGCTTACTGACAAGTGCAAAATCAATCATATTGTTATGGTAGGTTCACCAAGTGATGCTTAGTACAGAGCATGGTTTGGATGCTGCCTGTGAACTATATTTTCCTTTTAAATGACCACTTACAGAAGAATGCTGCATTTGACCTATATTTTCCTTTTGAATAACATAACCACTTAAAGAACAGTGGTTAAAGTCCATTCCCTCTGACTGACAAGTACAACTTCAGCCATATTGAAATGGAAGGTGGACCCAGTTATGCTAAGCACAGTGCATGCCTCGTATGCTGGCTGTGACCTATATTTTGCACATGGATGACCTCTTACAGAAGAATGGTTAAAGTCTATTCCCACCTACTGACAAGTGCCACATCAACCATGTTGGTATGGAAAAACTTAGTTTTTGCCAACAGTGTCTTTCCTGACCTACACATGCATTTATTTTGCACAATGAGGTATAAAAAATAATATTATTTGAAAGACTCAAAATATATTATAAATGTTAAGCATATGTTTTACTTTTATTTTTGAAAAATCTGTAATGTATAAAAATTCTTTTCTTTTTCAGTCTTTTAGATTTGGACCAGAAATAGCTCAGATCGCTTCCAGCTGTCTCGAAACTTTAAAAGAAGTTAAGATGAAAACATTGGTTGGCAATGGAAAGAAATGTTAGTAAAAAAATATAATAATTGGTAAAGTTTTTGCTGCACTTTAATCCTTTCTTTTTATACCATTTGATTATTAGAAACCTTTGTTCCTGGAGTAAAAATCTTCTTAATAAAATAGTGAATGTTAATCTGTGTGCGGGCAATGAAAAAGTTAAGAACAATTCTCTGTGACAACTGATCACAGCCTTTTGATATTTTGAATGCATCATTACTTTAGGGTCCAGTTGCATGGGATTTGATTTCAGATCTATGACTAACCTACTTCCTGTTGAATGAAATCTGACAATGCTTTACTTTAACAGATTTTCATGCTCTAGATTGGATATTTTCAGGCTGTAAGGTTTATTGTATTTTTGTTTGAGAAAGGAAAACAAATTTCTGATCCTTGCATATAACTTTGTTTTCCCACACAGGTCAGGTCACGGGAGAGACTGTAGGTCAGGTGGCCATTATATGTAGGAGTAACTTTACTGTGTTCAATGAGGCTGTCAAGAAATGCTGCTTTGGTGATGGTGATGTCAAAGTTGGTTTTGTCGGTGTAAGTCTAGTTTATCTAACGCTATTACAAAATATTAAAATTATTGAAAAAAAGGGAAAAGTAATGTTATTTCTCTGTAGATTTTTAGTTTTAGAATTTGAAATGAAAAGATTTTAAATCGGTCAACTTCGCGAAAAACAAAGGTAGTGTGGAAAATTTATTTATTTATTTATTAATTTATTATTTTTTTTGTGAGGTTTAAATTTTCATTAATTGGACTGATTGCACAATTAATTTCTTTTATGAATTTTTAAACACCAATACCATTTATTTCCAATCCATGGAAATTGATGCCCTCAAAATAAAGTACATATTATGTATCAACTTTTCATTATTGTCCATTGGCATTGTGAATATATTGTCCTACATTCCTGGCTTCATCTACTTTGTATGATAGGGTACAGATGGTTTTGGCTTTCCAGTATTACGAGATATATATACTTTAATGATGGCTCCAGAACAGAGAGAAAAGGGTAAATATTGACAATAATTCATAAATGTCTAGAAAATAAACATTTTGGTTTTGATTAGTTTGGCAAAGGAAGTGATTTTTATTGCCCACCAACAAAATGCAGGGATGTGAGGCTTCGGTCTCTCCATCCATCCTAACTCAGGCATTTAAAGAAAGTAAGTCATCCTAACTTAGTTTGTATTTAAGCTGCCTTCTTAGAAATTTAGATGGGATGTGAAATCATACATGTTTATTGCACATGTGTCATTAACAAAAAAAAACAGTTCAACTTAAACAGAGATATTCTTGAGATTTTATCAAAATTGTTAGTCTTTAAGGAAGAAAATCGTATCCTGTAAGTGTGATGCTGCTTTGAACTACTAATGCAGTCTAATTCTAATTTATATTTTTTGCCAGAGGGAAGAGTTATCAATGATAATCTCATTAAGAAGTTTGATAACATAGGAGAATTAGAGAAGTATGCCACCAGGACTCAGGACAATGAACTAATGGGCAAGATTAGAATAGTGAGGACTCACCACCACAACCTTCTGTCACACATCAACAAAATTCTCAGTAAATGTGTCAAGGATCTGAAAATGGCAGGTATAAAAAAAAAGACATATATAGCTTTATAAAATTGAAAAAAAAGGTTAATTTATTTATTTTATGATGCATGATTGTTTTTCAAATTCGTAATGAAAAGCTATCTGGCAGTTAGTTTAAGCTTTTTTAGCTCACCTGACCCGAAGGGTCATGTGGGCTATTGGCGTCACTTGGCGTCCGTCGTCCGTCCGTCCGTAAACTTTTTCAAACGTTAACTCCTCTGACACCATAAGTCCAATTGAAACCAAACTTGGTGTAGTTGATCTTTAGGGTATGGCCTACAAAACTATCGTTCGGATTTTTGATTTTTTTAAACCCTCGGCTTGAAAAGTAATAAATGAGTCCAATCGCCCTTGTGTATGTTATGCCTTTGAGTACCCGTACCTATCACATATCCACAACTTCTCTTTAGCCACTCTGTGGATTTTCGTTTTTATAAGATGAACTTATATTTTATATAAAATTCAATCTGATCTATTTTGGGGGAGTAGGGGGTCATATATATCTATATCTTAATTGCACAAACAAAAATCAAATCATAATATATTTTATAATAAAAGTACAAGAATCAACTAGTGGTACCTTTTGCATGTTTGATAGATAGCAGCTACAATGTTTTACTCACATAGCCTTCTTTGCTTTTAAGAAACTACCAGATTTTGCAAAATTTATTCCTAAGTAATTAGATTCATTGACAATATCACTATCCAGGTTTTTATAACAAAATTTAAATCTTGCATGAGGTAACTTCCCTTTGAAGAGACAAGAAACAAACTTTAATTGACGTTCTTTTCAAGCTTCCAAAGATCACAATAGTCCCTTAATGCATTTAATTGTTCTGTAAATCATCTTTTGACTCGGCTGAGAGTTCTGTATCATCTGCATACAAAATAGTAAAAAAGTTAAGTTTTCTCTCAATATCTTTGTTTATTTTTGACAAAAGGGTAGTAATTTTTCTTTAAAAAGATTTTCATGTAAGGAATAAAAACATTACAAAACATATATAAACCCCCACTCATAAGAGTGGGGGCTATATTGCAATCACCTTGTCTGTCTGGTGCAATATCGCAACCTCTACTGAAGGGATTGATTTCAAATTTGGTAGACAGCTTGAGGATGATGGGAAGTACATTTGCTCTACTTTCCAGGTCAGTGGATGAGCTTCTTCCTGTTTTCTGAGCCAACTTAGACTATTTTAAGGGTCAAATATGGAAAATTTTTCGTAACAGTTTTCTCAGCTTCTACTGAAGGGATTGATTTTTAATTTGGTACACAGCTTAAACATGATGAGTTGTACTGTGCCTCAGGGTAGGAAATTCGCTGAAAAAGTAACCAGCCCTGAATTGAAATTCTACCTGTTTTAGCTATATAGCCAGTCAAATTTTCATGAATTTTAGCCAGCCCTGCCCAAAAGTTACCTGTCTCGGGCAGGCGGGCAGGCTGTTATTTCCAACTCTGCTGTGCCTCCCCTTTTCAGGTCAGTCAGTCATCTACTTCTTGTATTCCGAGCCGACTTAAGACTGTTTTAAGGGTCAAAAATGGAAAAATTTTCGTAGCAGATTTCTCAGTTTTTACTGAAGGGATTGATTTTTAATTTGGTATACAGGTTCAGCATGATGAGTTGTAACGTACCTCCCCTTTTCAGGTCAGTCGGGTCATCTACTTCCTGTTTATCGAGCCGACTTAGACTATTTTAAGGGTCAAAAATGAAAAAAAAATTGTAACAGATTTCTTGGCTTCTAATGCAGGGATTAATTTCTAATTTGGTTTACAGCTTTCGCATGAAGAGTTGTAATGTGCCTCCCCTTTCCAGGTCAGTAGGTCATCTACGTGCTGTTTTCTGAATGGTCGAGTGGGGGTATGCTTAGCACAACTTAGTGCAACCCCTTGTTTTATTTGAGTTTATAATTTTTTTTTTAGATTTTATTTTATCCACTGCCCATAAGGCCAAAGGTTTAGAGTTTAGCACAGTGAAAGTGACAGATGACTATGGTGTTAATCCTATACTACAGATGCTATTTAGACATGTACCAGAGATAGTCCAGGCAATGCCTCCAAATGCTAGTATGTAGTATCAACTCCTTGTCTATATGCAGAATTAATCATACCCATTTAAAATGTTTACATGGTTAAATTTATCTTTCCAGCATACATTTAATTTCTTACAAAAGATTTGAGATGTGAAATAAGTATACATGACACAACCTATATAGGTAAATAGCAGTTCAAAATATCTGCAATGTAAGGTTCATTATACCCCGCTTTGAAGAAGAGGGGGGTATACTGTTTTACCTGTAGTCCTGTTCCCTCTTTCTGTTCCTCAACTCATATATTATTAGTCCTAGGTTGCTCATATTTGGTAAAAAGGTTTATATGGATGTGATGCAAAGCGGGCTGATTTTAGGTCAATCAAACATCTATTTCCTGTTTACCAAAAACTTTTAATTTTTTCTGTCCCATTTAAATTCTGTCCATCTTTTCATTTGTTCATAACTTTGGAACTATTAATCCTAGATTGGTGATATTTGGTAACAAGCTTGATATGGACATGTAGTATTGTAAAATACATTTTTAGATCCATCAGACATCTACTTCTTGTTTACCTTATAAAAAAAATTCTGTCACAATTTTCATTGACTTAAATGTATTACTCTGCAACTATTACTCCTAGATTGCTGATATTTGGTAACATGCTTGATATGGACATGCTTTTTTGATGGGATACCTTTTTTGATCCATCAAACATTTACTTCCTGTTTTCTGTAAACTTGATAGGTAACACATGGCATAGTTTTGAAAATGGGGGTATTACAGTGAGCATTGTCTCACAGATTTCTTGTTTGTTTTGATTCAATTGCTTTGTTACAAGCAATTTAGGTACTTTTGATTTTGAAATTAGAAAACCTTGAGGGCAGTCAAATACAATATAGAAAAGAAAGAGCCCCATCATTTAAGGATGTTAAAGGAAGTTACAAAAACTCTCCTCTTAGAAGAAGGTAAATCAGACACTTTTAAAAGATCAGCTGTTTCTGCTGCAGATAAAATTACCTCCCTTAATATTAATCTACTGTGTATTTAAAAGTTTAAGTTCACCAATCTCTCAGTACACCTCATTAGACGAGTTGCAAAGAAGTTGAACTCTGCTATTGTTATGATGATGGCGGTGGCTGGGCAGGTGGGCGTGCAACCAACAATTGGTTTCCGGACCATAACTCAGAATGTTGGGAACCAATTTTAATGAAACTTTGGGATATTTTATGAATTACTTCTATAGTCAATGTGTACATGTTGTTTACTAATTAATCTTTTATACTGGTTTTCAATCTTTAAGTTTTTAAACTGTTATATTTTTCCAGGAGAGGTGAACATGGACGAAGGGAACTTGTTATATGTAGCTGTAACCAGAGCTAAGAATGCTTTACTGATGTCACCGACTCTCAAAACCATCCTACTACTCTGTGGGGTATGTTCATATCTGTAAAATTTTTAGCATTAAAAAAAAAAGCACAACACAACAAGTGCTTAATTTAAAAAAGACGATCTTTTATTAGAAATTGTCATGACATATTTTTTGCCATATTTCAGAGTGAAAAATGCAGGTTAAAAAATTGTCAATACTGAGCAGAAGGTGAGCTGGTATAGCATTTTTGTAACAGTTTTCTCAGAAACTACTAATTGCAGCCTCTTTGATATTTGGTATGCAGCATTAGCATGGGTCCCATATGTTTGGATTTAATTTTAAATCTGTCACTCACCTACTTCTTGTCTAACAAAATATGGCCATTTTTAACAATGACAGATTGTGAAATTTACTATGTGTTGAAAAGGAAAGCAGGACTTGCATCTTAGTTGAATAAAAGTATTGAGTGAAAACAATAAACAGTACCCTTATTTACATTGTATAAATACATGTTCCTGCTCCAAAAGTCGACAACTATAAGATTGTATGACCATGAAATCTTGCAAAGATGTGCAGTAGGTAGCTACTCTAACTCAAAATTTTAATTGTCAAAGTCATTCATGCAAGCAACTCAAAACGATAGGTATCTGCTTCAGAAACAGGAAAATATAATTTTTATTTTTAAAAATTTAAAATTGCATGGAGTACAGAATTGTTAAAAAAATGAAAATTTTCACTTCCTGTGCTTTTTTTTTCATTTCCGCTCAGTCGAATTTTCTCCCCCTTTCCTCATAATTGATTTAGACTGTATCCCAAAATTAAATGGCTTAGAGTTACGGCGCTTTGGCCGTTAACTTTGGCGTGCATCAACATGCATTTGTCAAATAATTTGAAACTTGGTATTTGGACAGAAATTTCCCAGATAGATACGAGGGATACCACTTCTCATTTCATCTACGTTAGGATCACCATTAATTTTAGAACGGAAATATCTACAAAATAACAAATCTCTTAATGAAATATTTTGTTGGTGTAGCTACAGTAGGATAGTAGGTCAGTAATAAAAGGCCATTTTGTGCAGCCATTTTGTGATATAGTTGAATGCTTATAATTTCTTATTTCTCAGGAAAGATTTGAGCATCCAGTTTGCAGCAAGGTGTTACAACAGAAAGGAGTCACAGTGAAATGTACAGAGACAGACCAAGAATTTAAACCATATACTTTATCGTTGCAAAGAGATACAGTTAAACTCGTAAGATTTTTTTTAAATTTCTTTCATTTCAAAACTTAGTCACATTCATGTTATGATTGATATACTGATTATTATCCTGACAATACATGTAGTTCTTTGTTTATTTACTGTGGATTCATTTATTTTCTTGGGTACAGTTTTCATGGTTCACCAAAAAAGGCATTCGTTGTATTTTAAATTTTGTGGTTTGTAAATATTGCTAAAGTGATCAATGTAAAAATAATGAGTCTTGGAGATTTATGTTCAGGGAAACTCATGGAATCCACGTAAATTGATACTCCACAATAATAATAAAATCAAGAGTAAGGGTGTATTTGATTTGTATTATATTACAATGTAGTACTTTATCTCTACTTTCATAGAAAAATTTACAAAAGAAGAAGGCCTTATAAATGTCAAAAATAAACAGCAGAAAATAAGAAAAGAATGAAGATAATAAATAATCTTAATGTTGACTATATTTACAAATATACTATATTTTCTAGAGTGACGACACAAAGCATGATGGTGGAGTTATTTCCCCTGACATAATAACAGATCAGCGTAAATCCTTATCACATCTGTATGGACTGTTGGAGAAAGACAAGAAAGAGAGACCACCGAAACCACAACAAAATCGTCCAAACTTTGGTCAACATGATGCTTTTGAAGATTATGATGTAGATTACCCTTTTCTAATGTAAAAGACTAACATACCTTGAGTATAGTATACTTTTTCCTGGTGGAAAGGCTATGATATCTTTTTTTCTGGAGAAAAGGCTATGATATTTTTATTCTGGTGGAAAGGCTATGATATCTTTTTTTCTGGAGAAAAGGCTATGATATTTTTATTCTGGGGGAAAGGCTATGATATCTTTTTTTCTGGAGGAAAGGCTATGATATTTTTTATTCTGGGGGAAAGGCTATGATATCTTTTTTTTCTGGAGGAAAGGCTATGATATTTTTTATTCTGGGGGAAAGGCTATGATATCTTTTTTTCTGGAGGAAAGGCTATGATATTTTTTATTCTGGGGGAATGGCTATATCTTTTTTTTTCTGGGGGAAAGGCTAGGATATCTTTTCTCTTAGTAAGGGAAGATTAAAAATCCTACCAGTAAGTGTTTTTTAACAGTTGATATTTCCGTAGGGATAGCTACATGCAAATTGTTAAATTTTTTCATAAATTTGATGTAGATATTGAAAATTTCATCTAAATCATGACATTCATCAAAGTTTTTGTTTTTGTTTCTTATGTTAAATAATGTCACACCTGCCCTTGGATCTGATTTATCTAGTCATCATATAAAAGATCAAATAAAATTTACATAAAGCTGAAAGAGTGACAGAGCAGTTTGGACTCCCTGCCCATGTTTTAACAATGTTTTTTTCAACAGGTTGCAATCTATTCCATCACCCTCTCAGCTATACATAAAGAATTTATTACACTTCATAATTTTGGTGTGTCTCTAAAATAAACTAAATAAACTGCAAAACCAAAAACAAATAATAATAATAATAAGAATAATAAGAACTGAGCAAAAACATAATGTCTCCAAACTTCGTTTGGGAGACATAATTATTTCCAAATTCACTTGAAATATGTCCCTATTCTGCATTTGTTCTTCTGCTAAGGGCATTGTAATTAGTTTTAATAGAAAAAGGGTTTTTGTAGGAACAAAATCCTTGTAGTTTTAAAAACTTTTCATGTAGATACTTTAGTATATGAAAAAGTTCCAAAAAAAATCAGATTTTCACACTGCTGATATGTAAATCTGATAATTATACAAAATGTATTTTTTCACAATTAAAAGAAAATACTAGGAAAGTAATCCATCTATCTGTTATTTTTAATGCTTGTTGTAACAATGGATAAGGACATTCTTAAATGTTTAAAAAATGTAGAAACAGGATTCAGAAAGCTATTATTAGAAAGCATAATTTTAACAGCATAATACATGTAAGAGATAGATATGTATGAATCTAAGATTATAGTTATTATTGTAAACTGTTCCAAAGAAGACAATTTTCTAAAGACTCTATCCTGTATTTTTAAATGCATTGATTACACAAACAAAAAAGAATACATGCATGTTAGTATATTGCTTATGAATTTTTATTAGACAATTTATATCTACAGATGACATGAAGCATGTTGTTAAAATTAAGATTTTTAGATTTTCATGTGTTAATTGTATGTACGAGGGCTGTCCGTAAAGTTCGTAGACAAGCAAAGATTTGAACAAATACAACGTACTAGGGATTATTTCTTTACATAATAATAATTTTGAACATTTTCCTTTATTTCTAGTATATTATTTTGCAAATGTTCGACATAAATAGTGCTACATTTTTAATTATTTCACTTCGCTGTATGGTGGGTCGGAGCAATGAAATTTTTTTTCTCGAAAATATTCAGAATGCTTAAAACAAGATCTCGCTATGCATACACAATATCTACCGATGCAATAAAACCTGCACTACAGTGTTGCCAATAGTAAGGGTGATGTGCATACCAAATTTGAAGGGTCTATAATTTTAATTTATTGAGAAATCGGTATTTTGAGAATTGACATTAGTTTCACTGACGTAAAAAAAATAACGTTTTGCAAAGAGGTGGAGCAATGGACGGTTATAAAATTGTATGTTTGGGTCTAAAAAAACCAACAGATATACACAGATTCTTTAAATTGTGAAAAAAAAGCTTACTAAGAAACTTTTGATGGCATGTGCATTTCAGATGGAGATAGAAAATAACCGAATGACATGTTTTAAGGTATTAAGATATAGCCATAGTTCCTACATAGTACTGTCCCCACCAATAGCCTTTGCTTGGAGCTGTAAACTTATATTTCATTACAATTTGTAAATCAAATGTTTCCAGATACGAAACAATACTTGCAGAAATATGAATTAAGATACACTTGACAAATTATAATGTCCAAAACTCATAAAAGTTTTGCATTCAATATGACCATATGGAAAAGAAATTGTTTAATTTGACGTCGAAAAATGTGAACGTGTTGCTCCGGGTTAAGAATACGATTTATTTTCTGAATGATGAAAAATCAACTTGTAGTTGTTTGTTTATTCTAAAATTTGGTACACCAATTTATAAGACTACTCATTCTACTATAAGAAAATTTGAGGTTAATCCAATAATCATTATTTATTTAATATCAACTGTCCACGAACTTTACGGACAGCCCTCGTACTTCAATAGCAGTGAAATATAAGGATTTCCAAGTGAACAGAATTTATTATTACACTCTGGAAAAAAAACACCAAAAGATAAATATTTTTTGATTTACTATTTTTCATCATTTCCCGTAACTTTGAATATGAAAACAAACAAAACAATATCTTAAAATCAATGCTTTATACATGTACAAGGTATGCCTAGCTTATCTTCTCAAGTTGCGATTCATTTGTAATAAAATGCTTTAAAACAATTTTTCTACCTGGTTATCTTAAAACCACTTAGAATATTTTGACAAGAGGCTCCCAGGAGCCTGAATCGCTCACCTGGTCTTGATGTCAACCCTATGAAGACTTTTGTATAGCTAAATGAGCTGAATGTTTAAGCATGAAAAAGCTTTTCTCTATCTGCAATAGTTTTCATTCTAAATACATGTAATCAAAAAACACTATTATTCAACTTTTAAGGGGCTGTAACCCCCTATAAAGGGTTATCAGACAACTTCAACCCTATGGAGACTTTTGTAGAGCTAAATGAGCTGAACATTTAAGCAAGCAACAGCTATTCTCTATCTGCAATAGTTTTCATTCTATAGACCAAACACATGAAACAACGCTATTTTTCAAACCTTGAAGGGGCTGTAACCCCTATAAGGGGTCATCTGACAGCTTTGACCCTATGAAAACTTTTGTAATGCTAAATGAGCTGAACATTTAAACAAGCAACAGCTTTTCTCTATCTGCAATAGTTTTCATTTTATAGGCCAAAATAACACTATTTTTCACCTTTAAGGGGCTGCAACCCCTATAAAGGATCATCTGACAACTTTGACCTTATGGAGACTTTTGTAGAGCTAATTGAGCTGAATATTTAAGCAAGCCACAGCTTTTCTCTATCTGCAATAGTTTTCATTCTATAGGCCAAAAACACTATTTTTCGCCTTAAAGGGGCTGTAACCCCTATAAGGGGTCATCTGACACCTTCGACCCTATGGAGACTTTTGTAGAGCTAAATGAGCTGAACATTTAAGCAAGCAACAGCTTTTCTCTATCTACAGTAGTTTTCATTCTATAGGCCAAAAACACTATTTTTCGCCTTTAAGGGGCTGTAACCCCTGTAAGGGGTCATCTGACACCTTCGACCCTATGGAGACTTTTGTAGAGCTAAATGAGCTGAACATTTAAGCAAGCAACAGCTTTTCTCTATCTACAATAATTTTCATTCTAAAGGCCAAAAACATGCAAAAACGCTATTTTTCACCATTAAGGGGCTGTAACCCCTATAAGGGATCATCTGACAACTTCAACCAAATGGAGACTTTTGTAGAACTTTTGATGCTGAAGCAGTAAGGTGGCATCAGATTTCATCTATCTCTTATACTTTATGATTTACAAGCCAAAAACAGTAGTCTGACCCCCCTGGTCTATTTTTAGTAACGGTGGCCATGTTTTTTGACCGATCAAAAATCGAAACACAAGTTTGGTGCAGGACACCCTAAGGATCATTCATACCAAGTTTCATTAAATTCTGTTCAGTAGTTTCAGAGGAGAAGATTTTTGAAAAATTGTTAACGGACGACAGACGACGACAGACGACGACGACGGACGCCAAGTGATGGTAATAGCTCACATGGACCTTCGGTCCAGGTGAGCTAATAATATAGATATAGCAAGGCTAAAATAATGTCGCATGTATTGAAAAGGTCAAGCGTTTTTCTGAGTAAAATATGTTTATGTTTATGTATTTTTAATATTATGTATATAATGTATATTTATTGTTTTGCACTAAGAATAAATAAATAATGAGACAAATTATGCTTGTTTCTAAAACAAAATTTATGGGTCAATTTGACACTTTCCATCATCTTTCGGCATCACTATTTTCACAGCAAATGCTTGCTGCATTGTCTCAATATCATGATTTTATTACATAACTTATCTACTTCCTGTTTGATGAATATTTTAAGATATAGGTAACATTTGTCTTCTGTGGCAGGCTGCCATTCTAGTTATTTGAATGTCATTTGAGGTGGTGCAATGACTAAGTTGGAGGAAATGTGTTACAGTGGCATGTGAATCTTGATAGATATCAAATCAATCTGTCTTGAAGATCTTTTTATTATAGCATGCTTTAAATGGTCTAAGTCCCATAACTCTTTTAAATATGAGTAGATTGATAAATGACAGATCTGAAATCAAATCCCATGATAGGGATCCAATATCGAGTCTGTAATCCATGAAGCTGAATTGATATTTTGTTTTTGAGGAGTAGCATCAGGATGTGTACGAGTTTGCATTTGTATTGGCTAAACAAAGACAATCATTGTATGTGAGCAAATGACCAAAATCACATCCCATTATATGGGATCCTATCCTGTTGCTTCATACTAAATACCAAGAGGCTGTGATGAGTAGTTGCTAAGAAAATGGTTTCCAAAATATTACCCCTAACAGTCAAACATTCACCATTTCAAACACAGCTTTTTCACTCTCTGAAATCCAGCAAATATGATAATTACACATCAGAGAAATTAAATCCTCCAATGATCCTGAATTGGTACAAGCATTTCAAAACAAATGATACTAGGTTGAACAAGGTTTATGCCTTCAATTGAGATCAAAGAATTGGATAGTATGTAAACTAACCAACAAACGCAAAGGCCTTTCATGACATGACTTGGATATTAAGGTGATCATCTAAGTACATGTACAACAAAAAGCCTTACATGTAAGTAAAATCAAAGCAACGAAAAATCATAGAAAAAATAATTAATTTTGATATATGAGAGTCAAAGGATGTATTCTGTTTTTATTCAAACTTTAACAAACAAACAAACAAAAATGAAAAAACTGGGCTGTAATGTAAAAATTGTGATAATATGATAATTGCATATTTATGTTTTGCTATATTTGATATGAGGTATTTGTTTGCAACTTTAAAAAAATGGTTAAACATGATGTAGGAGAATCCAATGGGACTGCTGCTGTTGCTGCATGTCATATACATGAAGCAAGAGGACATGACAAGCAGTTGCTGCGAAGACTGTTATGAAAATGCTTCCTCTACCTGCCTGTATTCCATCTCCTATAACCTGGATTTTCATGCCTTAAAATTCCACCTGGGGACCAATACATGTACTCAGATTTTCACTCTAAAATTCAGTGAAAAATCAGTGTGTCCAAAAAACTTAAAAGTTACATTAAATCAATCAGGTAATCTGTTCATGATGTCTAAAGAGTTCAATGACATTGTCTTTCTTTGCTAACATCACAGGGGTCTTTCCTGATTTATCTGGTAGAATCTTAGCACCATGTTCAAGCAGAAGGTTTACTGTTGTTGCATGCTGTCCACCACTGGCAATATGAAGAGCTGAAAAGACATAATTAAACTAATTAAACTTTTTATGTTTGAAACAGAAATATTATAAAGATACTTTATAGTGCCAAGATGCTTTGATTTTTTTAACCTCTACATGTATGATCTGTAGAATTAAATATTAAAATATTAATAAAACCCACAACTGAAATGCCCACCAAGTCAGGAATAGCAACATAGCGAAAGTCTAGTTTATCAAAGTTTATTTGATCAACTTATATAAAATTATGAGCGTATGCAAAGCTTCAAATTGTTCTAAATCACTACATAAAATTTAAGATCTAACACCTTACTGCTCTTGGAGTTTTGGCATTCACAAAAAAATTGTGGGTGGATGAACAAAGTGACAACTATGAGGCTCCTGCATCCTCGTAGCCATAATTACAAATGTATAATACATTGTAAAATCAAAATTATCTAAAGCAAGATATAGCCTTCATGTTCTTGAAATATTTTGTAGTAATTGTGGATCTAATTGTTTCATTAATTTGTTCATTTTAGAAATAAGTAAACAACAGTACCTGTTCTCTCCATGGAATCTGTCAAGTTTACATCAGCTCCACATGACAAAAGATACTCTATGACCTCTGTTTGACCTTCCTAAAAATATGAATCACAAATATAGATACATATATTATAATGATAGCAATAAACTGTACTAAGATACATATTTTAGCTTGCCTAGAGAGGCTTGTAGCATCAGGTCTGATGTTGATATAACATAATTACAGGTGCTGCTCTGAATAGTTTTCTTTATTTCTTATTTCAATTATCTTTTATTTTCCCTATCAAATAACATAACATCTTTTCCCGTATTTGTAACGTAACAATGATGACATCACCATTGGAAGCAACAACACTTGTATGGAACGTATAGGTACAATATAAATCGTAAACCTAGAACGTCTTTGTCTTCATTATCACCAAACCATAATTAAATGTACCTTTGCCGCTACAGCCATAGGAGAGAAACCTTTTGTTGAGACTGTATCAGGTGATATTCCAACATTCTGGATCAGAAATCTGACCGAGTCCATACACCCAGCTTGAGCTGCTTGGTGGAGGGGGGTGTATCCAACATTATCCTCCATAGTAACATCTACCTGGTGAACAGGAAAAAAAGATTAAATAAATAAGTTGTATACAGAGACATCTTTACATACTCAAAACAAATTGAAACTAAATGTCTTAAACTACGGTAATGGATTGGTAATATTTTCCTGAAGGCACTTGGGATGCCCTACTATCAAAACATACATTTTGTAAGAAACTTTCTTTTTTTAACACTGTTTAATTATTCATTAACTTAGATGTATTAGTATATCCCAAAAACTAAACAAGACAGGAATTTCTGAATCCCCTGCTGAGCTGCAAAAATTCTAAGTCCTCTCATAAAACAGGAAATATGTAAGCGACAGACTTGCAAATGCAACCCACCGTATGAGACCCATAACTGAAGCTGCATACCAAATATTGAAAGCCTTGGATTAGTAGTAACTGAGAAATCTGTTAAGAAAAAATGTGACGGACAAACACTTGCATGCACCGACAGATGGACAAACGGATGGACGCCCACCATTTCAATGTCCCCGCTCTGTGTTGTATTTTTAACAAACACATCAACAGTATTTCGTGTTGTAGTCTTTATCAACTTTGATACCATTATATTTCTATCAATGACCCAAACTACCCCTTACTTCATATTGGGCTTGGCCTAGGGCAAAACAGTTGTCTTTTACTATCTTTTCTTAATTATATCTGATTTGAAAGAAAATGGAATTTTATAAGCACACCTCCATATACAGTGATATTCAGTATACAGCATCAGGATGGGGTCCAATAATGCGGCATTCGATTTCATGTCTGTCCATCACCTACCTCCTGTTTTACTTTGACAAGATTTTTTACAAATACCTTTTGAAATTTGATCAACAGTTGAGCTATATCAGTATGGCCAGACCTAAGAGCATCCATCAGAGGTGTACTGCCACAACTGTCTTTCTGATCAGGCATGTACCTGCAATTCTCAAGCATGTAACGAGTAACTGCACCACAACCATGGAGAGCTGAAGAATAACAGAGTATTGTATTCACAATTTTTACAAATTGATATAATAAATTGTACTATTGCAAAATAAGATATAACTACATCAAAAGGTTACCATATTTTATTTTAATACTGTTGTGAACTTATCTAGTTACCAGTAATACCTTCAGGTTAAAGCCTCCCAAGTTAACAAGAAATTAGAATGCTAAATGTGGTTACCCCTAATTGAGAATGGATGATTCAATTGATCCTTTCTTTTTAGAACAAATAATTGTATGTCTGCCCAACCAACAAAATGACAAAGTTTGACATATTGTAATGCATTTATTTACAAAGGGCTAAAAGTAAAATGCTCTTGAAAAGTTTTCAATAAGCAAAATGTTACAAAGGGTTTTTCTTTTTTTCAGTTTTTTTGTTGGTTGTTATTTTTTGTTGTTGTTGTTGTTGCTTGTTTTGTTGATGTTTTTGTTTTGAAAGATGCAGTTGATCATTCAACTGTTTGCTAGTAATAATACCATCCTATCGTGTTCATATTATACCTGTTGTATGTAATGGAGTTCTGCCATTCTTGCTTACTGTATTCCAAACTACTGTATTATTTCCATGTAAAAATAGAACAATTTCTAAATGTCCTTCTCTATGAAAATAAACAAAGGCATGTTATGCATGGATAAGTTCCTTTCCACATCAAAACTGAAACCCCCAAAAGTAAGTTCCACTGTATTGTTTGGGACATGACCATTACATAGCTACAAAATTTGAATAAAATTTGTTATAAATCAGAGTAGTTGCATCCACACAATGTTCCCATGACCCAAAATGTGAAAATCCCATGCAATTAAGTCCCATATTATTCCTATTTGTCAAATTTAAAAAAATCAACAAAACCCATTAAGCAGATTCAGAGAAGTTGCATTTACAAAGTGATCCTATGAACTAAAATACATAAAGATAAAAAAGTCCCATAACACATATAAAAGTGGCATTGCAATATGTACAACTACATATATTGACAAATGGCCTCGTTGAAGGCTGCTGGCAGTTGTCCATTGTGGTTTTTCCAAATTGCCGTTTAATTGTGGGTTGTGTCGCGTACACTTATTCCACATCTCATTATTTTCTATGTATAATTTCCCCCCATCATACCTACTTTCTTTGCCATGTCATCTAACACAAATAATTAATGGGGAAGGCAGAAGGCAGGAGGCCATGGGCCATAGGCCATTGGAACATCAAAAATGAAAATAGCCCCATTTCATCACAAAAATTTATATAAAAAATTAAGAAAAGAGCTCTTGAAATTCCATGAAAAAAGTGGCAAATGTCCCTTTGCTAAAAAAATTTCTTCCCAAACCCTGCGGCCACAGCCCTTTCTGTTTTCTTGTTTGTATTATAAAGCATGTGATTGTTCGGCTACATATGATGTTGACTGTTAAGATTTCTCTGCCAGTCTTGTGGGTAACTTTATTATTACAATGCACAAATATGAAAATATGCATATATAGCCTATACATGTACATGTATATATACTACCTTGCAGCAATATGAAAGCAGTTCCATCCATCTTTGTTTCTAAGAGTTTGGTCCGCACCATTTTCAATTAAGAGAGATATTATGGACAAGTTGTCTTTAGTACATGCCAGCATTAGAGGTGTCCTAAGAAAATAATAGAAAACATGTAACATTACTCAATCATAACTTTAAACTTCAAGATATCAATTAAAAAAACCAGAAAAAAACATCCTTTTTAGAAATAAATATGCAATTCATCAATATGAAAAGGTTTTTTTTATGTGTACGCTGTTTTTCAGAATCCCACACACAAATATTGATCATGCATGTAGTGATGTACACATGTAATTACATTTTCATCAGTTACGGTATAAAGTGTTGTAAACCTAAAACGTAAAAATTTCTACGACAGCAAATTATAAGGATCTCTTACCAATCTGCCCTCTTCAAACAATCAATGCTAGCACCACATTTAATTAAGTATTCTGTACAATCATAACTGCTGTATTGTGAAGCTTCGTGCAAAGGTCTTTTCCCATCCAAGTTTGATTGTTCTATGTCTGCACCATTTTCTATCAAGTATTCAAGCAGATCCCTGTGTCCAAATCTACAGGCATAATGCAAAACTGTGTCCCCAGATTTAAGATATGTTCTGTTGATCCAGCCAGTTTTTCCACTATTTTTTGTTAAATTTTTGAAAAATGATAAGTTTCCTTGTTGAGCTGCCTTGAATAATTCATCTGTAGATGGTGATTGTAGGCAAGACATTAATCTGAAAATAAAAATCAAAATATTAAAATGCTAAATATGAGTACTGTGGATTCATTTATTATTGTGGGTACCAATTCTCGTGGTTTGACAAAAAGGGACCAGATAGTAGATTCTTTAATTTGTGGATCTGATGTCTGCAGAATACAGATCCACCTTGAATTTCCTTTTCATGGGGTATCAAATTTCGTTGGTCAAGACCATCCACAAAAACCATGAAAATTGATACCCCATGAATAATAATGAAACCACAGTATATCTAATTCAATGTTATATATGTTTCAAAACATTCAACCTAAACATAAACTAAGATAGGTCACTAAAGTATGTAACAGGTGTTTTTGTCTGTCAGTACAAAAAAAACATTCTTTTAAACATAATCATAAATCTGTTTTGAGAAAAAAATTCAAATAATCCAAGTCCATACTAATAAAATGAATTTTTTCAATCGGTTAGGGACCGACCATTTAACTTGAAGGGGGGCCTTGGTTTTTCCCTAAAAAAATATTCTGAAAATTATTTTTGATTAAAAAAATATTTTGGAAGCTGAGGGTAAGAAAAAAATTTTCTGAAGAAGGATTTCTGCTATAAAAAAATGCTGATAATGAAAAAAAATATTCTGTCGCGACGCCTTCGAAAAATAAATAGCGCGGAAAAAATTTTCTGATCAAAACAAAAAACCAAGGCCCCCCTTTCAAGTTAAATGGTCCGTCCCTTAACTTTGAAGGAACCATATTAATATTTTTTAGATGGAGTCAAGACCACTCCAAATCAATTCCTAAGTTCTTTGGTCATTTTTGGCAAAAACAGATAGTGAGTGCACATTATTTTTTTAAAACTTAAGACCTCATTTTAGAGTATATATTTAAATATATTATATCATGCATAATACATTTGCAACACACTATGCATTGAAACTTTTTATGCACATGATGCACTTAACTGAAAGTTCAAGTTTACTTTGGAAACAAGTCTACCATTAGGTTCATCAATCTAGGGATTATTGAAACCAAGATATATTGATATCAATAATATGTCATTTCCCCCAAAAAATAGCTTATTAGTAAGGCCCTGGACAGGGGGTACAGGCATACAGGGTTTGAGGGGTGGCAAGAAGCTGTGGCAGATGCAGATCAAAATTTTCAAATGGTAGGCCTTGCAATTAAAAACAATCTTCTGGGACCTCTTGTTTCATACAGTTCCTAACCAAATTTTCCTGTCAAAAGGGAGGTGTGTACCTGGCACACCAGTCCTAAACCCACCTTTGAAAAGAAAGGGGTATTAAAGGAGTAGAGGGGAAAGGGGGATGGGATAGGTGGCAATGGGGGGGGATTAAATTAAAGGCACAGGATACGGTTACGGCAAATTTGGGCAAAACCATAACAATAAGAAATTCTTATTGTTACGGCAAAAACGAAAATCGGGAACAGATGACGGGACGGACAATGACGGAGACCGAATCATTTACGACCGTAACAATAAGAAATTTCTTATTATTACGGCATCGATATTGCAACGATCTAACATCTAGTGGCATGAAATTTGATTTATTTATATATAAAACAAGCTGACAAATAATACTCAAAATGTAAATTTAACTCAATTTTATTTTGATAACTTAAGGCACAAGCGATACAACCAACAAGTGGTTTTCAGATTTTTTTTATCCTGCGCATTTAAGTAACCCATCAAAGATGACAGATGCCACGGTGTGTCATCAGTGTAACAATCGTTGCAGTTTCATTTTTGGCCGTTTTATGAAACACGCATTTAAGTTCCGTCCATCCGAAAGGGGGTATAAAATCGTTTTATTCTACTGTTTCGTCTAAAATTTGTGTCGTCAAGTCAGTTGCATCAGATATGTTTTCCGGGTAAAGATTTTATGATCAACAATCAGAACAAACTAAACATCTACTAAAGTGGTAATTAAGGAAGAAGTTAACATAAAATCTTAAGTTTAGTAAATCTCTTATGCGTATCGTATGAATTTGCCGTAATAATAAAAAATTCTTATTGTTACGGTAGTAAATGATTCGGTATCCGTCCCGTCATCCGTTTCCGATTTTCGTCTTTGCCGTTACAATAAGAATTTCTTATTGTTACGGTTTTGCCGTAATCGTATCCTGTGCCTAAATTAAAAGCATAAAAAGGGGGGGGGTAAAAAAGATCAAAGTGTGGGAAACAAAATTATGATGGGAATTAAGATAAACAAAGTAGAGTTCAGTGGTGGTTACGTAACCCATATTCCGTTACTCACAGAGGCTGTAAAGGAGTAAGGATTATATCTTACATGTCTTATCGTAACTTAATCTAGGTGAGGAGGTTGAATGCCTCCCTGTCAAACCTTCATTAATAATAACAGCTTTTAATAATGAGAGCTTTTTGATAGCATAATTCGGTAATGATGAGGTGAGAACACAGTTTTTCAACTGGCCCGGGGTCACCTGGTCACAGTACATCTATACACTGTAAATAATAGATTTAAGGTTCATCTGTACCTTTCTTTAAAACATGGCGTTATTTTTAATCTATTTTCAGTATATGCACAGCCAAAACTGCACATGAAATTGAAATATAAAGTGTAGCTGGACCTAGATATTAAAAATTCTTACCTTTTCTCTATGAATTCTTCCCGAAAAAATCCTTTATTTTAGAGATATCTTTTTTCTCCGCTTTTAAAAACACCCGTTTTAAGGCTAATATCACTTTCACCCTTTCTTGTGGCCTCAAATTTCATGCAACTTTCAATAAGGGATTTAACTAAAAGTGTTCACCTCGTTCATGTAAGAGGCACAATAGGGACAATTTGTCCTTATACAATTTAAAATCTGAACAGGAAAAAAAAGAGATCTTTAGTTTTAAGGAACTTAAAATGAAAAATAGAAAGAAATTGAATAAGAAATTAACTTATCTAGGTCCAGCTATACTTTATTTTATTATTTTATTTGTAGTTTTTGTTCTGCATATACTAAAAAATAGGTAGAAAATTTCTCTATTTTTAACGAAAGGTACAGATGAACCATAAATGTTATATAATGATCATGGTAATGACAATGAAGAGTATTTTTATATGAAATTATGTCAAGTACTTTTTCATTTAGTTCATTTAGTATAATAGACGCCAAGAGCAAGCAATCATGAGTTTTTTAGAGATGTATTTGTTAGAATCACCATTTTTTGTTTATCCTTCAAGCCCGGAAAATGTCGGTGTTTGACTTAATATTAGAAACAGCCTAATTAAATAAAGTGTTGATTTTAGGATGAAAACGTTGGAATATTGTTCGCTAAAGTAGTTTATACATATTCCTTCTCCTTTTAAAGATATATATAAGTACTGGTCGAGATATCAGTCGGTAAAGGATATGACTTTTATTGTTTGTTTGGTTTTTAGGTTTTTTGTTTGTTTGTTTGTTTTGGTTTTTTGTTTTTTTTTGTTGTTGTTTTTTTTGGGGGGGGGGGGGGGTGTTATATCATTTATAAGATATTTCAGTCAGTTTTACAAAAGATTGAACGGAAAATGTTGTAGAATATTATGATAGTTTTATAAAGGTGTTAATGCATAAGAAGTCATGTAAAAAATCAATATATACTGGAAAACTGGCACGTAATATTTACTTTTAATTTGTTGCTAGAACTATGAGAACTGAATGTTTTTATAAAATTTAAACATCTTTGCATGGATACTTTATTTGATAGATTAGCCATAGACATGTATTTTCTACAGATCATGAGGTTAAAAGCAAAAAGTACTTGCACAGATTAAAAATATATTAAAATGAATGTTTAAACACATAATGATCATTGACCATAATGAATTTAATCCAATTAATGTGCAATGCCAAAGAGCTAATGATTCATCTATGACTTAATTAATACATGTAAACATAAATTAAGGCTATTTCGTTATGGTGACAATTTAATTACTCAATCCCTCAATCAGTACTCAGTGATCCCCTCATTAATACTCTGTCAGGAGAGTGATAGTATGAGACAGCTCACAATTCTGAAAATATATAAGAATTATACAAAAACATTCAATTCAATACTATCTTATCATTCAACCGTAAACCAGACTAATATTCTGAAGTACTGAAACATGTCAACATCTTCACTCACAAGTCGGCGAAATAGGTTCCAGCAGCAAGCAGAGAAGAATGTCTTCCGATTAAAGAACAGCATGCCAGAAAAATTTGAAGAGGTTATGTTACAGAATATTTCTAGGATAACAGAGATAGATCTTGCGCAACTTGAGCAGGCAACAGCAAAGCCTGTTACAGAGAAGTCTACCGGTCTTAGACGAAAGAGTTCTTTCTCTTTCCGAAAATACAGCAAGAAAAAGAACGACACGAAATTAACAGCAAAGTCAATACCAGCATTAACAGCTATGATGGAGTTTATTGGTAGAAGTAACAATATAACAAGCGAAGGAATATTTAGAAAAACTGGAAACATCATACGTCAGAAAGATTTAAGGAGAAGGATCTCCGAAGATTTACCCATTAACTACGAAATCATTTCCCCTCACGATTGTGCTAACGTTCTGAAAAACTTTATTCGTGACCTCTCAGAGCCGTTGCTGACAACTAGGTTTAAAGATGTATACAGTCATGTTGCCTTGCGTCTCACAGATTCTGAAAAGTCTAGATATACCACACTGAAAACACTCCAAATGGTTATGTTAATGCTACCAGGAGATAACTACTGCTTGCTTCGACCACTTCTTGCATTACTTAACCGTACAGCAAAGACACATGAAAATTTGATGACAGCTGGAACTTTGGCTATTATTTTTACTCCACATTTTTTTAGCACTAAATCTGTTAGTGGAAGCGAATTGCAAACAATAGCGGCAACATTTACCGAACTCGTAGCATTCATGATTGAGTCTGGGAACAACTTGTTCAAAATACCACAAGATATTGCAGAGGAAATTGCCAGTTTTTGGAAGGAGATGGAAATCCCCAATAACTTGTACCTTGAAAGTGTGACGAAGAAGAATAGGCCACTGCGAACACTGGATGACAGCAGTGTATTATTGGAGTCACCAGCAAAAACTCCCAAAAAGAAATCTACAAGAAGATCGCTAGTTCATGTTATTGACTTGGTGGCATCGCCAGAAAAGAGGCCAAGAAGAAGTGGATTGTTTTCTCCTCGCCGTCCAAAGAGTATCGAAATAATAGATTATACCACCGAAGATACCCGTCCATTGCCAGACCAGACCGTGTTTGAGAGTCTGCCAGCAGCCATGGCAATATCGTTTCCATCACAAAACCAGACTCCTTGGAAATTCCCAACATCAACAACAAAGGACAAGCCTGTTGCTATGGTTAAACCAATGACACGATCGCCGATTTCACAGTTTTTCCGAAATGTGCCACAACAATTTCAGAAAGTGATGCAGACCCCAAGATCAAGAGCACCAATGCTGTATGACTCTCCTAACCTTGAGCTCGAAGAAAAAGATACCATCGGAGAAAGAGAAATAATGTGTTAGCTTAGTTTTCAGCAAAATGACACTAAATCTTATTTATTATTTATATTTATTTAAATTATTATGTCTACTATTTATTAGCATGTTGTATATATATAATGCATATTTGTAAACATGCAGTGCTTTATCTTAATAAACAATTGTTTCACCCGAGATGTCTTGTTTGCATGGATAAAAGTTTTAGACATTTTATAAAAAAAAACACATTATGTTACCAGTTCTGTTTACAATGGTTTTGCTTTGGAATAAATACACCTTTACTCTTTTCCATAAAAAAAGAACCTTAAAAAAAGGAGTGTGCAGCTGCATTTTGTCGCAAAAGTGTGAAAGTTTCATGAACATTCAATGAGGAGTTGTGTAAAAGGGTTGGTACCCTTATTTGAAATGGAATCAGGACAAAAGAAATCAATGTTAACTGCGGTTGCTCATCGCCGGTTTGATGATTGGTTCTCGTAAACAAGAAATTTATATCAAGGTGAGATAAAGTTGGAGTAGCTGTAAAATGCTTATATTGGGGTATATATCAGTTTCATCATCCGGGTTTTTATCACAGGCTGTGGTTTTTATTTGTTTGCGTTTGGGCTAGCTAAGCTTTGATAAATAAATCATTAACACAATTTTCTAAAGGGCGTCTTAAGAGTAAATCTCTGAGATGAGTGCAGATGTTGCTTTGTCATCAGATTTTACCTAGCAGGAACTGCTTACTTTTCCGGAGCACCTGATTTCACTCTCGTTACGAATTGATTTCGCGTTCTTGATTGCTATTCAGTTGTTTTTGTATTTCTGTGTTTTATGTTCACTTGTCAATTTTGTTTTTGTTTTTGCTTTTTTTCTGTTCACGTTGGTTTTTACTGGCTTTGTTTCTGCCCGTATTCGGACTTTTGACATTCGGATGCATCATTGGTACCTCTGAATCTTTCTTTTCAAATACTTTGTATTTCTGGATCACTATAACTTCTTCAGTAAAAGTCTATCTATAGATTTATTGTCTTTTAGTTCGTGTTTATTTCGTTTCAAAATATTGCATGCCGGTATAATCAATGACTTCGGCTTTTTTTTATTTGCTTGCTTGCTTGTTTGTTTTGTAATGTGTGTGCTTGTGTGTTTGTGGTGGGGAGGGTGAACGCCCTTTTTGGTGCACTTTGGCTATTCAAGGCGGTCAGTTTTAATGGTGGATATGCTGTGAAATGTTTTGTTATTTTTTCCATGAATATTATTAATCTTCATTTCTTTTCTCTGTTTTTTTTCTTTATTTAATCGGTAATTGCTACATTTTCAAATGTTTCCATAAACGAGGCTAAATGAAGAATATACCCAAAAGTCATTATGCCTCGTCTTGCAACATCCCCCACCCCGCAATCACTCAACCATTATAAAAGTGATGCCAAGAGTATAATTTAATGCTTTGGAGGATGAATTTATGATGATTTGTGTATGCTAATACTCTGATCAAAATGTGTATAAAGTTTCATGATGGTTCCATATTTCCTTCACAGTAAAGTAATTTCAACCTGTATAAGATCCCCCATTGTCTATGACATAGACCTGTATATACAGGTCTATGTCTGTGATCAATCAACAAATGAAGTTGATGAGACAAGTATAATTTTAGGATGATTTTGTTGCTGTTTATTTCCTGATGTATATGTATATAAAGTTTCATGATAATACCATACTGCCTTCATGGTATAGTAAGTTCATTCGTATACCTGATTTAGGACGAACGAACGGACAAGAACAATATATGCACCTGTCTACTTCTTTCGTAGACGAAGCATAAAATAGAGAACAAAGAAATCGTTTTATACATTTAATGTATCTTAAGCAAATTACATTCAATAAACAAGGAAAAACTTAACAAACATTAATAAGTTAAAGTCTATCTGAATACGTCACTAGAACTTGGTACTCTGGATACAGGGAGACTGGACGAGGGCCATTGGTGCTCTGGATCTAGGAGTAGTCATCACACGCTGAAGCTTCATAGGAACACTCTTCAGAAACTGGGTAATCGGTGACTGAGGCATTGGCTCTACTCGGGCTAACGGCTTGTCTGTCTGTCTATCGAAAACGATGGAGTTACTCCTCTTACTAAGCTTTGGCTTGAAGTCGTAGTCCTTGCATGCAGGAGAAAGGAATATTTCTGGTGACGGTCTTTTCTCAGGAATCTCTTCACTGCAATCACTGTTGAGTCGCTTACGGTTAGCTGGTAGAGGCGTTACAGGCTCTTGTGGTTCTGGAACAGATTCCTTGTGGCTGAGGTCTACTACGTGAACTTTAGGTGAGGTGCGAGTTGTAGTTACTTGTACGCTGTCGGTGACACTTTTGACGTTGCTGTAGTAAAGTTCATTGGGAACCTCCATCTCTCGCCAGAATGCTGAGGCTGACAATGATAATTCTCGTGGTGTATTGAAGATCTTAGAACCATTCTCTATCATGACGGTAACGATATCGGCGATGTTGGATAGCGACGACTGAAGACTGTCTAAGGAGGTGGACCGATCGCAGAGCAGGTGCGGAGCAAACAAGATACCGAGTGAGTAGGCGGACATCAGGTTACTGGTAACGTTGGCAGTCTTATGAAGCAGAGTAACGAGTGGTTTCAGTAGGTTGAGGTTGTCTGTTGGTAAAAGGTGAAGAACTAGTTGGATGGCGTTGAGAGTTGCTGTCTTGGTTTCCTCTTTGGTTGGTCTAGTGATGTTGGCGATCTTGATGTAAACGTTAAACATCTTTCTGGTCAGTAAGGGCTCTGATAAGCTGCTGATGTAACTCTTCAACACGTTGGTACAATCATGGGGTGAAAGGTCTACCAGGTCTTGCTTGCTGAAGTTGCCAGTGGTTAGCTTGGCCTTTAACTGTTTCTGTCTACAGATGTTACCAGTCTTGCGGAACAACCCCTCGGTGGCTATAACGGTATCTGAAGAAATGTGGTCAATAAGTTCTAAGACACCCTTAAGGTTTTCTTGGGATAGGTTTGACGTAGTGACGGACTGCTTGTGTACCTTCTTCTTGCAGAACGACATGGCTGACTTCTGTTTAGGGACTTGTGCAGGTTGTACTGTCATCATCGTGTCTAAGTCACAAACTTTGACGTCTAGGAGTGCTGATAGATGTGTCTTTACCATTTCATGGAATCTGAGCGGCATGCAGTTCTGTAAACGACACACTGATTTGTCTGGTTGCTGTTGGAGTCTGTTTCGACGCATGACGAGTCTAGATGAGGACTGAAGTGGTGTCCCTAAAAATATAAAAGAGATGTTAATTTTAACTTTCATTTATTCATTCTTTTTCACTGATGATATGTTTTTTTTTCTACAACACAAAAGAATTACTTCAAACTATATATAAATTTTCATATTGCCATTATCAAAATATCATTCGATGATAATATAATTTTTAGTCATACAAAATATCTCTATACTTACAAGATTTGCGTTTTCTAAACATTGTTGCAAAAAGTTGTTCATTTGTTACATGTAGTTGTAGAAACAACTCACAAGATATAACGTAACACAATTTAATAACGGTTCTTGCTATAATTACTAAAATTATTACTGAGTGTCAAAGTGTCAAGTGTACACCCAGGGATATGAATACAGTTCTGCCTTAAACAAGAACGAATTCCAGCTGTGGTTATCAAAGAAAAATAACTTGATTCTAATTCATAATTTGGAAAATATGCAATCAGTGATATAAGTGTAAAATAAATATCAAATGAATGTTGTTTATTTTGAATAAAAATAAAATGTATAAGAATAACTTGCAACTTTTCGAACCAAATATTTTTAATTTTTAATTATTTTCAGTAGATTTTACATCGTTTTTTTTTTTGGACAACTTTTTTTTTTGGATAATATATTTAATTGATAAGAGCCCGCCCGTTTCAAGGTACTAAATAATTTTAAAAATAATAAGAAAAATTATATTAATAATGAAATAATTTTAAAGTTGGCCTTTTAATTTTCATACATTTCAACAATTAAGAAAATAATTTAAAAGGAATGGTAATGTTAAATTTTCTTCTTTTTTTTTTGTATATTAAATATATACCTTCTAGATTGTCTCTCTTCACTCTAAAGCTTCTATATTTCATAGTGTTAGGAGTAAAATCCATACTGTGTTCACTTATGTTTCTCTTGTTGTATTCAGTGCGAAATCATTTAGTTGAATGATAATTTTTATTGCTGAATGATGCTTTTTATATGAAATGTGTAATTAATTAAATCGTTATCATAGATCTGTCATAAAACTGCATTGAAATTGATGGGGCGTCCTGATAATAAACATTCTAATATGCAGGACAATTCAAGTGTCACCTCCGTTATCTGATTTCACGCCCTGGTAGGGCTTGTACAATAGATCCACGGGGTGGAGGGGGTCAATTATGACACCGTAATTAACAAAAGGTGTTAGATGGGCTGGGGTCGTGTGGCCATAAAATTGCAATTTTATGAGGGGCTATTAATTAGTCAATTAACATTTTAATAAACTATTGTTATGCCATAATAAACAATCCGCATGCTACTTTAGAGGGCGAATTAAATATAAATAAATAAATAAATAAATAAATAAATAAATAAATAAATAAATAAATAAATAAATAAATAAATAAATAAATAAATAAATAAATAAATAAATAAATAAATAAATAAATAAATAAATAAATAAATAAATAAATAAATAAATAAATAAATAAATAAATAAATAAATAAATAAATAAATAAATAAATTAATAAATTATGTAAATAAATAAATAAATAAATAAATTTTAAATATAACAACTTTTAAAAAGATAATTTAATATTGATGCAATTGTCTGAGAAACTTATAAAAAAATCAACAATAACTCCATGTATAAAAGTAACTAATGTATTGCTCTGCTTTCCAAAAGATATATCATAGACATAGTCATATTTTACAACAAAATTTGACTATTTTTTTCACATTTAATGTTGTTTTTTAGTTTACAAAAGTCTTAACAATAAGACAATGCTTATTAGAATAACACGCGTAGAACAAAATGATTTTAATTTATGAACAACATTTGACATACTCATCAATTAGACACTTGCTCGGCTCAATGACATGCTCATCGCTGACCTGCTCATCAAAATTTCAACTCGGGATGAAGTAATGAGAAATTATGCAAAACTATATATAATAACGTAGGAAAAATAATAGAAATATAATCAAAAAAAAAAATCAAAAGAAAGAAACATGTTATCCTTAGCGAGTTTTAGACGAAACAAATTCCAACAACAGGCACAGAAAAATATTTTTCGTTTGAAAAACAGCATGCCAGAAAAGTTCGAAAACATAATGTTCCAGAACCTATGTGAGGTTATAAACATCGATATTGAAAAGATTCCAGCACCATACCAAACTACTAAGGAAAAGCAGATCTCCAGACAGAGGAGCGTATTTTCTTTATGGAAACGCAACCAGAAAGTAAATACTACCAAACAACTGACAACAGCTTCCGTATCAGCACTGAAGACCCTGATCGATTTTATTAGCAGAAGTAACAACATAACCACGGAAGGAATATTCAGAAAGACTGGAAACATCAGCCGACAAAAGATTGTCCAAGACAGAATAGCAGAAGACCATCCTGTTAACTACGAAAAGCTATCACCACACGATTGTGCTAATGTTCTAAAGAACTATATTCGAGACCTCTCAGATTCTCTGTTGACTTCCAGGTTCGATTTTATTTCAAACAACATTGCCTCCGCTCTTGAACATTCTGGAGATAATAGAAACCACATAATCAAAGCTCTTCAGATTCTAATGTTATTGGTTCCCGGAGAAAACTATTGCTTAATAAAAGAACTGATGATATTACTGAACCGCACTGCAAAAGCACGTGACAACCGAATGACAGCAGAAACCCTTGCTATTATTTTTGCACCGCATTTCTTCAGCAACAAATCAATGGACGGAAGTGAATTACAGACGGTTACCAGCAAATTCAAGGAGTTATTGACTTTCATGATCGAACAAGGAAATCTGTTATTCAAGATACCGGAAGATATTGGAAAAACAGTTGCAAATTTTTGGAAGCAAATGGAACAACCCGCAACAGTATCAGCGGACGAAAACGTAATGACAGAAGCCACAAAGATATCAAAAGTATCCGAATCCAAGAAATCGTGTACATTCTCTGCATCACCACTGAAAACCAAGCCTGTTGCTATGGTAAGGCCGATACCAAGACAGAAAAATACAGAGACAACACAAACTCTTACAGAATATAATACCAATCGGGATAAACGCCAAGAAGAAAAAGAAATAATGTGCTAATACTGACAATAATTTGTGCTTTTAAATTGTGCTAGATTTGTATTTTTGTATTTGTACAGTAGTGCTTATAATATAAATAAAATATGTGCTATGATAAAAATTTGTATCATTTTTTTTTCGATATTTAGATTTTGAAAAATAATATGTTACACATGGTCACGAATGTCTCCAACACCGACATTAATGATTTAACCCTAAAATCCTGCTGCACATGGTAATCGAACACTATCTTGTAAAATTTTAACGAATTCTTTAGGCGGTTTCAGTCAGGCCAGGGTTGCTGTTTTTACTTGAAAATGAAATGCAAAAAGTCAATATGATATGCATGTAACAAATTGTTACCCAAGTCCGTTTAGCAGTCTCAGAGCATTCGAGCCCGTAAAATGTTCTTTTTACCTAAAGTGCACCAAATCATGGAATAAATTTAGTCCCTGTATAACTCCTATATTTGTCGTTGTGATAAACAATCATGTTAAAACAGAATATCAGCAAAATCCGTTAACTGTTTCAGATGGGTTCTATCCACAAAAGTGTTACAAATAGACACATGGACGAATTTCATTTCTGTTGGATCTAGTCCCGGATCAAGTAAAGGTCTTCATTGTTCCATTACTGCATAAAATAGGACGGGGGGGGGACAACAAAAGGCTTAACACTAAAATTTATTGACTAAACAAATGAATTAGAAAAGCAATCAAATATCTTCATTGCCATTTATTAAGAAAAGAAAAACAAGATCCGTCCGCCCAATAAAGGGTGTTACAACTTATAAAGTTGTTCAAATCTAAGTGATGGTGCAGATGTGCAGCCAATATATTTTGTACCCATCCCATTCATATATACGCCAGCTCTCACCTCATTACGCATTATTATCACTAAGCTGGAATTGGCTTGAACTCTTCAAAAATTTAAAAGCTCATTCATGTAAAAAAAGAAGGCCATGCACATCCAGCATCTAAAGCATGCATTGTGCTTAGCATCACTTGGTGCACCTCTCATACCTATATGGTTGATGTGGCAGTTGTCATTAAGCAGGAATGGACTTAAACCATTTTTCTATAAGTGGTCATTCATGCTGAAAATATAGGTCACAGCCAGCATTTAAAGCATGCATTCTGCTTAGCATCACTTGGTGCACCTACGAAATACCAATATGGTTGCTGTGGAACTTGTCAGTCTGCAGGAATGGATTTTTAACCATTTTCTGTAGGTGGTCATTCATGCGGAAAATATAGGTCACAGTCAGCATCTGAAGCATGCATTGTGCCAAGCATCACTAGGTGCAACTACCATACCAATATGATTGATGTGGCACTTATCCGTAAGCGGGAATTTTAAAATTGGGGGATTTGATACAGACGAACGAACGGCAGGATGGACGGACGGACAGTCAGGCGGACCCGAACACTATATGCCACCTCTCCTTTCGTTGGCGGGGCATAAAAAGACCCCAATCATATATTTTTAATGCATTAAAAATTACATAGAATATGCTTAAACTTGGCATATTTTATTGATGTTCTATTAAAATCAAAGTTTAAGCGGGGGGAGGGGGTATTGAATCCCCGCTCCCCGCCTCCATTCTCCCCGTTCCCCGCCCCCTATCTTTTGTAGCTTGCGGTTACGAAAATGTAAAAAAAATCGGGAATAGAAAAATTACGCATTAAAACATTACTTAACAAGTATTGACTGTGATTGCAAGCAAGTCACAAAGTCCCCCAAACGACCCGTTTTTGCCACTATTCTCTTCAGCATGTCAAAAAACCCCTAAATATAAATTTTCATATAAATCGGAGCACTTTGAAAATTTTGACCCGATTACCTCCCTTGAAAGCACATTTTTATTTATATCTCGAAAACCGTAAATATCGCTTCAAAATTTTTTTTCATATTATTAAAGAGAATGTTTTGCTCTATCAACCTACAAAATTTCAGAACCCTGCGCACCTAGGTTACCGAGATATTGCAATGTCCAATATTTAGTCCATTTTCCTGTTTCCATGGAAACGGCGGCCATTTTGAAAATTCCGATTATCAACGAAGCTTCCTTTCTTTACAATCTATTATCCTGCCAAGTTTCATTTTGATATGTTGAGTCGTTTTTTCTAGGATCTCCGGACAAGTTCACGACTAAGTGGAAGAATCGGAAGAAGAAGAAGAAGAAGAAGAATAATAATAATAAGAAACGGTGCAAAAACAATAAGTCCCCAAACTTTGTTTGGGGGACTTAATAATAGTTTAAGAACATACAATAATGACACAAATATGAAGCATGTACTTGTAAACATCTAAAACGGCTACACCACCGACCATGCTAAATTACCACCGCCTGTTCCACCAACGTCCCCCGTCTATTTTAACACCGTTCCCGCCCCTTCAGCCACCGCTCCCCGCCTTTTCAGCCACCGTATCACCGTCCCCCCTTTCCACCCCACTTAAGCAGGCAAACTGTGGATGCTGGGTCATGTGGGTCACTCTTTTTCTCTTGATAAATTACATCTGTGAAAAGTATGCAACATCTGAAATTACCACCCTTTTCACATATTGATCGTCCCAAAAAGGAGACCCTTATGTACCTACCTTTATAATGGAAGTTACCCCCCCCCCCTTTTTCACCCGTGAAAAAAAAATGATAGGAATATACATATCTTGTCTATGCTGTATACAGGTCTATGGCTGTGGCCACCACATATTCGGTAAGACACAATTTCAATATTTTAATTTAAGGTTTTATCATAATACATGTATTTTATAAGTAAATGCCACATGGGATGCAGCTGAGATAATAAAAAGCGAATTATAAACACGGAAATTTTACAGTGTTTGTCCAACCATTTTTTACATTTAGAAAAGATATTTCCGGTCACCTATTTTTCTGCATAATCTGCATAAACCTGCATATTATGGACCCTAAAGACTGGGCGGAAGGACTTGAAAGGAATCCAATTTACAGTGATAACAAAGCACTCATATCTAAATGTAAAACTGCCAAGGTAATGTTGTATGTTAAAACACATATCCCAAGATTAAAGTGTTCATTTCAGACATTATATACCTAACCAGGGATTAAATAAAACTTATTTGTATTGGACATCCCTGACCTAACGTTACTGGTATGCAGGTCCATGATCGTTTATTAAAAATAAAATCACATAAACACCTTAACAAAGGTAGCTTATAACAAAAGGTATTAACAGTATAAACGTAAAACAGGATAATTATACACCACTGGTCCACATGAAAGTGGAAAGTGGTATATTGTGATAGGAACAAAGCATGTAAGTATGCAAGTGGGCTTTCTGTACTTCTTCATTTGGCACCCATTCAATGGTAAACTGCGAGGAAAATTATACTATAAAAGAGCTTTTACAATGTTTTCAAGCTGCACAGTGACCTGCTCAGGGGAGCTGCTCGCATTAGTTTTGCCCAAAAATTGAAAGATCAAAGGAAAAAAATAAAGATCAAAGGAATTGCCGCCAAATTGCTTACTAGATGCGTGAGTCTCATCCAAGTTGTGTGACACTTCACAGGTCTGCCTGCTTGACCTTTCCTTTCAATCTTTTTTAGCTCACCTGACCCGAAGGGTCATGTGAGCTATTGTCATCGTTAAGCGTCCGTCGTCCGTCCGTCCGTCGTCCGTCGCCTGTCGTCCGTCCGTTAACTTTTCTTCAAAGATCTTCTTCTCTGAAACCACTGAAGGGATTGCATTGATACTTGGTATACATGATCTTTAGGATGTCCTCTACCAAGTTTGTGAATTATATACATCATGTCAACCAACCAACATGGCTGCCGTTGCTAAAAATAGAACAGGGGGGTCAGACCATTGTTTTTGGCTTATAACCCAAAAAGGATAAGAGATAGAGAAAATCCGAAGCAACCATCCTTGTTCAGCATCAAAAGCTCTACAAATCTCTCCATTGAGTTGAAGTTGTGAAACGACTCCTTATAGGAGTTATTGCCCTTTAATCATCAAAATTGACCATTTTTGCAGTTTTTGGACTATATCTTGAAAAACGTTAGAGCTAGAGGAAAAGTTAGCATTGCAGAATTGTTAAGCTTATTGAGATCTACAAAAATGATTTCAGGGTCTAAATTGTTAGATCAGCCGTTTAAGAGTTATTCCCCTTTGACTGTTTTTTTCCATTAATTTACACTGATTTTCAGAAATCTTCTTCTCTAAAACCACTGAAGGGATTGCATTGATACTTGGTATACATGATTTTTAGGATGTCCTCTACCAAGTTTGTGAATTATATACATGTCGACCAACCAACATGGTTGCCGTTGCTAAAAAATAGAACAGGGGGGGTCAGACCATTGTTTTTGGCTTATAACTCAAAAAGTATAAGAGATAGAGAAAATCCGAAGCAACCTTCCTTGTTCAGCATCAAAAGCTCTACGAATCTCGCCATTGAGTCAAAGTTGTGAAACGACTCCTTATAGGAGTTATTGCCCTTTAATCATCAAAATTGACCATTTTTGCAGTTTTTGGACTATATCTTGACTAGAGGCTCCCAGGAGCCTGAATCGCTCACCTTGTATTTGATGATACTTATATGCTGGATATTTCATTAAAGGACTGCTACTCTGTGGAATTATCAATTTTAATGTTCTAAGGGAAACAACTCCTATCAAGAAAGGTCTTACAACTTTGACCCCATTACATAATTTTTAGATCTTTATGTGCTTAACAATATGCAATTTAAATTTTTCAAATATCTTGTATTGTTTTCAAGATATAAGCCTTAAAAGAGCAAAATTTGAAAAAAAAACAAGAAAAAGGGCAATAACTCCTACAACCATTGTAAGATCTTCTTCAAAACTTCAGGGCAGGTAGATCTTTATGTGCTGATCATTATTATCCAAATAGAATTTTAATATCTATTACCATTTTTGAGTTATTTGCAAAAAACTGCAATTTACCTTATGTTCTATTTTTAGCCATGGCAGCCATGTTTTTTGTCGAATCGAAATTTCGAACGATAATTTTGTAAACCACATACTATTGAACAACCCTACCAAGTTTCATTTCATTTGACTAAGCAGTTTCAGAGAAGAAGATTTTTGAAAAGTTGAACAAAAAACTGTGAAAATGGTCAATTTTTACAATCCAAGGGGTATAACTCCTAAAGGAATGATCCTACAACTTTGACTCTGTTACAACTTTTGTAGATCTTGATGTGCTTAGTCATATGCAATTTAAATTTTTGAAATATCTTGTATAGTTTTTAAGATATAGGGCTGAATAAGTAAATTTTTTGAAAAAAATCCAGAAAAAGGGCAATAACTCCTACATCGGTTGTTGGATCTACTTGAAAATTTCTGGGCAGGTAGATCTTGAGGTGCTGATCACTTTAACCCTATGCCAGAATTTTGATATCTGTTACCGTTTTTGAGTAATTTGCAAAAAACTGCAATTTACCCCTATGTTCTATTTTTAGCCATGGCGGCCATGTTTTTTGTCGAATCAAAATTTCGAACGATAATTTTGTAAAGGACATACTACAAAACAACCCTACCAAGTTTCATTACATTTGGCCAAGCGGTTTCAGAGAAGAAGATTTTTGAAAAGTTGAACGACGGACGACGGACGACGGACGACGGACGACGGACGCCAAGTGATTGCAAAAGCTCACATTGCCTTCGGCAAGGTGAGCTAAAAACCGATAGAGCTAGAGGAAAAGTTAGCATTGCAGAATTGTTAAGCTCATTGAGATCTACAAAAATGATTTCAGGGTCTAAATTGTCAGATCAGCCGTTTAAGAGTTATTCCCCTTTGACTGTTTTTTTCCATTAATTTACACTGATTTTCAAAAATCTTCTTCCCTAAAACCACTGAAGGGATTGCATTGATACTTGGTATACATGATCTTTAGGATGTTCTCTACCAAGTTTGTGAATTATATGCATGTCGACCAACCAACATGGCCGCCGTTGCTAAAAATAGATCAGGGGGGTCAGACCATTGCTTTTGGCTTATAACTCAAAAAGTATAAGAGATAGAGAAAATCGGAAGCAACCTTTCATGTTCAGCATCAAATGCTTTACAAATCTCTCCATTGAGTCAAAATTGTGAAACAACTCCTTATAGGAGTTATTGCCATTTAAATGTCAAAATTGACCATTTTTGCAGTTTTTGGACAATATCTTGAAAACCATTAGAGCTAGAGGAAAAGTTAGCATTGCAGAATTGTTAAGCTCATTCAGATCTACAACATTGATTTCAGAGTCAAAATTGTCAGATCAGAGAAGAGTTGTTCCCCTTTAACTGTTTTTTTTTCCATTAATTTTAACTATTTTTCAAAAAATCTTCTTCCCTGAAACCACTGAAGGTATTGCTTTGAAACTTGGTACACTTGATCTTTAGGATGTCCTCTACCATGTTTGTGAATTATATACATGTCGACCAACGAACATGGCCGCCATTGCTAAAAATAGAACAAGGGGTCAGACCATTGTTTTTGGCTTATAACTCGAAAAGTATAAGAGATAGAGAAAATCTGAAGCAAATTTTCTTGTTCAGCATCAAAAGGTCCTTACAGGAGTTATTGCCCTTTAACTGTTTTTTCTATTAATTCGAACTGATTTCCAAAAATCTTCTCTGAAACCACTGAAAGGATTGTTTTGCAACTTTGTATACTTGAAGTTTGTGAAATTTATTCAAACTTTGGCATAAGAGATCAGGTGAGCGATTCAGGCTCCTGGGAGCCTCTAGTTCAGGAGACAAATCAATGTTCCATAATAACATGCTTAAAAAGGGTTTTTGTCAACCACAACTTAATTTACATATTTTTTGGGGTTTTTTTTAATGTTTTTTTTTGGGGGGGGATTGGGGGGGTCAAACAAAACATGCTTCTAACAATTAGATGATAAGGTACATGCAACCCCTCCTAAACTATTAGTTTAAACATATTTATTTACCCTGGATTGGGAAACAAGCTTAATGCTTATATTAATCCCTCTCCAGCTAGCAGATTGAACTATTGATCAATGGATAATCATCACACTTAACACAAGTTTTGTCATGTTTGTGACATACCCTGATAATGTACATAATTTATGCACCTTCTCTATTTAAAAATTTTGTCATATTGTGGGAGCAGATGGTACATTTTTTGTAATGAGCATTTGGCCATGTATAAAGATTGATGCTAGTAGAAAAGAATTCCATTTTTAAAGTATTTTGACCATAATGATTAAATTAGAATCACTTGGTCTGAAGTTATCTCTTTTCTCTTTTATTTCAGTATATTAAACAGAATATTCCTGGCCCTGGATATGAACAGACTATATTTGAGGACAAATTTGAAGGATGTAGATGTCTATCCTGTGATGTAAAGTGCAAATGTTTAGAACCATATGGAATATCCTATGAGAAAAATAAAATAAAACCAGAGTATTTAAGAACATGTGGCTATCCTGTGTTTGAGTGTAATATGTACTGTACATGTTCACCTGATTGTGAAAATAGGGTAGTGCAACATGGCATAACTTTTGATCTGCAAGTTATAGAGACAGACAATAAGGGCCTTGGTGTAAAAGCTTTAGAGAATATTTCTTGTGGGAAATTTGTCTGTGAATATGCTGGAGAAGTAATATCTTTAGCCGAGGCAAGAGAAAGGACACAAAAACGTAAAAAGAATGACATGAACTATATAATGACAATACAAGAACATCACAAATCAGGGATTTTAAAAACATATGTTGATCCAGAAAGATTCGGAAACATTGGTCGATATATAAATCATAGTTGTTCACCTAATTTAACAATGGTTCCAGTACGTATTGATAATATGGTGCCTAAAATTTGCCTGTTTGCTAATCGTGATATAGTTGCTGAGGAAGAACTGTCATATCAATATGGACCACTAAACAGAGACATGAAAGGGGAAACCCCATGTAATTGTAATTCAGATATATGTACAGGATATTTACCATTTGATGATCAACTCCATGAAAAATGATGATTTTCTTTTTGTATCTTTTTTAAATACTAGTAAATAATGATAAAAAATGGTAGAGTTTACTGAAAAATTAGAAAGAAAAAGAGAACAAGTCAATAGTTGCATCAGACTTTTTAATTTTTTTTCTCTAAAACTGAATTTTCAATTTGAAAAATGTTACATCACTTCTTTTTTGGATCTTTTCCTCTTAAGTTTAAAATCCTTATGCTACTTTAGAACATTTAGTAATACTTAAAGCATTTGCTACACTCTGGAAGTCTGAATGAGTGGTGGAATATTGAAAACTAATATTAGCTCTGGTTGTTTGCTTTTTTTTATCTTGGTCAGTTTTGATTATTTATATTGTGTAGTTATTTTTTTTTTTGGGGGGGGGGGGGGGGGTGGGGGGGTGGCGACACAACCTACAATATAAATGACAATTAAAACAATCCGCAATGGAAAACAGCCAGCAGCCTTCAACATGACCAGTGTTCACTGCTCGCTGTTTTGCAATTGGCCCTTGATTGATTTAAACTACATATGATTCAAGCCCAATACTTAAGTGCAAATGAAAGACCCTCTTCTTGACTAAAACAATTAACATAAATTCGACGAATACAAACATCAGCTTTGATATGAAAGATTCCTGGATTTAAAATGTGGCGGGGTTAAACTAGTTAAAGTTTTTTTTTTTTGTTATTAGTAAACAAATGTAGGGTCAAAATGTCATCTATATTATCTTTAGCTGTTATCTGTATGTTCCTGTTTGAGTAAAACTGCTCGTTATTTTAAATTAATTTTATTCATTAAAAGCTGATTACTGATTTACAGTATTTTTAAATTGCACCATGTAACATTTAAATTAACACAGATTTGCTTCTTTCATGTCCATCATAAACAACTCAGTAATTATAAATAAAAAAATCTCATATATCATCTAAATAAAACAGCAAAGTGTCTTCCTATTTGTTGAATCTGAATACTCTATTTTCTGAATAAGGCTTCTTGGATTGTGAAAATAAATGTTTTATTTCTATGAAGAGAAATACTTTCTGAGTTCTGAAGCTTCCTGTACCATGGCCTCCTCAGATCTCAGTTGTGATGGTTTAACATCTTTATCATGCTTCTCAAGCTGTATAAGAATAGAGGATTGATAGAGATAGATTTTTACAAATTTTCCAAGGCAGCAACTTTACTACCAAAAACATTTTAAAGTTGTTAAGTCTATTAAACACATAGATAGGTTATTTATATTTTAAAAATTTCTATAAGAAGTAAATTTGGTTTTATTATCATACAAAATAAATCATTTCAATGTATGTGTTTTGTTTTAATGGACTATGGATACATATTGCAAAATATTAAAAACATTTTTTGTATATAACAGTGTGAAAATATATGTGCATTTAATTTTGTTCTACACACAAAAGAACAAAATTCAAGGTTGGTTGTTTTGTGTGTTTATTCTTTTGTTGTCAGGATCTTTGCGATGTTTTCTTTTGTATCAACTGATTTTGTCTTTACCAATTCAGACTTCTAACACAAGTGACATTCAACTGTCCAAGTGATACTTCTTTGCTTCTTTGGAATAAATTCTATAAATGTAAATTAATATAGAATATAGGACTTTTAAATCTTGAGATCAAGTTTATCACTGGTTTCTGATGAACCCAAAGGAGGAACTTTAAACTAGGGATAAAGTCCATCTCAAGATTTGAAAAGTCCTATATTCTTTTTATCTGTAATCCCCAGGCAACAAAATTTTATTTTGTGTTGTAAAGTGTTTAATATTTTTGAAATGAACTATTTTTTTGTGTGGACTGATCATATCAGTGCTAGGTCACCATACTGACCCGATAGATTGGGTGATACACAGCTGTTCATGATACAGGGTTTATCAACGGCATACATCAAAGGAAAAATGTAATGATTACCGATATATTACATATTTGCTACTGAACCCCCTGGTACTGTAAATTTAATAATGTTGTGGGACTTCAATTTATTAGTACATACCTCATGGTAGATATCATCATTGTTAGGAATATCTTTTTCTTTCCTGGGAAGGATGTGCACATGCACATGCTACAAAGGTAATTAAATTAAATGTACCTAAATTTCTCCTGTCTCACTCTTCAGTAACTTGTTTCATAAATTATTGTTTACTTTACTATTATACTTGTTGATAATTTTAGGATAGGTAATCTTAGGTTGTTGTGTACAATTTTTTTCAGATCTCAATATCTTCTACTAGTATTAGAATTATATGCAGGGCCAATTGAAAGCTGGTAAACATAGACTTTTGGTCTCATTGAAGTCATCATCACAAGTTTTCTATTGTGATTTTTTTTATTATAATTGCCATTTCTTTATGTTAGTTGTGTCATGTGCATCTTTATCGTCTATTCTGGCCGTTTTTGATTGGATTCTAGTATACAGCTAATTTGTCAAGGTTGTCATGCATACACTTATTCCATAATACCTTGAAAATCTGCTTGGTATTCACTGTTGAGTCATTTACCTTGACAGTCTGTCCAGCTTCTTTGCCATCTTGTATTGCTATAGTAACAGAAGTTCCTTGGAAGTGTTCCTTTACAGCGTTAGATACAGACTGAACCGTGGTAAAAAGATCAGCTGTTTCTGACGGGGTCAGGTCACTGAACCTTTCCACAGGTCTTATAGATGACACAAGGACATGTGCACTAATGTTAAGGAGGTTAAAGGTCATATACATATTAAACAAGCTTGAAGACATTAAAACATTAAAGTAAGAGAGCAAAAATCATAAATTGGGATATGTATAAATTTAAATCAATCTAAATATTAAATCTGTATAGTAAAAAATATTAAAGTTACAGGCTTTATTCCATAGAGGTTTGTATTTTTCCAGCTGATTTGTTGTGTCATGTACAATTATTCCATATCTTTTTCATATAAAAATTGCAAAGTTAAATTCAGCAAATAACCTGTATTTCCTTAATAAGTAGTACAGTTTTTAAAATTAAAAATAAAACAAGTGCCCCTAGCAAATCAGGAAACAATTATTTTCAAAAGGATATGTCCTTGTAACACAGGTTTAATATTGACAAAGGCAAAGCTGAGTTTACTCCTGTGAAACACCTGCTCCCTTTTAATCTGCACATGGCCAAACTGGTAACTATTTTGGACATCAATATTACACGATGAACCTGAAAAATATAAAACATCATGTTATATTTAGTAAACTAGAGGCTCCCAGGAGCCTGAATTGCTCACCTGATCTCTTATGTTAAAGCCTCTTACCTAGTGTGCAACATGATCTACATGGTCTTGGTAAGTAACATTAAAGAAACTAGTTAGGATAGAAAACACTTTTAAGATCAAGGATACAAAGTAACAAAGCTTTCCATTTAAAAAAAAAAACCCAAACAAGTTAAAATTGATTGAAAACACTTAAAAGGATGATCTGAAAATTTTGACCCTGAAATCTTTTTTGTATATCTGAATGAGCAGAACAATTTTTCAATGCTAACTATTCCTCTAACTCTTTGCTTTTAAGATACAGTCCAAAAACTGTGAAAATTGTCAATTTAGACAATTAAGGGGAAATAACTCCTATAAAGAGTCGTCCCACAACTTTGACTCAATGAAGAATTTTGTAGAGCTTTTGATGCCGAAGAAGGAGGGTTGCTTCAGATTTTCTCTTTATCTTATACTTTTTGAGCTATAAGCTAAAAACTATGGTCTGACCCCCCTGTTCTATTTTTAGTAACGGTTGCCAAGTTGGTTGGTCGATGTTCACAAATTTCACACACTTAGTAGACAGTCAGGGGCCTTACTTAAATCAGTGATTTTTTAATCACTTGTTTAAGTATTATAAAGTTATTTTCCTTTCAAAGCTAGAGTTACCTCTCTTTTAAAATCACTTGTTCGAGTATTACAAATGAACTACTTATAACAGTGATTTTATCATAATGTCCTTCCTTTTGAATGTTATGAAGAGAAGTCTGAGTCTTATTGTATAATTAATGATAGAACACACCCCTGTCTAGATAATGGAATGTCCAGTCATGGCAGGACATGACCCTGAACTGAATTTTGGATAATTACCCTCCAAATCACTTGTTTAAGTATCATAATAATTTTTACCTTTAAAAAATCACCTTTTTAAGTAACATTTTGTTAGGTAACCCCTGATATCTTCAGGCATCGCGAACATGAAGATTTTGATCGCGAACATGGGTAATTAATTACATAATCAGAAACCTAAGATATTGAAGTTAATGGGAAAATTATTGCCACAGCTGGGAAAATTCAGAAAGTAAAGTAATGGGTTGTTACATTTATTCTTTCTTTTATCAGAAAATCACATATTTTGGGGAAATACTGATAACAGGTGGCAGCAAAATCTATAATTTTGTAATTTTAAAGAAGCTTACTAAATCTTTTTTCAATATTTATTAATTAATATAAATTTTCTTAAACTGTTCTTTTGTAAATTTAGATTTTTGGAAAAATCTTTAGCATTTTGAAATGCTACTTGAATAAGTGATTTAAAAATCACTGATTTAAGTAATGCCCCTGACTGGTAGAGGACATCCTAAAGATCAAGTGTACAAAGTTTTAAAGCAATCCCACCAGTGGTTTCAGAGGAGAAGATTTTTAAAAATTAGTTAAAATTGATAGAAAAATCAGTTAAAGGGGGATAATACTTAAATGGTTGATCTGACAATTTTGACCCTGAAATCATTTTTGTAGATCTCAATGAGCTGAACAATTTTGCAATGCTAACTTTTCCTCTAGCACTTACAGTTTTCAAGATCAAGTCCAAAGACTGTGAAAATGGTCAATTTTGACAATTAAGGAGAAATAACTCCAATAAGGAGTAGTCCCACAACTTTGACTCAATGGAGAGTTTTGTAGAGCTTTTGAGTTTTGATGCTCAAATAGGAATGTTGCTTCGGATTTTCTCTTTCTCTTAAATTGTTTTAGCTATAAGCCAAAAACTAAGGTCTGACCCCCCCTGTTCTATTTTTAGCAACTGCTGCCATGTTGTTTGGTCGACGTTCACAAATTTCACAAACTTGGTCGAGGACGTGTACAAAGTTTCAAAGCAATCCCATCAGTGCTTTCAGACATGAAGATGTTTGAAGAAAAGTTAATGGATGGACGACAGACGCTTAATGATGACAATAGCTCATTAATAAGTACCTTCCTCTTATACTAAATAGCAAGTACTTTACTGTTTGTGAATAAGAGTCTTTATTTACTATGTAGTTTCTTTATTAGACTTACTTTTTAAACTATAGGTTATAACTTAATGTCCTGAATATTGAAAGTTTAGAATGGATAAATACACTAAGGTTTTCATTTTGTCTGATCTCCTGCCCCTTGTAACATTAAAATAACAACTGCATGATATGCACATAGGTACTGACATGATAGACCTAGTGCATGGGAAGGTGCTATAACATGGGTCAACATGCAACAATCAAAATTGTCTTCAATTGAAAAGAAAATGAATTGTATATCAGGATAGGTAAAAATAATAATTGTCTATAAATATGAAAAAGATTTAGTGGTTTTTGCCTTAAAAAGTTAATTATCTAAGCACAGGTTTATACCAGTATTCATTAAACTTAGTCTAGTTTAGTTTAAACATATTTATTTACCCTGGATTGGGAAAAAAGCTTAATGCTTATATTAATCCCTCTCCAGCTAGCAGATTGCGAGTGTGGCCTTTGTAGCGGCCCCCATTGAGCCTACTCTTATCGAACTCTACAAAGGGGTTTTTAACGTGCATGGGGTATTGCTCTCCCATACACGGGACAACCTTTTTTCGTCCCTTCTGAAGGACTAGCATCGGTTCTTGAGACCATCCTCGCAAATGGTGTCAAGAGAGAGTCGGAAAATTGGTTCATGAAATTTTCACCCCAGACAAGGATCGAACCACGATCCACGGTGTTAGTAGCCCGACGCGTTAACCACTACACCACCGGCTCTCTGATTTTTCAAATTCACATAAAGAATTAATTTAACACAATATTTGTATGAAGCTTGATACAAACACCATGGTGCCATTTTATAAAGCGATTGCTCAGAAACAATTATTCTTTCTTACTTCCACTATATGTTGAAGTAACATGGATTTTCAGTTTCTAAGATCAAAAGATGTTTATAGAACTTAAACATTGCTAATATATGCAATAAAAATATTCAAAGTCACTCAACCAGAAAATAAAGGTCAAGGTCAAAAGATAGGGATGCAACTGTGCTAAGCTTTTAATAGAGCATACATGTATGCATAACAAATTTCATCAACTCAGGACCAATAATACTTGAGATATGGAGGTGTTTGCAAAACCTGAACATTGCTATTACATATATATGAATTGAAAATTGTCAAAGTCACTCAACCGAAAAATCAAAATCGAAAGATGGGGATGTAACTGTGCTAAGCTACTACTGGGGCATATGCATACCAAGTTTCATCAACCTAGGATTTATAGTTCTTGAGATATGGAGGTGCTCGCAAAACTTTTCCATTGCTTTTATATGTATTGAAAATTGTCAAAGTCACTCAACCGGAAAATCAAGGTCAAGGTCAAAAGGTGGGGATGCAAATGTGCTAAGCTACTACTGGGGCATATACATACCAAGTTTCATCAACCTAGGACCTATAGTTCTTGAGATATGGAGGTGATTGCAAAACTTTTCCATTGCTATTATATATGTTTTGAAAGTTGTCAAAGTCACTCAACCGGAAAATCAAGGTCAAGGTCAAAAGATTGGGATGCAACTGTGCTAAGCTACTACTGTGGCATATGCATACCAAGTTTCATCAACCCAGGACTTATAGTTCTTGAGATATGGATATGCTCATAAAACTTTTCCAAAAAGTTAAAAGTAAAGCTCTGCCTTGCAGGCGAGACAATACAATGGGCAAAATTGTGTTATTAACAGAAAGCAGACGAGCAACAGACCAATGCTGCAAATTAAATATCGAAAGTGTTTTGATTAAACATGTATTAGTAGTTGTTGAGAAAAATGTTTTTCTGCATGTTGTCCAATATTCACTATTTCAAAACCCAGATTTTGACTTAGTAAAACCAGGCCAAAAATCACATTAAGATCTACAATGTATTTACTGTGTGTTTTTATGGATAAACTTGCATTTTGAGAGATTTTGTATTTCTCCATACAGATCTGGTCTCCTATGGTTCCACACTGGCATATTAGTTCTGACGGACCTCAGATAAGACATATCTATTTCAGCTACAGTAACATCTGTTCCCTCTCTACACTGAGCAATGACTGTACCCCAGGGATCTATGATCTGTGGGATGAAATCAAATTATGTGAACAATATAAATACACAATACTTAACATTTTATGAAAGGATATCGAGTATGGATATAAAGCACTAAACAGAATGTTGGTTATTATATATATATATATTCATGCTAAAATCAAATTGGTAAAATATTATATCTGTTTTTATAAAAAACATGTAATACGGTATCTTACAAAGATCTCCGCCTTCAATAATCTTGTAATAAAGTTATATTCAGCAGCTGAAACTCTAGCCAATGGAGACAAATGACAACTACCGACTGGTGTTAATAAAGTTTTGTTTTGATATGTTTGATGAAAATATGATTTACAATTTATGAAATACAATTAAAGGTGAACATGAGTGTGACAAAGAAACAGACTAATTTCTACAAGAAAGTTTACAGAAAACAAAATGATATTAGTTATCTTAATTTTCTATAGCTACATTTCATGTGTTTCACTCTATATAAATTTACCATAGCATGACCATATGACTGTCTCTTTTCATTATGTTTTCCTGTCTGTGCAGCAGCAACCACATAACATTGTGTTTCTATTGCTCTAGATCTTAGCAAAACCTAAACAAATAAAACAAAATATTTTCAGATAGGGACTTAAAAAATAAAGTTATAAGTCATATGATATGTATAGCTCTAAGATGCTGCTTGTTCATTCAAATTGGAAACTAAACAGTTTAAAATTCTTTTAAGCAAAAAGGTAGGAAAGTTAAAGAATTTTGTCATTAAAAGATATTTACGTTTTTACTTCTTTCAAATGAGATCTATATGCATAACACCAAATACCAGTACATGTATCAAATAAGGCAGATGATTTGAAAAGTCTGGAAAGTAACAACCTGTCTTAGACTAGTGTTTTTTGGTTATTTTAACATTTATCAACATATAGGATCTTAACCTTCATGTTAAAAACAAAATAAGGGATTTTTATTACCTACTTCCCAATGGGCCATTCCAGTAGGTACTGTAAAAGCTGAAGGATAAGTCAGGATTTCTGCTCCCTGTTTGGCAAGGGCTATGGACATTTCTGGAAATCTTAAGTCATAACACTATATTTGTTAAGGTGTAACAATTTTTTTGCACTTAAATTGTAAAAATTAATCATAAAATTTCTATAATCTAGCTAGTATGATAAAGGATAAATTCAGTTTTTGCTTTCTTGTGAACATTGTCAATCAATAACTAGCTGGAACATGATAATTCATATATTTGCTTTTTATTTTTCTCAGAACTTTTTATATTCTATGTAAAATTTATTGACAACATAATAATTATATTTCATTCTATACCAAATTTTGATACTTTTTTATATTTTGCAAAGGATACAATAGCAAGACCCACTTTTCCTACAGGTGTAGTAACAGGAGGTACAAGTTGCTGTCCAGGAATGGTGTAATCACTCTCACATAGTCGTATCTTACCAGGGATGTCCAGGTCAAACAAGTGAGCTTTACTGTAGGTAGACTTAATTTCTCCAGTATCGTCAATCAAAACATGAGTATTAAGAACTTTGTTGTCACTATCAGCCTAAAAGATAAAAGTCTAATATGTCAGATTTATATACTGAATGATACATGGCAAAATCTGTATCATATCCCGAGACACCTATATCACACCGAGGGCAAACGGCCAGAGGTATGATATAGGTCAAGGGTTAATACAGCATGTGATACAGATTTTGCCATGTAATGTTCATTATATCATATAGAATAAAATATTGATATTTTGTAGGGGTGCGATATAGGGTATGTGATAAAGGGGTGTGATATAGGGTAAGAGGTGCGATATAGGTAATGTGCTTTGTCCTATAATGCTTATTAAAAAAGACTATATTTATACTTAAATATATGATATAAGACAGGAAAAAGGTGAGTGGTAGACCTTGAAATTGAACCCCATTATCGGTTACTATGCTTTTTTGTATACTTTTAATTTAATCACTTTTAAGAATAAAATACATGTATATACATGTAGCTCCATGAAAAGAACTCTGAAAATCAAGATGATATATAAGTTTATAGATAATGTGTATCACAAACTTACTTAGTGTTTGACATGATATGAGATTGGTTCGACTTAAAACACTTTTTAATTTTTTTTCTCGACAAAACAGAAGTGTTTGTTAAGTCAATTTTCTATTAACAAATCATTACCTTTTGGTGGAAACCTCCTATAGATAACCACACATCATTTTCTCTGGCTAGGTCCTTATATTTTGTGATGATAGAACCATCTAAGTCCTCAGCCATTTCAATACTCTGTTGCTTAGATTCACCAATGTAATCACATCCCTCTGGTAAAAATACCATCTACAAAAATAATATTAGTCTCCATAATTTAAGAATTACATGAGTTATAAGAATTAAACCTAATTTTGTGTTTACATCATTCTTCCCTTCTATCAAAAGTGACCATCAGGATTGATATCCATGAAAATATTATGAATCCACAGTTTATAGTCAGTATAAAGGAGAGAGATTTCACAAATGATGAGTTTTTATGTTATGTGACTTTTTTTTTGGGGGGGGGGAGAGATCAATGTTAAATTATGAAACTGTATACCTAGTATACAATCTAAATGGACATGTTTTAGGATACAAAGCTCAAATAAATATTTGAGTAACAGTAAAGGTAAGATTTTTTTTTTACCTCGGTGAGAACACATCAGTGATGTGTACACTGAGTCAAAAAACTAAAATCAGCTCTGACAAACTCTTGACAAGAGGTAAGATTAACAACCGTTTGGCTTATATAAGGACCTTGCATGATGGCCAGGCTTATGTGGGAGGAAAGCCTGATATAATGATATTCCAACCTAGTAAATTGGTGAAACCCATGAGCAATGTTAGGTGTTTGAAAACCTTGACATGTGTGGGGCTTGAACACACAGAGATGTCGACCTGTGATTTAAAGTCCAGTTCCTTAACCACTTGGCCACTATGCTTCTTCAGTTGAAACAATATAAGTACATTGTAAGTTGTAAATTTTCAACATACCTTTGCACCTTTGTGGCTTGCTCTTTGAATAAGTTCTTTGCAGGTTTGGAAATTTTTATCTTTGTCTGATGTAGATGTTAGTTGACAAACACCTATCAATGATTGAGATCTTCCAATTGAATCAGAGGAAGCCATGGCTATAAGCTGTTTTATACAAGAGAAAGTAAACCTTTTTGACTGCAACAAAGCTCCAAATCTCCAACACAAAGGCTTCATCTAGCAGAGGTTCATAGATAGTCTGTAAATTACAACAAATTATAGTTGTATATAAATACATGTATATCTATATAAGTTGAGGCACTATATCATGTATATATAGATGACATTTAATTTTAAAAAAAAATGGTACTTCTTAAGGTGGTTCCCAACACCATTTTGACCTAGATATTGACCAAATAAAAAGTGTTAATTTTGATAAAAGAACGCACATTTTTACCAAATAAAATGCATACAATGAAAAATCATACTTTTATTAATTCATTTCATCCATAATTTTTAAACAAATATGATTTCTAAAAAAATATTTGTGGTCAAAAGTTTGCAATCTTATGGTACACAAAGCAAATTCTACAGTTTCAAACAAAACTAATTACATCCTTCAATTATTGAATCCATTATCTAAAACAAAGATGTTTCGGAATTTTTAAAAATGGTCTTAACAAAAAATAACTTTAATTACTATAAATCAATGAGGTCACAAATCAAATATGCCTTCATTTGTTAGAAGCTTCTAAAACATGGAAAGGTAAATTTAAATGGATAGGTGGAATATTACTGGTAAAGATATCTAACCAAATAAAGATCATCAATCAGAGAAAAATGCATTTTGTCTATAAAAGATAACTTTTTATATGATATAACTATGTATCTCATTTGATTTTGACACCATAATAGAAATAATTTTAAAGGTGAACTATTTTAGTATGATCATTTCCGTTCCATATATCTGTACCACAATTCAGCCCTTACCTTATAATGAATACATGTGTATAACAATTGAGTAATTTTTTAACTACTTTTTTGTTAAGACCATTTTTAAAAATTCCTTAATGCCTTTGTTTTAGATAATGGATTCAATAATTGAAGGACATAATTAGTTTCGGTTGAAACTGTAAGTAGAATTTGCTAGGTGTATCATTTACCTTTATGAAATCCAGTTGTAAAAACATTTTTGGTGTTTTGAGGGGTTTCACTATTTATTAATTAAGTAGATGTTTATTCAGCAGGAAAATGTTGTTAGTAATAGCTGATGTTATTTTACACCATATTCGATGATCATATTATCTTTTGAAGGATTAACTACTTAGTAAGTAACGCGATAAAAGTTCTGAAATTGAACTTCAAATTACCTCCTAAAATTCAAGATCAGCATAAAGCAAAAATGTTAAACCTGGAAATTTATCAACAATTTTGATTGAAATTATCCTTAAACATACATGACATATTATTCCATAACAAAATATACAATAATATTACTTAAAGTGTACATTTAAAGAAAAGTGTTTGCTCTGTATAGGTCAATGGGCAAGAATAATAGACCTATATATCAAATAGATTTGCAACTTGTTAATTGTCCAGTTTAAGTGTGAAAATATCACTGGTTTATAAATGAGAGTTTGTTTATTTTTCTAACTACTAAAAAGTCTACTTTTATGCTGTTCTATGGAATTAATCAGAGTAAATTGCATTAAACAGAGAAAAGATTAAGGAATATCTGTGTGAAAAAAATCATTTAATTTGTTTGAGGAATAAACTTTTTGTAACAATTTAAATGAAAACTTTATGAAAATTGTGTAAAATGTATATTTTCATAAAAAATAGGGTAGTATAGGCTCTTTTGATACTCCTCTAAAGTGTTAAAGGTTATAAAAGTTTTAACATATGTAAATTCTCAAAACATTGTGAATGTCTGTAAAAAAGAATAATGTAAAAATCTTCAATGGTTTTTGACAAATGTTTGAGAAATTACAGTATAAAGTTGTATATTTTAAATTGTTTATTTTGTATGAAATATTTATTTGCATGAGATATTGTGAGATTTCACCAACTTGCAAATCTATTCTAATCTACAGGTCTATGCCCTCACAGAGAGGATCCTAGTGAAAGTTACATTATCACAAACTATTTCTGACCTAATGATTTTATACTAGAAGCAGTTTGGGATTAATTTGTGAAGTGCTCTAGAATCTGCAATTAACAATGCACTTAAAAGGGTGTCAAAAATTTCCCACTCATTTGTCCAGACTTCGTGGAAAAAACCTATCCTCGAGGTACCAATAATGACGCACTTTAGACATTTTCAATGTTCTCTCAATTTTGCATTATCCAAAAGTTATACCCTTTCCTAGTATTAAAGAATATGCATTGTTTGTTGGGGGGGGGTATGATCCCGAAGTCCCGGCAAATAAAACAAGAAATCCCGGATTCCCGCGAAAATAAATGTGTGATTCCCGCATCCCGTAAAATGAAAATGGCTAAATCCCGTTCCCGTTAAGGGTTTTCCCGAATTCCCGTTGAAATAAATGGGCTTTCCCGCTGTCCCGCAAAAGGTCCTACCGACCCTCTTTGTTACCATAATACAAATAAATGAACATTTTTTTTCTTACAAACAAAATTAAGAGGAAAAATATTAAATGAACAATTTTTTTCACAAGTTTTATCAATGGAACCTAAAATGACCCACTTGGTAAAATCAATTGTAAATATACACTCACAGGTTGTTTTATATCAAAACTTTTTCACTGTAAAGAAAAGGAATTTTTGTTCCTGATTTTATTCAAAAGATTTTGTTTAGAAGTGATAATCACAGATAATTTCTAATTTATAAACAGTCTTAAATTGAGACCTAGAATTTAAGTTTTTATTAGAAATCTAACACTTTTCATTTGTTGTGAAAAAAAACTCATTTAAGTCCATTAGTAGAACTTAGTGTTTCTTATAAAATACTGTCTTTTTAATTTATCAACCCTTGATATTTTTTTTTGGCATGAAAAATCATATTTGCAGTGTTATATGTCATTCTACCTTCTAAATTTAGAAATTTTGTTCCTAAAATCCAAGAAAAAATATATCAGAAGGGCAAATCGTAAGTAGATATTTTTGTCTAATTTTAGATTGAAGTTTTACTTTTGCCACATGACTTTATATGGTGGTATGAAAGTGTCAAGAGAAAACATTTGATTTTTCAATTGTCTTTATTTCATTACAGGAAAATGATTTTTACAAAGCTATGGATAATGGCATTAGCAAAAATGGTCTAATTTGTATGTCAGTTAGAATATTTTGGGAATCACTAAATGTTTGTCAATTCTAATCTATATGAGGAAGTGGATTGGCTGCTGAGACCTGTGACTTTGTGTATAACAATTTTAGAAAAAATCAGTTTTGTAGATAATTCAGAAATGCAATTGATCTAAGGGTGCGTCATTTCTGGACTGCATCAAAATAGGACCCTTAATACTACGCTCCCGAAGGCAGCGATAATGGTAGAAATGTCAATATTTTAGTTGTACTATGAGCTGAATTTTCCTTCAACGTCCGGTATAGCACGCGCTTGTTTTCCCGAACTTTCGGCGTCTTTTTAACGTTTTTATCTTTGAAAATTTTAGACGTCATTAAACGCTCACGTAACCCATAAGAAAAGCTAGTTTGTTTTTATTTTCGAACCAACAAAAATTAAATTAATTGAAACCTCTGGACAAATGCTGGAGCGTAAGAGGTTTTGTCTGCCTCATATTACGATAATGGTAGAAATGTCAATATTATAGTTGTACATTGAGCTGAATTTTCCTTCAACGTCCGGTTTATCACGCTCGTTTTCCCAAACTTTTGGCGTCTTTTTAACGCTTTTTTCTTTGAAAATTTTAGACGTCATTAAACACACGCGTAATCCACAAGAAAAGCTAGTTTGTTTTTATTTTCAAACAACACAAAAAAAAAACGAATAAAATTACTCTTTGTAACTTTGGGAGCATTACAGGTTTAACCTGCCTCATATTAATGATTGTATAAGCAGTTGGGGATTACTTTGTGAAGCGCTCTAGTATCTACAATTAACAATGCACACAAAGGGTGTAAAAAATCTCCCACTTTTTTGTCCAGACTTCATGGAAAAAAAATCAGTATCTCATTAGTGTTCCTTACAATGAATGCATGTCTCCTTTTTGAAGAAAGAGCTTAACCATTCACATGATTTGTTTCAATCATGACTGTTATAAGTAATTGTCCTAATGAGGACCTAATTTGGAAAATAAAAATATTGGTATTGGTATAATTATTTCTCTAATATGGATAGTCGATCTTCCTACATACTTTTACACATTTCAACGTTTTTTTCCCCCAACAAAAATTGTGGTCAAAATCTAGAACGGAAGTTACTGTTTTATCAAAAAACGTTGTTCTTTTCGGAATGGACAAGAATATCCGTTAAAAGAGAGCCCCCCCCCCTCACCGGGAGTTCAAAAAGAACAAAAAGAAAACAGAACATAAAAATAGATAAAGAACAATCGGCTTAATATTTTTTTAACTGGTCGATCTTAATTATGTCCAGGACAAATAATGGAACAACTTTTAAGAAATCGGGCCCAACATTTTTCTTATTTTATAATCAAAAAGACAAGAACTTAATTAATATACAACTCATTTTTGAAGATGTGTGTCTTATTGTATTTATATATATGTCGGTGTTAAAAGCTCGCTAGAGCTTGTGTTTTCTTGTTATGTAATGTACCGACTCTAAATAAAACTTTGATTGATTGATTGATTGGTAACAAAATAAAATATACATGTATGAATATCAAATAAAACTTCTATTTCATATTTTACAAAAGTCATTTTAAAAGTTATTCATACCACACTGAGACAATAATTTAGTTTTTATAATTTTCTCAGTGCCACATGACATTAAACCATAGACCTGTATATTAAATATATGTATATTTAATATACACATCAAGAATGTATGCAACCTTGGCCTTTCTTGAAGAAACACGAGAAATATTCATGATAATCATGCTGCAAGACCACATACTTTCAACCAGTAAAATCCGCGATGGAATATAGAGCTACCATCTGGAAACCATATCGGGGATAGTGGTAAACTGTATAGAATACAAAAACAAGAGGCTCCCAGGAGCCTGAATCGCTCACCTGATATAAGTGCCTGAAGTAAAGGTTATTAGGCAAAATCTGTTTGACGTTGAAAGGGTAATAAGATTAATAAGGGGGTCATCTGACAATATGGTAGATCTTAAGGTGCTGATCACTTTTGTTCTCAATCAAAATCTAAAAATCTGTCACCCTTTTTGAGTTATTAGCAAAAAAATGCAGTTTAACCTGATGTTCTATTTTTAGCCACAGCGGCCATGTTTCACGACCAATCAAAAATCCCCACATCAGTTCTATACACCTAGTGCTAATAAACAACTATACCAAGTTTGGTTTCAATTGGACTAAAAGTGTCAGAGGAGTTAGCGTTTTCAATGTAATGAGGAAATGCTGTTAAAATGCTCAATTTTGACGTTCTAAGGGCAATAACTTCTAAAAGGAAAGGTCCTACAAGGTTGACCCTATTTCATATTCTGTAGATCTTGATGTGCTTAACAATATGCAATTCAAATTTCTTAAATATCTAGTACATTTTTCAAGATATTGAGCTAAACAGGTGCAAAATTGGCAAAAAATCCACAAAAAGGGCAATAACTCCTACATGGGTAGTTGGGTTTTCTTCAAAATTTTAGAGCTGGTAGATCTTGAGGTGCTGATCACTTTTCCCAATCAAAATTTTTAAATCTGTCACCATTTTAGAGTTATTTGCAAAAAACTGCCATTTACCCCTATGTTCTATTTTTAGCCACAGCGGCCATGTTTTTCGAAAAATCAAAAATCCCCACATCAGTTCTATACACCCAATGCTAATAAACAACAATAGCAAGTTTGATTCCAATTGGACTTAAAGTGTCAGAGGAGTTAACGTTTTCAATGTAATGAGGAAATGCTGATAAAAATGCTAAATTTTGACGCTCTAAGGGCAATAACTCCTAAAAGAAAAGGTCCTACAAGGTTGACCCTATTATATATTTTGTAGATCTTGATGTGCTTAACAAAATACACTTTCAATTTCTCAAATATCTTGTATAGTTTTCAAGATATTGAGCTAAACAGGTGCAAAATTTGCAAAAAATCCACAAAAAGGGCAATAACTCCTACATGGGTTGTTGGATTTTCTTCAAAGTTTCAGGGTAGGTAGATCTTGAGGTGCTGATCACTTTTACCCTGCCAGAATTTTGATATCTGTAGCCGTTTTTGAGTTATTTGCAAAAAACTGCATTTTTCCCCTATGTTCTATTTTTAGCCACGGCGGCCATGTTTTATGACGAATCAAAAATCCCCACATCAGTTCTAAGTACCGAATGGTAATGAACAACCATACTAAGTTTGGTTGCAATTGGACTTATGGTGTCAGAGGAGTTAACCTTTTAAATGTTTACGGACGACGGACGGACGACGGACGCCAAGTGATGACAATAGCTCACCTGACCCTTCGGGTCAGGTGAGCTAAAAAGGAATTCGCTTCATCAAAAATGGTTCAATTACTCAGTATGATTTACTAGAACAGAATAGTTGATACCACTATACAATGGAACAAAAGTTAGTACCAGACAACATTGTTCATGCAAGTTCCGAGGCATACAGACATTCAAAGCCACCCTAACTGCCTAGGGAATACTCCACGGGGGGTTACTCCAAGTACGTGCGGCCCAAAACGTTTTTACTATCCTCATTCATATATACGTCTGGCTACGTAAAAAAGACACCAATTCGTATATTTTTAATGCGTTTAAAATTAAACAAAGTATGCTTAAACTTACATATTTTATATATGACATTTGTGGAAAGTACTCCTTATCATATATACAATATCTGAAATTTCCACCCCTTTCACATAATTTCACCCTTTTGGGTCGCACAAATACATATACCTACCTTTATAATGGATACTACCCCTCCCCCACCAATTGAATACTCAGTATAATCAATAATCATGTACTTCTGGTGCTCCCTCTCACGTTTAAGACAGCCATTATTGGATTCTACAACGTCACCTGAACAGAAATAGCAACAAGCAACAATCTTATGTATCTTTTGAGATTTTTATCCCCTTCTTTTCCCCTCTACAGGTATCCACTTGAGGGCTATCTTTGTGATAGAATCATGCATGCCCTTACCAATTGTTTCTGCTTGACAGTGGCGATTATACATTCACACTGGCCTGTTCTTTCAGAGATATCAATGCTTGATATTTTCTTGGCCAGCATTTTCGGCCTTTTTTTCCTCTAACGGCAAGTGGGACAATTCTGTGTTAGCCTCCAGCATATTCCGAGCGGTACAAAAAAATGCCTTTCCATCACCTAGTGATGCTAAGCATAATGTATGCTTCGTATGCTGGTTGTGACCTATATTTTCCGCATGGATGACCACTTACAGAAGAATGGTACGGTCCATTCCCGCTTACTGACAAGGGCCACATCAATTATATTGCTATGGTAGGTGCACCTAGTGATGCTAAGCACACTGCATGCTTCAGATGTTGGCTGTGTCCTATATTTTCCGCATGGTTGACCACTTACAGAAGAATGGTTAAAGTCCATTCCCGCTTACTTACAAGTGCCAAGTGCCACATCAATGATAATGGTATGGTATGTGCACTTGGTGGTGCTAAGCACAATGTATGCTTCGGATGCTGGCTGTGACGGTGTGACCTATATTTTTCAGCATGGATGTCCACTTACAGAAGAATGGTTAAAGTCTATACCCGCTTACTGACAAATACCACATCATCTAAAAGGTATGGTAGAGGTACACCTAGAGATGGTTAGCAAGGTGCATGCTTCTGATGCAGGCTGTGACCTCTTTTTGTTTGGATTGGGTACTTAAAATTTTGAAAAGTTTTAAGTCAATTCCCGCTTAGTGACAATACTGCGCAACGAGGTGAGCTTCGTATTTGATAGATTACTTTGTTTATATTTGGTATATTAATACTTAAGTTCTTTCTCTGAAACTGCATGCTGGATCTCCGTTTCTCTCCATAGTTGAAGAAACCGATGCTCTAGCCTTTTGTACCACGTTGAGAATATCTTTTTTGTGGTATTTGTCTAGATTATAAATATGCAAATGTATGGAAAGTCATACACATGTCAGTCATCTTTGCGTTTTGGATGTTGCATTTTTGTCTTTTTTATGCCCCCGCGACGACATGTCGGGGGGCATTAAGTTTTACTCATGTCCGTCCGTACGAATTTCCGTCAAGCTTTTCTCAGGAACCATACATGAGAATGATTTGAAACTTGGTAGGATGGTTGAGTATGACAAACTATACGTCCTAAGTGATTTTGAGACCTGTCGGACATCTACTTTTTGTTTGGGACTTATGCCAATTTTAAAGTATTTGAACTTTATATGAAAATTTCTGTCAAGCTTTTCTCAGGAACCATACATGAGCATGATCTGAAACTTAGTAGGATGGTTGAGTATGACAAACTATACGTCCTAAGCGATTTTGAGACCTGTCGGACATCTACTTCCTGTTTGGGACTTAGGCCAATTTTAAAATATGTGAACATGACTACGAAAATTTCCGTCAAGCTTTTCTCAGGAACTATACATGAGAATGATTTGAAACTTGGTTGGATGGTTGAGTATGACAAACTTTACGTCCTAAATGATTTTGAGATCGTCGGACATCAACTTCCTGTTTGGGGCCAGCGGGGGCATCCGTGTCCCATGGACACATTCTTTCTTTATTTTTCATGATCCATCTTAGTCTTGAACGAATTTGAATTTCATGTATTACGAAACCGACGTACGTAGTTTTAGATACAGGCAATTAAGAACTGCTTAGCCAATCGTAGCTCATTAGTTCACTTTATTTTTAGAGTAGTTCTTGTTGCTGGTTGCAACAGTTGTTTATGTTTTTATGCCCCATCAACGAAAGTAGAGGGCAGATAGTATTCGGGTCCGTTCGTCTGTCCGTTATAAATGATGCGAGATGAGCATTATATCTTTTTTGGTAATGTCGTTGTTTCAGTGTCTTCTGGTTTTGCTTTTTGGTCTTTGATTTTCTAATCCCTCTTTGGTATTTCTTTGTGTATATTTATTATATTTGGTATGTTACACTAAGGGCTAAGGCCCAAGTTAAAAAAAAAACCCACAAAACTATTCTATTCTCGTCAGTATGTGTGATAATATCCCTTTTAGCACATGTACTATGCACAAATAAATGATTACATCTTATTTTTAACATGGTTATGTCAGATAATGAAAGCCAATTTTATATAATTTTAGTATTTTTTTACCTTTATGTTGCTTTTCATAATTCATCTTTTCCTTTTCCATTTAAAAATTGAATTTATAGCAGCAAGACAATTGCGCTCGGGCTCGCTATTTTAAACGAAACCATCATGGTGGGAAAGAAAGTAACTCATTTTACGCTTATTTAAGTTTTCAAAAAGTTGAAGCTTGCAAAGAACTTATGTAACAAGCAATCCATTAACAAATTATATAAGAAATTTTAAAGTAGCGAATCTACTTTTTATGCAGTTAGAAATTATGTTTTTTTTTTGTACTGATCATTTAAGCATCTGCTTGTAGATAAACTAATTGGCACGTCCCCAGTGTTTAATCCCTACGTGAGACAATTTTAATTCCACTACATTAAAAAGTAATTTGAATCCTGCTTCTCCCAAAATTAACAAATGCAAAAGTAATCAGATAACAAATTGTTAAATGATTATATCATTCCTAAAACATTGTATACAGAAGGAAGGTAGTTTGTCTAGATCTACTGGATTGCTTCATTGGCGGTAAGACAGTAACTTTCATGTATTTCTGGAAAAATATACAAAATAATAATATATGTTTTGAAAATAAATATGAAATATCATTTTGTTTTTCATCTAGTTGTATTTGATATAAACTTTAAAACGCATTGAATAAATAAAAAGCTGCAAAAGATCCCAGAACCTTCAGGACCAAATTATTAGATTATAACCCCAAACTACTGGATATAATTGCAAGTTAAAAGTTATTTGTCGGTGTAGTCCCAATATCTGGTAATATCTTGTTTAATTTTTTGCCAGATGCCTTTTGATATCAGTAAGGTAACTGCTTTACGGTGGTTGAAGGATAAGATACCATTTGAATACAGAAAATTCTTAGTTCTCTATGCCTCAGCCCTTCTGTTCGTCATTGCCATCAGTACAAGTAGATGGTATGACTGTGGTTCTACCGTCAGATCGGGGATTTGGAGCATCTGTCTGTACCACCAGTCATCCTGGCAATGTCAATCGTTTGACACGGGTAGGTATATATTTTAATCTTACAACATATTTTTTTCTCTTTAAAAATTGATGAATTACTTGCATTTTCTATGTTAATGATTAGATATGGTATTATATGTAAATACAAATGCATTAAAGTAATCAAACATTCCTTTTACACTAAAGTAGTTTGTGAATTTTTTTATAACAGGTATTCCATTGAAAATCTTATTTTTCATATAAACTATGTTTCCATTTCAAAATTCGAAGGGCTAAATGAAAAGTTTGGGTTTTCTTTGTGATAAAATCGAAGAGAAATATGTACTCCCAGGTTCCTTGGTTTCGTCAAACTAGAAAACGTAATAAGAAATTAGGGAAGGGCATAAAAGACCTGTATGATACTATCTGATGCTAGACTCATTGGAGACAAACTACTACATGTACAAAAACAAACATGGTATTTCTTGGAGTGAAAGGGTTTTAAAATCTAAACTGAAATCTTATATTCTATTATTTGACTATTCTTCTCTAGACCTTGCTGTTACTGTACAAGCTTTCTCTATGATCTGCATACTTGGGTACTTGTGTACGGGTATCTACCCAGTTCTGATGACCAAGTGTCTGACCTCAGCATCTAAATCATTCTCATTGATTTTATCCTTGTGTCTTTTATGTTTGAGTATAGGTGAGTACTATTTTTTTATATCTTTTATAAACTACTGCTTAAAGTAAATGTCAATATAAATAATACCTCACTGAATAAATGCAAATTAGGACAGATATTGATTGTGAGGTCAATAAGTCAGAGGTCAAGGTCACAAGTTCCTAAAACTGTAGGATGAAAGTTTGTTTCTGATAAGTTTCTTTTGTTCACCTTGAAAGAATGTCATTAAGAATATCTTTTAGCTAAACTTTTAGGCTTATGGGATAAGGAGGAGGTCTAATGATATTGGGCCATTGTGCCAGAGGCCAAGGTCACAAATTCTAATAAGAAGCATACAACTTTTGAACACATTAATAGATTTTTTTTTTAAATGCTTATAAGGTATGAGAGACATCTGTTTTCTTGATGTCAGTACTTAGATAAGGACAGATTAGGTGAATATTACATATCAAAACTAAATAGGAAATTGGTTTGAGGCAAACTTAATACAGGTAACTTATCACCAAATATGACAAATTCAGATACTAGATTCTGTGAATATTGCAGGTCTGTCAAAAATGCCTCAGGTAAGGGACCTTAATTAGGCAATGATTTTGTTTTTTTCAAAGTAAACATAATTTCACAGAGTATAGGTGAGAAAATCCTCGTGATTAACAAAAAAAAATATCTCTTTCAGCAAGTCTTCAGATGATGATCTTAGTGATATATTCCATAAAGGTCAAAGACAGTATGGTAACCATCCTAAAGGATTCTAAAGCAAAACATAATTGTTCAGTATCTTGGTCTTTTGGCCTGGCAGTGATTTCTGTTGCCATGACAACAATAACAGCCATTTTGGCTTTCAGTGAGTTAAACAAAATAACTCATGATGAACAAGATTCAGACAGTGAGTCTGTTGAGACAATTGAATCTAAGGAAACTCATAAAAATACAACAGATGAATCCCAAGCCAAACCCAGCACAAGTTCTGTTCACTTCAAAGAACCAAACAGGGAGAAACAGGAAATACAGAATGAGGTCATTATTTGATTATGTCATATTTTAAAAGTTGAAAACTCATGATGCTTTTGAAAGTGGCATATGTTGAAATTTATAGAATTAAAGGGATAGCAAGAGATAAGTAAGATTTGCAATGGTAATAAATTTTTATGTTAATTTGATGGCAATGTACTGTGCAATTAAAACTTTGCCAATCACAATTTTGATATATTTTCAGAACAATTTTAGGTAAACATATCTCAGTGTTAGATGATAAATTGTACAAATATTATTCTCTGTAGCTACTTGTCAAATTTTAGAAGCCATTTATTAAAATATTATTATTTATAACAAAATGAGATCCTTTTGTGTGGTGGTTATTTAAGAAAATACCTTAATGTTAACTTCTAAGACTTTTGGTGATGACCTCAAGCCTTTAACACTATGATATTTAAAGATATTTACACTATAAGAAATAAATACATTCATGTAGGTCGTAAACCAAATCTTCAAATCACTTTATTTAATAATAAAAAAATAACATAACATTCAACAACACAAGTCATACGTTAATAATACATTAATAAATATCAAAATGATCTTAGAATTCCTATATACGATTTACACATAAAATGAGTACAGGGCTAACAATCATTCTATACATGTCAGGTAATACAAATAAAATGTGATCACATTACATTCCATTCTATCACAGTAAAATTTAAAGAGAAGGACAATTTAGATAGAAATAGTTGGTAACAATTACAGGTTCTTATACCAGAAGAGTCCGTGTTTGAAAACAGTGGTGACATTACCAGATCTTAAATGAGGTAAATTTGTAAATCTTAAACGTAAGTTATGCTTAAGATAATAAGTTTGAATAGAAAATGGTGATCTTCCAAGCCAGTTTTTGAACAAGGAAAATTTTCATTCAATAAACAATCAAAATCTATGTCTAAGTGTGTCCAAATTTTTTTTTATATGATTCACATATTCACAATGAGGGCACAGATGCTGTACAATAGTGGTGTAGCCTAAAATGGGTGAGGAGAAAAATGAATAGCCTGTGTCTGGTAGCGAAACAGTATAATTACAGCAAAAGTACTTTGAATCTACTTTTGCATCTAAAACAGCAAGAAGGACTCTGACACGTATGTGCAGTTTCTTATACCGAATCACCTTGCTAAATTTTGAATCATTCTTAATTACAATCTTTGGAAATAGCTAACAGAAATGTGTAAAGGCAAAGGTTTGAATGACATGAGTAAAACTTAGTGACGAACCAAAGTGCAAAAAGTTTGGCACACTGATGCAATAAGTACAATCATGTTAACTAAGTTCAAATCCTGATCCAGATTCAATGGCATACAATAATTTAGTTCTTAGTGCCTCTTCACTTTTAAATTCTGGAAGTTTTAGGAGATTCATGCAGGTACTTGCTGTAGGAAGACGTTCTTCATTTCCTCCATGATGAACGCAGAATGCTGGGTAAAGATCCTATAAGTATAATAATAAAGTTTAAGGTTAATCTTACCTAAACATTGTTAAAAAAGAATTTATTGAGCTGTGAATCAAAATATTCTTTCAGGAATGGACAGGGATATAATAGCGAGCATCGCAGATGCGAGCCCTACGGCATTGTGCATGTTTTGAGATGTGCCAAAAATATACTGACGATAAAACCTGAACAGGTTTACTTTTACGGAGTGAAAAAAATAATAGGCACGGCGCAAGTAAAACAATCAACCCTCTGGGCTTATAAAAAATACATCATAATCTGTTATGCAAAAATATGAAAATTGAAATTCAAAAACAGTGATAAAACCCTCATTCATCCACTTGTTTATTTTTACACTAATCACCATTCGGTCTTCTCCGCTGAAAAACCATTTTCCAGAAATTATCGAGCTAGCTTTTGGAAACATCGTCCCATTGACTAGTCATACAAAATGCATGATACTGACCAAGCTTTGTTAAATTCTAAGTAAGATAAAATAAGATAAAGAAATACATAAATTTACTGAATAAAACCTACTCATAATAATAAATAAAAGGTTCTTACCTGAAAATGAAAGAAGAGTCCCATCCTGTGGGGATTCACTCACTTTCCTCAGTCCCGCATGATATGTTTACTTTAGGGCTATTCCATTAAAAAATGGATGGGGGGGTTGGAAGGCACTTTATATCTTTTTAGATGGGTCGTGGGTAAATTATGTCGTCTTCCATTATTCCTTAGTATAAATTTTATATAAATTTGTGTGGGTGGTGGGGTCTGAAAAAAAGTGCATTCCAACCCCCCCATCTATTTATTTATGGAATAGCCCTTACAGTTTTTTCCGCCAGGTTTCTTAATGTACCTTCTGTTACCAATGCTTCAAATAAAACACTGATACTCAGAAAATCTCACAAAACCTGACAGAATCTGAATGTTGTTTTGGTCTGCTGAAGAAAAGCAAAATACTCTGACAAGGAAATGACGTCACGTAATCCATAAAACGGATAATTTCGCCCCCCCCCCTTAATGTCGTCCCAGAATGTTACAGGATTTATTATTTGCATAAATAATTGAATTTTTAATAAGTAGTTATTGATCCCAGATATTTTAACAACAACTTTCTCAAGTGCATATTATTTGGATTGGGTGAGGACAGACTTTGCTACTATTTAATTCTTTTTTTAAAAGTTCCCCATTTACGTTAAACTTAGCCGGTCGAGCACATGGAATAATTTTTTAAAGGTATATAGATTTTGATGCTTGCTAAAAAGGCAGGGCCTTAATCATATTACATAACATATGCATGTTTGTGATATTAACTAAGAAGTACAAATGCTTACTATTAGCATGATTAGCAAAGTTGCTAAGTCGTGGTTCGACAATTGTATTTCATTTGTAGAATTCATTATGGTAAAATCAATAATTTTGCATGTTAGAACAGCAGTATTTTAACAGATTATAGATATTCAAGAGTTTTCTAAGACAACTATCAATGAGAAAGGAAGTTCTTGGAGGACAGGAAGTTTCTTCTTGATGCAATACACTTAGTGTTTCCAGATCAATCACTGAAGTGTAGGTCAAATTCAGTAAAAGACATATTACAAATACTGTTTACAGATAATCTAATTAACAGATCCATACCTTAAACCCTAACAAAGGAGGTCTAGAACAGCTGGTTACAAACTTTAGCAGCTGTCTCTTCTGGTGGTCAGTATACCCCTCCACAGAATTCCAAAACCATCTAATTACTTTATGATCAGACGTGTAACCTCCTAAAAAATATAAAAACACAATGGTCCATCAGAGCATACAAAGTATTTATGCAGATCTTTATGATATTTTACAAAATTAGGATACAAATAGCTACATTTTTCAACCAAACATTCACAGGCAAAATTTGAACATATATGTACATTTAAAATTCGCAAAAAATAAAATTTCAAACATGTGACTAAGGATCTTAATTTCATTTCATCAATAAAGAGATGAGGAAATATGAAGAAAAGAAATAAGGTTATAACTGTACAATGGTAAATTAGAATATTTGAATCCATGTTAACATTGTCTTATGTTGATTTTTTGATGGCTGATGAAAAGAAATTCTGAAGATATTATGCCAGTATTTTCGTCATAGTCATGAAATATGTGCACATTATACCAAATATATGAAAATTAATACCACCAATTTGAAGTACTTTCATATTCTAACCATAATTTGACCAAAGTTGAATACCTGAGTAGTTAGTGTGGCGTTTGAGATCTTCTATGTCTACAGGAACTAGAGCACCAGAAATCAAGACTTGTAACTCGTGGTGGTCAAACATCCTCAACCATTCTAAGTTGATCAGATCTGCCATTCCTTGTCTAAAGGCCATGCAATGCTGTCTTATCTATGGAGAAATAAATAGAAAGTTAAAATCAAACAAGAAATTTTGTGTTATCTGTCAATGAAACTTTCTAATTCCACATGTAAATGTACTTGATTCAATTCATATGTATTAAGTAGTATTATATTAAGTAGTATTAAAAATATTCATAAACTTCCAAATCAGTGTTTGTAGAATTATTTGTAAAATGATTCACTAGTGATGTACATGATACATAAATTGTCATTAAAATAACCCCAAATAAAAAGCTACGCCGAGGGCAGCATGATACGACCGCAACAGGTTGAACCCTGTACATTGGAGGCCCAATATGGATAGTCTATTGCTTTGGTCACATGCAGCCCATGGTGGACTTACAAAGCTTTTTTACACATGCAACCTATGGTGGACTTTTAGAAAAAAATGTATTTTTATATTCATTGACATTTTTGACACGATTAAGCCCTTTTTGGCCCTTTTTTTAAAAAGGTTAGGACCACAAACCCCAAATGCAATAAAAAACTTCCTTCGGTGTATATAATCATCATATTTAAACTTCATAACAATTGGCTGGCCCACTACAGCTAAATTTCTTGTGTTAAACCATTTGCCTTGACCAACTGTTAAAAATGGTGTTTTTTGCCCCTTTGACCCCTTATATCTCAAAAACAGTAAGAGATATTGCAAATCTGATTGGAAAATGCAGGCAGGGATTTTCACAAGGATTCCAATGAAAAAAAGATTTTGAAAATCGGACCACAAATAAAAAAAGTTGATTTTTTGGGTGTGGCCCGTCTTTGGCCCCCTGTAGCAATGTAACGGTTTGATATACATCAAAACCATTGACACATTTTGTTGACAGAATTTAATGAGGAATTCAATAAAAAAAGAATTTTTAAAATCAAATGAATAATTAACATTCTACAACAGTTTTGTCAATACACCCATTTTAGCCCCTTTTGGCCCTTTTTTCCAAAACGGTAAGGACCACCAACCCCAAATACAATAGGAACCTTCCTCTAGTGGTTACAAACATCATATCAAAATTTCATAACAATTGTTCAATATTTACTCAAGTTATCGCACGGAAACCAAATGTCCCGAGACGATGACGACAACGACATCGCCATAACATTATACGATCGCAAGAATTTTGTGGTCGTAAAAAAAGAACTAGTTTAAAAGACATAATGTCCAACCTTGCAACATACCTGTACTTCCCTCTTTTAAAAGCAACTTAAACCCAAAGGTTAACCTGATTTTGGACAGACAGAGCCAATATTTATGCTTCCTTACTCTTCTAGATTTATATATAATGGACTTTACCTGTTTATTTATCTTATAATCTGCCATTAAGTGGATATACTCTATCTTGTTGCTATTGGTTACAGGTATATCCCGTCCTCCAGGCTTCAATTCATCAATCTATAAAACAAAATTAAAACAAATATCAATTCTGATGAGATTCCTTGACTTTGAATTACTTGTAATCAGATATAATTATGATTACATTGCAAAGTAATTGAAATGTTATAATCATTCATTTTTTCAATTAAACATTTAGCAAAGTAATTGTAATTAATTCAATCAATTACACTGAAAGTAATTGGACCAATCTCTAATAACTTGGAAATCATTGTCCTTCATCTGTATCCGATTGATTCCCATCATATGTTTATACTTCCCAAAAAGAGGGGATAATACTGATAGGGTTATCCATGTTTCTCCATCTGTTTGTGATTCCCACAGTTACACTATAAGGTACAAATTTTCAACCTTGACTACCTGATGGATTTTCATAAAACTTTAAAACATTGTGCACCTCCTATTTGATATAAAATTTGAAAATTTGATATAACTGATTTTAAAGGTAGCAGGGAGAATTAATTTCTAAGCTTCAGCTCACAGCCTTTTTACTTTCATCAAAGACTACTGTATTGTACATTTACAGGATACAAACCTTAGTTTGACCAAAATCATTGTTGACAACAGAGAAATCTAAACCAAGATCTGACACATCACCATCATATGTCTTCAGTGACAGCAAATTTCTGTAAATAGAAAGTGTTTTACAATCAACACTTTACCAAAAGGATATTTCCATATATTCATAAGCTTGAAATGATAACGATTATTACATTTCACAAGATCATTTTAATTGGTTTATAAATGCATTAACCCAGAGTCTCTATCACAAACTAAGTAAACACCAAAAGATTCTATGACAAGGTTGGTTGATTAACACATTCAATTTAAAAAAAATACATGCAACAACAAAAGTTTAATAACAATATTTTAAGACTTTATAGTGACAGTTCATTGTAATAAAAATTAAAGAACTATGTGCATGAACCTGTTTTGATGACAACTTAGTGGGCAAAACATGATTGATGGGTGAGCAATTAAAAAAAATCTCTACAAAAATGCTACCATTGGATTATAGAAGGGAAAAGCACAATCACCCATTTTTTTCTTTCAAATCTTTATGATCTATAAGACACTTACTTATACATTTCAGGATCTAGGGAGGCTAAATGATGGATATCTAAATCTCCACTATGTCGACTCAATATCTTTGAGAGAAAGAAACTGGCAAATGGAATTTCTACCAACATGTTCTCATAAATGGCCTACAAGACAGGTTTACAATATAAATAAATGCTAGTATATTGTTGATTAGCTTTGACAACATACATCAAAGTCTTCTTTTTATACTTTAAAATGATTAAATGTTAAAATATCAGTATTTTCATTTTTAGTTTTAATTTCCATTCAGACATTTTTACAAAATGCAATTTTAAGGAAAAACATATTCAATTACTCTGGCTTTTAACTGAATATATTTTTTTTGGTCAAAGACCAAACAAAGAATTAAAAGCTAATCTTTTAAGCCAAGTCAAAAGTTAAAAAAATCTTACCTTGCCTAACATTCTCCCTAAGAAATAATAATGCTTTGTAAAGTTATCAGACAACAGAGCCGCCTGTGGGTTAGGGTACAACAGCCTGTCTGTGGTACTCAGGAAGAACCCTCGATTAGGGTCAAACCCTGTCTTTAGCAACTCTGACAGGAACTCTCGGAATATACCTCCACCATCTATCCCTGCCTCATCCAGGCCTGCAGCATTCACAAGCTGTATCCTCATCTTCAGTTTCAGGTTTGGTTCTAAAGAAATATAAGAAATACTGATAAAGGAGAATTTTAGAATGAAATTTTGTTAAGGACTGTGTATACATGTACTCATATGCAATTCATTAAATATGCAAATATACATGTATGCGTTTTGTTCCAATGAATGTAAATTTGATCAATTGTTCAGAACAAAATTTGCTGACCAAATGGACATATTTTCTCCCCAGTACAGGAAAATAATATACTTACATGTAAGTGATAAGTTGAGTATAATTTTTTGTAACGTGCATCCCTTAATTTATAGTCAATGAATATTTTAAACCGTTAGATTATTATATCAAAATGTTATAAACATACCATTTTCTGGTGAGAGTTTATCAAATGCATCTTCATAGATATAATTTCTTCTGATCATGACATTGATGTTAGGTCCAGAGAGAAAATGGTGGGAGTCGCCCTGGTTTTCTTCTCTGTCATTCTGTATCAATTTCTGCAATATCTACAAAAAGAAACTAGAAAAACTGTGAGCCGCAGCTCACAAATAAATACCCCCCACCCCCCAAAAAATTAATCAGATAAAATTTTAAAATAGGAGATGCACATCTACGTTATGTCACAAAGATTGTGTATAAGTTTCATTAAAATCCATCAAGGGGTTTAGGAGGAGTAGCGGATAAGAGATGGGCACCCCCATGTAGTCGAATGGCTGAGTCCATGTATTGCTATGGGAAACCCCAAAATCATTCTGATCAAACTTTCAAATAGAAGGTGCACATCTATATTATGTTACAAAGATTGTGTAAAAGTTTCATGACAATCCATCAAGGGGTTTAGGACAAGTTGTGGATAAGAGAAGGGTACCCCCATGTAGTCGAATGGCTAAGTCCATGTTTTGCTATGGGAAACCCATAAAATCATTCTGATCAAATTTTAAAATAGTAGATGCACATCTACATTATGTCACACAGATTGTGTGTAAGTTTCATGAAAATCCATCAAGTGGTTTAGGAGGAGTTGCGGATAAGAGATGGGTACCCTCATGTAGTCGAATGGCTAAGTCCATGTTTTGCTATGGGAAACCCCAAAAATCATTCTGATCAAATTTTAAAATAGTAGGTGCGCATCTACATTATGTCACAAAGATTGTGTGTAAGTTTCATGACAATCCATCAAGGGGTTTAGGAGGAGTTGCGGATAAGAGATGGGTACCCCCATGTATCAAGGGGTTTAGGATAAGTTGTGGATAAGAGAAGGGTACCCCCATGTAGTCGAATGGCTAAGTCCATGTTTTGCTATATGGGAAACCCATAAAATCATTCTGATCAAATTTTAAAATAGTAGATGCACATCTACATTATGTCACACAGATTGTGTGTAAGTTTCATGAAAATCCACCAAGGGGTTTAGGAGGAGTTGCGGATAAGAGATGGGTACCCCCATGTAGCCGAATGGCCAAGTCCATGTTTTGCTATGGGAAACCCCAAAAATCATTCTGATCAAATTTTAAAATAGTAGGTGCACATCTACATTATGTCACAAAGATTGTGTGTAAGTTTCATGAAAATCCACCAAGGGGTTTAGGAGGAGTTGCGGATAAGAGATGGGTACCCTGAAGTGTAACGGAAGGACGGACGGAAGGACGGACGGAAGGACGGACGGACACCCCTATCACTATATACCCCCCACTTTTGAAGTGGGGGGTATAAAAAATTAATAAAACAATTTCAAATGAACATCATCTTTTCTTGTTAAAAGGATGACAAGTGAAATATTTCAATTACATCTGAAATTTAGTAATATGGTTAACTAAAGGGGAGAACATGTAACATAAATGGACTTTCATTTATAAATAAGTTGCTGAAACCAATTCTTAAAAGAACACTTAAATCATGTGTGCTTTCTTTAAATGTCTAAGAAGTGCAGACAAAAGAATGTAGTTACATACCAGAATAATGAAAAATGCAATTATATTGAATAGGCACTTAAATCAAGAAATGAAGTTGGTCAATAAAATTGTCATAAAAATGTTATTCTTACCTTCACTCTCTCAGCAAATGATACTACAAATGGAAGCTCTGTTAGTATGACTAGATTCTTGACATCTGTGTTGGATAATGGTGGGCCATCATCATCTGTAGGACATAAAAAATATTAAAGTAATATTAGACTTAGTATTCAGAATTAGGGCTGTTCCAGAATTAAATGTGTGTGTGTGGGGGGGGGGGGGTCGGGAGGCACTTTTTTCTTTACCCCACCACCCATCTAATAATTATTAATTTTTTTATCATTGTTTCTTAACAAAATCTTTCTCAAACACCCCCACCACCCACCATATATGTAATAGAAATTCCTCCCGACCCCCCCCCACATAAAATTATGGAACAGCCCTTATACACAGTATTAAAACAAATCAAGGATATAAAAATTCATTTTGCATGTAAAAGCTAACCACAGTTTATGTACAATATTAAACAAGCAATCATGTTTCAAAGACACTATGTCCTATGGACCTTAGCCACCTATTGTAATTTCATAGTTACAAGGAAATCAAATTCATGTTATTTTTATCTATACTGCATTGGGATATATGCTAAGAGCTTATGTAAGTCCCTCTCCTGTTTGCAGTATGGCCTTTATAGTAGCCTCTATCAGGCCTACTCAAATATGGAATTCTATAAAAAAAAAAAAAACAGTCATGGATGATTGCTCTTCTCTTACATGGAACAACCATTTTTTGTCCCTTAGCAAGACAAGCATAATAATTATTACATTGCTCTTGAAATCATTCACTCATGGTGTCTAAGGACTCATGAAATTGGTCTTTGAAATTTTTCCTCTATTCATCATGGTAAACTGACCTATTTTGACTTTTGTTAATGACCTCATTGTACCAAATGGTCTCCTTGTGAATACTGATCCTTGTGCTCTGTAAATTTGGGAAGGCTGAAATGAAAGAAACATACAAATAATCTTATGACATATTGACATGTGAATTCTGTCTGAGGCACTTAATGATTAAATGGTTTAACATCATTTAAGAGATTACAAAGGTTAAATCAAACGTTAAACATATTCAACATCAAAACATTAATATTGATTTGATATCCTAGCAGCTCTTTACATGATTAGGAAAACAATACAAGTACAATGTATTAGTAAGACATATTTTATAAAGACTGCCAGAAAACAAACCTTGTCAGCTTGTATATGAACTCTGTCTGATAGCCACATCTGTCTGGGACAGAAAGATCTCCTGGCATCTCGTATGTATACCTGTCTAACTAATGTTGCTATCACCTGCAAGAACATTTTACATAGGAATTTATATTGAATTCTGTATTACCATAATAATATGTTAAATGCGGATTTTGCAGGTTAATGCATCCCACATCATGGATCAACAAAATTTATAGCAACCACAGAAGGATATTAGAGTCATTTTAATAAATCCTTCCCAATTTGAGCCGAGTCACTCACCACAAACCAATCAGCTTCAAAATAAATATTACACATTTGAATAAAATTTTCCACGCGCGAAATTTAAATGAACCACAGTAATAACTGTCCAAGTAAATAAAGTTTGTGACTGGACAATTTGAGATTGTAACTAGCGACAAGTTTGTTATGACATGACATTTAATAAAAGTCACGGTAAAATTTCTCACGTGACCAGGTATTTTAAAGTTTGTCATTGGTTAAAATTTCAATTGTTCCAAAAATAGATTATGGAAGGTATTATTGCAAAGAGCCTATATATGTCAATCAGTAGGTTGCTGGTTGAACAAGTCTGCACAGTGCTAATGTTGATTTGTGTATTTGTACTTTAAAGGTCAGCTCTTTCCAATATCAAATAATTAATACCTATAACTTCATCTTATTTAGTCCATACTTGTTAATTTACTAAAATATTCTGTCAATATCAGCCAAAACTTAAGCATGTTGCTAATTGTAAGAAAGATTGAAAAAAATATGTAAAAACCTTAAAGAGATATGCCCATCTTCTAGTTTCTTCATCTCTGGATTGTTTGTTGACATCCCTTACACCAGTCCTCCGCAAGGCTTCTCTATAGTTTTCTGAGATTATTGGTTTGGCATCAGGATGGGCGAGTTCTATAATACCTAGACATGAGTCACGTAACATCAAGGTCATTGGTACAAGTTCATCGAGTGAAAATGGCATACTACTGGATTTATCTGTAAACAAAATCATAAGCATAATAAATGTGCAGTTGGACAAGTTAAACTAAAATGTTACATGTAATTTTTGCAGCTTAAAAAAATAGTAGTAAAGCATTGTATGAGTTTCCAAACTTTTTGTTGGTACAAATGGTATTAAAAAAATATATATGTTCTTCACTCAAAGTAAAAAAATACTTATGGAAATGTTTTAAATCTAAATAATAAGCAAGGTTTTAAGAAAGCTGGTTGACAAAACATACATGTATAATGAAGAAATCATTATTATTATCATGTAATTTTTTCTTCTAATAATACTAGATTATTTTTACAACTAAACATGTGTTTGCAATCATCAGATCTTTCATCTTGTTACTGCAACCATTGAATACATATTTGTAATGCAGTGTTAAAGAATGTAGGAACTTACCATTAAAATTTTCTCCATAGAAATCAGCATCATGCAATGTGTAGAGAGAATGGCTAAACATGGCACAGAATACAGACAACATAGGGACTATACGATTTATGTCTTCTTCTGACATGCGTAGACCTCTAGACAGGGTCTGTAAAAGTGTTGTCTCTGATCTGTAATAGAAAAAAAAGCAACATGTGATATCATGTCATAAATTGTAAAGAGATAACGTTAAAAAAAAAAATTAAAAGTACATTATTGGGCATATCTACCCCAGGTATAGTTTGTCAGAGCATATTCATATTTTGGCTTTTATTTGTTTTAAATGCTCTTCATTTTCATTGTGCTTAGCCTTTTCAACTGTTTTGCTAAAGTGTCTCTGATCAGTCTTGATTAGTTAATCTTGAAGTGAAAGTTAGACCTATCAAAATTGTTTGCCTAAATCTTTGTTGTAATTTTAATTCATATCAATATTTAAATAGCTGTGTGCAACAAAGATTCTGTGAAAGTTAAATTAAGACTTATTATAAGACTTTACAGATAGAGGTTGGGGTAAAATAAATTAATGGAATGTTGGTCAAAGTTTATTCTAGTCATGAAATTTGGGTATTCTGAAACTGAATTTGTCAAAACTCAAGTTAAAGATATGTTCAAAGTAATAACTTTTAAAGGAAAAAAGCAAACCTTACCCTGTTACATTGATATTAGACATAGAGACACAGGAATACCAGAGCTTAACCATAAACTGTCTGTTGAAAGCTAAACTGTACAACAATCTACAAAAAAAAAAAAGTAATGCAAAGGAAGATCAGAGCTTGAGCACAAACTTTGGCTATAACCCCCCATTTTGAACAACATATTCCTGATGTTTTAAAACTGTAATTGGTAAGCCAAGGTGCAATTACGGGATATTTAAAATCTTAGTTTTTGTTGCACATATGCTGGAATCTTTAAAAAATGTTTTTCAAGCATTCGACATTCCAAACTATTTTTAAACTGTATTCTTTGCTACAGAGGGTTTTGGGGGTATCCACAACTAGGAAACCACTGGCTCTATTTTAGACTCTATATAAAGATTAAACTTAGGTCCTATTATTTTCCCTGAATGGTATGATGCACTTTCTATATATGTGAAAAGTTCCATCCAAAGTTTTATGGGGTGCTTTGCAAATAAGCTTTTTTGAGACAGATTTCAAACACACAGACAGACAGACAAGGTGAATTCCTACATATCATGCATATACATCTAAACAAGTTTCCATGGGCAATACTCACATTAGAAAATGCATAATAATCTATCCTTACCTTTGTTTATGAATAGACAGATTGAACTGAGACATCAGTGAATAACATATGGTACAGATACATGACACTAGCTGGATATCTAACTGTTCTGCTTGATTGAGACATCTGACAACAGCATGGACAAACTTAGTAGAGTTTAGAAATAGAACTATCTCTTCATGCTGACTTCTTGAATTCTGTAACAAATAGTTAGGTGATGACTGAGATGACTGATACTTGTGTTGATTTTGTATGCAAAAAAAAACCCAGACCATTAGATAAATTCCAATATTTGACATCTCATATATTCCAATATCTCTAGCCTAAGCCTTCTAATATCTTACGAAATGGACTGTTTGACTGAAGTTTATAGGTGTTTCATGACTAATCAACTTCACTGACCTAATAATAAACCTCTTTTTCTCTTTAGACATCTAATTGTCAAAACTGTTGGTGTCATTTAAGCACTATTCCACATAAGGATCAGGCAGGGGGCGGCACATTGATAATTTCCAATTTCAGATTTTGGGGTATAGATGCATTCATTTTACCATAAAATAAAACCCAATGCAGTTTTTGCATCTTAATATGTATTTGGTGCTTAGATATTTTTTGACTGGTTATATAGGAAAAAAATATTGCGGGATATTTTCCTGTACTTTTTACTATACATTGTGTACAATATAACTAAATTTTGATTGGTAATATCTCCTAAACCCAAGATAGACTGAAAAATTAAGTGGTCAAAACAAAGTTTACTGGGGTTGCTTTACCTTATTCTGTTGAATTTTTTGTGTGTATTTATTATCGATGTGCCACCCTATTAATGGTATCTGCCTGATTCTTAGAAAAAGTTGCACTTAAATTCAATTGATAAAGGTACCATTATTCTGAATTGGAGTATAAGACTCCTTCAAAAGTGTCATCTTTGCTTCCGCAAACAGACAATCCCGCGTTTGTAAGGCAAAAACATACTGGAGATATTGAAGACTAAATGGTCCTGACATATCTCAAGCATTTCAAAAGAAATGGTGGATTGAATCAGATTTTTTGGCAAAATATTTTAAGGTTCTGTAGTAACACAAAACACACTGCAGATACGAGACATGATTTAGAAACATAGATTATGTCTTACATCTTCTGTTTCCATTTCCTCCTCAGAATCTGAATCATCACTGGAACCAAACTTACTATGGACAGCCACACAAGGTAGTAACTGTTTCAGAACCAGTAAAAGCTTAGTTACGTCCACAGTATTCATGGTTTCTACAAAATATAGGTTTTACTTAAAAGCCTCCAATTATTCTATAATATTGTTTTGCATAGTACCTGCATATAAATAATAATAAATAGATGTGGAATAATTGTACATAAATATGTGACAACTTCCATAAATCAACAAAAAATTTGTCAAAGGTAAAAAATGGCCAGATTTTCATTAAACAAGAGAGTGATAGACCTGAAATAAGTGGCTGTGATAAGTAGATACTAGGAAAACTGTTAGTAATATGTTTTCGCTGTCCACTACGGCTGCCTAACATTCACAATTTTATAAAACAGATTTTCACTTTGTGAAATCCTGCCTTATTTTTAAATCAACAATCAAAAGCCAGCAGTCAATGTTTCAAAGCTTGAATCGAACTGCATTGTGTGTCTTTTGGTTTTACACTTAACAGTGTTATATATCAACAACATAGAATAATATTGCATTAAATAAATAAATAAAAATAAAAAGAACTTTTGACCTACCAAGATATCTTTCAGAGAAGGTAACAACAGCTGTAAGGAGCCACTGAGTCTTTGGAATCTCATTCTTATCATTTATCTGTGTATAAGACCCTCCACTGGTTTGCTGGAGTAGGGTTTGTATTAGTTCTACCAGAGGAAAAGGGAACTTATTGTAGGCCATTGCTGGTAGTAAGAACTGCTCAATCTGGTCACTGAAGGCTGGACAGAAAAATGATCTACACAGTGATTGCATAACCAAATTGCTGTAAAAAAATAAAGAATTTAGATATTATTTAAAACGCTGAACATAAGTGATAAATATTCATGCTACTGTATTAATTTCTATGTCATTTTTAACAGTTCAAAATGCTTCATTATTAACACAAAAAAGTTACCATGAAATTTAAGGTAACTTTAGGTCATTTATTTCAATATCATGTCATGTACATTTGTTTTATCATTTCCATATTTGTAACATGTGGAAAAAATCCCTATATACATATATATTTTTACTAGTACATTGATTTTAATAAAAAAACATTAAATCCTCTTCCATAATCTTAATTCATTTATCCTCTTTCCGTTAAAACCTTGGTATAAGTACATTGTGCAAGACATTCAAAATTTTGAACAATTGGTAATGACCCAAACAATCCCTTTAAATCTTCTATTATATTGAAAAATTGAATAGGCAGTTCATGATCATTGAATGTCACGCATCAATTAATTCTTACCCACAATATAAGATTGATGAGCAGTAAACTTAATCTTTATTAATTTGTGACATGACATAAAACTTTCTTTATTATTGTACAAAGGTTTTGGGTATTAAATTGAAACTTTATGAATAAATAATTATAATATATCACAATTCTATTTTGGAAGAAAATAAATAACAAGCATCCAATGCAAAATGTTCTTTACAAACCAATATTTCATTTGGAGCTTTGATCTCGATGCTTTAAAAAATTATAACTTTTCGGATATTTAGATATGATGGCAATAATGGATTTTAGTCCCTGAAAAGTCAAGTTGGCCTTTCCATAGTAGCAGAGTCTAAGTTTATAGCCAATTGTAATTTCCTTTTGTGTGCTAGTGGTAAAGGACTTTCCTCAAACAAAACATCTAGATCAACACTCGAATCAGACAGTCGTTATTGAACTACTGTTCCTAAACTTGTTTTCTCATATTTTAGGAATTCTGGACCAAATTGAACAAGGAATTCTTTTGTTAAAATTTCCATTCCAAACACTTTAAAACAAAGCTAAAAATGACATGAATTAAGTAAATCTTGCCACATCTAAAGTTCTTAAAAGGCATACTAAGCTTTTGAAATAAAGGCAAACATTCATTTCTTTCTAGATTTTTGGAAACAAAAAAATAAACTTCTTATCAACATATTACTTTATTAATTTAAACTACCTTTTTTGAAATTAATATTTAAAAATATCAAGTGAAAAAGGATATTTATTTAGAACATGTAACTATATTCGCCCTTAAAATGAACCATTCCATGAGTGAAACATGTATAACCTTAGGCACTTTTAATCATAGGATTATCTATTTAAGTTGTAGCTTGTGCATTTTAGTAAATAAGTATGAGTCCATTGTTTACAGAGGTTTTATAAAAATGGCGTAAAACTTGACCAAACAATTATTCAGTCAATTGAATATTAATAAAACAAGAACAAACACTACCGTTGTGATTTTTTTTATTTTATGAAATCGCTGGATTTTCTTTACATTGTCACTTATGTTTAGAAAGTAATTTACAATTTATATTTTCATCTTGGAATTGAAATTGTATCTTATACAGCATTAAATCAAGTGTAAATGAAGTTTATACAGCATAACCTCAAGTGTCAAGGTTGTAGGAATGAGCAACATAATAACTTATTTTTTATCAATCAAAAGTTCCAAATGAAATATTGGTATATAAAGAAGATCTTGCATTGGATGCTTGTTATTTATTTTCTTCCAAAATAGAATTGTGAGATATTATAATTATTTATTCATAAAGTTTTAATTTAATACCCAAAACCTTTTTACATATATGCAAAATAATAAAGAAAGTTTTATGCCATGTCACGAATTAATAAAGTAAAAATTTCTGCTCATCAATTTTATATTCTTAGTAAGGATTAATTGATGCATGACATTCATTGATCATGAACTGCCTATTCAATTTTTCAATATAATAGAAGATTTAAAGGGATCGTTTGGGTCACTACCAATTGTTCGAAATTTTAAATGTCCTGCACAATGTACTTATACCAAGGTTTTAACGGAAAGAGGATAACAGACCTAAATGATTTGTCTTTGGCATCTGTAGCAATGATGATTGGGCTCATTATCAGGGAGAATATACTAGCAGCTTGTGGTGTGGGTGGTACTACTGATCTCTCAAGGTTAGAGGGTACCTTAGCCTCCAAGAATGTTCTCATATAGTCAAAGTAACCTGCAAAAAATATTGTATATCAAATTTCAAAAGATACATGTACCTGGAAAAAGTCTTGAAGACATGAATATCTTGCTTCAATCACATTTGTTTTAAAAACCCAATCTACATCTATGTCATCATTAAAGTGTACAAACTTAGAGAAAAGTCTACTGAATTGCAATTTTGAATTTTGCAAAATTTTGCAATTCTATGTCCTTTGTGTAGATTGTGCTCCTGAACAATTAAAGTAAATACAAGCATTTTCATTCCAATAAGTTATATAATTAGTAATTTTACAATGTTGCTTTTTTTCGTATTGTACACAATATCCTGCAGGATTTAGCGTCAATTTTCTATGTTTCTTTTGGTATTACTTAAAATCCATTGCAATACCTTAAAGTGTATACAAGCATATTGATACATATATTCTATTTGTATGGAGAGGCCCCCTACTTTCCCATGCATGTTAAAGGCCCTTTTAAACTATTTGATAATAGTAGGCCCAATAAGGGCCAGAAAAAAAGGCCACATGAACACACTGCCAACTGGAGATGGATTCACATAAAGCTAAAAGCTTGTCTCCCAATTCCAAATCCAGTAAAAATATACAAGTTTAAAGTTAAACAAATTTTTATCTTATGTTGCTTATGTAGCTTGTGGAATTTTTAAAGGGGAACCGCATAAAGTACCTTTGTTAATTAAATGAGTCCATACTACAAATAACACCTTCTTATCAGCATATATACTAGATGATGTAAAGGTCTCTAGCATTCTCATTGGAGTAGCAATAGGTTGTGTTCCATCAGCTATTGATAACAGGTACCTTAAAATATCAAAAGATATGAGTTTAAAGTGAACCTATCCAAAGTGTCAATGTTAGTTGAAAGGACTATTTACACATGTACATATAACCCACTAGTTTATTTTACTAAAGTTTGTAAACTTAAACAAATTGAAGAGAAAGCAAAACACATTTAACAAATGTTGTAACCTGTAGTCTTATACTTTAGGTCTACTTTGAATTGTTAGTTTTACCTCAAACACAGAACAAGGAGTTTGTTGATCAGATGTAATCTCTGGGATCTGTTCTTTATTAATAAGTCAACAATCTTCTCTTTAATCTTCATGACATTCATACAAAGCCATATCTGCAGAAAAATATCATTAAAGAAATGCAACAAATTGTTTAAAAAGAGATTAAGTTAAAAATACTAAAACATTTTAAAAAAGCCCCCCAAAAAAATGTGTTTGTTTGTATAAATGATGTCAAAAGGTGTATGCTTTATGTGTCTGTAGAATAAAATTCCAGATGTTTTCGAGTCTTAGATACAGGTATCCCTTTATTACAATGATCTAAGGGTGTTACCCAACTCCTAGACCTGCATTGATATTATACATGTAGTTCCAAAGTTTAAAGTAGAGGCTACCGCAGGGGACCACCTCAAACTGCTTTAATGTCAATTTTAAAGCATATTTTTCATGAGGTTTCAGGTCATTTCAATGAATTTAAAAGTTTGGTTGTTTTTATCCACATGGTGGATGTAGAAGCCCAAAGTTGTCAGCCATATATCAAGAGAAAATTACATGTAGTTGCTGATAAAAACTGTGATGGAAATATATTTGATGACAAAAACAATGATGCAAATAAACAGATAAGTGGCCCTCTTAGTGTATATATGGCTCATAATGGCTGGCAAAAATTCAGTAAAGACACAGAGACACAATAACTAAAACCCTGAAAATATGCTGACCAGCCTTTGACCATCTTGTTTGACATCACAAAAGTAGCAGAGTTTTGCTGTAAAATTCAGTAGATCCTCAGCTCCAAACTGTTTATTCTTCCCTTGAGTTTCCTTATCAAACTCTCTTCTCAATTCTTCAGTCTGAGAAAGAAATATAATCAAAGTAGATTATTAGTATATAAATTGTTGTGTAATTGATCAGATGTGTGGGCTGAGAGTTAAAGTGTTATATTAATATATCAACAAACTTGCATTTTTGTTTTTGTAAGCAGGGAGTGGATTTGATATTTATGACATTCAAATGCACAAATTGTTCTATGTGTATTTGATTTTAAATGCTACAAAAGCTGAAAACATTGGCAAACAATTAAAACTAATTTAAAATAAACTTATATGATTTGTTAGAACATGTTTGTCGAAGAACAATCCAGGAAAACATTTCCAGACCCTTTGTTTGTTAGTCAACACTAGCTTGCATGATCTGTATTCTGATGAATAAAGTGTCTTAAAGTCAATGATTCTTACAGCATGTACAATGTACATGTACAGCAAGGAAAGAAATAAATTGAAATATACAATCAGATTATCAAAATATTTTTACTGACTTCGTACGCTTGCTTCAGTGTGTTCCTATTAGAAAATAAGATTTTAGTTCAACAAAGAAAATAATGATTTATCTTAACAATAAAATATTTCTAGATTTAATGTTAAAGTCTTATTAATCACTTACCAACTTTTTTCTCACAGAAAATCCTCTGTAAAAGGATTGAATGCAAATAGAACTTTCAATTCTTTTTCTCTGATTCTGAAAATTAAAAAGACTGAACATTAATAATACACTTTTTTTAATACATGTAATGATTATAGTGATTTTTTAAAAATATTTTAATAACATGTCAATTGTGTACTTAAGAAAATACTGGTAATCAGTCCAATAAGATGTGACTGGTAAATTGGTAATAACCATAATGTTCTTCTATTTACAAATGCAAGTTTTCAATGAATCAATCAGCCTAGATTTTTTTGTTGCAAGAAGTGCCATTTTTATATTGATTCACTAATGTGCCACTCCAATACATTTAATGGGACCAGATTTAATCCTTATGAGATTAAGAATGTAGTGGACTGAGGATTACATTATAGAAAGAAGAACAAGTTTACAACTAACCCACATCTTTCATGATTTCCCCCTTTTCGATTGGGGATTAATTAAATAATAAATAAAATTATTCACTGTTTTTAGACCTAAACATACTTCTCTTTTATTTCTTTCATCCTGTGCTCTTTTAATCAAAATATCCTTTTCTTCCTGTAAAAGAACATACACCATGTACATTAAAATATATAATGCAAATGAAACATTCATTTTTGAAGATAATACAAATTATAATTCAACTAATCATTAAAATTTTCAACAGAAAATTCTTGATGCTTCAGATGCATTTTAAAGAACATAAATGTAACATGCATCTATAAAACAAAGTTAAGTTTATCAATAATCATGATAATATTGGTGTGAAGAGGTTGCAAATTCATTTGTTTTTAATCATTCTACTGATCACACAGAGTAGATCTCGCCAGCAAGTAATTTTCACCACCCAGTTTTCAAACTTTTATTGTGAAATTATTTGGACAGGCAGAATAGAAACCCGATCTTGAAAGAGGAAACAATGGCTGTTAAAATAACAAGAATTAGTTATTCCAAGACAAATTTTGAAAAAAAAATATAGCAAAACAATCTGCAACATGACAAGAACAGCTTTTAAGAAAAAAAGTGCAGAGATGGGCTTTTGAGAAAAAGTGGCAAGAACTACATGTACATTTTGTACATTTTTGTACTCTCTGAACAGGAACAGTAAAATTTAAATGAGTTCACAAAACAATATCCAAAACGGGTAACAAACAGGTAATAGACATTTGTTAACCTAGGCCTAAAAAAAAAAGGGAAATAGCTGAAAAAGGAGACCTGAATTGATGGAGATATACCCAAAGAACACAAAGACAGAGAACCACAATGAATCACAGTAATTACTGAGACGAGAAACTTAAGATCAGCATCATTTATACCAGGAAATGACCAGATTTAAACAGGCAAATTGAGAGGGAATTCCGATATTTCTGAATCATGGAACCATATGACAAGAAAGATGCGCTCATTATATAAGAAAAGTATTCAAGATTTGAAAGAACCTTAATAGACTGAGAAGGTAAGGATGTTTTTTTTCAAAAACAAATTAAACAAGTTCTACACACCAAAAAGAAATAAACATCATGATCATGCTAGATTTTTGTTCTTAAGGGTGAAACCACAGAGGGGAAAGTGTAGCTTTGTATGTCACATATGTTAGAGAAATCGGAACATTGTATTCAGGAATTGATAAAAAAAAAAGGCCATCAGCAAAGTCTTAGGATGGACAATACATGTAGATCAATTTATGTAAACATGGTAAATACCCAAGATGTTCCCAGAATATTGGATAATATGGAGTAGGCATTGCCTAAATGCGAGCATAGCTAAAAGGGACTATGTTTTGTTTTTATAATGATGATCATAATCAATGCAATCAAATGGTGCATTTTACATCAATTTGTTGGGTTTTCCTCTTTTATCTGCTAGTTTTGTTCTGGTCTTTTTCGGAATGTCGACATTCAGGGCTATCGCTATTATTTAATTTCCAATATTTCCATTTGCTTCTTTTGGGGCCAGATAGTATGGGGCGATTAAGCTTCAAGACACATTAGTTTCGTATGTGCATATAACCAAGACGAAACGAGCAGCTTTATGTATTTATTATTTTAAGGTTCATCAGTACCTTTCTTAAAAACATGGCGTTATTTTTAATCTATTTTCAGTATATATGCACAGCCAAAACTGCACATAAAAGGTAAATATAAAGAGTAGCTGGACCTAGATATTAAAAAATCTTACCTTTTCTCTATGAAATCATCCCGAAAAAATCCTTTATTTTAGAGATCTCTTTTTTCTCCGCTTTTAAAAACGCCCGATTTCAGGCTAATATCACTTTCACCCTTTCTTGTGGCCTCAAATCTCATGCAACTTTCAATAAGGGATTTAACTAAAAGTGTTCACCTCGTTTCATGTAAAAGGCACAATAGGGATAGTTTGCCCTTTTTCAATTTAATATCTGAACAGGAAAAAAAAGAGATCTTTATTTTTAAGGAACATAAAATGAAAAATTGATAGAAATTGAATCGGAAATTACCATATCTAGGTCCAGCTATGCTTAATTTTATTATTTTATTTGTAATTTTTGCTCTGCATATACTAAAAAATAGGTAGAAAATTTCGTTATTTTTAACGAAAGGTACAGATGAACCTTAAAAATATTATTTTCTTGTAAAAAGCGCAATTTATTATTTTTTTAAGCATTATTTCTTTTCTTATAAATTATTTTAACATTCATTCTGGCCCTGTAAAAATAATAGCGAGCATAGCTCGCAAGCGGAGAGCTCTACGGTATTTGTTTCCGCGAGAAATTTGCTAATGCTGATTTAGATTTTTTATGGTCCGGAAAGGGTTATTATTTTACAGGACCGGAGTGAATGTTAAAATTATTTATAAGAAAAGAAATAATGCTTGAAAAAATAATAAATTGCGCTTTTTACAAGAAAATAATATTCTTTAAATAATAAATACACATAAACTGCTCGTTTCGTCTTGGTAATATGCACGTGCGAAACTAACGTGTCTCAAAGCTTAATCGCCCCATACCATCTCGCCCCAAATACATTGTATAAACAAAACGTAGTCCCTTTTAGCTATGCTCGCATTTAGGCAATGCCTACTCCATATTAACCCTTTCCAGACCATAAAAAGTCTAAATCAGCATTAGCAAATTTCTAGCAGAAACAAATACTGTTGAGCTCTCCGCTTGCGAGCTATGCTCGCTATTACATTCGTGTAAACTAGAGCTATGCTCACTTTTACATCCATGTAAACTAGAGTCCTAGTTGAACAAAAGAGAGAAAAAGGAAAATAAAACAATGTCAATGGCCTACAGTACTGACAGAGTTCTGCTGTATTGTCTACAGTCCAGAGCAATGGATCCCACTCATTCTATAATTGACCATATTTTGATTGATTTCAAACCTTTTTGCTGGCACCTCGAAGAGATTGGATCGGTTTTTGTCGAAAATTCCCTTCAAAACTGTACATATCGATGACTTTGCAGTTTGTTGTTCTGATTATTTTTTCTAGAAAACAAGGGAGTTAATCTAAAAAATTGCCAAGTCGTCAAGTAAAAACCCTTTTGATTGGACAATTGTTAAGCGCTTGTCCAATCAAAAAACGTTTAATTATAAAAAGTACTTCCTGTCATTTACACGTGGGGATGAAAAACATAAACAAACATAAAAATGTTTTATCTAATTGGTCTTGGACTAGGCGATGCAAAAGATATTACAGTAAAAGGATTAGAAATTGTAAAAAGGTCTAAACGAGTTTACCTTGAAGCATATACATCCATCTTGACGGTTGGAAAAGACAAATTGGTATAAAACACAGTTCTACTTCTAGAAAAAAATTACTTATAAACACATGTACTTGCCAAGTATCTGTATCGCATTGTGTGACGGAATTCTAGTTGATCCGTCCCTAAACTTGTCTGTCCCGTAGTTGATCCGTTCCCAAGAAAACATATGTAATGTTTTTATTGTAATAAGTTCATACTACAAAATTATGTAGCATAAATAGTTTACGATTGACACTTTTTTAGCCCTAGCCTATATTTATAGTAACTTTTTTAGTGTAGCAAGTTGTCATCGCACAAAAAGTAATGCCATTTCAATCCATAAAACGTTTAAGTTTTGAAGTGTTGCGCGAAAATAACAAAATTTTCGATGACTAGAAACCTAGGAACACACCTTTGGATCTGCAACTTGATTGATTGACTTAAAGCAACAAATTTGAAACTTTTGCAAGAAGACACAAAGATCTTAGGAACTTAGGGTCTCTCATCTTAGTAACATGTAAAATAGCTGGACTTATTTTTTAACGGCAGTTGATATTTTTCGCAGAGGACATGGAGGAAACAGGGTCATATGTTTCTACATTCATGGCATTTGTGTTTGTTCTTTTGTTTTTTAGCAATTGGACCTTTTTGGACGGTTTGTTGAAAAAACATTTTGGTGACATGACAGAACAATCAAGAACTTCACTTTTGTATTACGTATTTTGATGAGGGTGCCTTCTCTGCAGTGTTTTTGAAACGGTATGGACAGTCTTGCAGTATTTGTTGAGGTCCAGCAAAATATCTAGCAAATTACACATTATTAATTGGGCAATGCAGGATAAAACTGATTTAGATTAAGCTTGAGGTCCTGCAAAACCAAAACATATTTCAAAATGTTTATCTCTGGATATGTAGTCTCTTGTGATAAACATGATAAATGTTGCCCCCTTTCGCTGATAGCCTCTAGTTTTTTTTTATCTCTGTTTATGTGTATGGATCCCAGAAGACTGATTCATATTCCACAATTTTCCCTATAAGGGCAATGTGTGCTGCTTTGCAGCATTCTTTTGGGCAGTGCTGGAGATTTCGCCATAGGGAACCCTAGAGTTGAACTGGCCAAGTATTTTTATTTTCTAAAAACAAGTGCATATGGTCTAAAACATGGAAAAATAGCAAATTTAGCATATGAAACAAGAAGCTAAACATGTAAAATGTATTAGTAAAGCAATACCAAAAGGGTTATTTGAAATTAAGTAAACTAAAGAAACAATGCAATTTAACTACATGTACAATATTACATATTACCATGATTACACAAGCTCTGGTTAAGAGTCAAATCCCACAGTATTACAGTGTTCTAGGACTTTTTTAAAAAATCTCACTTATTTGTATCTAAAATTGGTAAAAATTCACTTCCCAAAATAGAAATTAATGCAGAAAACTTTCAAAATCCACTTACCCTGAGTTTAATTTCACTGACATTGGGTTACGGGTAATGGGAATCCTAGAAACTGTATTGGACCATATGCTTATCCTGCATTCAAAATAGCACAAGGTTGAAGGCTGAAATAAGTATTTTCATGTCCTCAATCCAACAGTCAACATTTAATAACCCAGATTTTTCACTCTGTTAAAACTGGCCACAAATGCAATGTAGCACTATGCAAGCTTATTTTTTTCAACGAAACATTAAAAATCATCTTTTTTTCTATCATGAAACAATCATTTAACAATTAAATTTTAATGGTTGAGTGTACATGTATGTTGATGTTATTGCAGGAAGAGTATTATGGAAGAGAAGTGATATTAGCTGATAGAGAAATGGTAGAGACACAGTCAGGTAAACACATGATAAAAAATATTGGATCAGGAAAAGGCCACTGACTATTGAGACAAGCTCAAAAGACATTTTATACTTTTACAGCAAATAATTTCATGTCAAATAAATAACTCAAATTTATATTTGTTCATATTTGATATAGGTAAAAATGATGCAGGTTTAACCTGATGAGTTCACGCAGTTAAAATTACTATCTTATATATTATAATGGTACCTGGTACATATACATTAATTTGAATAAGCAAATAATCATTATTTTTGAAATAGCAGAAAGCTTTTTGCATTATTTTAAAGGAACACATGCACAAGCAAACAGAACAAGATAGTTTTTTTTTTTTTTAGTTTTTTTTTTTAACCAAGAATGTCAAATTCAAGTGACGTCACAATATGTTATAAAAATAGACAATTGTATCCAATGTGATCGAGTGCACCTGTAAAAAAGTTTTACTTTCCTTTTTTTTAATTCAATGGCTATAGAAAAATAAAGGTTTTGTATGGCTGCAGGGAGTGAAATATATCGACTGAATTATTCAAGTTATTTATTTTGTTTACATGTCCCAATTATGGCTGTAATATTGCAGACGGGACACTTACCAAACAACAATCAGTCAATCAAAGCTTTTAGTCTTGTTCCACAAAAGCTAGAATGACAGGTTCCAACATTTCTGTCATTTTGTTTTGAAAAATTTTGACGTCACTAAAATATGAAGAAATTATTTAACTAAATGTCCTCCTTGTTTTAAAATTTTTTCTTGATATTGAAAATGTCTCTATGGCTAAGAATACTTAAAATATTTGTGTTGGTACAATGATTAAATGCAAATTAAAAAATAGAAAATGAATTTTGCATTCTGTGTGATTGGGTGCAGACTAGCTTATTCTTTTTCCAGTCACAATTTCAGTCAATTAAGCCTCAGACCACAGAGCTTAATAGCTGTTTAATGTGTATATTAAACAAAGTACAGTTGTGTATAATTAACAAATCATTCTGAATGTGAAGAAATATTCAACTAATTAAGTAACAAAACAATCCAATAATTAGGTAAAAATCTTTAAATGTAAAAAATCATTGTTTTTCATAATTTAAACATACAGTACTGTATTGGTGACATCAGTAAAAAAGTGACATATCTTTGACTATTTCAGGACTGGATTTGAATTATATGTATTTTATTTAGACTTTGGGCCAATTTCAGAACTGTGAGCAGCGCCTGCTGGCCTCATTGAAGGCTGCTGGTGGTTTTCCATTGCGGTTTTTCTAAATAACGTATGTACTGCTTGTTATGTAAGCTGTATGGTTTACACTTATTCCACAACTCATTAATTTCTATCTTAGAAAAGGTTCATGTACATTTAAAGATTTTTCTCACCTCATATAAAATAAATAAGCTTTTTCATCCTATCCAATGGTTTATATTTTTTTCAGATGAAATGTTTGAAGGAGCAGATAAAGATGATGTTTCATTCTTGGTTGTTGGTGATCCCTTTGGGTTAGTAATATGAAATTTTCATGTGTTTTTTAACTTTTTTTTCTTTAGTTATAAAAGGTTGGGAATATTGGGAATAACCCCAATTGGGATAATATATCTCAATTGGGATAATATAATTGGGATAAGTGAAGTTATCCCAATTGGGATAAATGACCAGTTTTTCAACCATTATTTTGATTTGGAGTTTTGGTGCATCACAAATCATGAACAACTGAAAAGTTTATAATTTCAGGGATATGAAGATGTATTGCAATAGTGTGTGTAATGCTGCGTTTTTTGTGACAATTCATTTTAGTAATTGCAGCATCATTCAGTTAATATTGCTACAATCATACAAAATCGGACAAGGTATTGACTCAATGATTGCATTACATGACAAAACTTGATACTAAAATATACGAAAGAATGAATCTTCAGTTCTAGTTATTATATTTTCACAGAAAATGTTCATTGGAAAACGTCAAATATTCAGTTATTTTTTCAATATTTTTTACCCTGGTCAAAGAAAGATAACTGCAACTAAAAATAATAATTTGATTGTCAGAATTTTTTTCTGAGATTTTAAAAAAATAAATCATATCTATGCAAGTTCCAAAAAATATTTGAAATTGCACAACTACAGAGGGAACATACATTATTATACAAAAATACATACAAAAGAACTTTTAACAATACTAAAATGATGTTAATTCACATTAAAAACGACTAAATTTTGAGACAAAAATTATGATCTGTGCATAAAATGCAGCATCCCTTATGTAATCCATGTATATTGTAATGAAACATCTACATCTGGGTATAATCTCTCACATGCATTTTTATGCACCATTCAGCCAGTAGATTTTTATATCTAAAAAACATGTCTTTTATCCCAATTTGGGTTATTCCCAACCTGTATAAGACTTTCAAACTTCAAACAAAAACTGCTACAACAAATTTTTATTATGTCATGAGCTGAAAGAAGAAATTGTATAAATGTACTAGACTAATAAACAAATATATTAAAATAGGCTAATGTGCATGATTGTTTGCTGTACTGAAGCTATAATTAAATTGATAAACTAAGGTCTTAATAAAACCAGAAGACTGGATCTACAAAGATGCAAATTTATTGAAAAATCTTACAACAACATCTTAAAGAATAACACAACAGTCATGCGATAAGGTGTTAACACTGGAAGAATCTTTCAACAGGGGAATTTCAAGCACTTGGAAGGGCATGCATCATTGTAGCACATGATATTAAGCAAGGCCGGAGATGAACATGACAATCTTTATGAAATGAACATGAAGTGGTGATGATCATTAAGTGAAAACAAAAAATTACATGCTGGTTTTTGCTAAATTAATTACATGTTTTATATTTACTTATTATATTATTCAATATAGATCATAGATGTCAAAAGTCTAGACTGTTATATCGTTAAATTGGTAAATACCCTGTATATTAAGAGTGTTTAGTGTAAATAGGTTATTGAAATACATTTGAACATAACAAATTTTAGAATTTATGTCTCCTTTTAGATGTACATGATGTATGTTTATGATCCATCTCTTTATATATGGTATTTTGGTGGCTTTGGTCCTAAACTGGCAACCCTCTTTCACAAATCCAAATTTGTCAAATTTGAACATGATTAAGCATTTATATAAATTTTCAGTGCTACAACCCACACAGATTTGGTGCTAAGAGCCAAAGAAAAAGGACTAGAGTACAGGGTTGTACACAATGCTTCTATAATGAACGCTGTTGGTTACTGTGGTCTCCAGGTTTGTATGTTGTGTAAGACGGTTAAGGGACAAATAGTCGATTTGCCAATTAGCTTTGGATTTTATTCTTGAATTGATTTAATTTTCCTTTGTATTATTGCTATGAAAAATACATTTGTGTCCAAATGGCATACAAGCCTCAGACTTAATCGTTTATGACTTTGATAATCTACCATAAAAATCTGAAAAACTTGCAGGCTTTAAAATGGTTTTGACACTCGTATTCTAAAACTTTACACCAAACTGATATACATGAACTAAGCAAATAAAGATAATAGGGCTCCAAAAACCGTAACGATCGCAGTAGAATATCATAGTCATAAAAAATAAAGTCTGAGGTTTGTCTGCCTTGTATGCTATTCGAAAAAAAAAAATTTCGTAGCAATAACACAAAAGAAAATTTAGATAGATTCTAGAATCAAATCCGAAGCTAGTTTGCTATTGGACTGAGTAACAAAATACCACAACTGACACCATGCTGTGTGACCCTGATCCCATTTTCACCCTTAAGTGACTCTGTGAACTTGGGCCTTTTTAGGCCGAAAACTTTTTTATAAGACTTTTGTGGACAATGCATTGCTTGGAAAGTATAATAGCTAGGCATCTGATTTTGGGTTTACAGACAGTTGAGGTTATGATCTAAAGAACTGTCACCAACCCAGCATACCAAGAGGTATTCTCATCTGGATTTCTGATGAACCCAAAGAAACTGACGTTGGTTCACTTTTCCGTTTAATTAATAAATAGTTGAAGAGCTAGGTATTTGGATGGTGCGGACAGGCCATCGAGACATACTTTAGTGTTAACTTTTGTTATTATATAATTTAGCCAAATTAAACATTGCCTTATATGGATTCAAGATTCAATGACAATTTATGTGCTTTATAGCAGAATTGATTTTTGGTCTGATTTCACAGAGTGAAAAATCTGGGATATGAAATGGTGAATGGTGGGCCCTGTGCAGGTTGGAGAAAAAAAATTGATAACAGTTTTTTTTCAGGAACTATTTATCACAGCCCCTTGATATTTAGTATACAGCAGAGTTCTCCCTATAAAATTTTTAGTACATGATCTTGGAATTTTCAGTTTTAATCCAAAGCATCTTCTGGTTTGAAATTAATCGTCACATTTCTGATAGAATACATGTATATTAAAGATAACTTCTGTTAGCATCATATTTTGACTAGATAATATCACGTTGTCAGGACAACAAACAATACTGTGCAGTATCAGTGTAGGGCACCATAATGTGGAATTTTATTTCAGGTCTGTCATCCCCCTCCTGTTTAACAAAATCTATTTTTTTTTTATTTTGAAAGATTTTGTTATGTATGTGTATATGATTCTACTTATTTATTTTTTCAGCTATATAATTTTGGAGAGACAGTTTCTATAGTATTTTGGACAGACACATGGAGACCTGACAGCTTCTATGATAAAATAAAAGTCAACAGAGACAGGGGAATGCATACTTTATGTTTACTAGGTAATATTGTACGAATGTATATGATTTTTATTTCATAAATAGTTTCATATCTTGATGTTGCTTTTCAAATTGCCCCCCCCCCCCCTCCAATTTTTTTTTTTAAATGCACATACATGACATATATACAATTGTCCAACGAAATGCCACAAACTTGAGAACTAAATTCTTTGTTTGCAATTTACCATGTACAGTTACATTATATGTAATGCTTCATTATTTTAGGGCATCTACTAGTTTCTTTGTTTGTATTTCAACATGTTTTGTGTGGGCATATGAATCTGAAAAAAAAATCAAGTAATATATTAATTTATGGTAGCAAACAAAATGTAGACACATTGTTATAGACATCACATATCATTTCAACAGTATTTAGAAAATTGTTTTCGTCTGCTTTATTGTACCCCCCGCAAACAAAGTTTGGGGGGTATATAGGAAACACCCTGTCTGTCTGTCCGTCTGTCTGTCCACATAACTTGTAAGCCCTTCTCCTCCTAAACTGCTTGAAGGATTTTGCTGAAATTTAATATGAAAGAAGTACATCATATGTAGATGTGCATGAAGAATTTTCATCGCATTCCGACATCATTCAGGGGAAATAATTGAACTTAGACTTTTTAAATACATTATTCAATGGGAGAGCTCGTAAGCGCAACTACTCCTAAACCGCTTTAAGGATTTTGATGAAACTTTACAGGAAGGAAATGCATCATATGTAGATGTGCATGAAGAATTTTCATTGCAATCAGACATCATTCAGGGGAGATAATTGGACTTAGACTTTTTAAATACATTATTCAATGGGAGACCCTGTAAGCACAACTCCTCCTAAGCGCTTGATGGATTTTGATGAAACTTTACATGAAGGAACTACATCATATGTAGATGTGCATGAAGAATTTGTATTGCTCTTGGTTATCATCGAGGGGAGACTTGAGATTTTTTTACAGTACAGAGTCCAATATGAAAGGGGGGGGTACCCTTTTGTGAGCTTGCTCACAGTATTACTTGTTTCTTACTGATTGTGTTTGTTTGTTTTAGATATCAAAGTCAAAGAGCAAAGTATAGAGAACCTAATGAAGTAAGTTGGATAGAAACCCTGTAGGTGGTTTCATTATTATTTGTGGGGTATCAATTTTCATGGTTTTCGTGGGTAGCCTTGACCCATGAAATTTTATACCCCACAAAAAGGAATATATCATTGATCTTCATGCTGCAAACATCAGAACCAAGAATTTGAGAACCAAGAACCTATCTATTTTCATCAAACCACGAAAATTGATACCCACGAAAATAAATGAATCCACAGTATTAAGCATAAGACTAAGTGTTTATTTATCACCTTTTTATATAACTGCAAAATTTAAGCGATCATATGTTATGGTAATGTGGTTGTCTGGGGACATTTGGTTTACGTGCTTTAACTTAAGTAAAGGATGAGTGGCAATAAGACCCATTTTTGGCCCAAGATTTACCAAGAAATTAAAACTGAGCATACAGATGCCTTAAGTTGATGAAACATTGATAGATTATTAGGCTTAAAGAAAATGATAAGCTTGTGCCATATCAGTTAAGCTGTCATGCAAATCAGTGAACTCAAAAAGCTATATATTAAAGAAATTGTCCTAATTTCATTGATTTTTGATGGTTTTCACACACTTTTTGGTCTGAAAGAAGGTGGGCGCATCAAAACAACAACTTCATACTTGGCAAAAATGTGTAAAATGATGAAAGCAATCATTTCTGAAAGTTTTGAGTTGTTGTTTTCATGCGCCCTATGTTTTCTTAAGGAAAATATGCACTGAAACCATTCAAAATTCCAGATTTTCTTTATTTTGTCAAATAAGACCACTTAATATGATGTCATAATAAGGTCACAATGAATGAAATTTGCCTTAATTGATGTGTTTTCTTTGTAACCACATATAAGCTTATATTTCTTATAAAAATCATAACATTTTAACCAACTTCATTTTCTTGGGCCAATTATGGGTCTTAATGCCACTCATCCTTTGCATTAAGTTTTGAAAACATATCCTTTTGATGTATTGACATATTTTCTCAAATTATGATACTTCAATATGGTGTGGGTTAAGCATTGACGTCTTAAATTCTATACTATATACATTTATATATATAAAGAGTCTAAAGGAAGCTACCAACCAGTCAACTTATTGAGTATCAGATCGACAAAAAAATTGACGATGCAACCATAGCAAAATAATATAAAAGTCTAAAGGATTATGCAACGATACAATAATGATGTTGTAAATTATAAAGACAGATATTTCGACCAACAGATGGCCTTCATCAGTGTCAAAAATACACAACTTTACACTTGGAAAGATAAATGTAACCGGAGCTGTTAAATGGTGTCGTAAAAACAACTCAGTGCAATAAAGTTTGTTTATTATTGTGACTTGCATATTTAAAACTCATTAATGAGATACGTCATCAATGTAGATCTTGAACTTTATCTGACAACAGAGGATTACAGATAGACTAAAAATATGCATAACTTCATTATCTATATTAATGCATACTTGGTTAATTTTTTATACACCAGCTTTAAAAGTTTGGGGTTGAAAGTGATTGGGGTGTCCATCCATAAAAGCTTAGAGTATCCATCTCTTATCAGCAACTCGTTTGATTTTCATGAATCTTAACACAAAGTTTTTCACCAAATGTTGATGTTCACCTATTTTGAAATTTGATCTGATTTATTTAAAACAGATATATTTATTTGTTAACTGCTGTACATAGTTTTCCAGTTTGTATCAAGAAATTTTTTTGCATGACTGATGAAATTTTTATTATTTTAATGTATCATGTTCTTGCAGAGGTAGAAAGATATTTGAACCTCCAAGATATATGACAGTTAACACATGTGCAGAGCAGTTGCTAGAAATTATACAAAACAGACAAGAAAATGGAGAAAAAGATTTAGGTACATACATATAGATTCTACAGCATGGCCCTGTTGATTGGGGAATTCTAACATCAAGGGAAGTAAATTTTATTATTCTTATGTCAAGGATTTTGGTGGGCTGTTCAAATATCAAACTTATTCCCTGAGACAAGCAGGTTGTTAGAAATTCCATAATCAATGAGAATTAAGTTGTAGAAGCTTTAAATCTAATAATTATAAAGTTAAACATCAGTATCACACCTTTGCAAAACGTTGATAATGAATTTCACATGGAATGATGCATGAAACAAAATTTTCTCAAGACTAGAAATTTTGTTGATTTCCAAACAAATACATAATGCATAAAACAATAGTTTAGAAGGTAAAACCACATTTAAAAGGTAAAATCCAAGTAAGAAAATCACAATAAAAGGTAAAAATTAATAAAACAATAAAAGATGGCAAAATTTTCCACTTCAAGTCCTTCCTCAGGGGCTATAAGAAAAAGAACGATGTAGACACATCAACTGACCAGAACCAAATGGTGAGTGTAGACCCTAGGTATACCACTCTGCGGAGACGAGTTCGTTTACAACTAACAAAAACTAACCTTGCTGGTTTAATTTTGAAATTTCTGTAATATTTTCATTGTTTGTCATCTAAATATAGTTTATTATAAAATAAAATTCAAGATAATGTTATTTTGTTTTTTGTTATTGTTAGTCTTTGCAAACGAACTCGTCTCTGCAGGTGGTATACCTAGGGTCTACACTCGCCTTTCGGTTCTGGTCAGTTGATGTGTCTACATCATTCTTTTTCTTTAATATTAAAATTTCTGTAATATTTTCATTGTTTATCATCTAAATATAGTTAATTACAAAATAAAATTCAAGATAATGTTATTTGAATACATCACCTGTATTGATGTAATGTTAATCAATTACAATTTTAAATTATTTTCATTTTAGCATTTTCAGAAGACACTGTATGTGTAGGTTTAGCTCGTATTGGATCAGAAACACAGACAATTGTAGCTGCTACATTGAAGGACATGGTCTCAGTAGACATAGGGGGTCCATTACATTCATTCATTATTCCTGGAGAGTTACATCCCTTAGAAAAAGAAATGTTGACATTATTTGCTGTTAATGATAATATTAAACAGATTTTAGCATCATGACAAAGCTGAATTTATGTTTTATTTGATATATTATGGGGGCTATATTGCAATCACCTTGTCCGTCCGGTACAATATCTTAATTGGCTTCTACCGAAGGGATTGATTTCAAATTTGGTAGACAGCTTGAGCATGATGGGATGTACATTTTCTTAACTTTCCAGGTCAGTTGATAATCTACTCCCTGTTTTCTGAGCCGACTTAGGCTATTTTAAGGGTCAAATATGGAAAAATTTTCGTAACAGATTTTTCAGTTTCTACTGAAGGGATTGATTTTTAATTTGGTACACTGCTTCAGCATGATGAGTTGTAACGTGCCTCCCCTTTTCAGGTCAGTTGGTCATCTACTTCCTGTTTTTCAAGCCGACTGGGTCAAAAATGAAAAAAATTTCGTAACAGATTTCTCGGCTTCTAATGCAGGGATTAATTTCTAATTTGGTATACAGCTTTTGCATGAACAGTTGTAATGTGCCTCCCCTTTCCAGGTCAGTTGGTCATCTACGTGCTGTTTTCTGAATTGTGGAGTGGGAGTATGCTTAGCACGACTTAGTGCAACCCTTTGTTGTGCAATAAAATGATTGATGTTTTCATTAATTCAGGGATATCACGGAAATTTTACATGTTAAGGACTTGTTAATTTTTATTTAAAAATTTTCTTCTCTGCAACTGGGAAGGGATTGCTTTGAAACTTTGTACACATCTCCTTTACACGTGTCTTCTACCAAGTTTGCAAAGATGGTGACTGTCAGCCAAAAAACTTGGCTGCCATTGCTTTAAATAGAACATTGGGTTTCGAGCCCAGTTTTGGGCTTATAATAGAAAATAATGAGATGTGGAATAAGAGTACGCAACACAGCCCACAACCAAGCGGCAATTCAGAAAAACCACAATGGACAACCGCCAGCAGCCTTCAACCAGGCCAGTAGGCGCTTCTCGCAGTTCTACAATTGGCCCATGGTCTAAACAAAATGCATATATTTCAAACCAGTCCTGAAATAGTCACATTTCAAATCAAATCAAAAAGTATAATAGATAGAGAAAATCTTATGCAATTTTTTTCTTCAGCACGAAAAGCTCCAGGTTGTCAGATAAAGGCCCTTTTTAGGTAAAAAAATTGTTTTTTTTCAGATTTTGTTGATTGAGAAAAGCTGTTGCAAACTTAGACATTCTTTACAAATGTCTTTTTTTGGTTGAAGTTGTCAGATGACCCCCTTATAGGAGTTGTGGCCCTCTGAAGGTGATAAATAGCATTTTTTGTTGTTTTTGGCTTATAGGATGAAAGTTTTTTATGACAATCCTTTATTGGAATTGTTCGTCTTGGCTGCCCAAATTTTTAGCTTACCTGTCCGTTAACAATTTCAGAAATCTTCTTCTCTGAAACCACTGAGCCAATTTAACTGAAACTTTTTTAGGAATGATATATTAAATGGTTCTCATTATAAAATGATTCGATAAAAAACATGGCCGCTGATATTAAAAATAGAACATAGGGTAAAATCACTTAAAATGGCTTATAACTCAGCAACCATAACAGATAGAAAAAATCCAAAGGATCTTAGTCTCTTCTAAATAGATAGAGAAAAGCTTTTTCTTGCTTAAACATTCAGCTCATTTAGCTATACAAAAGTCTTCATAGGGTTGACATCAAGACCAGGTGAGCGATTCAGGCTCCTGGGAGCCTCTTGTTTTCATTCTATTAGTCATTTAAGTTTGCTCAGCGATTCAGGCTCCTGTGAGCTTCTTGTTTCTCATTGTTGTGCCTTATTAAATAAAAACTTTTGTAGATAGAGGAAAGCTATTGCACAATCCACAAAACTCTACATTGAGCTGAAGTTGTCAGATGACAGGTCTTTTGGGGATTAAGGTACTTAAAATTTCAAAATTCGTGTTTTTGACATAAAATTTAATCTAATTTAAACAGTTGTTTGCTTAAAAATTCAGTTTAAGACATTCTACCAAAAGCCTCCATTAGGCCAACGATGTAAGAGGACCCCTTTTAAAAACATGAGCCTTAAAACGCAAAAAATAGGTATTTGCCTTGTAGAATGAAAACTACAGCATATAGAGATATGCTTTTGCTTGCTAAAGTGTTCGGATCAAGTAGCTCTAGTCTTCTTATTTTCATGCCCCCGCAACGACTTGCCGGGGGGGGGGGTATTAAGTTTTACTCATGACGATGGTGTCCGTCCGTACAAATTTCCGTCAAGCTTTTCTCAGAAACCGTACATGGGAATGATTTGAAACTTAGTAGGATAGTTCAGTATGAAAAATCGTACGTCCTAAGCGAATTTCAGTCCTGTTGTGCGTCTACTTCCTGTTTTGGGTTGGGCCAAGATGAAAATCTATAAAAATCGACTTGAAAATTTCCGTCAAGCTTTTCTCAGAAAGTTCAAACCGTACATAGAAATGATTCGATACTTAATAGGATGATTCAGTATGACAAACTGAACGTCCTAAATGACTTTCAGACCTCCACTTCCTGATTTGGGTTGGGCTGATGTGAAAGTCTGAAAATTAACTAAAAAAATTCTGTTAAGCATTTCTCAGAACCTGTATATGGGAATGATTTGAAACTTAGTAGGATAGTTCAGTATGAAGAACTGTACGGCCCAAGCGACTTTCAGTCCTGTCGGGCGTCTACTTCCTGCTTGGGGTTGGACCGAAATGAAATCTATGAAAATCGACTTGAAAATTTCCGTCAAACTTTTCCCAGAAACCAGACATGGGAATGATTTGAAACTTAGTAGGATGGTTCAGTTAGACAAACTGTACGTCCTAGGTGATTTTCAAACCTGTGGGAATTCCACTCCCTGTTTGGGGCCTAGCGGGGACATCCGTATTCCTTCTTTATTTTCATCAAGAAGAGGTAGTTCGATGAAACCGTAATTGTAAGGACTGGCTCTTAAATGCAAAAAAAAGGGATTTTTTTTTTCAAATGGAACGGTTATGTAGATAAAGAATGATTTTGTTTGTTTAAATGTCTAGCGCAAGAAGCTATATTCAAGTCCTCAATGGGTTGAAGTAGTCCGATGAACGCTTTTAAGAGTTATGGCCTTAGCTGAACATTTAATCAAGCAATAATCTGCAATACCGGTAGTTCTCATTCTATAAGCAAAAACAATATATTTTTTTTTGCCTTTAACCTAGCTGTCAGTAACAGCGAGTGTTCTATAGAGAGTTTCTTTACCATCCTTTTGTTTGTTCCTGTTGTTTTTTGTCTTAGGTTCTCTCTAGTGGAATTGGACTTTGATCGATTTGATTTTTATTGTGTGTTAATTTTTGTGCTTTGTCTAGGAAAATTGATAGGGGGAAGGTTGAGCCCAAAAAACTAGTTTAACCCCGCCACATATTATATGTGCCTGTCCTAAGCCAGGAATCTTTGACAAAGCTTTCGTTTGTACTTGTCTTTTTGATGTTTTCTGTTCATTGTTTAAGAAGGGGGTCTATCTGTGACTATTTCAGGACTGGATTTGAATTGTATGCATTTTATTCAGACCATGGGCCAATTGCAGAACCGCGAGCAGTGTGAAGGCTGCTGGCGGTTGTCCATTGTGGTTTTTTCTGAATTGCCGCTTGATTGTTGGCTGTGTCGCGTACTACCGGGTGCGTACACTTATTCCACATCTCATTATTTTCTATCCATATACTAAGTGGTCATATTGTGAACATCAAGTCAATGGAGTCTTTGAATTTGAATTCTAATTCTGAAGAGCCTTTATCCTTCATTTTATTTTATGTGTTCAAGTTTTGGGTATGTAAGCCTGATAACGTTTCTTAATTCTTTTTCTCGGAATTTGTACAAGTCTAAGGATCTCTTTGAACATTTTCATTTTATTGCTTTTTACTATTTGGATAAGGTTATTTGTGATTTGGATTTTCCCATTGCTTCATAATTTTCACAGTTTGTCTTGACAATAAAAAGATGTTTTTTTCTAGGCCGATCGTTGTCATGAGTTTTCATGTCTTCATGTTCCTTATAATGAAGTTACCATTATTTCTTGTATTTCTTTTGTGTGTTCTTTTTCAGCACTTGTTTGTTCTTGTAGTGTTGGTTCGATCTTTCATTGAGCCATTTTGGTTTGCTCGATCAATTTCATTGTTCCCGTCGCAACGAGGTGTAGGGACATAGAAATGCGGAGCGTCCGTCCGTGTTTGTGTGTGGCGTGTGTATGTGTAGGGTAGGGGTCTCGTATGGTGGGATGCGTTTATATGTCTGTGGCTTACCTACGGCTTCACGTATTTCACTAGCTGATTTGTAATTTTCAAGGGTCAAAATTGGAAAACTTTTTGTAACTGTTTTCTTATCTATTATTATTCGTAGTCTCCATATTTGGCACGCAGCTTCAGGTAGGGGTCTCATATAGTTGAATGTCTTTCTAGGTCTTTCACTTACTTAATCCTTGTATAAAAACGAGCTGATCATTCGTAGTCTTTCGATATTTGGTGTACAGCTTCAGTTATGCATTGGGAAGCGTTTTCCGGTCTGTCGCTAATCTACTTCCTGTTTGTTTTGCGAGCCGACTGAGAATTTTACCGCTCGGCGGGGGACCCGGGAATTCCGTTCTTGTTAAGTGAGCTTAACCTGAGACAATAATTACTAGTAATATGATTTTCTCAGGCTTAACACTCTTTTAAACAGTAAATCGGTGAACATGAACAGGGCGTGATAATATGAACAGTACACGAAATGGTTAAGAGAAATATTGGGTTGGGATGGGAAACAAAGGATCAGTAAACCAAACTGGAAATGTGGGTAAGGCGGAAAACTAAGCCTATATATGCTGGTGCACTACATGGCGACTCACAGAGGGATCCTTTACCACAGTGTATAACCGGACAGTACGCGATCACGGAAGTTGATCACTGTCCGGTGCAAAAATCCTAGTTGTATGTTATTCCCCCCCCCCAGATTTTTGTGGTTTTTAGGCTGTATGAACACTCTATAATATCGATTAGGAACAAAGGTAAGTTGAATTTATACCTTGCTCATTTATAGAACTTTTTAACGTTTCTTTTTGTATTCTGGAAAATTCAAAATGTTAAAAATTTTCGATTGATCATCAGTGTGTGAACATTTTTTCCTTCACCGCTTAGCACATTTTTGGAATTTACACACAAACTGCAATGATTTGATTAATATTTTTATTATTTTCTCAAAGGGCGATTGATAGACTCTCTACATTGACAATGATAGATAAGATAAAATAAACAATTTTGTTTAAAACATCAAGTTTGTAGTTTTGGCATAATCGTGTACTGTCCGATTAATTGGTCGTTTATTTATTGTGGGTGTCCGATTAATTGCCTGCTTTGAATCTTCAGGGTTTGAATAAAAAAGTTTCAAATTACATGTATTCCCCATTCTTTTTTTTTATATTCTACAGGTGCTTAATAAAAGGCTTATGAATATATTTTCATATTTTTATGATAATTTATTTCGTTGTGTATTTGGTTCATTTATTTATTTTGCAGAATAAATGTGAGAGCTCAAAATAGTCTCTACTGTTGGATTCGAAAAAAATACATGCAGCAGTGTTCATAACAAAATAGAAATTCATTCAACAAGATGATAAAAGGAAGGGCGATTAACAGCTATTAGTACATTTAAAACCCTGGGCATGCTTTTTGCATGTCACTTGTGTATGACTTATTAATGCAAATGTCAAAATAGTTCATAAGGAGCATTCCATTGACTGGAATCTTATGAAACAAATTTTCTTATCACATTGGACAGCCAGTGTACTGAGATATTTGAGTAATTGAATGTTCATTTACTTGTATTCACTAACGAACAACATGCTGAACACAGTAAAAGTCCCGTTAAAATGTGATCAAGATCATGGACGTAATGGAGCTGCCATCTGTTGGTAAATCCATTTTTCATAATAATAATCATAATAATAAAAAGCTGAACAATGATTTGAGTTGGTTTAAGAAATTTGGTAAGCCTTAGCGACTGTGATTGCAGATTATCATGAAAGGTTTATTTACAACCTCGAATCTATAAACCCCCTCATAAACGGAACTATGCTGGCTATGGTTAATGCTGGAAATCAGATGGCAGTACTTTTTCCTGTTTTCTTCAATTTAAAATTGTACACCGTAAAATTGGACTGCCTTAATATGCGTAAATCATTGCTGGTTAGTTGTATCACAGTCGCTTGAATTTCTAGGTAAAAAAAACAGGTAAAAATAGATAGAAATACTCCTAATATATAATATATACTGTTTTTTTTTTACCTAGAAATTCAAGCGACTGTGGTTGTATCCACATAATCCATTAAAAATAAAAATTACACCAAAGTTCCAGACACAACTTTTTCCTTTGTCTTACGCACGTTTCGTCTTTTCAAGACTCATCAGGGGAGCTCTGATACGCGTTGTTACAGAGCTCTACCAAAAAATTAAAAACTCCAAAACACAATACGAAAAGTGTGACCAAAAATACCCAACTGGAATACTATTTAAAGATCAAACTATGATTGGGCTAAGGAGAACTTTAGGGTTTAGACAATTTTAAACTTTAAATGCATGAAGCTTTAAACTCATGAAATGGATAAAATTATAGATTTCATGTGTTCTAAACGTCTAAGAACAAGAAAAATATTAAAGCAGAGTGACATAAAAGCCGGAAATTTGGCAACGCTGTAAATATGCATAGTTCAACGAGTAACCGCTCACCAGCAATGTCTAAATAAACAAATTGAAAGATAGACAAGCCATAAGTATTGGAAGTAAAGTACTTTAAACTTAAAACGTTCGAACAGGGAAGCCAATCAAGCAATGTTCTAGGTTCTTACGATATCGACCTAGCATGCGTTAGTCTACTCCATTCCAAAACCATTTTAAAAACTGACCGCGTTGTGTAATTCGGTATGTGTCTTTAAAGAGAACACCTACACCATTTGACTTTGTTCTTGAATTCATGTACATTTTGTAAAGTTCATGCTTAAGCCGTATACAATAGGTTTTAGTTGGATGCCTTCATTTCTCAAGAATTAAAAGACTTAGATAGATGAATATTGCTATGCCCATGTTAATCGATTGTTGACTAAATCTAAATCCCTCTTGGATTTTAGCCAAATACTAGTATATATATTACATGGAGCAGCACACTTGAAGTGGTGTGGCCACCTGAAGTTCATGTGGTTTAAGCAATTTATACCTGCGTCGCCGAAGGCGAAAGCAGGTCTAGTTGTTCGGTCACTCCGTCCGTCCGTCCGTCGCGCTTTGGGGTGCCTGTCTTGTGTAATCTGAATCTCAAAAACGAAACGCTAGATATTTTTGAAATTGTATACAGTGATTACAGATATATTGAAGATGTGCACCTCCCCTTTTGGTGTCATCCTATAATTTCGTTTAAAAATTAGGGATCAAAAAGGGGCCAAATAGTGGCTTTTTAATTTGTTTCCACAATAACTATTGTTCTAATTGACCATATGCTATGAAACTTTACAGTAATGGTTCTTACTATAAAAGGAAGGAAGGGTGGGACTGATTTTGGGTGTCCCATCTTTTTCGATTAGAAATTAAGGGCCCGAAAGGGACCAAAAATAGCTACTTTTTTATTTGTTTCCACCATAACTTTTGTTCTAGATGACCAAATGCTATGAAACTTTAAAATAATCTTACTTACCATAAAAGGAAAGGCATGGCTGATTTTGGGTGTCCCCTCTTTTTTCGTTTAGAAATAAAGGCAAAAAGCGACCATTTTATTTGTTTTCAAAATAACTTTTGTTCTAGTTGATCAAATGCTATGAAACTTTACAGTAATGTTACTTACCATAAAAGGAAGGGTGGGGCTGATTTTGGGTGTCCTTTTCTTGTTTATTTAGGAATGAGGGGCCCAAAAGGGGCAAAAATGCAACTTTTTATTTATGATCCGATTTAGAATATATTTTACAAGTTAATTTTTGTCATATATGGGATATAAAATAGAGGATACATTTTTTTTCTTGACACACCTTTTCTGGTTAGCAATAAGGGGGACAAAGGGGGGAAAATAGAAACTATTTATGGCCGGATTTCACTAGTGAAAATCTGGGTTATAAAATGGTAAATGTTGGGCGGGCGGCGGGCGGGGAAAAAACTTTCGTAACAGTTTTCTCAGCAACTTCTAATCACAGCCATTTGATATATGGTATACAGCATCAGGGTGGGGTCCCATAAAATGGGATTCGATTTCAGGTCTGTCGCTCATCTACTTCCTGTTTAACGATATCCGGCCGTTTCTGTCTTTGACCCATTTCTTATCTTACTTTTTTATTAATGGGTGACATGTGACAAAAATACTTTGTAAGTCCACCATAGGATGCAAGTGTCAATTTTTTCCATATTGGGCCTAGAACGTACAGGGTTCAACATTTTTCCGTGCAACGCAGGGCCAGACATCGATTGGTCTTGTTAATGTTATTCTATAGTAACAGTTTGTCGATCATAACTATTTGTATCGAAAATGCGGCATATACATTTAAAACCTTAGAACAGTATATCAACTCTAGATCCATCTTTTCATTTGAAAAGTTTAAAAAGTCAGCTAGAATTTAAGAGAAACGCCAACTTTCCAAATCTGAAATTTTACCTACATGTATAATGTTTTTTTTTATGCCCCCGCGACGACATGTCGGGGGCATTAAGTTTTACTCATGTTCGTCTGTCCATACGTTCGTACGTTCGTCCGTCCAACGGATTTCCGTCATCCTTTTCTCAGGAACCGTACATGAGAATGATTTGAAACTTATTAGGATGGTTCAGTATGACAAACTGTACGTCATAAGCGATTTTGAGACCTGTCGAACATCTACTTTCTGTTTGGGACTTAGGCGAATGTGAAAATATGTGAACATGACTTCGAAAATTTCCGTCAAGTTTTTCTCAGGAAACATATATGATAATGATTAATTTTGAAACTTGGTAGGATGGTTCAGTATGACAAACTGAACCTCCTTAAAATTAAGCGATTTTGAGACCTGTCCAACATCTACTTCTTGTTTTGGACTTAGGCTGATGTGAAAATATGTGAACATGACTTTAAAAATTTCTGTCAAGCTTTTCTCGGAAACCGTACATTAGCTCGAGAATAATTTGAAACTTGGTAGGATGTTTCAGTATCACAAACTGTATGTCCAAAGCGACTTTCAGGTCTGTCAGACATCAACTTCCTGTTTTGGCCTCGCGGGGGCATCCGTGTTCCTTCTTTATTTTTTCGAAAATTCCCAATTAATTTATACAAATTCAAAGCTTAGATGAATGATCACATGTTTATATTCGATAAGTTGCTTGAACGGATTTTCCAACTTAAGCATGTTCAGAGAAATTACAAAAATAGTTTTTTTTTAGTAAATCTCAATCCTCATGCAATCTTATTGCAATACTTTGTTTGGATAAGCTGCTAACTTTTATATTTGTTCCAGTTTTTTTTAATCATTTTGTTCTAGCTGTATACCGGGACTGTAAAATGGCTTGTAAGGATATATATTTGTCTTGCTATTGCTACATTCAACCCAACAATTAATCGGACAGATATATATAACTTTCTAACAATTAATGATTGTGTACAGTGGCAATTAGTCGGACAGAGACGGAGTGAGCAGTGCTCTTACAAATCCGATTATTATAAACACTCAAAACCAGTTTCGTCAAAAAATTTGACACCAAAGGATTTCCTATTTAAACAGATTTAAATTGAGATGCAATGCACTATTTCAATGTAAGTGGTTAACTAATAATTTGTTGTTTCTTTCACTGCAACGAGTTTCCATTGTCAAAAAAATCAACGATTAAATCACTGTTTTTGAAAATTTAAATCATCTACATTATATATTTATAATTCAAATAGTGATAAATAACAATGTAAACTAATTGTACGCTTCAATTTTTCTTCAAATTTAGTTTCGGCTGAATAAGGGCTTAAATTCGTGGCCAAATCATACATTTTTATTAAATCAACTAGGATTTTACCACCGGACAGTGATCAACTTCCGTGATCGCTTACTGTCCGGTTATACACTGTGTTTACACGCGCGAAGAATGCCATCATCAACACACGTTGACACCCTATTGTTAGCAATTGAAGTTTTTTCGTTTATGATCTGACATTCCCCATGGGAGGGGGCACTCTAAACAGTCACATATGGTACACATCATGGTCGCTCTGTGTGCTGAGCACTGTTCCGACGTCAGTTTCCAAATTCATAAGACCCCAAGTCTCGACAAGGTATATGCACTGCGGCAGGTCTTTTCACCATCCGCGCTCCGCAAGGAAATTTAACTTTTGATGTCTAATCTTTCATGTACCATGAAAAATTTAGTTTATTGCTTCTATAAACCAGGAACGTATAAACCGAATAATTATTACAGTTAATACTTATGAATAAATTCATTGATAGATTCGGCGTGAAAAATTGGTAAAATTACATGTTTTTCATGAAAATATTAAAAATTCGGTCAATTAATTTGGCGTATAAATATTTACACCTGTCAATCACATTTATTGCACGTGGAGTCCATGCAACTGCAAAGTCTATAAGTCTTCATTGTTGTATACCGGTTTAAACTGGATTTGATGACAGTTCCTTTAGATAATGATAGTTATTCCAATCAAATTTGTTTGACTTTTTTAAAGTTAATTAGAAAATGAACCAAATTTTCTTTCAATGCAAATGCAACTAATAATTTTCTAAAATTTATTTATTCTTTCATGAACCAATTCAAACTGTTTGCACTTTTTAATATTTATTGAAAGTTTAAATGAATCGTGAAGTACCGACGGCAACATCATGAAAGCTGAGACAATAATCAAATATATTTTGATTTTCTCAGATGAAAGCTACCGATGCGTAATTAGTTTGTACTCCTTCCCGGCATCTGCAATATTTGTCATATTTATGTACTCAAACTTAACACTATCCAGTGGTGGACCCAAGGAAAGGCGTCACTGGACACACCCCCGAAAACTGACAAAAATTATGTCACTCTTTTTTGTATGAAATGCGCGCAAAACCCCCACACACTTTTAAAATAAGTTATTTTTACCCCTGATGATTGCATGTGAAATAAGTGATTGATGCATCGTGAAAAAAACTGCAAAATAAAATAGGCAAAGCAATTTTTATACGACCGCAAAAAAATTGCGGACGTATTATGGTATGATGCTGTCGTCGTCGTCGTCGTTGTCGTTGTCGTCGTCGTCTGTTAACTTTAGTGTATACACGATAACTTTAGTTCTAGTTATCCAAATGCAATGAAATTTGACAATGATATTTCTTACCATTAAAGGATGGATGGGATTGATCTTGGGAGTCCCCCCTTTTTTCGTTTAGAAATTAAGGGCCAAAACTAAGGGGCCAAAATTGCAACTTTTTTGTTTGTTCTTACAATAACTTTTTCAAAATCTTCTCCTCTGAAACTACTGAACAGAATTCAATGAAACTTGGTATGATTGATCATTAGGGTGTCCTGCACTATAGTTATGTTTCGAATTCTGATTCGTCAAAAAAACATGGCCGCCGTGGCTAAAAATAGACTTAGGGGGTCAGACTACTGTTTTTGGCTTGTAATTCAAAAAGTATAAGAGATAGATGAAATCTGAAGCCACCTTACTGCTTCAGGATCAAAAGTTCTACAAAAGTCTCCATTTGGTCGAAGTTGTCAGAAGACAACTAGGGGTTACGGCCCCTTAAAGGTGAAAAATAGCATTTTTTCATGTTTTTGCCCTATAGTATGAAAATTATTGCAGATAGCAAAAAGCTGTTGCTTGCTTAATTGTTCATCTCATTTAGCTCTACAAAAAACTCCATAGGGTCGAAGTTGTCAGATGACCCCTTATAGGGGCTACAGCCCCTAAAATAATGTTTTTTCATGTTTTTGGCCTATGAAATGAAAACTATAGCAGGTAGAGAGAAGCTGTTGCTTGCTTAAATGTTCAGCTCATTCACACAATTAAGAATTATTTTTTGCGACCCCCCCCTTTTTCCCCTATTACGTAATTAGGGGCCAAATGGGGCCAAAATCGAAACTGTTTTATTTGTGGTCCGATTTTGAAAATTTTTTTTGCAAGTATTCTTGTCAGGTAGCAAATTCAAATTTGAGAATCAATTTTTGTGACCATCCCCTTTTTCACTTGTTTTGTAATTAGGGGCCAAAAGGGGCCGTAATCAAAACTTTTTTTATTTCTGGTTTGTTTTTGAATTTTTTTTTGCAAGTTTCTTTTTGTCAAGTAGTGAATCCAAATTTGAGAAATTGTTTTTGCAACCCCACCCCTTTTTTACCTGTTACATAATAAGGGGCCAAAAGGGGCCGAAATTGATTTTTTTTAAAATTCTTGTCCGATTTTGACAATTTTTTTTGCAAGTTTATTCTTGTCAAGTAGCAGATATATTTTTGTGTCCCCTTTTTTTACTGTTATGTTATTAGGGACCAATTAAAAAGGGCCAAAATCCTAACTTTTTTATTTCTGGTCCGATTAATTTTTTTTTTTACAAGTTCATCCTTGCCAAGTAGCGATTCTAAATTTAAGAATTAATTTTCGTGAACCCCACTTTTTTTTATAAATAATAATAATAATAATGTTTATTTAGGCAATAATCAAGTATACATATACAGACATGCAATCAAACAATCATACATTTCAAAATATACACAAACTAAAAAATCATTCACATGTAATAAAAATACATATTTGGCACTTGATTAGCCTAGGATAACCCATATTAAAAGCTATGAAAAAAAAAGCTTATTTCCAATGGGGTCCTTGAAATCATTACCTAAGGGGCCGTAATCATAATTTAAAAAAAATTCTGGTTCGATTTTTATTTTTTTCCCAAACATTATTCTTTTCAAGAGTAGAATACTAAATTGAAAATTTATATTTTTACCCCCTGGGTTGAAAGTCCACCAGAGATCAGAGAAGCATGTGTCAAAAACCTTTGTCAGTCCACCATTGGCTGCATGTGTCCAGATCGAGCAATAGACTATCCATATTCGGCCTACAATGTACAGGTGTTACAAAGCGATGTTTGGCTTTGGGGTTTTGAAACTCTTGCGATGTTTTCTGTGTTGTTCCTTGGCTTTGCGAGGGCTACCGAGATCTCCGTGGGCAGTAGTGGTCAACTATAAAACAAGCAAGATGTAGTGCCAAAGACGGAATTTATTTATTATTCATATTTTCATTATAAACAAATTTAAAGTAAATTATAACAATATATATATATTTGATTCAAGTTGCAATTCAATATAAAATTTTCATAAATTTACGTTAATTATAACATTCAAATAACCAACATTCGAATTTAAGATCAAAATTCAAAATAAGCAAAACATAAAACCCAAGTAACATTCTTGCTAAAAAAAACTCACCTATAAAACAAGCAAGATGTAGTGCCAAAGACGGAATGACGAACACTGCCGTGCTCAGATATTTATAGCAGGGCAACTAATCATTCCGGTCTTTGCCACGCACTACATCCATGCCAACTTCAAGGTGAAACCCGAGTGACTCCGATTGTTTGTATAAAGGCTCAAAAAAAGGATTCCATAAATTATGTCCCAAATGAACTATTTAAAAATATTAAAGAAATACCCTAATTTATCCTTCGAGGGGAGGGAATGTTCAGAAATTGATACCACGTCAACTGGACAAACAATCGCCAAATGTTACAACTTAAAATCCCTTATAACAATTCGGTTTCTCATCAAGCATATTAAAACAAGAATTAGACCAAATGTCACAATCTTTGAACTTCAATAAGACCAAGCATTTTCTTAGTCATAATGCTAATTCTTCATTAACAACCGGATTAAAGAAATATAAAATATAAATAAATTTCTTATTTTACTTGGCAACACTTGGCCTCTGAATCAAAACAGCTTTAATAACTACAAAAATCTATAACAGTGTAAGTGACCTGATATTTTAAGGGTACAAATGAATTAACCTCTATTGTAATATACCCCTCGAACTTCTATTGTTTGGCTCCCGCCAAACGAAAACAAACATTACCAAGCCGTCCAGATAATAGACAAGTGGGACAAATAATATTACGCAACCTTAAAAATTCTTAAAACTCAAACTCAGATAAAGTATTGTATGCTGAATGCCACTTGTTAATTGATAAGACACATCGTTGACCAATACGAGGAGAAATTATATGTATATGTATAATCTATTTATATATTGCATTAGACATGTAGTTGGTTTTTTTTTCTTTGTAAATAACCTTCTTTTTTTTTGTATGTATACATATCAACCATTAATTGTATTTTGTTTATTGTGTGTAGCAGAATCACTCCTCTTTTGTTTTAATATTTGTAAAATCCTTTTTCTTTTTATCTTCCCATTGGTCACCGATGCAGTGTATCAAACAACAATAAAGCAAACAACAAACGACGAAATAAAACAACAAGGGCAAATTACGGAGTAATTATGAAGACTGTTTCAAAGAAACTTAACTCACAATAGAAAGAACCGAAGGGGGAACAAAAAAAAATCGACTGAAAAAGAACAATGAAATCTTTATCGGCCTGTAACTATGGATTTTCACCTCGAGTTATTACTCGTATCCATATACACCTCAAGCCAATGAAAGAAAGAAAGGAAAAATTCAAATAAACGCATCCAATAAATAGAAAGACAATCCTATTTGAACTATGAGTGTATACTGAAATTGAGAAGTCACTCGGTAGCAAGATATGGTAGGCTTATGAATAGTAAAACCCCCCAAATATTTGTTTTTATGTTCACTTCCCAAAGATTACTGATGCATTAATATTTTCTGACTGTAAAGTAACAAGCAAGCAATCAACTTACAGGACACACCTATATGACCATAAACGAAACGACCTATTTTAAGCACTTTCGGGACAGACAGCCATAAAAGGACCAATGACAACTTTTTGCAAACCGGGAAGGTGAATTTAAAAATGTGTTATATTTTCAAACAAATAAAAGTAAGAAACAAATTGAATAATTACATTGACCTGTAACTACGGATTTACACCTCGAGATAAAACTCGTATCCGTATAAACCTCAAGCCAAAAATTATCAACAGATGTTTCAAGAAAAAAAAAACAATTAAAAAAAATAACTTGCTAGACTATTTTTGTAATACTGGTAGTCATTTTTGTGTGAAAATTAATTGAAGTTAGTTTGTTGAAAATTATAGAAAGAAAAACATTTAATACGACACATGGATTCCAGATTGTAACCTCGCTTTGATTATTTTATCTTTATAAGAAAACAGCAATTATAATTTAGCCAAGCATTTAAAACGTTTTCCAGGACAGCACTGATCGATCCCTTCGCCTAATTTACGGGAAGTATTTCATTTATTTGTTTATTTATTTTCGGGGACTTTTTCAGAGATTTTTAGAAATAAAAAGAAACAATTTAAGTCTTAAGACTTCGAACTGTTCTTAATCGGTATTCATATTGCATATATCATTATTGGTTTGTACCATACAACCTGCCTTGTCCTTTAGCAAGAAAATGTTTGCATAAACCTCTAATTTAAACTACCATTATGGTTGCGGCTCGCGCGCCCATTTGACGACGTCCTCTTAAATGGGTCGTCAATTTTATCTACCCGCGTACTCTTTGCAGACGTACTTTTGTGACTTTCAGATGCCATGAATCGGCCATCTATATCAACTTTATCTACCCATGTACTCTTTCCAGACGTATCTTTGGGTTTTTGAGATGCCATTTTACGACCATCTCCAGTAAATTTATCAATCCGCATACTCTCTTTAGACATAGCGTTAGGTTTATGAGATGCCATTTCACGACCATCTCCAGTAAATTTATCAATCCGCATACTCTCTTTAGACGTAGCGTTAGGTTTATGAGATGCCATTTCACGACCATCTCCAGTAAATTTATTTACCCTCGACTTATTATCCAGTCGACCGGTAAGGGAGCTCCCTGACTCACTGGATCCCTTCTGTAAACCAACATCTTGACTGTTCCTAGGTTTTGGTCGGTGGTACTCGGGATCATCGTAATGCTTTGGTGTGGAGTCCCCCGTCTCCACGAATCCTTTCTGTAAACTACCATTTTGACCATTCCCTGTATTTTCGGGCTTAGGTCGGTGGTCCCTAGGATCCTTATAAAGCTTCAGTCGGTTGGCGTGTACTAGCGATTTATGAGGCCTCTGTGTTGTTACGTCGCGTAATTGGTACGTGCCTGAAGGTCCACAATCTACGATATAGAAAGGGCCTTTCCATATTGGCTGCAGCTTTTTCTTTTTACCAGGGGAAGCTTGCATTATCTTAAGTAATACATAATCTCCTATTCTAAACGTCGGAGCGACGGCATTACGATCATAATATCTTTTGCTCTTTTCTTGAGCAACTTCCAAGTTCATCTTGGCTGTCTTGTGGACCAGATCAAGTCTCTTCACAAGATCGTCAACATACTCCTTTGGAGTTTTATCACTGATTTGTCTTGGTATCACAACAGTGTCGAATGGCAATACCATATCTCTTCCAAAGAGCATATAGTATGGTGAGAAATTAACGGAGCTAACTGTTGGCTTCGCGCGAAGTGCCAACATTACACTAGGTAAATATGAACTCCATTTCTCTGGCTCAGTCGAACAATATATTCTGAGTGACTGACCAATCACGCTATTAACGCGTTCACAAGCAGAATTTGTTTGAGGGTGATAGGCACTAGTGAAACTTCTAGCTACCTGAAACACCTCACATAACAATTGTACAACCCGTGACATAAAATTCGCGCCGCGGTCTGAAACTATTCTGCGAGGGCAACCATATCGACAAAATATTTCTTTGTACAAAATATTTGCTATAGTTAGAGCCTGTTGATCTTTGAGAGGAAAACTCTCCGGCCATTTAGTAAACGAATCAGTGACTAATAAAATGGAATCATGCCCATCTTCAGTTTTGGGCAGACCACACAAAATATTCATGTGTAGCCTTTCAAACGGGCCTTCGATTGGCATTGGGTTTAACGGTGCCTTGTGAGAGGTCGGACGCGATTTCATACGTTGACACTCGTCACAACTGGTCACATATTTGTACGTCGATGCGTACATTCCCTGCCAATATTTTTTTTTCGAAGAACCTGGTAGATGCCTAGATTATCATGCAAACAGAAAAAAACATTTTGTTGCGTTAGCAAACAAGGACAACTTTATGACGCCTTAAAACTTGGATGAGTCTTCCAGTACTTCCTGGTTCCTAGATATGATATAATGCGTCATCTACCAGCTCATTTGGTTGAGATTAAAAAAAAAAACGTCTTTTGATTCCTTTCAATTGTTCAGGGGGCCACATGTTTTGATACAGTTTACCGTTGTCAGGACATTTGAAAAGAAAAAACAATAATGCTTTAGGTAAAAGACCTTAGCATTAACAAAATGCCAAAATTCAGATTTTAAGATCGCTTTTATCATAGAGATGCACTCGATAATTTGTTGCAAGTGTGAAAAATGTTGTTTAAGGTATTTGAAAATACGACAGTATCATCAATAATCTCAGCAATGTATCAAAGAAAGTACCAAAAATATTTGACTCATGCACATTTGAAAACAAAAATTTGCATAAGCAGTCTTTTAAATTGACATGAATTGATATATTGATTTAATTTACGTGGCAACGCAATAGGGTTTTAATCTAAATAGGATTGAATCGGGTAGTTTGAGTTCAATTTTGCATTCATAAGCGGATACCATGCGCGTACATCCCCAATGTATCTTAAAACACCCTCGTATACCTCGGAAGAAACGCACTGATTATGATTCTGAGCAGAATCAGATAAATTGAATTTTTTGTCGAAACTTTAGTTGTCACTTTTTAGTCATGCTGAAGGAAGTGGTTTTGTGAAATAAAACAAATCTGTTATCCACATGTCGTATGTTAAATGTCTTATCTGTCATGTTTTGTCGATATTGCCTCTTATTTATTATTTGTTTTAATCCTCTTCGATATTTTATAAACTTATATTTTATTTAATATCACATAGATGCCTCTTGTGACGCAAAATTTTTTGTGACTATTAAAATTTAAAATCCTATCGAATGACGGGCTGTATGATTTATTTTTATTTTTATAAAAAAAATATGGTGTTGCCGAGTTAACCTTAACTTAATCTTAGCCACACAACACTAAATATAGCCGCATTTTATAAATAACAAAAAAAATGGCCAAATTAAAATAAAAACATTGTGCAAATACACGAAACATGACACCTCCTAACTTAAATTATGTCAACTTAAAGCATTCTTAAAAAAATACTAATCATTATAAATAAACCTCTTAAATCAAATAAATCATGAAACTAAAGTACAATGTCTAAAGTGATAGATAAAATGTTCCTTGTTACTTCTCCTGCATGCTGCACTTTGGTGTCCGAATTCAGGTATAGCAGCTTCCTCCAGAGAGTGTTCGGGTCCTTCCATTCACAAAATTTTTATGAATAACACTACGATGTTGTCGATATAAAGCTAAATACACGACGCTAACCGAATATTTTTCCAGGAGCGCACATTAATTGTATAATACGGATCCTTCTTGTCGGTGTACTGTGAAGCATATAACCATATACGGCCTGATCCACGCGAAATGGTCGCGTCCAAAATTGATAGTTGCAGGGTTCCATTGTTTACAGCTATGTACATAAATGATTCCGATTCCTTCGGGTTTTTTTTCGTTTTTTCTCTTTTTATTTCTTTTTTTCTTCTTTTTGATTCCGATTTCTTGAAGGTAAGACGCTTACCTTTCTCAGGTCCTCCATCGTTAACTCCTGTTGATAGTATTGACTGAAGCTTACGAAGTTGACTGATCTTGTTGGCTGTAAGGAGGACCTGGGTGGCACGATGGTTACATCTTCGGAATTTTGCTAACTGCCTATCTGCCACTTACTTCCACGAGCTACTGGTTCTTTCCACCAGGTGTTACAAAGCGATGTTTGGCTTTGGGGTTTTGAAACTCTTGCGATGTTTTCTGTGTTGTTCCTTGGCTTTGCGAGGGCTACCGAGATCTCCGTGGGCAGTAGTGGTCAACTATAAAACAAGCAAGATGTAGTGCCAAAGACGGAATTTATTTATTATTCATATTTTCATTATAAACAAATTTAAAGTAAATTATAACAATATATATATATTTGATTCAAGTTGCAATTCAATATAAAATTTTCATAAATTTACGTTAATTATAACATTCAAATAACCAACATTCGAATTTAAGATCAAAATTCAAAATAAGCAAAACATAAAACCCAAGTAACATTCTTGCTAAAAAAAACTCACCTATAAAACAAGCAAGATGTAGTGCCAAAGACGGAATGACGAACACTGCCGTGCTCAGATATTTATAGCAGGGCAACTAATCATTCCGGTCTTTGCCACGCACTACATCCATGCCAACTTCAAGGTGAAACCCGAGTGACTCCGATTGTTTGTATAAAGGCTCAAAAAAAGGATTCCATAAATTATGTCCCAAATGAACTATTTAAAAATATTAAAGAAGTACCCTAATTTATCCTTCGAGGGGAGGGAATGTTCAGAAATTGATACCACGTCAACTGGACAAACAATCGCCAAATGTTACAACTTAAAATCCCTTATAACAATTCGGTTTCTCATCAAGCATATTAAAACAAGAATTAGACCAAATGTCACAATCTTTGAACTTCAATAAGACCAAGCATTTTCTTAGTCATAATGCTAATTCTTCATTAACAACCGGATTAAAGAAATATAAAATATAAATAAATTTCTTATTTTACTTGGCAACACTTGGCCTCTGAATCAAAACAGCTTTAATAACTACAAAAATCTATAACAGTGTAAGTGACCTGATATTTTAAGGGTACAAATGAATTAACCTCTATTGTAATACAGGGTTCAACATGTTGCGGTCGTATCATGCTGCGCTCGGCGAAGCTTTTTATTAAAAATACAATTTTGTTTTTTGCTGAGAACATTTTCAACGCAGAATGACGGGGAAATTTACCCGCCATTTTTCGCAGAGAACAGTTATATGCAGTGGTTATATGATGGCTATAAATGAGTCGATACCAAATTAACTTGAACCAATCTTTTTAAATGTAAAAACTGAATATAGTTTGGTTTTGGTTTTTGTTTTTGCCTTCTCATGGGGTTTTTGATTACTCGATTCCCAGGCCATTTTAAAGGTGATTACTTGATTACAAGAGCAAATATTTAATGATTATTAGATTACCATGGTTTGAATTATTGATTACATTGGGAAAAAGTTTTTGATTACATTTCTAAAAAGTATATGATTATTTGATTACTTTGGCACAAAATGCTGATTACTTGATTCCTGGTATCCCCCCATGAGGAGCCCCTTGTTTGGCGACTCTAGAACAAGACTTGAGAGCTGCCTACTATAAACTGTAAATCAGAATATGGAACATGTGCCAGAAATAATGCTTTGGATTTAACATTCCAGTGTATTTCTTTTTCGAAAAAAAAGGGAAAATGATTTTTCAAATCAAATTATTGTTTACATTTTTTAGAGTGGACTTTGAACTTTTTCTTAGGAAAATTAGAAAGGAAGAGGTGTGTCATGGATTATGTCCCTTCTCAATCGACCTTGACCTAACTAGCTAAATACTAAACATGGCGAGCAAGACAAAGTGGTCTGTTCTTTTTGGTCCTGAATGGTAATGTTATGTTGTTAATATAATCATAAAAGAAAGTTTTGATCATAATTTGATGAATACTTATGTTTTAAGTCTATGTTAAGTCGGTATTCTCAGTAATATTGTTAAAATGTCCACGTCACACATGTTCACCTTTCAGACTGTTCAAATGTTCAAAGTGATATTTTTTGAAATATGAGACAGACAGCCTAAGACACCACCTGATTTAAGGACGTCAGGAAATCATAATTAAGCATAGACGGATTAAGAGGGGGCTAAGAGACTTGCACCCTATAAAAAATATGATTGACATTTTAAAGTTGAGATACATTCTCAAAAGCAGTTCTTGCCATGTTGCCGATTATTTTGCTATACTTCCGCTAAAATTAACATGGAAAAGCTGGTTTTACAGGCAATTTTTCTTTTTTTTTAGATAAGGTTACATTTCTGATCCAGTACCTGTCCAAATAATTTCACAATATAAACAAAATTTAATATTGGGACTCTCCGCCTCTCTATAATATATTGCTGTTAGGGGCCAAAAGGGGTAAACATGAAAGGTAGCAGATATCCTTAATTAGGGGCGAAAAGGGGTATTATTTTTGTCAAACTGTAATCTATTTCTGGTCTGCTTTTGAAAAAAAATGAATTCCTTGTGAAATGTGGGAGGAAAGTCCACCAAAGGCTGCATGTGTCAAAAAACTTTGTCAGTCCACCATGGGCTGCATGTGTCCAGAGCAAGGGACTATCCATATTGGGTCTAAAACATAAAGGGTTTGATCATCATTTCATGTTCATTGTATCACCACTTTCATGTTCATCTCCCGGATATAGCCGAAATCGTGCTGCTTGGGAGTAAAGCAATAACTAACAAACTAACTAACTAACTAAAGGGTTTGACATGTTGCGGTCGTATCATGCTGTGCTCGGCGAAGCTTTTTATTTTCTTCATGAAAAAATATAGTTATCTTGATAATAAATACATGTGTACCATCAAATAAACTACATGTACATGACTATAGTAGCAATAAAACTATAACACTCTAAAGCCTGTCAAAAAAATGTACCTAGGCTAAATTTTATGCAAACTTTTTCTTTATTTATATTGCAGAAGTGAGGCCTCTCATTAAGAAAGAGATGTAAAGTTTGCCAAAAAATATTTGAGATTAATGTTTGTATGCAGACAAGGTGATCTACAATGGCCATGGGTTCCACTCAGGTTCCACAATTCTCAAAGGGCCATACAGAATCTCCAAAACATGTAACTAAAAGACCTTTTGAGGTGTCAGAAGAAACTATTGATAAAACAAAATATGTTGTCTCATTTCAAGTTCAGTCAGTGATGAGGAAGCATAGAACTTCACCTAAAGTTCTTCTTAAAGCTAGCATTACTACAGTGCTAGCAGTGACTGTTGGTTTTATAGTGGTCTACACAATACTGCTGAGGTACTTCACACCAACAGTGCCATATCATCACAGCTCTCACAAAAACAGGGTCAAGCTGGTACCTAAATATGGAGGGTCTGCTAACTTTGCCTTGAACGCCAATACTAAATACTACAGTGTCAAATGGAATGTATCAGAAATTCTAGGGAAAACTTCCAGCAACATATGCAAAAGTGGAATAGAGTTTCTTATACTCATTGTCTCAGCACCTGAAAATTCTAAAAACAGACAAGTTATACGAGAAACATGGTGTAACCCAATAGCTTATGGCCATGCAGGGAACTCGTGGCAGTGCTTGTTTCTTATAGGGCAGTCTCAATCTAGTACAGTGCAAGAAAATATATTGGCTGAATCAAAGTCTTTCAAAGACCTCATCATTGGCAGCTATGTAGATTCATATAGAAATCTGACGTTAAAAGTGATGCAGGGTTTTCATTGGGCCAATCGTTATTGTCCTGCCAAATTTATACTGAAAACAGACGATGATTGTTTTGTACAAACTCATAACTTACATAATCTTGTCATCCATCATCAAGACATTAATGGTCTATTTTTAGGCCACGTCCAATCGGACCCAAACCATTTACAAGTTATTCGAAACAAAGAAAGTCGGTGGCATGTTTTAAAGGAGGAATATGAGCTAGACTCTTACCCTCCATATAATAGTGGTGTAGGGTATCTACTTTCATCAGATGTTGTTCAGAAGTTTGTAAATATTAGTCAGTTTATCAAAATCATTCCAAATGAAGATGCTTTCATGGGAATTTTAGCTCAGGAAGTAAACATTCGACCTCATCATAGTGGTAGATTTCAACTCGCATCATCTGGATGGTCATTGTGTAATTACATTTATCTGGTAGTTTTCCATAGAGTAGAACCTCAACAACAAAAAATGGTGTTTGACAAAACTTTGGAAGCTCTTAAGACCTGTAAAGATCAAATCAAGCTGACATGGAATTGAACAAACTGTCATCAAATGGTGAAAAGTTATTGTTACAGGTATGTGTATGTATTAAAATTCCAGGTATTTTTGCAATGTATAACATGTTGAACGATTTAAAAAGATTTAATATTTTTACAATGAGGGATTACAACCCATCTGTGATGATTATCTCAAATGTCTAAGCTACATGTGTAATTATGATAAAAAGTGAAAACAAAACAAGGGAAGACACAATGTAGAAATTAAAGATGCACAATGGTTCTGACTTGGCACAGGTATTTCAAAAGAAATGGTTAGTTAACATGGTTAATCAGTTTTTATGGCAAAAAGTCACCCTCTTCCATTGCCATCCCAAGTCACCAATCTATGAAGAAGTATGTTTTTTTTTATTCTTCTGTACATGTAAACTTTTTTTATTATTAATACATGTTACATGTATCTATAATGGGTATATAGTGTTGTTATACATTTTTGTACATGTACATTGCAGTTGAAGTTACAAATGTACCATACATGTACATGTATGTGCTATAGTGACATTAGTCTCGTGTTCATTTACTCCATATCCTTTCATAAATTATTGTACTGTACATGTACATGTACATGCAAATAATCATTTGAAGTACAGACTTGTACATGTACATGTATATTAATTTCATTGACCAAAAATGCATGTCTTGTTACATGTGCAATGTACACATACAAATGTATACAGGGTTCAGCACTAACAGTCAGTCTGATACCATGCATGGCAATATAATTACATTCTTGTTTATAACGAGGATTTTAATTGGTTAATAGTTGAGTTTTATTTCTGTATAAAACTCAACAGCACATGCATCCTTGACACAGTCAGGGGCCTTACTTAAATCAGTGATTTTTTTATCACTTGTTTAAGTAGTTTTAAGTTATTTTCCTTTTAAAGCAAGAGTTACCTCTCTTTCAAAATCACCTGTTCGAGTATTACAAATGAATCACTTATAACAGTGATTTTATTGAAATGTTCTTCATTTTAAATGTTATGGAGAGAAGTCTGAGTCTAATTGTATAATTAAAGATATAACACACCCCTGTCTAGATAATGGAATGTCCAGTCATGGCAGGACATGACCCTGACCTGAATTTTGGATAATTACCCTCCAAATCACTTGTTTAAGTATCATATTAATTTTTACCTTTAAAAAATCACCTTCTTAAGTAATATTTTGTTAGGTATTTTTTTTTTTTAAACCCCTGCTACCTTCAGACATCGCGAACATGCTGATTTTGATCGCGAACATGGGTAATTAATTACATAATCAGAAACCTAAGATATAGAAGTTAATGGGAAAATTATTGCCACAGCTGGCAAAATTCAGAAAGTGAAGTAATGGGTTGTTACATTTGGCCTTTCTTTTATCAGAAAATCACATATTTTGGGGAAATACTGATAACAGGTGGCAGCAAAATCTATAATTTTGTAATTTTAAAGAAGCTTATTGCCTGACCCCTTGGGGTCAGGCAGTATAAGATTTAGAACTTTGTTACATGGAGGCTAAGCTGGCAACCGGCTCCCTACTGTTCAGATAAGGAGCCAGTATGACCCAATGATACGCTCCCGAAGGGAGCGATAATGGTAGAAATATCAATATTCTAGTTGTACTATGGGCTCAATTTTCCTTCAACGTCCGGTAAACCGCGCGCGGTTTCCCTGACTTTCTGCGTCTTTTTAACGCTTTTTTCTTTGAAAATTCCTGACGTCATTAAGCGCACAAAGGACCCACAAGAAAAGCTACTTTGTTTTTATTTTCGAATAAGAATTTGTTTCAATTAATTGCCCAATAAACATTTGAAAACTTATTTTAGCTTGTAAAATATTTAAGGATACATTCAAACTTCGGGAGCGTCACAGGTTTAACCTGCATCATATTAAAATTGATATGATTGGGTATCATCCCAAAGTTGTCAATCAGAACTGATAAATTAGCATTAATTTACGATGTTTACTTATCTAAAGATATACGATTAAAAATGATATGAATCAATTCACACCTAAACGTTAAAGGGTAAGGAATGTCTTTATACTCTTAATTAATTACGAGAAATGCTTGCATAGCCAATTAACAGTTAATTAACGAACAGTGTGGATAAAGATAGAGGGATGATTTAAATCACATGATAATACCATATTTGTTTAAGTCTCGTAAAATCTCACAAGTAAAATATTTTACTTGCAAAATCGGGTCATACCCGCCTTTATCTTCAGATAACAGCGGGGTACCAGCTTACATGGAGGCCGCCATGTTTGCTGTCAGGAAGGTACGGCTAAAATGTGTAATCAGAACCCGTACCTGCACCCAAATTTACATTATTCACTGTAAATAAAAACGATGTCAATCATTGTGATATTTGACAAGAATTTGATAAATGGGTTTGCTACTGGTTGCGTTTCAGCATCACTTTTATTCACATGCTTTTATTGTCTGTTAAAGTTTAATGTTTGTCATTACATGTATATTACAAGCAAATTGCCCTACTGAAGTTAATAAATTTATTTATTCTTTTAATTAAATTTGCATCACTGTTCACACTATAAATGAATAATAATTTTGTTTTGTGTATATTATCAGTTGAAAATTATTTGTCATAAACGTATATTTAATATGTAAACACATCAGCATGCAAAGATAAGGTCAGCCAGCGAACAAAACAATAAGTAGGTCATAAGTTTATGTTGGTGTTTTCTATTTAAACTGGAACAGCTATCAAGTGTGTTAATTTGACATATAATTAATTGATTTATTGAGCTTAATGCACAAGAAAGATGTCAGAGGGTAATGATCGATTGATTGATTGATTGATTTTGCCTATACTGTGGAGCAAGGTAAACGCACATGTACAGTTTCTTTTTTCTTATAGTATACCACGCTCCATTGCAGGAAGTGTGCCAATATAAAAAATCTATTTAAAAAATATACGTGATAATTATATACTGAGGTCAGGCAAGCTTTTCTTAAAAGCTAATACCTGTTACATCTTTTTTCAATATTAGTTAATTAATATAAATTTTCTCAAACTGTTCTGTTGTAAATTTAGATTTTTGGAAATATCTTTAGCATTTTGAAATGCTACTTGAATAAGTGATTTAAAAATCACTCATTTAAGTAATGCCCCTGACTGTGACAACGACTTGCGCAGGGTAATTTAAAAAAACATAAACCATGCATTTCGTGTAATTTTTTCGTGCAAATATTTAATATATTTGATTGGAATGTAATTATATACAATGAATGCAATATTTTTGAGTTGTATTGGTGTGTAAAAGCGTGGACCTTGGCGCACATTTTCAACATGAAGCGCTACCGCGCTTCATTAAAAATGTGCTTAGGTCCACGCTTTTACACACCAATAAAACTCAAAAATATTGCATTCATTGTATAAGTATTTCCTAGGAGGACTACCATTAGTCCTTTGGACTACCAAACATTTTAGGCCAAGGTTGTTTAATCCAACACAACATGTATTAATTACAAAGAAATGTTCTTATAATGGATCTCACAATAACTACACCTACAGTACGCCAAGAGACATACATGTACATTTGTACCATGACTGAACACCGTGATAGTGGTACACCACTCTTAGAGACATAACAAATATCTTTTTTGTGGTTTAAGATTTAAAAAAAAATTCTTTTTTCTTAAGCATGTTTAGAGGAAATGGTTATACAGAACAATTTCCAAAAAGATTTTTTTTTTAATCTTTGACCACAAAAAAGATATTTGTTATGTCGCTAAGAGTGGTGAACCACTATATCACGGTGATCAGTCACGGTATGTCTCTTGGTGTACTGTATAAACAGATTTTAACATAAAACATTGAATGTATATTATCCTGGTTTTAAAAGACCCTTGTGGGCATTAAATCTTCTCATAGTGCAAAATTTTGCATCAAAACTAACCCCCTACGTGTATGCAATGTACATGTAATTATAAATGTACAGTACTAGTGTATATACATGATATATATACATCATACATGTACATTAAAAATGAAAGAATATGGAATATGTGCCAAAAAGACACGATCCACATACATGACATATTGATATTATTTTTATAAATGATAAAAAACAAACATTCAATGCGTGTGAGGGATACAGGTATGCATCCCTCACCATGGTCAAACCTTGCTGGACTACATGTACCAATATGAATCTCTGATGGACATGTACATGTATGAAGTTTTTAAGAACTTTGTATTTGAATTGAAATTCAATCTGCTTCTAATTATTTAGTTCTCATAATTACAAATGTACAAATATACATTTTGTACATGTGTAAATGTTTATACTACTGTATACACAAAAATCTATTCATGTTTATTTGTCATGTTTGTACCTTAAGTTAAAAATACTTGTAATAAAGCATTTCAATATTATACTTGAAGAAAAAATGAAACCAAACACTGAAATTTAAGAATGTTAAACGGAAAAAAAACACGTAAACTTGAACATGTTGATAGTCAATTTTATTTTGAAATGACCTAAATTTAAAATTAACTTGCAAATCTTTTAAAGTGAGGTCAGATTTAAATTTCTTTGTTATTGCATTAAAACACAACCTTTTTTTGAAAATATTCCAAGTTTTTTATTTCTGAACAAAGAAAACACCTTAGCTAGACAGATTGTGTGGCTTTTGACATTCTTTATTTTCATTCTTTAGACTTTAATATAAGATTAATTCAAGTTAATGGGTAACCTTTAAATATGTATATACATGTATCATCTGCTAAAATTTTGCGTAAATTTATCCAAAATTTGGAGAGAAAAAACCTGCAGAAAGGGTCAATCTAGCCTACATCATGTCAGTATTCAGACTTTTAGTCTAGTTGCATGCATATGGGGTGCCATTGAAGATCGCTTTAGGCTTAGGCATGCCTGAAACAATAGGCCTTAAAAGTTAATAGACAAAAAATTAACTGTTGCTTCAATGGTAGAATGCAAACATTTCTCATGTTTCTTTTATATAGATTTATAAATGTTTGATCAGAACAAACTTTTTCACTCTACATGAAAATAACAATTGCAGAATAAATGGGTATGCAAATTATAAGCTAAAAAACAAAGATTGATATATGTTTTATAAACTTTTTGCTTATGTGTGCAGTTTTGACATTTCATTCAGTCAGACTTTGATTAGGACAAAAGGTAACTTATCTCTTACACTATGGTGTACTTCTTTGCCAAATAAATGTTATGAATGCCTAGATAAATGACATTTAAAGTATAAATGCCAGCTGTGTCATTTGGTCTATGTATATATACATGCTTGTGCGTAAATCTACATGTAGATTTCAAGTTCATGTACGTATGTACTTCTATTTATAAGAGTAATCTATTCCTAACCATTTTTTCGTCAAATGGGAAGCTGCACCTGCATGTATTTACCTGAAACTTATTGCATTAATTAGACAATATCAATATGGATCATATGCATGGATTTTATTATATTACACAATGTATCATTCTATTCATGAACAAAAAATGTCATACAAACTCTGAAAAAAAATATCCTTTCTATTATATGATTGTACTGTCATCATTGTGTATGCATCATGTTTAATACTAAAATTAATATATTTTGTAATTCAATTTTTCAGATACATTCAAGGACTCAAGTCTTTCCTTTCATACAGAAGTGCTACCATGTATCAGGCAATGCTCTCCATTGGTTGTACAAAACTGTGTAAAGCAAAGTAAAAAAGACATAAAATAACCTAATAAAAAAATTAAAGACTTTTCAAAATTCAACTGTGGTGCCAGACTAATTACAATGCAAATCTTCATGAAAATCATGGATATTCAAGTTCCAACTTTTATGTCATTGTCATAATGCCATTACATTGTACAATATGCATATATAAAATACTCTGTTATTAGAAATCTCAGCTGACATTTTTGTTTCTTTATTGTGAATCTCAATTGTGAACCTTTTTAATTTTTACATGTGACTGAAAAATATTTTAAACAGAATTTCTTCTTTACTTTCTTATCATTGATTTTTTTAGCTCACCTGGACATAGGTCAACTTGAGCTGTTATTGCCATCACATGACATCGGTTGTTGTATGCTGTCTGTCGCCTATCATTGTCTGTTAACAAATTTTCAAAAATCTTCTTTACCTTTAATGAAACTTGGTATGATTGATCCTTAGGGTATCCTGTCTCAAGTTGTGTTTTGATTTTTGATCCTTCAAAAAACATGGCTGCCTTTGCTAAAAATAGACCAGGGGGGTCAGACTACTGTTTGACTTGTAAATCGAAAAAGTATTAGAGAAAGATAAAATCTGATGCAACTGTCCTTCTTCAGCATAAAAAAATCTACTAAAGTTTTCATTGAGTGAAAGTTGTTAGGTGACTCCTTATAGGGATTACAAAAATAGCGTTTTTTTCATGTTTTTGCTCTATAGAATGAAAACTATCGCAGATAGAGAAAAGCTGTTGCTTGCTTAAACCTTCAGCTCATTAAGCTCTTCAAATGTTTCATTGTAACCAATATATTATACTGAAAAAGCTGGTGTTTTTCTATGCACAATATTGAATACCTTTTTTTTTTTTTATAAAGTTGCCAAACAAATAATTGTGATTTCTCCTTAATAACTACATCATAAACCCACATGTGTGATGTCTTCACTTCTTTAATTGTACATGTACATGATTTTACTTCAGTTGTTGTGATAAGGCCAAAAAAAATATATGTCTGTTTCCTGCTTCCCTACCTATCCTATTTTTTTTTACCCAACCCTAAAGTTTTTATTGGCATTTTGGAACAAGCACCATTAAAGTTTGGATTGCCCCCATTGACTCGATGTAAAATAATTTTGTAAAAAAATTCCTACCTACCTACCCTTATTTTCAAGAGTAGGAAGCAGGAAACAAACATATATTTTGTTTTGGCCTGAAAGTGTAATTTATAGTTATTATTACCTTTTTAGAATTGTTATTTGTTTTTATCATAATGACATATATGATTACATTCATATAGTGCTAAAAGCCTGAAATGCAATGAAGCTGAAACTTATATCACTTTAAAATTTATGCATCAGAAACATTTAAAATATGAAAATGTATACTTCTTCTACTTTGTATGACCTTGACTTACAATGCCCTTAGTGCTGTTGTACTTGATTTATTTTTGTTTGTAAAAATAATAATAATTTATTTGATGTTTTATAGTATTTCTACTAGCAATACTTTCTATTATCAAAATTTACATAACTATAACATTTTTGGCAGGATTTCACATGGTGAAAATCTCGGATATTAAGAATTATTATCTAATACATCAGTTCATTTTTTTTCAACACGCACATCAAATAGATATATAAATGCATTTGCAAATTATTCTTTCTGATAACATAATTTGATACTTTTTTTTTAAACTGAATACTCATTACTTTTGAAACATTCATAATAATTAGGGCCCCACATTGAAGATGCAGACCCCCTATAGTTTTCACTTTGTCCGTCTGTCAACAATTCTTGTGAACACTAAAACTCAATAACTATTAACAACACAGTTTTGAAATTTTGTACAGCTACTAAGTTAAGTAGCATGTCATAATTTACATATTAAAATTTCAAGCACAAATGTGAAATATTTTTGGAAAAAACTTTTTATCAAAAATCATATATTTTGAGAATTGGACTTTGTGAACACTATAACTCAAAAAATATTAACAATACAGCTCTGAAGTTTCATACACATTCCATGGAACATGCCTTAGTGGTTATAATCAAAGTTCGTATGATTTTGAAAACACTTAGATTTTTTGCCGCGGGCCCTTTCTGACTTTGTCAGTATTGTATTGAATTCTTAATTTTACCATCATTTTTCATCATGGTTACCCTAACTTTTACCTATAAATGTAAATCTCAAGCTCTATGGCATAATATTGTTTTTACCTGGTTATTGTTTGTGTTTAACTTTAATATTCCTTTCCCCTCTCTATTAGGCATTTCCAGTGGACCCTTGATGGACCTACACCCTCCCCTTATCAATTTATATGGTTGAAATATATATATGAATATACAAATGGATATACATATATGTAAAGCCAAACCTCTAAGGCAAGTTAAAACATGTTAAAATTCCCTTACTTATAAAAAGTTTTTGGTTCTGTTACAATTTTCTTCTCTAAAAGAAAAAAAATAAATGATATTTAAAATTACATTTTTAAATCTGATATTTTCATAAGAAATTTATCTTTTGATTTTTTTCACAAATACATTAAAGTGACAACATGATTATTTTTCAACAGTTTACAAGGTAGTGTTAAAATATTATGGAAAGATAATGCATTAATTTTATTCAATGATCTATCTATGTTTCATTTTTTACTGTGATGTATATCAAGAAAATGTTTGTCTCGCCTGCGAAGCAGAGCGGGACATAGGTGTTACTTTACCGGCGGCGGCCTTGATTTTTCGGTTGAGTGACTTTGACAATTTTCAATACATATACATGTAATACCAATGTTAAGGTTTTGCAAACACCCCCATATCTCAAGTATTATTGGTCCTGATTGATGAAACTTGGTATGCATATGCCCTAGTAATAGCTTAGCACAGTTGCATCCCTTTTGACCTTGACCTTGATTTTGTGGTTGAGTAACTTTGATTATTTTTATTGCATATAATAGCAATGTTTAAGTTCTATAAACATCTTTTGATCTCAGAAACTGAAAATCCATGTAAATTCAAAATATAGTGGAAGCAAGAAAGAATAATTGTTTCTGATGGTGCCAGCAGGCGAGACATACTTCAGTGTTAACTCTTGTTTTATGAAGTTGCTAGCCATTAATTTAACAGTCATGACAGTTGTGAGGTTATAATTTGGCTATACAATATTTATGATTGGTTTATAGTAGTAGTTAATGCCTCTTGTATATTCTTAAGTTTGTCATACATTATACATGTATGTTGGTTTTTTTTTTTTTTGGTTTACCCTTTGAAGATTACTGGTACACGTTTTGAATAAAAAGTCTTATTACTGATAATTGTAACTGTGTGCTGAGTGTTAAAATTATGATAACTGACACAGTGCATGCGCATGTAGCTCAAATCTCATATGTAATTTAAAGAAAAAAATTGGCCATACCACTTGTGGGCCATACATACTGCAAAACTTGGTTTATTATCTTCCTGCTCTGAGATTGGTAGAGTGAAAAAGTGCAAGAGAAAGAAAATTTTGTTTCAAAAACACAATGTGTTTGCAGCCTGTTTTCTGTTAGGAAGCTTTAGATAACTGTAAATAATGATTTAGAATGAGAATAGTACTTCTTAATTACTGTAAACCAACTTATTTTCACGACTACAATATTTTGCGTTTCATTGTCAGAAGGCAATTTCGCGGCTATTTATTTTCGCGATTCTTGGTAAACAAAAATTATATTTCTATGAAAAAGTGTTAGTTCGAGGCGATATATTTTTCGTGAATTTCTGCTCCTTGCGAAATCTGCTAATATAAATTGCTCACGAAAATAAGTTGGTTTACAGTATGTCTGGCCTATGTAAGTTGCAGAGCTGTCAAGTTTTGATGAGCTGCTCATGTAAAATTTAACAAATTGAAAGATCAAAGGAAAAAAATTTAGAAAATCAAAGAACTTTGCCACCAAAATGCTGACTATATGAGTGCTTCTCATGCAAGTTGTGTGACACTTGACAGGTCTGAAGTTGCCTGACATAATACCTTATATTTTTCTGATCACTTGTTATGCCCCAGTCTTATCTAAATTTCTTGCATATAAGTTTATTTCTAGAAAACTATTGTAAGTCGGATCTCAATGAAATTTGTTTACTTTTTCACAAGACAACACATTGCATAAAAATTATGCAAATCCAACAATGTTTTGCTTTGCTGGTCATCAGTTCTTAGCAGACACAATACATTGCAATTAGCGGTTTGTGTTAAAGTTGATAGTTTCAATTTTTTTTTTCCTTTTAACAATTATGCATAATGATAACAGTACACTTTAACTATACACCTGGAAAAAAGTTAAGCACCCCCATGATTTTTTAAAATTATACATTTTCTAAACACTTATTAACCATTAATTAAATGATAGTCTTTGTAAATTTATATTGCTAACTTAACACTGTTAAGCACAATGTAACATGTTGGTAACAAACAAAAAGAAATTTGTATGTACATAACACGACATGGCAAAAAAATATGGCTTTTGTACATGAACATGGTCTCCGAAAAGTATGGTCCCCTGAAGCTCGAAACTTTTAATTAATTGTCAAATCGCACCCGAAAAGGTAACTCATCATGTAAAGATTGATACTGTATCGTCATAGTGCCAATTTCGAGTATGCCCACCTTTATCACGAATGACTGCTGGAATCCTTGTTTTTTACTACCAGTTTGGCATCTTATTTCCTATAGAGTTATCTCCTGTTTTTCAAGGCAAACATGTGCTTTTAACCGAAAGCTAACACCCTTCCAGTCACATATTGAAGAATTAAATGGACCAAACTCAAGAAAATTAGAAATTTTTTCAAAGTATCAAAAATAGCAAAAAGTTTAGGGGTGCTTAACCTTTTTCCAGGTGTATACTTTTTGAAATTTACTACCATGCAATGTAATTCGTTTTTAAGGGTACATTTCAATGACATAATATAGTTGAATAGGGCATAATATATTCAAATTAAAAGATTTGTTATACTCTATACAAGTGCTTTATACTTCTTATTATAAGTAGATGACTTTTCCTTAGTTTAAGAGATATGTGTTCATGAATAATGTAAAACAGTTAACATGTCAGTTGTTATACTTTGTAAATATGATTGTTTAAAATGTCAACATTTTATACTTTTCATGATAGAGACAGCTCATTTTGTAAGCTTAAAATTTCAGTCTTCATTTATAAAGCTCAGTCTTTTTGCATATCCTGTTATTTTTTGTGTGGTACAGGTTTTTTTGTTAAATATTACAACTTACTCTTTGTTGTGTAAAAAAATAAAAGAATAAAGAGAAAGAAAAGTATGTGTCTAGAACTTTTTTTATCAGACCAACAGTTTTTTTTAAGAGGTAACTGTAAACATTTGGCAAGAAGATAAAAAGTGCCTACTAGAGTTATCTCTCTTTGTACAATAAATCAATTTCCTGTAACAAAAGTGTATGGGATTGTTCAAAACATGGAGGTTTGAGGCATAAAGCCAATTGATTAATGTCCCCACAAAACAAAAAATATTTCCAACCCACAAAAGATGAAAAAAATATAAAACAGAAAAAATAATAATAAGATAAAAATAAGAAATTGCAAACTCAAAAGAAACTTGCAATACATCTCCAAGAATGCCAGAGATGCTGATTTGTGATTTCAGAGACCCTCAAGCCAAAAGATTCATTCACAACTCTTATTTTTATACGACTGCAGAAATTTTGTGGTCCTTTTTCGTCATCGGCGTCTTTTAACTTTATTACTGCTTTAAAAGATGTTTCCAATTGTTGTGAAAGATCTTAATTATCAATACATGGTACTGATATAAAAAGAAAAAAGTTGACATGATAGGGTTTGGTTGTCATAATACTTACTTTTTAGCTCACCTCATGAAAGTTAGGGGGGGTCTTATGTGATACCCCCAGTGTAGGTGTCGACCTCTGCACCCACTAACAGAAGAATGGTGAAGATCCATACACGCTTACTGACAAGTGCCACATCAATGATATTGGTATGGTAGGTGCACCTAGTGATGCTAAGCACAATGCATATTTTGGATGCCTGCTGTGACCTATATTTTCTGCATGGATGACCACTTACAGAAGAATGATTAAAGTCCATTCCCGCTTACTGACAAGTGCCACATCATTGATATTGGTATGGTAGGTGCACTTAGTGATGCTTAGTACAATGCATGCTGTAACCTATATTTTCTGCATGGATGACCACTTAAAGAAGAATGGTTAAAGTCCATTCTCGCTTACTGACAAGTCCAGGTATGGTAGGTGCACCTAGTGATGCTTAGCACAATGCATGCTTCGGATGCGTGCTGTGACCTATGTTTTCCGCATGGATGACCACTTACGGAAGAATGGTAAAAGTCCAATCCCGCTTTCTGACAAGTGCCACATCAATTATATTGGTATGGTAGGAGCACCTAGTGATGCTTAGTAAAAAACTTGCTTCAGATGCTAGCTTTGACCTATATTTCCTGCATGGATGAGCACTTATAGAAGTCCATTCCGGCTAACTGACAAGTGTCACATTAATGATATTGGTACTGTAGGTGCACCTGGTGATGCTAAGCACAATGCATATTTTGGATGCGTGCTGTGACCTATATTTTCTGCATGGATGACCACTTACAGAAGAATGATTAAAGTCCATTCCCGCTTACTGACAAGTGCCACATCATTGATATTGGTATGGTAGGTGCACTTAGTGATGCTTAGTACAATGCATGCTGTAACCTATATTTTCTGCATGGATGACCACTTAAAGAAGAATGGTTAAAGTCCATTCTCGCTTACTGACAAGTCCAGGTATGGTAGGTGCACCTAGTGATGCTTAGCACAATGCATGCTTCGGATGCGTGCTGTGACCTATGTTTTCCGCATGGATGACCACTTACGGAAGAATGGTAAAAGTCCAATCCCGCTTTCTGACAAGTGCCACATCAATTATATTGGTATGGTAGGAGCACCTAGTGATGCTTAGTAAAAAACTTGCTTCAGATGCTAGCTTTGACCTATATTTCCTGCATGGATGAGCACTTATAGAAGTCCATTCCGGCTAACTGACAAGTGTCACATTAATGATATTGGTACTGTAGGTGCACCTGGTGATGCTAAGCACAATGCATGCTTCGGATGCGTGCTGTGACCTATATTTTCCGCATGGATGACCACTTACGGAAGGATGGTAAAAGTCCAATCCCGCTTACTGACAAGTGCCACATCAATGATATTGGTATGGTAGGCGCACCTAGTGATGCTTAGCACAAAACGTGCTTCGGATGCTGGCTGGGACCTATATTTTCCGTATGGATGACCACTTACAGAAGTCCATTCCCGCTTACTGACAAGTGTCACATCAATGATATTGGTATTGTAGGTGCACTTAGTGATGCTAAGCACAATGCATGGTTCGGATGCTGGCTGTGACCTATATTTTCCGCATGGATGACCACTTACAGAAGTCCATTCCCGCTTACTGACAAGTGTTACATCAATGATATTGGTATGGTAGGTGCACTTAGTGATGCTAAGCACAATGCATGGTTCAGATGCTTGCTGTGACTTGCATGGATTGAGCATTTAAATTTTTGGACAGTTAAAGTCAATTTCCACTTAGTGAGAATAATGCGCAACGAGGTGAGCTTTGAAATCGATAGATTACCTATGTTTGTATTTCTATGCTCCTCCTGTATATAAGCAAATAATCATTCAACTACGTACTTGTAAACTAAAAAGACAGTTTGACATTAGCAAAAATGTCGGTGCTAGCAGTAATAACTTGCAAAGTGTTGTTAGCGTTTCTTTTACGAGTATTTAAGCCTTCCCTGTGAATTTAGGATGAAGAACAAGAACTAAAGCTTTGTTCATTTCAATATTTATGGGAATTTGTGCTGAATATATACTCCATAAGCCATATCAATATATTACTAGTAATTTCTACGCACAGGAAAGGGTGGTTTACCTGCAAGTTTTATTTACTTTTCTATAAAGGAATTTTCGAAGTAAAAGACCACCACGAAACTTTATACACATTTGCTCCAGGATACGAGCATAACATATCATTTTAGAACTGTACCCCTGAGATAAACCATATGGTTCAGTGGTTGCAAAAAAGAACATTTGCAAGGTTAAGCATCATGTCTTGAAAATAATTATGTAAGATTGCTGATCATATGCTGTTACATTTTTATACGACCGCAATAATTTGCGGACGTATAATGGTATGATGCTGTCGTCTGCGTCTGTGTCGTTGTCTGTTAACTTTAGTGTTCTCACAATAAATTTAGTTCTAGTTATCCGATTTCTATTGAAATTTAACAATGATGTTCCTTAACATAAAAGAATAGATGGGATTGATTTTGGGGGTCCCCCTTTTTTCGTCTAGAAATTAGGGGCCAAAAAAAAAGGCCAAAAATACTACTTCTTTTGTTTGTTTCCACAATGACTTTAGTTCTAGTAATCTGATTGCTATGAAATTTGACAGTGATGTTCCTTACCATAAAAGGATGAATGGGATTGATTTCAGGGGTCCCCCCTTTTTCCGTTTCGAAATTAGGGGCCCAAAAGGGGAAAAAAAAATCATATATGTTTTAGTTTCCACCATAACTTTGGTCCTAGTTGGCCTATTGCTGTGAAATTCGTCAAGAATTTTTCTTACAATAAAAGAATGAACCTGATGAATTTTCGTGCCCCTTTTTTTCCCCGTTATGTAGTTACATGTAGGGGCCAAAAGGGGCCAAAATCGATACTTTTTTATTTGTGGTCCGATTTTGAATTTTTTTTGCATGTTTGGGGATAGGGGGATAGGGGATACCATATTTAGAATGAAATTTTGCGACCCCCCCCCTTTTCCCCCTTTTACGTAATTAGGGTCCAAAGGGGACCAAAATCGAAACTTTTTTATTTGTGGTACAATTTTGAAATTTTTTTTGCATGTTTGTTCTTGTTTGTTTTGCAGATGCAAAATTGAAAATATATTTTTGCGACCGCCCTTTTTCCCCCTGTTATGTAATTAGGGGCCAAAGGGGACCAAAATCGAAACTTTTTTACTTGTGATCCGATTTTGAAAATTTTTATTGCATGTTTGTTCTTGTCGAATAGCGGATACAAAATTGAGAATTAATTTTTGCGATCCCCCCTTTCCCCCCTATTACGTAATAAGGGCCAAAAGGGGCTAAAATCGAAACTTTTTTATTGAGTAAAAAACATCAATGATAAAAGATTAACCAAGAATAGGGTCTATTTCTAAATATAAAATTGAACAGGGATATTGAAATGTTATAAATATGGTATTGCAAGTATAATTTTTTTCCATTTGCTTTTAAAATAGTTAAAATTTAATGAATTCCTTGTAAAACGTGGATGGAAAGTCCACCAATGAAGGCATTTGTCAAAAAACTTCGGGCTGCATGTGTCCAGAGCAATTGACTATCCATATTGCGTCTAAAAGGTACAGGGTTCAAGGTGTTGCGGTCGTATCATGCTGCGCTTGGCGAAGCTTTTTTATTTCATCATTTAAGAAGTTACCACTTAAACTATTAATGTCCGGCATGACCTGTTTTACCGTTTTAAGCCCACCTGATCAGTTGAGCTATTGCCATCACTTGGCGTCCGTCGTCCGTCCGTCGTACGTTAACTTTTTTCAAACGTTAACTCCTCTGACACCATAAGTCCAATTGCAACCAAACTTTGTACAGTTGTTTATTGGCATGGGTGCAACAAAAATTTTGATTTGTTAAAAAACATGACCGCCGTGGCTAAAAATAGAATATGGGGGTAAATTGCAGTTTTTTGCATATAACTGAAAATGGTGAAAGATATCAAAATTCTGATGGGAAGCAAATGTGTTCAGCACTTCATGATCTACATGCCCTGAAATTTTGAAGAAGATGTAACTTTTTATGTAGAAGTTGTTGCCCCTTTTCTTTTTTTTTTTGTAAAGCTTAATATCTCGAAAACTTTTAAAAATATTTGAGAAATTTAAATTGCACATTGTTAAGCACATTAACATCAACAAAATCTGTGATAGGGTCAAAGTTGTAAGACCGTTGCTTTTAGGAGTTATTCCCCTTAGATAGTCAAAATTGTCCATTTTCAAAACCTTTCCTTTTTTCAAACTGTTCAAGCTAGAGAAAAAAATTAAGTAACAATACTGTTATGTTAGTTAAGCCCTTCAAAAATAGCCATCTTAATGTCGATAAAAGCATTGAAGTCAGGTGAGCGATTCAGGCCCCTGGGAGCCTCTTGCTTATACAAATGCAAAAATTTGCGATCGTATAAATAAATGTTAATGTGGTATTCGTCGTTGTTGTCGTCTGGAAACATTTGGTTTCCATGCGATAACTTAAGTAAATGGTAATACATTTATGAAATTTTTGATATAATGTTTCCAACCACTAAAGGTGGCTTCCTATTGCATTTCAGATTTTGGGGTCATGGCCCCTACAGTTTTAGAATAAAAAGCTACGCCGAGCGCAGCATGATACGACCGCAACATGTTGAACCCTGTACATTTGCAGCCCAATATGGATTGTCAAAAACTTTGGACACATGCAGCCCATTGTGGACTCACACATTTATGTAGTCTATACCAACCTTCAATGAAAACTCATAATGTGCTTTTGGTCCCTTTGATCCCTAATTTCCCCAAATTGGTAAGAGATATTGCTAACCTGAATGGAAAATGATGGCATGGATTTTACAAGGATTCCAATGAAAAAAGATTTTCAAAATTGGACCACAAATAAAAAAAAGTCGATTTTTTGCCCCCTTTTGACCCCTGATAGCAATGTAACGGTACAAGATACTTAAAAACTGTCGTAACATTTTTGCTGACGGAATTTATCATGTTTATTGAGGATTACAATGAAAACAAGATTGCTACGCGTAGCCATGTGTCCCCCGCCGCTGCATAAAAGTTGTGTGGTATGTCAATTCAAGCAATACATTCTCTGAGAAACGATAGAAATAGGTTGTCAAAATATTTGGGATGATCACCTATTAACAGTACCCTGTCAGTGTGTAAAGTTTCAGCAACATCCATTCAGTAGTATCCAAGGAGTTGCACCCACAAAAACGTTTGACAAAGTCCCATTTTTCGGACTGAAAAATCACAAATTCATAAATAACTCGAAAACCGTAAATATCGCTTCAAATTTTTTTTCGTATTAATATAGAGTACCTTTTGGTCTATCAGCCTACAACATTTCAGAACCCTGTGCACCTAGGTAACCAAGATATTGGATGTCCTATATTTTGACCTTCTTCCCTGTTTCCATGGAAACAGTGGCCATTTTTAAAATTTCAAATATTGGATGATCATCTACTAACAGTACCCTATCAGTGTGTAAAGTTTCAGCAACATCGGTTCAGTAGTGTCCGAGGAGTTGTACCCACAAAAACGTTTGACTAAGTCCCATTTTTCGGACTGAAAAATCACAAATTCGTAAATAACTCGAAAACCGTAAATATCGCTTCAAAATTTTTTTTGGTATTAATATAGAGTACCTTTTGCTCTATCAGCCTACAAAATTTCAGAACCCTGTGCACCTAGGTAACCGAGATATTGAATGTCCTATATTTTGACCTTTCTTCCGTTTCCATGGAAACGGCGGCCATTTTGAAAATTTCAAATATGGGATGATCATCTACTAATTGTACCCTATCAGTGTGTAAAGTTTCAGCAACATCCGTTCAGTAGTGTCCGAGGAGTTGCACCCACAAAAAACGTGACGGACGGACGGACGGACAGACGGACGGACGGACGGAGACCATTACTAAGTCCCTACGCCGCGTTGCGGCGGGGGACAAAAAAATGTCAAATTGTATGAAAGATAATGTTCTACAGAGTTTTGTCTTAACACCCAATTTCCCCCTTTTGGTCCCTTTTTCTTTGAAATGGTAAGGGCAAAAATCCTCTAACACATGAGGAAACTTTCTCTAGTGGTTAGAAACATCATTTTTAAACAATATAACAATTCGTCAGCCCACTACAATTATTTTTTTTTAATAAACCATTTGCCAAGACAAACACTTATAATTGTCGTTTTTGACCCCTTTGACCCCTAAATTCTCGTAAATGGTATGAGATATTGCAAATCTGATTGAAAAACGCAGGCAGGGATTTTTACAAGGATTCCAATGAAAAAAAAAGATTTTTAAAATCGGACCACAAATAAAAAAGTCGATTTTTTTTTTGGGTGGGGACCTTTTTTACCCCTTATAGCAATGTAACGGTACAAGATACATCAAAACTGTTGTTACATTTTGTTGACAGAATTAATTGAGGAATACAATAAAAAAAGGATGATCAAAATCGGAAGAAAATTAAACATTCTACAGATGTTTTGTCAATATTCCCATTTTTGCCCCTTTTGGCCCTTTTTTCTTCAACGGTAGGGGCCAGAAACCCCAAATGCAATACCGACCTTCCTTTAGTGGTTATAAACATCATATCAAAATTTTATAACAATTAATTAGCTACAACTAAAGTTATCGCACGGAAACCAAAGTGTCTACAGACGACGACGACAACGACGACAACGACAACGACGACGACGACGACATCGCCATAACATAATACGATCGCACAAATTTTGCGGTCGCATAAAAAGTGTCAAAGGGGCTAAAATGGGTGTATTAACAAAACTTTTCTTGAATTGTTATTTTCATCGGATTTAGAAAATGTTTTCTAATTGTATTTCTCATTGAAATCTGTTTACCTTTACTATATTTTGTACCATAACATTGCTATAGGAGGACCACGCCCAATAAATCTTTTTTCTTTATTGGTTGTCCGATTTTCTTTTTTTTTCAGTGGAATCCTTATGAAAATTTCTGCCTTCAATTTTCAATCAAATTTACAATATATCTCTTACCATTTTCGAGAAACTAGGGGTAAAGGGGGGCAAAAACGTCAATAATAATAATTGTTTGTCGGGACAAATGGTCTTATGCATGAACTTAAGTTGTTGGGCCATCTTATTGTTATGAAATTCTATTATAACATTAATTACTAACCACTAAAATAAGCTTTCAATTACATTTGGGATTTGTGTTACTTACTTTCCCAGAAAAGGCAATCAAAAAAGTAAATTGGTGTTTTTGGCAAAACTGCTGTAGAATGTTTTTTTTCATCCGATTTTGTATATTCTTTCTTTATTGTATACTTGATAAAATTCAGTCAATAAATTGTCTCAACGCGTTTGATATTATTTGTGATCCGATTTTCAAAATCTGTAGAAATCACTGCATGCTTTTTTCAATCTTATTTGCAATTTCGTTTACTGTTTTCGGGGAATTAGGGATAAAAAGGGCAAAAATGTCGCTTTAAAAGAGTTTTCCTAGATATGTCAAATATGTATTTTTGATAAGGCCAACACAAAACGCATGTGTCAAAAAGATTTGAGAGTCCATCATTGGCTGCAAGCTGAAAGCTGAAAGCTGTTGTGCACAGCATCATTATTACAATTACTATAATACGGTTGGATCTATTTACAGTTGAAACCATCAACAATTTTTAAGGTGTCCAAATACACCTTCACAAAACTACCGATAAAATTTTTCTGTTATGTATTTACTAGTACCTTATATTACATACTTTCCTTCGATAACCTGAAAATTTTGGTTATTTTGTTGTTAGTTCAAGACAGCAACTTTCTTGCCTTGGTACAGACATTTCAAAAGAGATTATATGGATTGAACCTAGTGTTGTGGTGCCAAACGTTGAGCTCTGAAAATTTTATTTGAATACGGCCATACATTATAAAATCCTTTAACAGTTGCAAACATCAATGAACTTGATGCTGTCCAAATGTGCTCAACACATAAAATATGTTGGATTTACAGAACAACTAGCATTGTAATAATGATGCTGTGCAAACAGCTATTATGTGTATGTCAACCCTTCAATAGGGGCAAGAGAAGACTGCAGACCAGTGACTTGATACAGGCAAATCAAAAGAATTTGGGTGGTTGAACCATTTGCTATTGTTTAGACCATCTGTCATCTAATGCACCAACATTTTGGTGTTTCCTTTCTCTTGGATCATTACTGGAATAGATGTACAGTATATAGAATCCATAATTCCAAACATCAACAAAGTTGAGCTGTATAAATACGATGAAAACATTATGTAGGAACTACAGAACAACAACCGCTGTTATAGTCATGCTACAACATCTAGTAGGCCTACAAGATCAGAGACAACACTGCACTGTTTTGAACAACCGGTCTGGCTGAATTTATCATTTTCGCACCATGACCGGACTATTGTGATTTCCTCAACTGAACACCGGTGTTTTACTTAATCAAATCATAAAAGTTAAAAAATATTTAAAGATTTAATCTGGAATTGTGAAACACAAGTGTTAAATTAACCCGGAATTAATCATTGTGCATTGCAATGATATAAATGTACATTTTATTATCCCAATAAATTAAATGCAGTTTTGCGACCCTTATACGATTTAAACGCATTTTAGGCAAAGAGATTGTCTGGATTTTTACAACATGTAACTACCGGTTTTCATACTTGAATATCAAATTAAATAGTACCTCAAGTATTGCTTTGTGGTTGTATATCTTGGTGTGGCAGCCTGTTTTTGGGAGACAAGTTATTTTTTGTGTTTATACATATCTTCATTAATGTATAAATTCATTAATATTTCTATTTTAAGAGTTCTAAATCTTTTTATAAACAGGAAGATACACTTGAAGAAGAAATGTTTTACATAAATCAGTAACAAATGTACTTTTGAAGTGTTTGATTTATTGTTGAATACGAGAATTTTCATTTATGTCGTATATTTCTATTCTTTGATTATTGTCCCGGATAAGCAGCAGCTCGTTTGTTTCCTTGTTGCAAGATATGTTTGAAGGCTCGAACAGATCATCCTTTTCAGAAAGAAATTGCGAATGGAACCGACCATTGGGCCAAAGCTTTATGACATTATTCGACTCGAAGCCTGCAATATAGATAAACATATCAGAATCAACAGTGATACCCATTGGAAAATGGAGATTCCGACTGCTGTATATAAACACAGGGATACCGTACCAAGCTATGCAATATACGGTGTGGTTCATTGAATCAGAGTAGTAAATTCTTCCGGCGTCATCCGTAGCAACGAACGAAGCACAGCCATCATGGTGAATTCGACGGAGAGTATATCCAAGTGTATCAAGCAGTCTTAATTTATTATCCACGCTTACAATAACCTGCCCTTTATGGGATGCAACCGCCCCACAGAATCCACCGACATCATGAAATTTTTCTTTCTTCAGAGTTCTGATATGGATAACCTGGAGTCCTGTATGGCCCAACGTGACAACTGCCTTTTCATCATCCAACAACGCTACGTCTTGTGGGTCGTAAATCAGCTTGATTTTATTACGGACAGTTCCTTCTTTACTACATATGAAAATACATTTATTTCCTTTGTCTAAAAATAACAACTCATCATCGATTAAGAACAACCCCTTCTGTACTTCGGTACTAAGTCTTTGGTCTAATAAAGTTGCTTCAAATTTTGTTTTAGCAGACGTGCATCTTTTGCTCATTGTCGACCCTCTTCTCCCACTGGATGGTTTTAAGTTGGCACTGCTTTTTCGGGAATGTGAAAGTGAAAGATGACCATTAATTTTCTTATTGTGGTTTTCATTGTCATCGACACCTTCAACGAGGGAAATATTTTCAACCCCCTTAACTTTAGTGTTTTTTGTTTCAGTTTCTTCGTTTTGAGCTAAGATTTCTGCTGTACTAGCATTGTTTTCTTTTGCTGTGTGGGTACCATCTGCATCTCCATTCGTTCTGTTTGTTGCAATGGTGTCTGATGCTTCCGAATGGCTTCCATTTGCTTTAGATGTGTCTGCCGATTCTCCATTGTTTCTACCTTCTTCATTCGATTGAGACTTTGTTCCGTGGTTTTGTGAATCATTCGATTCATTTTCCTGCTCAACCTTCTTAGTTTGTTCATGGTCGTATCCTGTATCCTGATTATGTATTTCATTCTCGATGGAATCATGCTTTTGGCCGGAGGCTTTATTCGTTGTGGCATCGACTAACCCATTCAGTTTTGTACTTTTCGCGTCATTAGAGTCCCCGTCCTGAACCCTACTAGAAACGACATCCCATCCCTGTTTTGTTTTTGAGGTTACACTTTCTAATCCTTGGCTGGTTCGACTGCTCTTATCAATCTCAACATCTCCAACAGTAACGCGTGATATGTTGCTATCGTCTGATTCTCGACGGACAGTTCTTGGCGTTGCCATGACTACTGGGTACATCGAGGTAGATACTTCTGCTAATGAAATTTTCCCTATGAACGATGCAATCGAGTTTGTATCTGTTCTGATTGGAGTCCATCGCACATGTGTTATTTTTACATCTTGTTGCATATCATTCAAGTAAATTTCTAAATCGCTTTGCAAACGATCCAAAACTTTAAGCCTTGAAAATAATACTTCTTCGTCATCACTTCGAACTGCAAGTTGAAGGTCGTCTTCCCATTGTTCCAAAGTATACTTTCTCCTTTCCAGTTCCACTATCTGCTCTTCTACTTGCTTAATACAGCGGTCATTAACAATGCTGGATAATTCCGCCTCTAATGACTTAAAATAGTCTGTTATGGATTTTCTTGCATTTCGAATATTTTTTGTAATATTGTTAAATTGTTTATTAAGAACAGATATGTTGTCCTCGAGTTTATCGGTCGTGGTTGACAATAATTCTTTAGCTTCGGCCATTCGGGAAATCAGTTGTGACATAGAGTCTTTGTTGCCGTCATCTTTTGACGCCTGCTTAATGCTTTCGACATTTTCACAGGATCCGTGTTTTTCAGCTTTGCAGTTCTCGCAGAAAATTTCGTCATGGATTCCACAATAATAATTGATCAATAGCTTTGGATGCTCCAAGCAATTCAGAGCAGTGATCTCTCTTTCCATTCTGTGGTTTTTCTATACTAATGAATAAAAAGAAATCATCTTTTGTATAAATGAAAACTTTTTTTTCCGAGAAATAAATATATTTTTGTGATTATCTTATCAAAGAAGCAGAGGTACCAATGGGGTATCCGAATGGCAAAGTCCGAAAATGCAGGGACAAAACCAGTAAACACCAACAAGAACTGGACAAAAAAAACCAGACAACATACATTGACATATAAAACACTGAAAAACAAAAACTACTGAATATTAATTAACAACGCGAACTCTAGTCGTATCGAGAGTGAACTCAGGTGCTCCACAAAATAACATTCACAGAGTTAGATGCCTTTAAAGCCGGTTACAGAAAGGCCAGAAAGAATAACAAATCACGAAACAATATCAAAATAACCAATCTGAAGATGTTCAAAATAAAAGACAAAATGGGTTTATATACCAGATCAATACACAAGAAAAGCTGAAATTTCATATCTCCCAGATATAGCCGAATTTCAGCTGCTTGGACGTAAAGCAATAACTAAACTAACATAATCCAAAAGAAAGTTAATGCCGCCTTCATCTATTTCAATATTGGACACAATCTTTATTTCGGGACATGTATTTCGACATCTGAAGGTGTTCATCCCAGCCACCTTATAAAATATTGTTAAGCGCAATGGCTAAAACAGGGTTATGTTGCTCAACGGTTGCTGTCTTCACTCCAAGAAATTCTACAGTAGACACCGTGCACGGTAGACAAATATGGGAATTCTATCTCTCGAATTTGTGCAGATAATTTATGAAAGGATATGGAGTAAATGGACATGAAACCACAACACATATGTTAACTCAAACTGAAATTAATTTTAATGAGCTGTATGGCCATTTCGAAAAAAAAATTGTTCCTCATCAGCAGCACTAGAATACAAACAATCCACAATTCAAAAGATGTTCAAAATGCATAAAGCCAAACGGAATCCAAATATATATAGCTAAGGGCAAAACTACGATGGAGGGAGTTAAACCTTAGGTTTTAGAATTCACATAAATTTATATAGTGGTTAAAACAAAGTGTACACATGAGAAGTAATCTCATGTACAAGTAATAAAGAACTTATATCATATGTTTAAGTATAAATATAGTCTTTTTTAATATGCATTATAGGACAAAGCACTTTACCTATATCGCATACCCTATATCGCACCCCCTATATCGCACATCTTACCCTATATCGCACCCCCTATATCGCACCCCTTACCCTATATCGCATACCCTATATCGCACCCCTACAAAATATCAATATTTTATTCTATATGATATAATGAACATTACATGGCAAAATCTGTATCATATGCTGTATTAACCCTCGACCTATATCATACCTCGGGCCGTTGGCCCTCGGTATGATATAGGTGTCTCGGGTAAATAAAGCATATGATACAGATTTTGTTGGCCCTCGGTATGATATAGGTGTCTCGGGTAAATAAAGCATATGATACAGATTTTGCCATGTATTATTCAGTATATATCTTAAACACGGGGAATTGTTCTACCAACTCCGCACGGCATGAAAGACAAACTCCTGTAATAAATAATTTATGAAAGGATAATGGAGTATTGAACATGAGACCACAACACATATGTTAAATCCAACTGCAATTAATTTTTATGAGCTGTATGGCCATTTCGGAAAAATATTCCTCATCAGCAGCACTAGAACCCAAACATTCAAAAGATGTTAAAATGCATCAAGCCAAACGAAATCCAAATATATATAGCTAAGGGCAAAACTACGATGGAGGAAGTATAACCTTAGGTTTTAGAATTAACATATATTTATATAGTGGTTAAAATAAAATATATGTATACATACATGAGAAGTAATCTCATGTACAAGTACACATTATCTAAAAAATAAGATGTTGGTTTGTTGTAGAATTTCGTCATCCTTTACCGGATTTGACGCACTGAATTGGAGATTAGCAGCACGATAGGTGTGCTATAGCAATAATCGCTTACTCTTCCGGAGCACCTTAGTTTACTTTTGTTATGACTTGAGCTCCCGTTGTTGATTGCCGTTCGGTTGATTTTGTGTTTTGTGTTTTGTGTTTCTTCGTGCTGTTCTTGTTCGTGTTAACCGGTTTTGTCATTGCCCTTTCAGACAGTTGACACTCCAATATTGGTGCCTCTCTGCTTCCTTCTTAAAACTATCATTTAATCGATCATTGGCACCGCAAGAAAGGTTTTATAACAAGTATATCAAGCAGGTACTATTTACCCTTGCGGAACACCTGAATTCCCTTCCATTGTTTGTCCTACTCTTGTCCTACTCTTTTCGGATTTACGATATTTCAATGTTGCGTTGGACTTTTGCCCGTGTTTTCATTTTTTTTTTCAAATTATTTTTCTTTTCCATATATTTTGTATCAGTGCTAAAATAGTATTCCTCTTGTGAAACAGTCCGACCAGTCTTCCTAACGAGTTTTTAGTTGGCAATGCATGTGCCTTCATGTGTCAAACTAAAAACGCACTGAAATATTATTTGATACACAAATCTTTTTTGTGAGTGGTTTCTACAATTTGACATGCTAGTAATACAGCAACGAAGCAGTGCAAGACTTTCTACTTTTGTTTCTTTTGAAAGATATCTCAAATAGAATACTTACATACTTGTAGGACAATTTCTATATTCAGAATAATTCTTTAAAATTTCAATACAATTAGCAGACAGTTCTTCATTTATTATACTCGCATAACATGAAATATATATGTATATAAAGTACAGGAAATCACACAAAACGATAAATATACAAATATTATTATGTTAACAATTTTAAATTAAAACAATAACGTACCAACCATTTGAAACAAAAGTCTTTCAAATTCTTTCAGGCATGCGAAATAACAAGTGGGTTTAAGTTTCACTTGATAAAGCTAAATATAATTTAAGTATATAAATTCGGGAAACATAACAAAATTAAAAATGCTTCGGGGGAACCCTGAGAAAATGTTATTAAAGCTCAAGAACATTTACAAACTCTTTTAACAGACCCAATCAAACATGGCGAAAACATTATCCTATTTTAAAACTAAATAGATCGTTCTATAAGTCGAAAAGTTCGTCCACTGTAGTTATATTGAACGACTGTGGAGCTCTAGCTGACTTAATGTCTTTTCCAATAAGCTTCGAACCGACAATATACTCTTTCCCGAGTTTCTCTTGTCCCCATTTGATAATTTCGTCCATGACAGGAGTATCTACGCCAGCAATTTCAGCAATGCCTTTCATCACAACCAGACCGAAAGGCACATCCTCGGACGTATATCGATAGTTAAAGTTTGGTACAAATCCGTCTGTGGTTTTAACCATGGGGTGTATAAGACCATCGTAAGCCTTGTTTGTTCGCATCGCCATCATGAGACAGCTTTTATCCGTGATTTGGTCACAGTAGTACGTCTTGTACCAATCAAATACGTGCATAACCTCAGACATGTCTACGCCTTTCCGTAGTTTTTCTAATTTCTTCCCGGTCGCAATAAGTTCATCACTCACTGCTGATAACAGTTTAGCCTGTAGCTCATCGATTCCTTGGTAAAACAAGGGTTCTGATTGCAGTGGTTTTCCATCCCACTTTCCCCATTTCCCATACATCATAGGCGGATGTACCATTGACTTGGCCATTAAGTTGATTGCGATATGGTTTTGAATTACTTGTATTTTAGGCGGATTTCCAATAACCTTTTGAATAGTCTCGACGATTGGAAAAGGGCACCTGCAATCTTTTCCTTGTATAAAAGAAATTCCCAGAGATTCTTTGCATCCGAGTATCTGAGCATGTTTTCCAAATTCCGATGTTCGACAAGCCCACGGTAACGATTCGAGTGAAGCAATTGTACAAGATTTTGCCTTTTGCCCTAAAATTGCCCTGCATTGGAACTCGAATCCCGCCTGCCCAGGCAATCCAGCAATAAGCGTATTAGGCTGAAGATAAGGCTCAATGGCAGAAAAATATTGCCCGTGGGCAAAAGCGGGAACTACAATGAAAACTATTTCTACTCCTTCCATAGCTGCCTTTGGATCTTTTGTGATAAGAGATGGTTTCGAGTAAAGTTCATAATGGGTACCATCTTGGTTTGTGACTGTTAATTTTATTTCAGAAGTTTCTATCGCCTCGTTCCAACGTTTAGCCTCATCTTGAAACAACGTTAATACATTTACTTCATAATCATGATGAGAGTCGGCAAGAACAGCCAAACAATGGGCTCCATTACCACCACCGCAAACCAAAATCCTTCGCTTCTTTGTTTCAGGCATACTTTAAAATCTACAATTATATTTACAACCTTTTACATTAATTCCTTAGAAGTGTTTTTTTTAATATTAAGCAAGTAAATCTTATGCTAACTCGTGATACCCCAGGTCTTAAAATTATGCATTTCGTAAAGACCTTAGTACCTGGTAAACAACAAGAAGATGGTGATGATAAAATTGCTGTGCACCATATGCGTAAAACAAGTATTAATATAGACATATTAAGACCTATTTTATTACCAATTATTTTCCCTCAAGGGCAGGATCATTACATTGTAATATACAACATATCTTCATGTATCATGTAGTTGCTTAGAATTTTGCATGCATATACGCTTTATGTAAAACGTAAATCCTATTCGGTAAGCAGGAAGAAGATGATAATCTAGGACCATAGAATCGCTGTAAATCATAAGGTTCTATAGTAGGAAAGAATTATGTTCAAAATATCAGATCGACCCCTTCACCCTGTAATTGTTAATAAAGCTGTGGAGGACGAACGGACGGACGTACGGACGAGATGCCAATTGTAAAACAGTATATACTCCATCTTCTTAGAAGCGATGGTATAAAATATGGTTTTGAAGTTTTTTCTTCACCCATATAGTCATAAACCCCGATTATAGAAAGATATTGAATTCTAAGCTAGAAAAAAAAATAAGCAGGTAAATCTTATGCTTACTCGTGATACCCCAGCTCTAAAAATTATGCATTTCGTAAAGACCTTAGTTCTCGGTAAACAACAAGAAGATGGTGATGATAAAATTGCTGTGCACCATATGCGTAAAACAAGTATTAATAAAGACATATTAAGACCTATTTTATTACCAATTATTTTCCCTCAAGGGCAGGATCATTACATTGTAATATACAACATATCTTCATGTATCATGTAGTTGCTTAGAATTTTACATGCATATACACTTTATGTAAAACCTAAATCCTATTTGGTAAGCAGAAAGAAGATGATAATCTAGGACCATAGAATCGCTGTAAATCATAAGGTTCTATAGTAGGATAGAATTATGGTCAAAATATCAGATCGACCCCTTCACCCTGTGATTGCTAATAAAGCTGCGGAGGATAAACGGACGGACGTACGGACGAGATGGCAATTGTAAAACAGTATATACTTCTTCTTCCGTAAATGACTCTCTTCAGTGTGAGATGACCAGGTTGAGATGCGAGCACGTGCAGCGATCTCACACTGGTCAATTAACCAATAATAACCGCCGGTACTGATATTGATTGATGATGTCGACCAATGAAATGCAATGTTAATTTAAACTTTCGGTTTTTAGAATGAAGTCACCTAATGTTTCAGAATTTAAAAAAAAACATTTTTACGGAAGAAATAGGTACTTACACGCGTTCTTGGACAACCGGCCATGATCTTTCACTCGTGATAGAATTTTTTAGGTCTTTTGACTCGTTCCGCTGCGCTCCACTCGCAAAAAGACTGAAAAATTCTATCACTCATGAAAGATCAGCCGGTCTTTTCCAAGAACTTATGTAAGAACCTATAAATCTTCTTAGAAGCGATGGTATAGAATATGGTTTTGAAGTTTTTCTACACCCATATAGTCATAAACCCCGATTGTAGAAAGATATTGAATTCTAAGCTAGAAAAAAAATAGAAATACGAAAACGGGTATAAAAATTGGTAATTTGGTTATGCCGTATATGCCTATTTCAAGGAGTTACCTCTCATCAGCAGCATTTGAATAAAAAATTTAAGGTAAAAAACCAAAATTATTGAATGAAATGTACTTTAAACCAAACAAGTTCAACAAGAAAGTCAAAACTAGCACCGTAATTTAAAAAGCAGGGTCTTGTAAGAAAATTTAAAAAATCATATAGGCTTCCATGTTGAGATAGGCAAAGATATCAAATCTTCTTGTCCGCATGTAACATACGTTTCATCCGACTTTCTATCAAACTCTTTATAACAGATTAGATTCTCCGGATGAACCCGATTGTGCATACTGAAACGTTGTTTTTCCTTGATCTACAGAACATCTCTTACAGTGTTAATTTAGTAAGCATAGAGAGAAAGGAACAGAAAGGTACCAGTCTAGATTTGAATGTCAATCTTAAAAAATATCTGAAAGAAGTCAACACAAACGAGAAGACCACCGGAAGTTACAGGCTGAACAAAAACAGACCAACAAACAACAACGCGGACTCACGAGAGAAAAATCTTTACATGTATCAACGTTATTTTGAGACATTTCAGTGATCGTAGTCATACTGATATACATATAGCTGTATGAAGGAAACTTTACGGGCTTTAATTTTAAAACGAATAAATATAAAAGTTTCGATCAGCTCTAAGGTCCTCCAAATATAACAAATATATTGTCGTGCCTGTAGATAAAGCATTTAAAAAACAACATCTTTATGTGCAAAAACATTATATTGACCGGTTTTCTTAGTTGTTACTAAAACACATATAACAGCAACAACCACTGTCTAAGGAAAATATAATTCACAATCATAATTAGTCATTCCCCCATTTTGCCTTTCCATGTGACAGAAAAAAAATGATGACATTTCCTCTCTGTGATTTATCAGAATTTTGAATTTATCAGTTCAAACTTTCAATTCAAAATTAAAATAAAACAATTATTATATTGGATTCAATATTACATAACGTGTTGTCCTACACAGACTGGTTCCCAGTACACTCAAGTGGGAATCTTTTCACTCCCGTTACTTGTCGCAATAGACAGGTTATGAGAAAATCTGCCCAAGATGAGCATATAAGGATTTCTTGGTCTATATGTTTTAAACACTAGAGGACATTGATTTTGCTTACGATATTGTCTTACTAAATCAGCAGGATTATTTGCAAGGTAAAATCAAACAAACGCAGCTATTGATCAACTAACTTTGTTTTCAACTTGTCCCGTGCGGAGCCCGGGTGGTGAATAGGCCTGCAGCGGAACCTAGCTTGTCGTAAGAAGCCACTAAGGGTCTTTGGATTGTGACGTCGGGTCAGTGCTCAGCCCACAGAACGACGTCGAGGTGGGTGAATAGGGTGGCCCTAGTCCGCGGGGGCTGTCAGGTCTATAATACTGAAATCCTGACCGCTGACCATAGTGGGCCAACATGTGTGGAGAGTGCCACGCTTCACGTAAAAGACCCCTTTGTGGACCGCCAAGAAGTGCACCACATAGGCTAAATTTCCCGCCCCTACTCACCTCTCCCCTATTCCTTCGGTCTTCAAAATCTATTGTTCCTTTGTTTCCCATCCCAGCCCAATATTTCATTTATTATCATCATTCCATGTTCATTTTATCATCCTTTTCATATTCACCTTTACATAACATATGTAGCATTGCAATTGCGTAAAACATCAACTCGTCCACCTTACCTACTCGTTTTTAACTTTAAACCAAGAAAATAGTAAACTTTTGTGCAAGTTTTTTTTTGTTGTTGTCTATTTTGTTGCATTGTAAGTTTCCTAATTTTTATCCTTCTGTCTTTAATTACTACCGATTTTGGCGTCCCCGTGGTACTCCTTTTCAGCTTCTGTATAGAGTACTAAGACCAATGCAAACATGTGTCAACTTCCTCCTGATTCTTATTTTACTTAGAGATGTGCTGTTAAAAATCATGAGCTCTGTTTTCTTGGTTTTAATTTGAAGACAGAGTTAGCTTGCTAAATGGCTGCGTTTGTTTGATTTTTTCTTGCAATGAGCTTAAAGACTTTAAAGTGACAAAAGGTGTCAAGAGAAGAAGAAGGCAAAGAATCAGACTGAATTGGTGACCTTATGTTCCACCGAGGGAAAAGAAGATAAGTAGGTTGTTGTTAAAAGCTCATTCTTATTGTTCTCAACCGTTCAATCAGAGCTGTTTTTAAAAGGTTTCTTCGCAAAAATATTTTAAGTTACTGAAAACCTTGCAATGAAAATGATGAAGAAATTGTCCTTGTGGAATAAGATCGCTAATGATTGTTTGAACATTGTAAAATCGATTTAGGATTATCATTTATCTAGATGATTGAAACATCATCAACCGTCAAACTAAGCAGTAATATAGAAATGACAAGCTTACTGTAGAAATATCGATAGATAAGTTGATGTTACAAGGAAATGACCGCAAGCTATTGGAACTATATTAAATCTTATTGAAAGCAACACGATGCTTCATTTGGTTGGAAAAGAAATCAAAATGTATGTATTGGATAGCACCGAATATTGAACATGTTCTCGAAGATGCTAATAAATATTTGTTTGTTAGAATTTTGTAGCATGTTCAGTGATATTTAGGTCATCATAAGGTTAACAAAGGATAAAAAAGAAACTAGGAATCAAGATTTAGACATTGGGTTGTGACTGAAAAAAAGATTCATTGATTGTTTGTTACTAGATTGAGTACACTCTCGTTACGACTTGAATTCGCGTTCAGTTGTTATTGTGGGGTTTTTATGTTGTCTGTTTCTTCGTGCTGTTTTCGTTTGTGTTTACTGGTTTTGTCTTTTGCCGTTTCAGACTTTTGACATTGGTATCTCTCTGCTCTCTTGATGTCGACACTATTAAGGAATCAGCACCGTGAAATTTAAAGGCAAACTAACCATATAAGCAACTGGACAGTATAATTCGAGTTTAGTATAAAATACCGGATTTGAATTATTTGCATTTTATTTAGACCTTGTGTCGTTTGTAGAACGGCAAGCAGAGTCTACTGACCTCGTTGAAGGCTGTTGGCGGTTTTCCTTTCTGGTTTTTCTAAGTTATCGCTTGTTGTGATAGCTGTGTCGCGTACATTTATTCCACATCTCATTGTTTTCTATTAGCTGAAAATTTCGACGTCTTTGGTATTTCAGATGTATTAATATTGCAGGTACAGATACATTGCTCAATTTTGTCATGCGTTTAAACATTTTCTATATAAAAAGAAATATAATTGTACTTTTGCAACCAAAACATATGTAAGTTCTTATAAATCATAAAGGAAAAAATAATTCTAATATTAAAATTCTTATAGGTCATAGACATATTTTTATCAAATATTTTCAGTCTACGGAAGAATACAATTACTTTCGGACGGAAACAACTTTCCCAGCTTTCGATTGATAAACATATATTTTTCATATGAAACTGTATGACTACAAAGTAAACGACTAATGAATGAACAAAAAAATGATTATAAAATATAAGATACAAGAGCATCAAACTAATGTAGACATATTACAGGTTAAAGCGGAAATATTTTCTTAAATGTTTCTATTGTTGCATGTATTATCTATAAAAACAAATAGTTTTGGTATGCAACAACTAAGAATAGTTAAATTTCACAGGCGCCCTTTACCTATAAATTATGATTTGGTTTATGCAGTTTACGTTAAAATATGATTAAACCAAGTTTGTTTGCGCAAAAGTATGTATAACATCACGGCATACTATAAAACCTGGCCTGGCCTCATTGGCTTGGCCTGGCTTGGCCTGGCTTGGCCCCATTGGCCTGGCCTGGCTTCATTGTCGAGGCTTCTTTGGCTTGGCCTGGCTTCATTGGCTTGGCTTCTTTGGCCTGGCCTGGCTTCATTGGCCTGGCCTGGCCTCTGAAAATTGGCACGGCTTCAATTTTCAATTTGATTTGTATAATTAATTTTTGCATGTTTTATTTATTTAATGATGACCAATGGAAACATTTAAATACTTTAATCAACTTATTAATGTTTGACTGAGCTGTGCTGAGAAAATAAAGGTATACATTATCAGTTTTATCAGATACCCATCTGACTCTGTTACAGGCCAGATTTCAAAGCATTTTGTTTTATGAGATCTTAATTTAAAATAAGTATTTCAAATTTTGTATCTAAATATATGTGGTCAGAGAGCTGCATTAGATGTTGAAAGATTTAAAATAAGTTTATAACAATCAGAAATCTATAACTCTCAATTATTACACCAAAAAGATACCATGGTATAAATTCTATGGTATGGTACTCAAAAATTGACCCAGTGTTTAAAATTATTTATAGTGTCTTAATCCTTATAATTTTATACAGTTGGGTTTAATGTATTAAGTATTTTTATACATTTTCATCTCTGTCATTTTATTACTGTGTACTAGTTCCCAGTAAAAACTGACAAATATCTTATCTGCTAAACAAGATCTTCTTGTGTAACACATGTAACAATATTTTAAAGCTAATGGATTAAAAGAGACATTTTTATTGTCTTAAGTTGCACACTTTAGAAATGATATCTTAATTAGAAACTGAATAAACAGAACTAAAATCATGATAAACAGTTAACTTATGAACAGTGTACAAGCATTTATTAACTTCAAACAAAAAATGTTTATTAAAAATATAAAAATGATATCTATATTTCTTCATTATATTTTTGACAATGTAATAAGAGTTATAGATTTCCGATTGTTATAAACTAATATTAAATCTATCCTCTCTGAGCACATTTATTGTCATACATATATTTAGATACAAAAATTTGGAATACTCTTTTTAAATTAAGATATCATTACACAAAATGTTCTGAAACTCATCTGCCCTGTTACAGAGTCAGATGGGTATCTGATAAAACTGATAATGTATACCTTATTCTCTCAGCACAGCCTAGTCAAACAATAATAAGTTGATTAAAGTATTTAAATGTTTCCATTGGTCATCATCCCGGGGTCATCATTAAATAAATAAAACATGCAAAAATTAATTATACAAATCAAATTGAAAATTGAAGCCGTGCCAATTTTCAGAGGCCAGGCCAGGCCAATGAAACCAGGCCAGGCCAAAGAAGCCAGGCCTAGCCAAAGAAGCCTCGACAATGAAGCCAGGCCAGGCCAATGGGGCCAAGCCAGGCCAGGCCAGGCCAGGCCAAGCCAATGAGGCCAGGCCAGGTTTTATAGTATGCCTAACATCACGACAAGATAAAATAAATTTCCTGGAATTTTTTTTAATTCAAGTTGGGGGTTAACTAACGGTATATCTCATAGATGCTTTACCAGCGTCATTGATAATTATGGTATCAATACAGGTTACAAACACTGAAGAGAAACTGAATGCCTTTAGCTCAATCAATAACAAGAAAATATTTTGGAATATATATAAAGCTTTTGCTATATTGTACTAATTGTTGTTCGCTAAAATTACACTAGCTTAACCATTTTATCAATGAAGGCAAAATAAACTTCCTTGATTTATACACTGACAATATGAGTTTGTTTGTTATTTTTGAATTAACAGAATATAACAAATATCTTACCAGAAGTGCTCAAGAGAAAATTAAGAATCTAATTCAACCACAAACTCCTTCGCTAGCTGTCTCCTCATCTGACTTCTTCCAAGGTTATAAGATTTGTGAATCACATCCGGGTAACTTGCTAACCTTTTAAGAATCTTCATAGATTATGCGAATAATCAATTACCTCCCAAAAGACAACGGCAGAATTCAGAATAAGTGATTGATTTTGATTACGAAGAGTATTTTATGAAAGTCAAATGTTATATCTCGTGAACGACTAGGAAGTATTGAATGTCACTTGGTCGAGGCTGACTCTATTAAAAGGGACGTGCTTTAAATTAAAACAACACTATATTCTAAAGATGATGTTTTTTTTGTGTTCCGTTTTTTTTTTTCAAAAGGAGACCCAGAGATTTAGAGTCGGTGATCTTTAAAGTTTAACTAAAAACTGCCACATGTTCTTTTTACTTCTCCTAAATGTCAAGGTTTTTGTTCATTCGCTCAATTTTATGAGATGGTATCGAAACAATGATCTTTAGGCACCTTTGTATATTTTGTTAACAATAGTAATTCTTTGGTCGTTGTGTCATGAACATTTATTTCACGCATATTTGTGTTTTCATTAGTGATATTGAAAAGCAAATAGTTAATACAATATTTTTTTAGAGGGGGCGAGAAGTTCTGTGCTTAAAAAAATACTGATTTTTAAAAGTGTATTTTAAAAGAACAGTTTAATCACAAAACATATCTAAAATAAAACATTTCCAGAAAAGGTCATGTTAAATTTAATTGTGTACTTCCTTTTACGTGGTTTAACTTTAGTAATGTGAGCCTTGACACATAGTATTTTGTTTATTATTTTAGACCGTAAATGTATCTTTAAAAAATGCACGTTTATTAACTCGGCCTTTAGACTGTCCGACAACTTGATGCTCGCTACGCCTATATTTTACTCATCAGAGAAATTAAGAAAACAAAGAAACAAAAATTAATAACGTTATCCATATGTTCCGTTTCTGCTTTAATGTTTTTCTGTTTAGATATTTTTTGCTCATATTTTAATACAAATGTCTTGCAGTCTAAATGATTTGCAATGCTTCCGACGTGTTATAACTTTTTCTTGTTTGGATTCAGATCAAAATTTTTCAATTACATGTATTCAAATCGTTAAAAGCCTTCTAATACGTGCGATTTATCATTTCCCTTAAAAATTTCATGGCTTATATTTTGTCAATAAATTATTGCAGAAACGCCATTTCTTTTCTTTACATAATACCCAAAGCAGTACGTCAAAATATTTTGAAACGTTGTGTGCAGAAGAAATCGGATTAGGAATAATAGCTTTGCATAATCGATTAAATGCTCAACATTGTAAGATAATGGGAATATATCTATATGTCATTTCATATATTTTTGTTGTTATTTATATTTCTAACATCCGCGACGGTTAGCGCTGTTAGTGGAGTTTTCATTCCCCGGGGTTAATCCGCATCGGCATCAACACTTTTGTGTTGACGAACACATCAAAGCTATAAATTACGAGTATCCGTTTATATTTCTAAATTTTCAAAGCTCTAAGGTTCTTCCTACCCCAGACATAGGTTGGTCTTAGTCATAATTTGATTTCTTTTGTGCGGGGCCCGGGAGGCGAATAGGCCCGCAGCAGCGCTAAGCTTGTCGGTAAAAGTCCACTAAAGAGCGCTCAGAAACCTGACATCGGGGTCAGGCCGCTTTGCCCACAAAGCGACTGGGATGTGTGCCCCAGGTGGTTGAATGGGGCAGCCCTGACATCGAAAGATGCGGGGTCGTCAGGCGATAATGCGGAAAACCTGACCGCAAACAATAGTGGTGCACCATGTTGGGGAAAAATGTCACGTTCCTCGCACGTTAAAGAACCCTGCTGCAGGTCTCGGTAAGAGTAGGACCCGTAGGATCCCCATGCAGGAGGCTAAATTTCCCGTCCCTACCCATCACTCCTTTTTCCAGTGGCAGTCAAAACTCTCCTACCCGATTGGCCTTGTGTCCCATTTCCTCCACTTCATCATCATTTCATGTTCATTGTATCACCACTTTCATGTTCATCTCCCGGATATAGCCGAAATCGCGCTGCTTGGGAGTAAAGCAATAACTAACTAACTAACTAACTAACTAAGATTTCTCGTTCGACATTTTTTGGTATTACATATAGTGTTTGGCATTTTAAACTTTTGGTAGAGCACCTCTAGTGAGTCTTGAATAGACGAAACGCGCGTCAGGCGTTGCAAAATTTATTGTCTGGAACTTTGTTGGTATTTATATTTCATGAATGGATTGTGGTTTGTTTATTATACCACAATGCTATGTACATGTATATGACATTTTTAGTGCAACTAAGGAAAATGAGGGTATTTGAAATTTTAATTCTTCACCATATAAAGAATCTATATAAAAGTAGTAAAAGGCATATAATATAACGGGATTTACATACTAAATAGTTCTTCCAATGTATTTAACCCATACGACTGGGGAGCTCTTGCAGATTCTATGTCTTTCCCACATAGCTTAGAACCTACGATATACTCTTTTCCTAGTTTTCCTTGCGCCCATGTAATAATTTCGTCAATAGTTGGAGTCGGTACGCCAGCAATCTCTGCTATTCCTTTCATAACGACTAATCCGAATGGAACGTCCTCAGCCGTGTAGCGATAGGTGAAATCTGGGACGAATTTGCCGTTTTCGGTGCTGATCATCGGGTGCACTAGACCATCATAAGCTTTGTTTGTTCGCATTGCTGCCATCAATGAGCTTTTATCAGAGACCTGGTCCCTGTAGTAAATTTTGTACCAGTCAAATATATGAATAACGTCTGACATTTTTATCTCATTCCTCACCTTTTCTAGATGTTTAGCAGTTGCAACAACTTCGTCGCTAACCATAGATAAGAGTTCTGCTTGCCTTTCGTCTACTCCCTGGTAAAATAGAGGTTTTTCATCTAACGGTGTTCCATCATAATTCCCCCATTTCCCATACATGATTGGAGGATGAATGATTGACTTGGCCATCAGGTTAACAGCAATGTAATTTTGTATAACTTCCAGTTTGGGTTTAGTTCCTAGGATTTTCTGAACAGCTTCCGTTGGTTGAAATGGCAAGTTGCAGTTTTTGCCTTGGATGAAAGACATTCCAAGTGATTCTTTGAATCCAAGAATTTGTACAAGTTTTCCAAATTCTAAAATTCGACAAGCCCATGGTAGCGACTCAACAGACGCTATGGTACAAAACGATGCAAGATCTCCTAGCATACTCCTACACTGAAACTCAAAACCAGCTTGTCCCGGAAGACCAACGATTAACGTATTTGGCTGAAGAAATGGAGACAATTCTTTGAAATATTGAGCATGAGCGAAGGCAGGAACAACCATGAAAACAATCTGTACACCATCTACTGCTTTCGCAGGATCCTTAGTTATTAGCTTTGGTTTAGAAATGACCTCCGACTGACTACCGTCATTATTCGTTACCGATATTTTCAAATCGTTGGTTTCTAATATTTTTGACCATCTTTCAGCCTCATCCTGAAAAAGTGTCATGGCGTGTACCTCAACGTCGTTTCGAGATGCTGCGAGAGCTGTTAAACAATGGGCTCCATTTCCACCTCCACACACAAGAATGTGGAGCTTTCCTGGACTTGTGGCCATTCTCTATCAGAACTTTAAACTACAAAAAATACTCTTTATGATAGACTCAAAAACTTTCTATGCTGTTCCACAGTAACGTGTTACATACAATTCTTATCTGATATTAATATAATCTTATATATTATATCATTTATATTAACATGTATGAATGTTGCAATATAAAAGAGATGTGTTTTAATAAATAAATTCTTATGAAGAAGTAACACGTTACATGGAAAGGTTTTATTTAATCCCCGAATAAGTAATTTTTACATATAAAAAGTGTCTTGATTGTAATTGTTTTGCTAGAGGTTTGATAAATACCGGTAGTAGTTTGAATGGGGCATCTTGTTTATTAGTTTATTTTTTATACATACACGTTGGTCTGGAAACCAATAGTGTATGAAAAAGTTTGTGTTGGTGATTGCAGTTTCGTTCCGTTTTTTTTTCTAAACGTCCTTCTGTTTCTCTCTATGCTAACTCTAACATTCGAATACGGTACCCTCAAGACTTATCGTTTTAAAGGTTGGAATGAAGTATACGAAAATTTATTATATATGGCAGCCGTTTTTATTAGTATTTGACCAAAGCAGAATGTAATGAGATGTGGAATAAGAGTACGCGACACAGCCTATATATACAAGAGGCAACTTTAAAAAATCCTCTATGAAAAAAAACCCGTCAGCAGCCTTCAATATGACCATTTCATGGATTAGAACAATTAGCATGAGGACGACTGGTACAAACACAAGATTTGTTGGTCTTTCAATTTTTTCGTGGCATCAGATAATACTGCATCAAAAACTCTTATCTACATTAATTTCTGTTTTTATATCAAGGATAAACAGAGGACAACTGCCGGTCAATCAATGCAGTTGCACATATTATTGGTAATATGCAGGTATCAACATCAATTAGTTGTAAGACAATAGAAGGTTTCTTCATATCTGAGGTGCCAAGATTAATTAATTAAGGACTTTATACAAACGTTATAAGAATACACCAACGAATGCTTGTAGGTTCCGTATGAAAATAGAATATGAAATAAATATTTGCCGAATCTATTCAAGTTTGTTCGAGAAAAAAAGAGAAATTTCTAAATTGTAATTTCCTTATGAAACTAGAATATGAGCAGAAATATTTGCTGACTTAAAAAACCCCAAAAAGTTTGGAGCGACACTGGGCCTTATTTTTGCTGACTGTACAACAATGGCATAACAAATTTAAATAAAAATATTTATCAAATAAATTTGTAAAACTCTGCAAGAAAAAATAACAGTATATCCAATACTCAATTCTATTTGCTAGGAAAATAAATAAAGTCTTGGTTTTCAGATTTAGTTTATATCTTATTTGCATTTTTTTTCAAATATTGTATATTTTTTTCTGAAAATCATTATATAGGTTCACATTCAAAATACTGATATATTCGCAAGGAAAATAACTTGATATGGTATGCAAAAGATGAGGTACCGTAAAATCATTTTTTATAATAATCAGAGCATGGCATTTAAACCAAAAAATATCTAACAGGGTGCAAAGATTAACCTATACCAAAACCTTGGAGCAGAAGAAACCTAGTATTAAAAGACACCCGAATTCATGGTTTTAAAACTCTTTAAAATATATGAATAATGATGTAAAATACAAAATCATATTTAGCTTATTGAATGCAAACATTTTTTCATTAAAGTCTATACCTTATAGTTGGAACTGCTTTCTCTAATCCACCCCGCAGAACAAAAGTACTGATATAATAACCTTTGTATCGTCATCAGAGGTGATGCTATTTTCGCCTGACAGTTCCATGTAGTATACTTAAGTCGATACATCCGTGTAATAAGATGAACCAACACATCATAGACGGATTAAGCTTAATAGTATTTTTGACCAACATCTTTCTTAAAGCTAAATAATGTCTCGTAATCAATTGGTATAGTGTCTCTGTGAAAAAAAAAGATGACTGAAAAACATTTTATTGAAATCAAATTAAATGTGACAAATATCGTATAATCGTTATTCGAGCATTCCAGATGTAAAGATTCCCCCCTAAAAAAACCTACCCCCCCCCCCAAAAAAAAAAAAAAAACAAAAAAAAAAAACAAAACAAAAAAAAAACAAAACAAAAAAACAACCAACCAACAAAAAAAAAACTAAAGCAGGTATAAAGATCTGTTAATTTGGCTGTGTTGAATATGTCAAATAAAAATAACCTGGCATCATTTAAAACAAACAATGGTAGGCCGAAAAAAGTATTGAAGGAGAAGTTTTCAGACCCAAAACGCTCGAACAGAGAAGCCGAATCCAGCACCACGAGGTTAACGATGAAATTAGAGTAAAACTGGTAAACATTCTTGTTTTGGAAATATATTTATTAGAAAGATTTCCCCTTTTACTGTTTTTTTTTCCAAAATGTATAGAGTAATAATATTTCGACATAGAGATGTAGCAGAGATTAGTGCGTTCTTCAAGTTCTTCTCTAGGTTTGAACCCTTATTTAAATCCCTGGTAGAAAAGGGAAAAAGATACGTGTATGTGGGCCTACAATTGCTGGGTTCATTTTGTGACAAGGTGTGTGTGTGTGTGTGTGTTGGTGTTTTACGCCCTTTATCGACGCACCTGGGCCATGTAGGGCGGCCAGTCTTAATGGTGGAGGAAACATGAGTACCCGGAGGAAACCACCGACTGACAAACGTACATACAGTTATTAGGACAGTAAGGTTTAGATATAATAGCTATAAGAAGCAAAAAGGTGGAGACAAATGGAACCATGCATAGAAGTTAAGACCTCCAAATGAAAGAAGTAGAGAGGTACTAATGGGTCGTTCGAATGTCAAAAGTCAGAAAGGTCAAAGACAAAATCATATTAACACAAATAAGAACAACACAAAAAAGACACACAACACACAACACAACTAAAATCTTTGCTGATGAAACAAAAAAATATGCACCAACTTCTCAATCTGATGTTCTGCAACATGACCTTGATGCCCTTTACAATTGGTCACAGCTATGGGATATGAAATTTAATGTCAACAAATGTAAATGCATTCACTATGGGCGAACAAAATATGTATACAATGAACAACACAGAAATCGTTGAAGACAGTCAAGAAACAGATCTAGGAATCATTTTTCAAAGTGGCTAAAAGTTTACTCAGCATATTTCTAGTAAGATCAATAAATCCAATAGTATACTTGGACTGTTTAGCAGTATAGCTTCACCCATTTGGATCAAATTACATTTTTAAGACTTTACTTTAAAACTACCATCACTTGTACACAGAAGGCGCCGAGGCGATATGATTCAGACTTTTAAAATTATAAAGGGTTTTGAAGAAATTCCATCAGAACGATTTTTTTACGATTTCAAGGCCCAACACCCGTGGACATATCTACAAGTTATTGAAACCCCGCTGTAGTACCTCTTTTTGATTAACGCAATTTTCACAACGTGTCTATTAAGAATTGGAACAACCTACCTGAAGATGTAATTTCCTCAAAAACTGTTGATGCATTCAAAGTTAACTTTGACCGTCATTGGTAGACTGTAATGCATCAGTTTTAGGAATAGCAGCTAGATACCAACATTAAATACCATGGACTGAATAAAGGTAATAACGGAATTACCAAACTTGGAAAATCAATCTCAAATGTCCAAAAGACGGGACAAAACAAGGAATACATTCCGGAAAAATTGAAGATCGCAATGGTCTTGACTTGGTTCAGGCATTTCAAATGAAAGTGGGACTGAAAGGATACAAGGACGACAACTCATTCCTTTACTTTTACCGAACAATGTATAAATGTATCATGCTAGATTGGTGCTTGTTTTAGTAAACAGCAAAATTGCCATAGGAGGGTGGTCTTATATGCTTTACAGAATGAAAGAATGATAACCTTTATTCACCTTTGTTTTCAGAAATAGTGAAAAAGGGGTATGTTGAGGACAGATCATATTGTCGTTTGGACACCTTCTTGTTATAATCAGGACATATGATATATCAAATTTTGCATATTAGGCCGTAATAAAAAAAATTAGATTCTCATCCAAATTTCTTGAAATAAGGGACAGGCGGGTGATATTTTTCTATTTTTCTATTTCCCCCATTTGATAATACACGGAAATATGAAAGAAGGCCAAAATTATTTTTTAAGGTGGCTGAAAGTTCAGGGCAGAAGGTGATAAGAATCTATAATATTTCTTATATTGGTCTTCTGGGAAAGTCTTGCTTTGAAGTATTGATGTATTTTAATCTGATTCAGGCATTTTATTAAATTTCTGGATTTTTTTAAGGCATTTTGTTGAATGACTGAAAATTTTAGTCAGTCTATTGAATGCTTAAAATCGATCGGCATTTCATAGAATGCCTAAAATTTTCAGTCATTTAACAAAGTGCTTGTAACAAATATCTTAGCATAATATAGAAAACTTAAAATCAACCTTTTTTTTAACCATGGCTTTAGAATCTCAAAATCCGAGAAACACGAACAAACAGAAATTACTTATCGAAATGAGCATTGCAAGACATTACAAAATACACAAAGCTCACTTTGCAGAGTTATTGTTATTGTGTCTCGTAGTGATATAATATGGAGTTAAACTTTCGCACTCATGTTGTGCAGCAATATCTATTTCTCGCGAGATGAGACGTTCTTATATAAATGACATATCTAGAGATATTCAATTTGAGGAATTAAATTGGTTATCCGCGCGTGACTGTATGTCGTATGTTTAAGACAGCAAACAAAACATATTCTGATGTGCAAAAGATTTGTTATGTTTAGATAAAAGTTCATTGATAAAAAGATGACGCATAGTTATTTCATTTCATTTACTTTTTGTGCACAGATTCAATCATACAAAATTTGAATTACTTATAAACTATGGTTGTTTTGGGGGAGTATTTAAGAATTCCTTATACGTTTAAAAGCTAGCTAAAATGGTTTTACAACTTAAAGTGATGAGATACAGGTTTTTATCACACTCATTAGATATTTATAAAAAGGAAACTCGCAAATGCTCTTTTCCTACTAACTCGATAAAAATCCGTATCTCATCACTTATAGTTGTGAAACCTGTAAAACTATGCAAAGAGACAAAAATGCAGCCTCATATGACGCAAGAAATAATACAAATTATTGCTAGTATGATTATTTTATAATCGTGTTTTGTCGTTGAAAACTCTTACATATGAAATAGACAAAGCAGATTGAAATTGATAAGAAAAATTATGATAATTTATTCTCAAATACACTATTAAAATCTTTGTAAAATATTAAGGAATTTTGAACACTGTTTGGATGTTTGTTTAAAAAAAATATCTTTTCATGTACATTATACACGTATAATCAATTTGCTAGTTATACGATAAATCTACAAAAAATAAATACATAGTAGCTATGACTTAGTGAAACATATGTTCTTGATTTATATATACTATGACACACAACAATGGAGCATGGTCGTGTAGGTGATCAGACTGGTTTGTAAAGGAACAGTGCTTTTAGAAGTTGTGGAACGGATAAAAAACAAAAGATGATTCTTCGATCTAACTGCACAGGACAATTTGACAATTCTACCAACTGTAATGGAACACTATCATGCACAAAACAATACGACGCGAAAGGAGCTCTACAATTCACTGTCGCGGTTGTTATGGTGTATGGAGTCGCCGTTATTGGCGTTTTTGCCGTCAGTTTTGTTAGTAGAAGGAAGCCCCAAAACTATGACGTTGATAGACAGGCTCGGACTTACGTTAAAACTATGGACAATGTTCGATTATCTTTGGAGAGAAAGAACAGATTACTTTCGATAAATGCATTGTTACGTAACATTCACGGACATACAGAAATACCCAAAAGGAATCCGAAATCAATTCATGATGGGATCTTTTCGTATGCAGCTTTCCCAGTGATGGTGGCATCGGGAAGGCCAAAAGAGCAACAAGTGACCATTCAGAGTACGGACATACAGACGTGTAAAAGTAGGGACGTTTTACCTGTTTTAAGTGAGGAAAATGAAACGGACTTAGATACCGATGATACTTGTGTTAGCAAAGAAGAAATAGAAAACTTTAAAAATGATTACTTTAAGCCAGTTTCATGACAAAACAGTTATGTATGTTAATTTTCTTTTTCAAATCTTAATTAAGAAAAAATCTATGCATTGAAAATTTGTTTCTGTATTGAAATCATATCCACTATGAACATTGTTTCGCAATTATTTGAGGTACATTTCAAAATAATGTTTATGCGTCATATATTTTGGCACTCTGAGATCGTCTGCATATAGCAATCTTTACTGTACATGAATCCAATAAATAATACAGACATGTCAAATTATCATAATGATTGTATATGCATTCTGTACCGTTAATTAGACTATACAGAGAGTATGTATCTTCTTATCACATAATAGATCATAACAGAGACACAGCAAAAAAAAAGAACAATAGGTTTTTATGGACAGCCCCGCGGTTCCCTTTAGTAATTCTAAGCTTAAAGAGTCATAAAACCCACAAAATGTCGAGGATCACAATCTCCGGGCTATATGCACAACGTGTACCAGCTACATTCTATGTAGTGTAGTTCCAGGGGAGTTGAGCAAAAACGATGATTTATAAAGATATATATGGAAAATTAAAATTTCAAAGAAGATTGGGATAAGTACTTTATATAAACAACCCCTACCCATCACTATCATATTTGTTAACAACATATTATGTATGATGAGCAGACCGGAAAAAATAGGCATCTGCAATGGCTTCAGTTACTCCCACGCAGCACGAAGTCGGTTATATCAGGGAAATGAACATGAAAGTGGTGATAAAATGAATATAAGAAGATAATGAAGTGGAGGAAATGGGGACTCAAGGCCAAGCGGGGATGAGTTGGAAAAAGGAAGAATTGGTGGGTTTCGTGAGTGAGCGAGTTGGTTTTTAACGCCTTAGCAACACTACATAGGTTATATAAATTAATAAGGACAATGGATAAAATAAATGTCAAATATGATGATGATGATGGTGATAAATATGGGGGTGGGTTGGGAAACACAGAGGAACAATAAATTTTGAAGATCACTGAAAAGGAAAGGGGTGGGTAGGGGAGCACTACTTGGCGGTCCTCAAATGGATCTTTTTTGCGATGGGTCTATTAAACCAATCAGGTCCTGCATGTGAATATGTTTGGACAATTTAGCCTCGTGTATGAGGATCCTACGGGTCCTACTCTTATCGAAAGGTACATCAAATCAAGGAGGAACTTGGGCATGTTTCCCAACACGGTATACCACTATGGTTAGCGTTCAGGTATTCCGTACCATAGTCTGACAACCCAGTCATTCCTTATAACACGGCTTTTCATTCAACAACCTTGGGCACACCTCCCAGTCGCACTCGACCTCATGTTCCGAGTTCTTTTTGGTGCACTTTTACTGTTAAGCTTAGCTCTACTGCGAGCCTAATCGCCACCGGAAACAACACGGATATTCTTGCTTGATGATGTGGAAGAGGGATAAAAAGAATCGGATATGGTCCCATGTCAGAAGAGTTGATGAAATGGGTTTTAAAACGACAGAATAAAAGCGTTCAAGTAAACGCTGTGATGATATCTATCAATCTCTATGCCACAGGCATTCTGGACAGTGGTAGTTTAACTCGTTCACATCACTCCACCTTATCATCAAAAAGATAATGAGATGTGGAACAAGTGTAAGCGACACATCATACTATACAAATAGCAAACCCTTTGATGTTCATCTCACTAATAAGTAGAAATAGCTCTGCTTGAGAATAGAAGTAACTTAACTTATCGATTTGGAAGATGTAAAGGTGTACCAAAGGGACAATCAAATATCGTTAATCCGAAAAGACAGACAAATCAGTAGTCACAAAACCATCACAACCCCCCTCCCACTCACTTACCCCCCCCCCCCAAAAAAAAAAAAAAAACAAAAAAAAACAAACTAGATAAAACAAAAAACAAAAATAAATACCACAAAAAACTCTTCCAGACCAATTCATATCTGCCCTCATCTGAGAGTTAGAAATCCCATATTTGTCAACAAGCTCATGAATTCTTCCGTAAAATTTCAGCCCTGGAATAACGAACTAGTTGTGATGTTATATGCTGGAGCAGACGGAATGTTGCTACACAAAAAGGGATAGTTGAATATTGGAAAATTGAAGTAATCCCGCCTGCCATAGAGCTTTGTACTAAGACTTCCTATTCCAATTTCGAGTAGTACAGTATGAAGCAGACCTCCTTTATCTCAAGTTCCTTGAAATATGTGAGATGTATATAGTCATCAAATTGAACACTGTTTATTGAAATGACATTATCAATATAACGAAATATGAGATTAAATGATAAAGCAAGTCTTCTAGAAGTGATTGTAAGAAGTCCGCTTCATATAAATGGAGAAACAAATCGACAAGCCATGATGCGCAATTCCTATCCATTTTGGGATGATGAAAAATACATCCCCTTATCTGTATAAATATGTTGTCGATTTGAAAGTTGAGCATGTCTATTGTTTGATATTCTGCAAATTTGTTCTTCTTACTAGACTTATAAATCAAAAAACACAAGTTTTAATGCTATTGCATGATGTAATTGAATTAGAGCGAGGAATTGCCATCAGTTCTTCTGATTTAAAAAAAAAATTGATTGACGCTATTTCAAAAGTAAGGGAGCTAGTAACCATTCGATTTTTTGTGGGGAGGCTATGGATATTTTCTTCGTTCTGCATTTTTATTTTCGAAAAAATCGGAGCCTGGATTTTCTTGCTAGCTACTGCGCGAATCTATTTTTTTTTTAAACTTTCTATAATTTTTCAGCCAAAAACACACCATCCTGCCTTTTTAATTCAAAGCTCTGTCTTGCCTTCTAATTTCCTGATTGCCCGTTCCTAGCCATCATTCCTTATGGCAGTCAAAAACTCCTCCCCAATTGGCCTTGTGTCCCCATTTCCTCCACCTCATCATCACTTCATGTCCATCTCCATGGTATAGTTGAAATTTTACTGCTTGGGATTAAAGCAATAACTAACTAACTTAATCACTCTATGAAGATTTGGTACATCTTGACTTGTAGAAGTGTGCAGTATGAATGATTTCCTTATTGATAACATATTTGTCACATTTAGAGGGTAGATTTTTCACATACAATTTGGAATCGCCCCTCTCTTCATAGAATAGTATTTGTTCACATACAAGACAGACCGAATGTTTAGCGGAACTCTTAAAAAACAAAACAATGAAAGAACAAGACCTTTTAATCTCACTTTTAGATATATTGATATCCTCTCTGTCAATAATGCTTCATTTGCTAGATGGATTCGATCGACTTGTCCTTCAGAGTTAGTGATAAAAGAAACGCGATTCTACTTGCTCCATGTCATTCTTAGATTTTCATCTCGAATTTGAATCGAATGGTTATATATCCGACAAAAGTAACGGTTTAAAGTTAAAGATTTTTAACTTTCTTGATTTTAAAATTTATGTTTTCTGTCTGTTTTACTGAGAAAACCATTTAGCTAGTTGTGTCTCGCAATCGGGTGTTGTATATTGGTACCAGACTCTTGGATCGCAACAGAATAGGGATGTCCTTGCCCTTTTATGTCTCTTCTTAGGACATTTAAAATGATCATCAGGGGCGGATCCAGAAATTTTCGAAAGGGGGGGGTTCTACATACTAGGTTCTGTGGGCCAAAGGGAGGGTTCCATACCAATTTTGCTGAAAATCTACAGAAAAAATTAAAAATTTCGGAGGAAAGGGGGGCTTCCGACCCCCGAAACCCCCCTCTGGATCCGCCACTGATCATCGAAGTTTGTTATTTGATTAATATCTTTATACATTGTACTGTTTTGCAAAAATATTTATAAGCGTCCAGAACCTGACGTCGGGTCAGGCCGATTGACCACTGAATTATATTCTAAGAGAGATAACAAATTTTGTAAAATGCTCCAACAGTGCTTTTAATTTTCCTCATAAATTATTCTTGGTCAACATATTTTGGCGTCTGCATCTCAAACGTGGTATTAAAACTTAGCATAAAGGACATTGAAGATGTGCAACTCCTGTATTGAAATGGCGCCAGTGCGGATATCGGGTCGGGAATTAAAGCCCAGCTTAAAGCAGACCAGGGTTTTTTAGAGTCTTAATTCAAAATCACGATCAAGGTATGTCCTGGGCAATTGTTCGCGGGGGTTGTCAGGGTATATAAGGAAAGTTATCCGGTTCACACAGAAGACCCCATTGTGGATCGCCATGAATCATGAATCATTATCAAAAGGGTAAATTTCCCGCCACTACTCACCTCTCACCTTTTAATTTTCTATGCCTTTGTATCAAATTAAAGTCCCATATTTCTCATCAACATTTCATGTTCATTTTATCAAGATTTGGTGTGCATGGTATGCTTTACTTTAAAAATAGTAAAGTATGTACTTCTAACTTTGATGTTTGAAATTTTATTCAAATTCTGAGTATTATTTATGGTGTTTCGGACCTTACTGTATTAAATATTATAAACTTTAAGAATGATATGGTCCATCTTCAGTTGTCAAAATCATTCTTCTATATTTTAATACAGCTTTATCAAAAAATCACAAAATCCCATCTTTGCACCGTTCAGCCTAAAACTTTTTCCTCATTTTCTGTTTTGTTCAATTAAATATTCAATTTATTTTAATTATTGGAGGTCTTGTTTCACTATCTAGGATAGGATTCCATATTATTGTTCAATATGTCACATAACAGTATTACATCTGTAATCAGTATGTTATCTCTTCTTTTTCATTATAGCTGCATGAGCTAGTATACTGTATATTTAGAATGTACTTCTAACTTTGATGTTTGAAATTTTATTTTTAATTTTATACGGTCCAGTATCATGTTAAAGAGCATAAATAAGTGGAGACCGCTGACGATCCCCGCCACTTTAAAAATAAGGGGTGAAACACCGATTGATAAAATAATCAAAAATATAAAGAAATTAAAAGACAAGAATATATATCTAATCAATTAGAAATTTGAAATCTATAGCGATCTTTAGAATATCATAGCCTATAGTATTGACCTGAGTGGGTTTAGGTAACTTTTACTCATACACATATCAATTAACTAATTTTGATAGAAACATAATCATAAATTCTGGGGAAATCAGGCTATTAACCCCTATTCGCAAACAATGCAACAGAAACTTAGATATTAAATCGATAATCTACGTATTGAACAGTATTTGACAAAAATAAGCAAGTCAGAAAGGAAATGCAATTAGATAAATGAAAAGCAACACAGATAATGATCATTAAAAATGCTGACAAAACAACACAATTGGCATTTTTGATAGAACGGAATATATCAACGAAAAAAGGTGATATTTATTGATTTTGCTTATAATGTCATAGTTTTACCAGTCTTGAGTTGCATTATTTAACGCAATAAACTTCAAAAGATCGATATAAATCAAAGTCAAATGACGATCGATGAAATCATAAGTAACTTGCAATTGCTGAATTGATATAAATAGACATATTTTGACATAATAGTAGATCATTGACCTGGTATTCCCGCCAGTTTAGCTCATTGTGAAAGCTGATTGGTCTAAAATATTTGAGGGCGTGTTTGGTTTTCCCCAAAAAACTTATGAAAAGGTTATCTGCCAGTCTGCTTCAAAAAAGCATGGCTCATACACGTCTTTATAGACAAAAGCGCAATGAAAAGGCCATCCTGAAAAAGGTCTATTATCAAATATCTAATGAAAATTAAAAGCGCTATAAAAAGGATTACATATAGCTGAGAAATTGGAAAAAATATTGACAAATAAATCAATATCCAATAATAAAATTATAACGCTTAGCGAGGGATACCAGACAATTGAAATCACAATTTATATCAGACTCTAATGAGCTGGCAAGGAAATTAAGATGTAAATATCAATTCACGAACGGTGATATTGACATTATCATACGTTCCGGGGAAATCAGGTTATTAACACCCCTTCGCAAACAATGCAACAGAAACTTAGATATTAAATCAATAATTTGCGTATTGAACAGTACTTGACAAAAATAAGCAAGTCAGAAATGGAAATGCAGTTAGATAATTGAAAAGCAACACAATAATGATCATTAGATTAGCCGACAAAACAACATCACTGTCGTTTTTGACAGGACGGAATATATCAACGAAAGGAAGAGATAAAGAGTTTGAAACATTGAACTTACGCCACAATAAACAAAATGAAGAAAGAAATGCACGCACAGGATTGACAAATGACAATGCAAACCTATTATTGACAGAAAACCTATGATGACAAGCATCGACACAAGAACCCGAAAGAGATGGATATTGAAAATAAAATAAATCATCCTTCAAACAAATAATAATAATAGATCGCTAAGGTGTCGGACCCTTAATAAAATGTCAGTGCAACATAATATGTTAAATATGAGATAATATACGACATACATGAATACTATATTAACATGAAATCAGTATTTAATGGCTTGGTCCCTGATGATGAACATGGCCAAGGTCAATTAGTATCAGCTAATTGGTCTAAATAGATGTTCGAAACACCTGGTGATCTAATAAGTTGGGGTGCAGAAATTGGATATAGCCTCCTATTACTTATATCACAAAAACCTGGACACTCAGAAACAGAAAACAATAAATGGGTTAATTGATTTAAATGGTGTCTTGTCTAGCTGTATTAAAATATAGAAGAATGATTTGACAACTGATGATGGACCATCATTCTTAAAGTTAATAATATTTAATACAGGTAAGGTCCGAAACACCATAAATAATACTCAGAATTTGAATAAAATTTCAAACATCAAAGTTAGAAGTACATTCTAAATATACAGTATATTAGCTCATGCAGCTATAATGTAAAAGAAGAGATAACATACTGATTACAGATGTAATACTGTTATGTGACATATTGAACAATAATATGGAATCCTATCCTAGATAGTGAAACAAGACCTCCAATAATGTAAATAAATTGAATATTTAATTGAACAAAACAGAAAATGAGGAAAAAGTTTTAGGCTGAACGGTGCAAAGATGGGATTTTGTGATTTTTTTGAAAATATTTATATTTTTAGTTTTCGTCCTCGTTTTTTTTGTTGGTAATTCCTCAATATCAACATCTGACATTTCCTCACTTTCACTACTGTCGTTGTACACAAGTATTCGTTTTCTGGACCCCAGTTCATTTAAAGAATGCTCTTTAAATTCACGTACAGTGCTTTCAATTAAGTTTCGGGACACCAGTGGTGAAAACTTTCTAACAGCTGAACTTGGACCATGTTCCGCGGCATATTTTCCAATCTCAAGCCGTTGATGTTATAAGAAGAAAATTTTCCACGAGTTGGTTTGGGACTCTCACTTAGAACCTTTTCAACCTCAACATTAGCCTCCTTAAATTCCGGATTTTAAGGCAATTTGTTTTTTTATCGACGACACTTAAATATTTTTGCAGCTATAGGTTGCAATGTTTTAACACAATGCAAAACAGATTGAATACGATTTTATTCCAGTCAAGAAAACCTTTAGGACAATCAGATACATGTATACCGGGATTAATACTCATATAAAGAAAGACAACTGTGGTTGTTTAGTTCATGGACCAGAAACAGTTACTTTAATGGGAAATTTTCGCTGTCTTTAATATTCGCAGATTCTTACCAACCGCGAACATATCAAAAATAAGACAAACGCGAACAAACCGATACTAGTATACGGTCGTATGACATTTTTGATAATTTTTGTAATCTCTTTGAAACCGAATCTACTTATGAAATTTATACAGGGGGCAATGTTACGTTTTCGCCATGCCCTTGACAAAGGTTGTTTGTTTCGTGTCTTGTCGCCACTTGATTATAGAATAGAAAAAAACTTAAGGTTCAACGGAATCAGTCGATACGAATGGGGCAAGTATATTGGCTCACACCACCACCAGTGTTCAGAACACACATTTTTGTTGTTGCAAAAAACTCATATAAACACAAAACTCTCACAAAAAAGAAACGCAACATATAAAGATATTTAAAATACCGTTGAAATAAAAACTATTGAAGTTCAACTAAAAATTGTCGTACAAATGTGAAATTTTGAATAATCATTTTGCAATGATTAATATTACGTGTGATATAAACAAAATTCAAATTTACCAGCTAACTGACCGCAAACCATAGTGGTGCACCGTGTTGGGAAAAATGTCACGTTCCTCGCACGTTAAAGAACCCTGCTGCAGGTCTCGGTAAGAGTAGAACCTGTAGGATCCCCATGCAGGAGGCTGAATTTCCCGTCCCTACCCATCACTGCTTTTTCCAGTGGCAGTCTAAACTCTTCTACCCGATTGGCCTTAAATGTGTCCCCATTTCCTCCACTTCATCATCATTTCATGTTCATTGTATCACCACTTTCATGATATAGCCGAAATCGTGCTGCTTGGAAGTAAAGCAATAACTAACTAACTAACTAACCAGCTTACTGAGGCGCAGCACCAATCGCAGTAATACCGACTAAATGATTAAATCACGACTTCACTTGTGTTCTCTCGGTTTCTAAAAACGCTGCATACGATCTTCTGACTCCCATTTTCACACATATTGAAGCTTTTGCTCCCACCCCCACGTTTTTAAAAAAAAACATTGGGCGGTGCTAGCGCTTGCGCTTATTCAATTTTAAAAATCATTTAAATTTTTAGTCTTAGCTGACATCCAGTTATTCTGGTAACCAATATTTGAAACGGTAACCTTTTTGGTTCCATAGCCATGCGAAAATCTTCCTTTCTTTGATACCATCATTATCATAACGATAATCCCACCTTTAGTGGCTAACATCAGGCTCAACATGAGGTGTGAATTTCCCCCTATACAGCATATCGGTTGAAAGAGTTTTGAACAAAAATATTTTCCTTTGATTATTCATCCAGAGTGATATCAGCACCAAAACATTGTCGCCTGTAAATAACCTATACAGCGTTGCACGGGCGTAAAACACCAACCCGAACCCCAAAACATTGTCGTGAACTAAAATACCAATTTTCACAAAGAAAGCTTCTGCTAAACATTCTAACAAATGGCAAACAGTATGAGAAGGAAGGTTCAGAGATTTTGAAAAAAAAAATGGGCGGAGTGTAGTGCATCAAGAGTCAAATGGGTACATGAGAAGCCTTACCAATAACATAACAAACGTAAACACAAGACATTTTTGCTTTTTAAAGACCTTCCGAAAATTCTGATCTTATAGAAAATCGTTCATCTACTGATTAAATTGGATCTGCGCATGCGCCAACGCCTAATTGCGAAATCAAAAACCACAGAAAGAAAGTGCACACTTGTGGGTGACTTTTGAATCTGGGTATGGCAGTTTGAGTACTGCCTTGCCAACAAACTGCATGGCATAATTCTGATTGGCATGCGCATTCGATTTGTCGACATTTAATGAAAATGAAAAAAATTAGCAATTAAAGAAATAGTGGTCCCTCTACTATTGCAAAGTCAAATTTCATTATGATATTCCAACAACTGATAATATAAAACTCGACTTTTGTATGCGATGTAATTTCAAAATGTTTGTATGTTGCGTTTCTTTTTTGAGAAAGTATACATGATAGATACTTGTGTCGAAAACCATTCCATAAACAGAATAAAACCCAGTTTCTTTCATGACCTTCACTACAATGATCCGTCGCTTTTCTATTCCTTAACAAATTATGGTGATAAAGGGAGATGAAAGGAATAGGGTCGGGACCTCTGATATAAATATATATAGTATAAAAAGAACTTAAATATTAAAAAATATATATTTTATTGTTATAAAGACTAGTTTGTCTCCTTTGTAAATTTGAATATACAAAAATTCAAGTAGAGCTGGATCCGCCTAAGAATAAGGAGTGCCAGAAACAGGAGAACCAAGAGAATACAATTTGTTAATGTGAAGAGGCATAGGATAAGGTAGTCATTATAAAAATCTGCTACTAGTATCTGATCCACAATAGCCTGCGTTCATGATTTCCGACATAAAGTAGGAATTCAAATCAGCATTATACCAGGTAAAGCTTATTTCGTGTGTTTTTACTTGTGTAGAAGCTAAAAGATCTTGCAGAGGAGACGAAGCCAAGCTGAAATGTTAACTAGCTCTTTACTTACTGATAGAAATCAAAAGTCATAAAGAACGATGCGGTCTTCGTGAAGAACGAGCTAATGGCCCTGTCACACTATAACGTTTTAGCCAACGTGTGCCGAACGTTCGAATAATTTTCTAAAACGTTGGAACACGTTGGCAGTCGCTGTAAAAAGTTTCAAAAAATATCTCGGTTAACGACAACAAAGCGTCAGACTAACTACTTGCAACGCACGACAAACTTATTCAAAACTTATCTATAGCGTTCGTCCGGCGCACTTGACGTTTGCCTAGCGCATGTGTGACGACTGCAGAACGCATGCATAGCGTTAGTCTAACTTGGTGGGGAGACCTAGGATTTCTGTTAATTTCTTTAGTATCATTTCGTTATAGCCCAAATAGATCTATTATCTTGCTGGATTAATTAGTAATTATAGAAATTTAGTTTCGTTATAAAAATATTGGTTTTCAGCGTTCGGGTAATATAAATGAATAATTATTCTAAAGCTGTTTTTCAACCAAAAGTGATTATTTTTGCACTCAGTCTAAAATAATAAAATATAGTGTAGATTTTATATTTTGAAAATATACAGAGAGGAATGCATGCGCTTGTTAACAAACTCTCAAAATCTCAAATGAGTATATACATGTAAGAAGATGATTAGTCCTAAATGATCGCAGACAGCATGACGGATGTCCTTAATAGAGGACGCGTGCATAGGCGGATCCAGGGGGCCCGGCCCCCCCTTTTGGCGGAAAAATTTGGTTGAATATATAGGAAATCATTGATGCGTGACCAAAGTGGGCCCCCTCTTAGGCCAGTCAGTGGGCCCCCTCTTTTCAGAATCTCTGGATCCGCCTCTGGCGTGTGCTTATTGAATATTTAAAATACACATTATTTCAAATGAGTATTGAAGTTAGACTGTCGTTACTCGTTGTATTTGAGTATTTTTCTACAAAAAAAAATCATCGAAAACACGACAGTTGTATTACAATTTGCAAGAATTACTTTCAATTCCAGACCATCTGAGTTATCTTTGTTATATTCCAGATTTCTTTGGCTTTGTTCATTGTTTTTTTGTAAAAAGATTTTTTTTCAGGTTTGAATTAGTATTTGAAGCTTTTGAAAGTGACTTTCCCCCTTGTAATTCAATCTAACTTATAAAATTCTGGGGTTGATACGCTACTCGTTCATTACAATGACGCTCTGTGCGCTCTGTACACGTTTTAAACACGTTTTAAACACGTTGAATAGGTTCCTTCGGCGTTAGACTGACGCTAGACGTGCGCTGCATTATCGCTAGACACGTTAGTTTCCATTTAGCTCAGCGTTCGTCAAACGCATTTCAACGTGCGCACAACGACCACATAGCGTACATCAGCGTGTGTATAACGTCCTTCTAACTTATGCCTAGCGTTCGAATAATTTATTTCTAACACGTTGGCGAACGTCGGAAATTTTAAGCATGTTGAAAAATTTACGACGCACTCGGCGATCACCAACGCACGCTGACGTTCGCTAACGTGTTTGTAGCGTGTTCATAACGTGTACAAAACTTATGCAACGCACACCAGCGTGTTGAAAATATATTCTAAAACGTCGGCGCACGTTGGCTAAAACGTTATAGTGTGACAGGGCCATAAGCAAAAGCTGATTTTTTTTTCAGAATGTACTAACTGGACACAAATTCTGATTACCAGTTTAAGCAGGTAGAGGAGGAATCAATAAAGAACCAAATCCTTTTCCTAAAAACAGATGCCTATCTAAAATGGAAATCTGTCAGAAGAATCTATGAATCTCACTTCGTCTTTGACCCGAGGCTAAGCCAACAGAAAACAACACCTGCAAGTCAGATAAAAGAGGCTACTGACAAATATTTATAAGGAGGGAACTGCAAAGATTTCAAAACTTAGGTTGGATTCCTGAAAGGCACTAATCTACGTTCTTGGACAATCATAAGAGAAGACCTTTCTTTTTTTCCAAAATCAGGACCTTCCAAAAGAGAAATGGTTTTAAATATAACAGAATGATAACCCATATAGTAGAAGGAGAATAACCTTTGTCCTCTATAAGGTAGAAAAAACTCTGAGACTGAGGCAGGTTACATTTTCCCACAACGACACTAAGAACAGACCATTTGGAGACAACTTTCGGCTAGAAGGCGAAAAGGGAAAATATGTAAGAAAATCCCTTTCTAACTGATTAACATCGCGTCTACTGCAAACGATTTGCTTTTCGGAACTGGGGAAATAATGGTTGACCGTTAGCTGTTTATCTGCGTTTCAAATAGTTCAGATTGCCTTGAACTTACTCATGCCTCATTGACGAATCAATGAGTTCCTTCTTGTTTTTGAAATTACAACTGTTCTGTTGTCTCATAATAACGATAGAAGAAACTGAAGAAAGTACATAAAAAGAATTACCGGTATGACATTTAAAAGGTAAAAACGATTAAATTGACAGCATTAAAATGTTAAAAACTGAAAAAAAAAACAGTAAAACCAAAATAAAAGTCCTTCTCATTGGTGAAATTGGACCAGACGCCCCCAGGAGCCGAGTAGCAAGAGATTGAGTTGATGTTTTACACCCTTGCAACGCTATATATGTTATTTAAAGGCGATGGACATTGAAAAAGGTGATAAAGTGAGCATGAAATGATGATGAGAAATGTTGGGTTGGGATGGGAAACAAAGTAACAGAACATTTTAAAGACCACAGGAAAAGGGAAGAGTTGGGTAGTTACTATTAGCGAAAAATTTATCCTGTCAATGATTGGACATGGTATAACTTACCTGCCCTATTTGTCTTGTGTCCTAATACAACGTTGAGTTGATGTATTACGCCGTCTACGACCTCCACTTGGTGGAAGACGGTTCTCGTTTTCGGTTCAATTGTAACTGTAGCAGCCAACTCTGGTGGTGTTGTGTCAGGGGCTGGACGACCCATTATCGGGCCAGGCCGCTTTGTTTACAAAGCGACCGTGATATGTGCCCCAGATAATTGAATGGGACAGCCATGTCATATTGAAGGGTATAATGCGGAAAACCTGACCGTAAAACAAAGTGGTGAATTGTGTTAGAGAAAAAATGACACATTCCTCGAACGTTATAGAACCCTGCTGGATGTCTCGATAAGACTATGACCCGTATGATCCTCATGCAAAAGGCTTGATTTTCCGATTCTACCCATCCCTTCTTTTTTTCAGTGCACTCCCGATTGGCCTTGTGTCCCAGTTTCCTCCACTTCATCACCTTCAGCATCGTCACCATTTCATGATCATTTTATCACCGCTTTCATGTTCATTTTCCTGCATTAGCCGAATTTTTGCTGCTTGGAAGTAAAGCAATAATTGACTAGCAATTACTAAATAACTAGCAGTGAGCTATTTCGAATCTCGTTTACCTTATAAACAATCTGTCTATTCGATAATCTCTGTTTTTTTTAATGTTTTATCTTTTCTTACCTTTCATATGCATCTCATAGAATAAGCGATGGATGGGCCTTATTCCCACTCATCATTTCATATCTATTGCATGCATCACCTCCCAGATATAGCCGAATTTGCGCTGCTTGGAAGTAAAGCAAAACTAACTGACGAACTCGGAAGTTTAATACCGGTGTCGAATGCCCAATTGGTATCTCTTTGCTTCTTAGTAAAGTGGCTTTTAAGGAAAACTGAAATAGACTTTTCCATGTAAGACATACGTTGCCTGTGTCTGAAAATATTACTAGTAGTTAAACAGAAAGTAGATGAGTTCCAGACATAAGGGCTTTACACCATATAGTTTAAACTTATTTATTTACTCTGGATGGTAAACAAGCGCGATGCGTACGAAATCCCTTTCCAGCTTGTAGTTTAAGAATATTGCCTTTGTAGCGACCCACGTGGAGCCTTCTCTTATCGAACTCTACAAAGGGGTCTTTAACGTGCACAACGTATTGCTCCCCCTAAACGCAGAACAATCTTTTTCGTTCCTTCCAAAGGACTTTCATCGGTCCTTGAGACCATCCTCGCCAATGGTGCCAAGAGAGTCGGAAAATTGGTCCATGAAATTTTTACCCTAGGCGAGGAATGAGCCACGAATCTCGGTGGTAGTAACCCGACGCGTTAACCAATACGTTGTACATCACCGGGTTATGGTACTATAATAAATAGCTATACATATATCAAGAGGCTGTGGAATGTAGTTGCTCCTGAAAATGTGAGGGAAATTTTGCATATGTGTTCAATATATAATTTTTTTTTATTCAGTAAAAAGGAAATAGCAATGTTTTTGGACAGATATTATATTGCTTTTGACCTTAAAGTACTATGGGATAGAAATATATGCAAAATATCAGGAGATTTAGGCATGAAGTTGCCCACAAAACTGTGATAGAAATTTTGCATATGTTCAATATTTATCAAAACTGCGGTAAAGTGTCGGGCATTATATTGCTTTACATCTTGTAGTTCTATGGGATGAAGCATCATGCCAAATATCAGAAGGCTGTGGCATGTAGTTGCCCAGAAAACTGTGAGGGAAATTTTGCACAATATGTTCATTACACATAAATCTTAAGTATTTGGTGAACAGGAGATGGCGACGTTTCGGCCGAAACAATGCTTTACACCATATAACACTATAGGAGATAGCTTCATGCCATATACCAAGAGGCTGTGTCATGTAGTTGTCCTGAAAACTGACGGATTTTTTTACGCTGCAGGACGACGAATGGTGCCAAAGTAACCCCTATGTGTCGACAAAAAATTACAAAATGGAAACTAAAGATTTTTTTCCCTTTGACATTATTCCAAGACCAAAACGAACCACATTTCTGTTTCTTATTCAATTGCTGATCATGAAAGGTTACTGCTTAAAATGTGCAACAAAACGACGAAACCAAATTATCAATTTAATTGATGTCCGCTTTGGTACTTTGTAATCTGTTACCATTTAAAAATCAATTTAAATTTAAACCCCAAACAATGCACATTTAACTGCATAATTATAATCCATTAATCACAATTGTATTGTTACGTTTCATTATCCCATCAAAAAGTTTTCCTAATGATTGAAATACTAATATGGAATAACAGTTGCTTACTGGTTTTTGATTAATCTTATTACTTAAGCAACTGCTAGTGTAAGGAAAGACAAATTTCCGTTCAAAACAATATTAAATTTAAATTTCAATAAATTATAAATAAGTGTTGAGATATGTAATGTAACACCATGTATTACCAATACTATCAGAGATCGTAACTAATTAACGAACTAGCACTTTACAGTGCCAATCAACAATGTATGCCAATGTACATATGTATATTTGAGTAGTGAATAATTATTGGCCCGAGACTGGCATTTTTGTATTCGGTATTAAACCTTGGATTTTTAAAATGATAGGAATAACAATATTTAAATACTCACCTTCTTTACACTAAAATTATAAACAAAAGGAGAACCTGATATAAAGGATTGTAGATGAACATCGCGATTTCAAGGGAAAATCGTGGTGCATATGCGCCATAGAAACGTTGCAATTTTGCAAATGAATATTTTACTAGTTCAATACATATGGATAATATGATTACCAAATAGATAATATTATTTTTTCCTTTTTTTGGTTTTGGATTTAGACCAAACGTAACATACCGGTATTCAGGCATAAAATTATCGTGGGAATTGTTGCACTATGAGTGCTGTTGTGAGAGACGTGTACCGGTACCACCACTGGCCAGAAAGACGGGATATCTGGAGGAGTACCACTAACGCCTTCCAAAGGACCCCCAGGGGCGAAGATGACAAGCATGGGATATTTGGTTCTGGACAGTACGTTGGGTTCGACAATAAAATTGATTATAAAAACAGAGAGTTGATCAGATACCACCATTGGCCTAACAGAAGGAACTGGTTGAACAAATTTGGAAGCTCGGTAAAGTATTTGATTTGCATCTAAATTGGGTAATTTAAAAAGAAAAGTTTAAGACTAAGACAATACATTTTTAACACTGATGTACATAAATTAACTTTTTTCACTTTTTTTAAAGATTGGGGTTAATTGTCTAAACCCTAAGGTTCTTCCTACCCCAGACATAGGTTGAATATCTTAGTAATAATTTGGTTCCCCAGTTTGGTATTTTTGGTTATACTGTTCTATATATGCTCTTCATATTCATACAGTGTTTGGCATTTTCAATATTTTTGGTAGAGCGCCTCTGATGAGTCTTGAATAGACGAAACGCGCGTCAGGCGTAGCAAAATTTATTGTCTGGAACTTTGTTGTCATTTGTATTAATATTATTATATCAATAATGATGCTTTTATGAATGGGTGAAAGTTAAGGGTAGGCAATGTTATAATATTCAATCTTAATAATGATGATAACGATGTTGTTTATACTCAATGTGTAGTATGCAGAAATTGACACGTTTACTAATATATACCAAAATATTATTTTCATTGTAAGAAAACTATGATTTTAAGGTACATTACTTCATATAAAAGATACACTTAACCCATAACCTTGGGGTCTATAAATTGAGGTAAAATACACAAGTGATATAATTCCTTTTATCCATTAAACAATCTGAAAACTCATATACTAATATTTACGTACATAAATTTAAAAATATTCAAAAGAATGCCAACTTTTGTTTTCTTGTATTGTAAGAATATACTTGTACTTATAGGATTATAATTGTTTGCTAGAGGATTATTTTAGTAATCGGATCCTAATTGTTAAACACTGTTGAAAATGTTGACTTTATAATACGATAGGAAAAATTATAAACAGTCTTAATTTTGAGTGATGTTTCGTTTTCCCGCCTTTTCATCAGTTTTTTTTATGAAATGATGTTTTCGGACTCTGATATTTGAACGCCCCATTGGTACTACTTTCCTTCTTTTATTTCTCTATTATTAAATAATTTTTGCTGAAAACTTCGCAAAATGACAATGAAAAAAAAACAAACAAAAAACAGGACCCTTGCAATTAAATAGAAATATCAAAGAGAACAAGCCGGATTGACTGTGCCACTCGATTGTACTATACGACATAGCAAAAGTTTTGTGTCACGTTCCGAGTACTTTTTTTCTTGTCTAGACAATTTGTTTAACCAACGTATGGTTCTAATCTGACCGATTATGATACTGTTTCACACTTAGATCCATCCGATCGACATATTTCTTTTTAAAAGAGAAAGCGATTTGTCATTTACAGCATGTAAATCGGAGAATAATTTACACTTTCTACAAACTTTACATATATAAACATTAACTTGTTTATTTTAACGAATTTATTGGCATGTAAGGGATAAGACAAATAACATAACACTGGGTTCCTTTGGAAAATTACCGATTTTTATATACGGATATCTCGTCCATGGTACAGTTCAATAGTGATATTGTCTTTATTGCTATAGTCTCCAGATTAGAAAGTGGGAGGAGAGTTTAATATATTTGTTGAAGACTCTTGTTTGTTAAAAACACTAGTGCATCATTGATAAATCAATCATTTTATCTAGTTTTACATCATTACTTATGTTCTGTAGTCTTTTAATAATTAAAAAAGTGTTAATACGAATTTTGAAAAAAAAAGTTTGTAAAACAAGGGTTTTCAATATTTTAACAATGAGCTTACATTTGTCACAATTATCAGAGTACAAGCGCTCCATATTTTGATTGTAAGCACATTAAATTCAATATTAAAACTGTTCATCAGAATTCATTTAATTCGTTTGCTTGGTGTTTTTTGTCCGACACGCAGTCAGTGTGGTCCGTCTTTATTACTATCCACATAAACACATACAACCAAAACACCTTGATGGAATTTGACTATAAAACAGAAGTGCTACTGCCCTTCCACTAAAGCATTGTAATTTGTCATGTACTAGTATGTATTTCTAAACGATTCACTACAAGGAAATGTTCGTACAGAGCTTTGCCAACAAAGCAACTAGAATATATGCCCCAAGTGATCATTGAACGGGCCAATTTACCCCCTTGCATGCTGCGATCCCCATACCATAAAACGAAAATTCTTATTTGAACTTTTGGGCTAGATTGCAACGATCCTCGCATATTAATTAAGAGCATGTATACGGCTTTAGTTTTGGAAGGAGAAAATATACCGACCCTTCTTCCACTTCAGATTCAAGTGGAAGTCAAAACCCATTTAACCAGGGGTGATTTCCATTATGCAGTTTGCACCAGTTGAACATTAGATTCGTGTTCCATTACCTGGTTCGGCACAAGCAGTTTGCATCAAAAGACGAACCGGTGACAACGCAAAATAAACCGGTATAATGGAAAGCAACCCGATTGGCTTCGTGTTCCTATCCATCATGATCATTTTACTACACAAAAGTGTAACTCCAGTGGGATTTGATCGTCATCTTTCTATGCATTGAGTACAAATTGTCATTCGAAATCAGGAAGGGTTTAAGGCACGGTGCATGTAAATGTGTAATGGCATTTATAATGTTTTGTTCAAATGCTAAATTGACCGAAAGTGCGAGTTTTAGGGTTTTTTTATAGTGGTTTCCTCACCAGCAGAATAATTTATCTGCGTTCTTGCAGGTTTGGTATGGTCGGTGAACTCAACAATCTGCAAAAGGTTTCAGGAGCATTAGTTTTTGCTCTACAAATGTATTTTTCATATGGATATTTCTTACATGTTTACAGCAGTTTATCGACATTCAAATGGGAACTAACTCTGCACCTACCTTTGCTCGTGTTCTTCATCAGAGGAGCAAGATCTCTAACTTATTATCACGTCTTAACAAAGAAAGAATGTAGATTTGCTTTATCCTCAAACCTCATTTTCCGTTACAGGATGTCTTTTCATTTAACAATCCTCGATCTAGTGACTTTCTCTATTTCAGTGCACGGGTCGGGTTGCGAATTGAGCAGCAGATCGCTGCTTGTCGCAACACTGTCAGGCGACCATGGGATTCTGACGTCGAGAAGTGATAAGTCCACAAAGACACAAGAGACCAATGTGTGTACCCTTTGTGGCTGCATAGGATGGCTCTCAGGGGTTGACCGCTGACATAGTAGATCAACGTATGTGGAGATGGCCACGCTTATGCAAGATCATACAATGGACAACCAAGATGTGCGCTTAGCTAAATATTCCCCTTCTACCTACTTTTTCTCATCCAGTGATCATCTTCTTGTTATTTTGCATTGAATGATTTCATTCTTGTCCCTTTGGACATTTGACATTCTAATGCTGCATTGGAACCTCTTTGTTTCTTTCTGATATCTATCACGACATCGTTGTCTCAGTTACTCAACTTAAAACCAAATAAGTTAGTAAATTAAAGAGCATGAATGCAGGTTTCGATAGTAGATGTATCCTTCCCCAGAGCAGTCAGAATTGCCCGACCTCATCAACACCTCTTTTTTTCCATTGACAACCTAAACTTGTTATTTCTGTTGACCTTGTGATTACATCACAATTTTTTCCCTGAGCATTTCATGACCGTTTTAGCATTCTTTTCATCATTGTCTCTCAGATATAGCAAAACTCAGCATGAACCATTATGGATTGCGGTAAGGTTTTCCGCATTTTAACTTGACGCCTCTGACATTCATAATGACTGGTGCCCCATCCAACAACCTTGGGAAAACATCCCAGTCCATTTGTGAGGAAACCGGTATGACCCATATCAAATTTCTGAGCGCTCTTTAGAGAAATTCTACTGTCAAGCTTAACGCTGCTGTGGGCCTATTCGCATGTGTCTTTTACCAGTGAAAGTCAAGGCGCGTACTCCCGATTGGCCTTGTGTCCAAATTCATTATGCCTTTATTCATTTCGATTCAGGTTCATCTGTCTGATATAGCCGAATTTGAGCTAATTATTAGAAATAAAGTAACCCTGTGCGGTATTTTCTTTTTTTGGATAATCACGAAACGATTAAAAAAATCAAACCACATCAAAACGATAAGTTTAGATATATACACAAATTGTACTATCATTAGCTTAACAAAACTGTCTATTTTGATAGGATACACCAACTCCCAGAGAGGTAAACCCTATGGCACTGGTAAGTTCTCTCTTCAAATATATTGCACCAAAGTGTTAATGCACGAGAGTATTTGTAGTTGCACCTGCGGAGTAGTGATTGACTTTTTCAATGTATAGATCTTTATAGATAGTTACAAATCTTTTAGAATTTCCATTCGTCTGTTTTTGAAAGTTTATCCTTTTTTTAAATCCTTACTCATACTGTGCCACACTTTATGTAATAGCAGATACAGTTGTATATGTATTTTTCACAATTCGTTTTGCTGTTATTTGCTAAGTATATATAACTGCGTTGATACTTTATACTAGTGAAATTGAAAGAAAAGACTATATTTGATTTTGGCAATTGTAAAACTATTCGGTAATTATCTTTTTACAGAAGATAATTCATCACTTTTTACTGAGAATTTTAATCATTCATCTGTATATTTGAACTGTTTTTAAAAATATTAATGAAAATAAAAAGGACAATAGTTCTAACTTTTTCAAAAATTTAAATGTTTGTTGTCAGGCTTCTGCTGTTCTTATAAGAAATCCGGAGTTATTGTTCTTTGCTCACATTTACTTTCTATTTCTACATTAGAAACTTAGACCTTTGTCTGACAGAGGAGAGGTAAGTTGGTCAAAATAATATTTCACGAATACTGTAAACTTTTCAAAAGGAGCTGTGATCACAATATGTTTTCACTAAAAATGTATATCATAATTGTCTTACCCAGTTTTGTAGGTGTTTGTTCACTTACCCAGCGTTGTTTGCAAGTTACACAATACTACTGTATGTTTCTCGGACAGATTACCCAGTTATGCAGGTGTTTGTTCACTTTCATCTCGTTTTTTGCACGTTACACAATACTATTGCGAGTTTCTCGGACAGATTACCCAGGTTTGTGGGTGTTTGTTCACTTTCATCTCGTTTTTTGCATGTTACACAATACTATTGCATGTATCTCGGACAGATTACCCAGTTTTGTTGTTTGTTCACTTTCATCTCGTTTTTTGCACGTTACACAATACTATTGCGTGTTTCTCGGACAGATTACCCAGTTTTGTTGTTTGTTCACTTTCATCTCGTTATTTGCATGTTACACAATACTATTGCATGTATCTCGGACAGATTACCCAGTTTTGTTGTTTGTTCACTTTCATCTCGTTTTTTGCACGTTACACAATACTATTGCGTGTTTCTCGGACAGATTACCCAGTTTTGTTGTTTGTTCACTTTCATCTCGTTTTTTGCACGTTACACAATACTATTGCATGTTTCTCGGACATATTACCCAGGTTTGTGGGTGTTTGTTAGCATTCATCTCGTTTTTTGCACGTTATACAATACTACTGCATGTTTCTCGGACAGAATAGGATCGTAAGATATCATGCAGTAGGTTAAATTTCTCGATCATAACCATCTCTCCTTGTTATACCCTTACTCGTGAAAGAGGGGGGGGGGGCTTAATAACATTCACCGTGTCTGTCGGTCCATCCTACTCCAACAACATTGGAGGTTGGACGGCGTGCTATTTTTGGACTTGTTGTCATCCTAACATAGTCGAAGTATGAGACCTCTTATTTAATAGGAGTACGTTCGTCCGTCCTTCCATTACAGACTTTTTATCGCTCGTAACAGATATCTTGGCTTCTACTGAAGGGATTGATTTCAAATTTGGTACAACGAATTTTTTTTATTGCAATGGGTTGTAACGTGCCTCCCATTTCCAGGACAGTCGGGCATATACTTCCAGTTTTCTTAATAGACGAGTTGGGGTGTCCTTAGCAACCCCTTAACTTGTTCCTACGGCAGTCAAAACTTGCTTTATTCGTATTGCCTAGTGTCACCATCCCACTATATCATTCTATGTTAATGTGTAACCTCTGTCATGTACATCTCCCTTATCGCACTGCATTAGCTAACTTTATCTTATCATACCCACATTAAAATTTTATTCACTATATTTGCGGGTATTTGTGCCAGTTGCAACAATTATTTCCTGTATTAACCCGTTATCACTACTTTGTTTACCAGTTCACTTCCATTAACTCTTTCCTGAATGAATTCTTATCCGATTTTTGAAATCTTTACTAAGAATGAAATAATCATTCATCACATTTAAACAAGACCTTATTACTTCACGTTAAATGTTGAAATATTTGAATATATCTATTTTTTTTTTCATTATTCATTAATTTTATTTTATTTTGTAAATAAGCAGTAACAGAATATATATAAAATTGTGATTTCTCGATATTTTACATGTTTTACCTGAAGAGTGACTCTCAGAAAATCAATTTACAGATTAGAAAATACATTGAATCATGTCCCTTTGATCGGGAAAGAAACTTACCACAGCCTCTGTCACCTTTTCACTGTAAATGTTAATATGGTTAAACAATTTTACAATGCAAATGTAAAATCTCATTTCCCAATGTCATTTTTTTTCGACAGAGAACATCCATTAGCAAAGAAGTTGAAGATGGCCCACTTGTAAGTAAGATGAATTAGTATGAAATCAGTATGTCTAACTGTATTTGAGCACATTTTTGTTCTGTGTTATTGCACACAGTTGCACAGTTAGCTATTTCGGTCAATGGTTGTCACTAAGTTTGCAATGTACCTCAACAATGAAAGATACCTATTGAAGCAGATGACTACTCGAAAGATCTTTTACATGCATTATTTTATGAATGTAACAAAACGAGTTTTTATGCATGAATATTAGGGACTGACCATTTGACTTAAAGGGGGAGAGGATGCTTTGGTTTTTACTAAAAATATTCCGAATCTGATTTGTGATGAAAAATATTCTGGAGACAGAGGTTGAAAAATATTCTTAAGATGGATTTTTGCCATGTAAAATGATGTAAATAATGAAAAAAAATGTGATGATGCCTTAAAAAAATAATTTTCTGACCAAATAAAAATCACTTAGCGCCCCCCTACAATAAAACAATAAAATTGGCAGCCCCTTGTACCCATTCATTTACGCCAGTTTAGATTTAGACCAATAAAAGTAAATGTTAATTGATCTCAGATTTAAGTCTTTTCGGTGGTTTGGACTGAACCATTTACATAAAGTATTAATTTAATTTTTTTGCGGGAACTTGAAGTAAATTAAGTTGCCATTTTACTGTTTGGTAAATGATTTCGTTTTAAAAATTCATAGGAATATGCTAAACTATATCGACGCATCTGTAAGGCAAAAAAGTGTCCTGTGATAAAGTGTCCAGGAGGACAGTATTTTCCAGAAAAGTTGCTATTTTCAAGTGTTCCCTGCTATTAAATAGTGTCCATTAGTAGGACACTTTTTATCTTCTTATAATGCCATTTAGAATTGTCCTATTAAGAATGACAGCCCTAGTGGACATCATACAATATTACAGTATTCATGTAATAATTAGTGATTGTATAACTAAATTTCGTTGAAATGCTTAATACTATACATTCGAAACAGGTTTTTATTGTTCACATCAAAATGAAAAAATATGCCAGAAAAAGGATCAAGACACAACAGCAGGGATTGGGAAGGAATTTTAAGCAAAATGCCATTCACCACTTTTTTTCATGGAAATTTCAAAATTTCATTCTTAATGTGCCAATAGTTCATAGCCTCCTGCCTTCCCAATCCCTGCAACAGCATACATGTAATTGAATACTTAATCATTAGGTGATAATTTATGAAAAGTTCATAAGTGTTAGAAAATACCTTTTATGCAATGATCTCATTTTAATTGTAGTTATTTATAGGTCTTTCCTTGATTTGTAAATGCTACTTTAATAAAACCCTATAAAAAATTTGGAAAAACAAAACTCAGTCAAATGACTATTCCCACATTATGATGGACAATTTTTCATAGACATGGACATTATTTCATAGATTCAGGTTTGAGATTAGATGAGGTTCCCCATTTTGATATGTCATAATATTATCATAAAACAATGAAGTATTATATTGCTGAGTAAGTATTCAGGTATAAATAGAGAAATTGTTTGTCTATTCCTGCATTTAATATGAAGGACAATATTTTATAGCTATGGACACAATTTTATAGGTTTGAAGTGTCCAGGACATTATTTCATAATAATATTATGTCCATGGACAGTATATACCATTTTAAATTGTCTGAAGGACATAATAAAATGAGGGACAATATAAAATCTTACACATCTATTCTTTATGTTATTAAACACGAAAAGTGTTGTTATCAAACACACTTCCATCAAGTTAATGTACAATGTATACTTGTTTTTGTTTTCGTCAAATCGATTTAGTTGTAAATAAACATGATACGTTTTGCAAAGGTTTTCTTTTCCTTTATTACATTAAAATAAAACTAAAACCTACCTGACAATCGCTTGCAAATTAAGTTAATTTCTAGCGCCGACAAATTGTTTCGTGAACAAAATTCATTCGACTAGTATTTGTTTACAAACATACTTGTATATTTTTATTTTGACCATGATATTTTAAGATTGAAAGTTTGTTATTTGCTAGAAATATTTATTAAAACATGTACAGACATCAAAACGTATTACATATACTCTATGTACTCTATGTATAATCTGTAAAAAATAAGTGACAATAAAACCCATATTTGGCCCACAATAAGTTGGTTGAAAGGGGCAACCCTGTTATTTTGTATGCAGAAATAGGTCATATCACAAATTAACTGTTAAAACAGAGATGTGTCTCGCCTGTTGCAGCTGTCAGTAGACCATGACTGCAGGAGCATACAGATAAAATCCTCCTGGAATTGATCTGTCCTGATGCTAATGCAACTTCATACCAAATATCAATGGTGTATCACCATTCAACAGACGTAAAAAAAAACGTTAACATTTAGCCAAATCAGTATACAATCTCAAAGTCAGTATACCGTGACTGCAGGAGCATACAGATAAATTTATCTTGGAATTGATCATCTGTACTGATGCTAATACAACTGCATACCAAATATCAATGGTGTACCATATCTTGTTCACATAATAGACTTAACCAAAAATGTTGACATTTGCCAAAATCAGTGGCCCCTGACTGCATGAGCATATAGATAAAATGCTCTTGAAATTGATCTGCACTGAGGCTAAGGAATATCTGCATACCAAATATAAATGATGCACCGTAACTATTTCATATTAAACAGACTTAACCAAAAAGGTTAACAATTGTGGACGCCGCCACCCCGTTGCCGTCATCATCATACTTAAGTCACGCCAGGCGAGACAAAAACCTGTTGGAAATTAAAGTGATGTACGGTGAAAGGAAAAGGCCACATTCCTGACACCTTTAAGGAACGACTGCATCTTTATGTACGAGTACCATACATTACCTGATTTAACCCATCCCTCCGGTTTCTAGTTTCCACATTTGACCGTTAGGTCCTTATCTCGCTTCATCATCATTTAATATTCATGTTCGTTTTTTCGCACATTTTATGTTCACGTTGATGTTATAGCCAAATTTGCCCAGCTTGAGGTCCGAAATAGAGAGACAAATCCTCTTGCAGTCACCGAAGAGCACTAAACTTTAGGATCCGTATCCTCTCAGCCTTTCCTTGAGTTTATTACATTTGAGTCCTCTTTTGTATTCTATTATTTTTCTTGTCAGTGGTAATTAAGCATTTAAACCATCTTTTAAACGTGGCAGATATGAATATACTTAATTGATTGATTGATTGCTGCTTGTTTAATGTCCAGTCGACTGAAAATCAACACAAGAACGAATTGAATTCTGAAGACCCGCCGAAGACCCAGCACTCATAACACATCGTCAATCGAAAATGGTTAATATACGACCACAAACCAGAAAGAAAATGAATCACACTCCCAAGATTGGCCAAGAATAAAAATAAAATATAAAAGAGGTTTTATTAAGTCGATCACCTTTCGTGGTTTCAGAAAATGTATTTTGACGAAGTTTTCTTGTTTAACATTTCTGAATGTCCTGACTAACCAAGACTTTTTCGGTCTTTTTACATACATTGAGTGATTCCGAAACACATAATTAATTCAAGCTAATAACCTAGCAATATTTACTAAGGGAACTCTGCAAACAAGTTTGACTATAGAATAATAATAAAATTTGATTGTGGGTTTCACATGCAACATTATTGAAAAGTTTTATATTTACAATCTCTTAAGCGCTAATTTTGCATATATGCCAATAAATAAAACAAAAGAAAATCGAATCTTTATTCATGTTAGTCTGCAAATATTTATTTTATCAAACAAACTAAATATTAACATGTTGCAAGACAAAATAAATCCTTTTTATAACTGTTTAAAAAACCTAAAAATATATTTGGTGTACTTTTTTCTTGAAGTTTTATTATTGAAGTCTTTCAACATTTTTAAGTTATTCGACTGTCAAAAGTTTTATAGAACTTGATGTTGGCACGAGACACTAAGTCTTAAGGAACGTTCCAAATTATTGGTAAAAACTCCGAGTTTGATATCAGCAGTAAATTTTAAGGTTTAAACTTCTACTTTTATTGATTTGATATAAACCTATTGATAGACAAAGTATTGGAACATTTTAATACGAAACTTTGGCGAGTATTTACCGTGTAAAGCTCTGTTTGTCGTTCATATACGGTGAACATATGCGTTTGTCGTACCTGACTGCGCCGATATTTATTCTGTGGTTTAAATATATTCAGATGCAAATGAATATTCGTACCTTTTAAATATCATATTGAATTGAAGAAAAAAATATTGAGTGGTAACCGGACATACAAATGAATATATTTTATTGAAAAAAGTGCGAGTGTTTATGTTACTCTCGAGACTCAAAATGAATTAAATTTATTAAATATTTCTTTCGGAGTTATCAGGAAAAAATAAGTTTAAAAGAGTAACCATGCCACGGAAAGGCAGAAAGGTAGGTTTACTTATTTCATTTATTTTCACTGTCTCTTTAAATCTTTTATTTCATATTTATTAAAATGACAGGATTATTTTTCTTAAGTTATATGTAAAGAAACCATAAAGCATGGATAAGGCTTAACTATCTGGTTTCTAAATCAATTACATTGTACTTTAAATAGTTTCTTTCGGGTATTAAATTCTTACATGTTTTGTATGTAAGACCGGTCATCTCATACTAGTATGCTATTTTTTTCTATTAATGCAATGTAGATTTAGAGATTAATTCGTTTCCTGTGATTTAATTATGGGTTTTATAGTTCTTATCAATTTGTTTAATATTGCAACATTTGAAAAAGTGTTGAATGACAATAGATTACTACTAGAACTAATTGGACCAAAACTTAAAAAACTTCAACTGGGTTGATATTGAAAGGAATCGTAATGCCGTTAAAACTATATTGAATCCCAGAAAATAATAACGTTCATTTAGAAGATTCCCTTTTTGTTATGTTTTATAAACCCGAAGGTTGATTGGAATTAATATTAAACCAACATTGCAAATTAAAAGTAGGCATTAGAATATAGTTATTGTAACCAAGTAGTATTCTGGTAGCAATTTACTGATATCGACTCTTATTTGCTCATTATCAGCTTTTAAATTCAATACAATGGCTTACAGTTAAAGACATCAATGCCAAAGAAGTTCAAAATTAAGTCATTTGATAAATAACCGCACGGTTTTCATTTGCGATAATACTTGTCATTAACTATAGACTCTGGTGATAATATTAGACGTTATTCCGTAATCATTTCGTTGGCAAGCAACTTTGTATAGAATTTGGATAAACTTTCCATTCTTTATTTCGGTTGCAAGGAGTTTAGTTTTGCCTATCGCACACGGTATTGATAACTTGCTTTGTACCTAACATTTGACAAAATTGAACTAATACGACTATTCATTCGCCAATTTTGTATACATTGTATTTATCAATAAGCAGTGATCTGGATAAGGCCTTAAGATGTAAAATACATAAAGGGTTAAAGGTACAATAAGGGATGTTTCAAAGGCAAAAACATGCAATGGATTTTAATCTAGATATAAACCTAAAAATCAAAAAAAGTGATATGTCAATTTATATGATTTTAAGTTCAACCTTAAAAGATTACTCTGGAAAAACGAAACCACAGTAACAGTAATACAATCATTTAAACCCGAACCTCTAACACGAAAGATACAATATGCATAAATAATTTTGAGGGCAAAGCAATGTTATTAATATTTATTTTAATCCGCAAATATGTTTCTAGATAAATGGTACACCCATGGTGTGCTTTGACGATCATGTACTTCATTTAGCTTTCATTCCTTTGCTGTGCATTGAACTAAAAGAGGAATTGAAACATAAGATTTATTACGCTGACATAGAACGTTATCGACAAATTGTCAATTTCCCTATTTAAAGTATTTTTCCAAGTGTTTGAATATGATATTGACAAACTAGTATATTTCAATTTATGATTAACAGCCCTTTTAAAATATGCACTCCTGTATCAATAGAGGTTATATCTCTATTACAGAGAAACTTCAGAATTTATTTTATTAATTTGCTCAGTAGACATCAAAGTTTCGGTAGTTAACATGTGCAATGGTTGTTATACGTTGTCATGTCTTTAAAAGATGCCTTGGCTCCTAGTTTTTGTATAGTGTCATACATTTCTATAGTTATTGCAGTATAGTTATATTGTTTTGGTTTTTTTTTTTTGCTTTACTACCAAGCGGCTTATTTCTGACTTACAAGGAAGATGCACTTGATCAAATGAAAATGAAAAAATGGTATTTAAAATGACTAGTGAGAATGGAACACAAAAGCAACACAGTAAACGAGTTCTTAAGAGAGGGATGGTAAGGTCAACCACTTTAGCCATTTGCAAGGATACGAGAGTCATACTAAAATAAAAATCTACAACAGTCTTCTTCAACTTGCACAACATGTATTGTTCCAAACACGGTGTTCCATTATTGTATACAGTCACATTTTCCGTATAATGACCTGGCGAACTTGTTATTCAGAGGTGACAACGTTATCAAATTCAACTCCCAGGTCACAGGCACACCCGGACACACATTTCAGTTTCTTTATAGGAAAAGCGTCCTGGTCTAACACCAGGTTACGTGGTGCCTTTTAGAAGACTTTTACTTACAATCTTAGCGCTACCGCGGGACTCTTCGCTAACGGGACCACCATGGGGTTAAAAATGTACGTTAACTAAAGATCAAACAAGTCTAATCAACAACTGAAATATCACTATTACTAAAGCCTTGGCTGTTATTCATGCAAATGTAAGATATCCAAATATCTATTTTAGCTGGAAAAATATCAATTTACTGCTTTGTCACATGGAAAACACTTGACCCATCATTAATTGTAAATCAAGGACGATATGCGAAGAAATATAATACTACTGATATAAATTATGGACTTGTTTGATCATGGCTTGTAGATATCTTACATTGTAAATCTAGAAAACAATGTATGTGAACAACTTGAAAAAGGTTTCAAAATCTGCTAAAATGCTCATTTATCCGTAAACGATGGCCCATAAAATGACAATAGCAGCTAGATATTAGGGAGGGTCAAAGTGGTAAGAAAAAAGCAATAGAAATTAGAAGAAATAGATGATGTCCTGCCTAAATATTATATTCATTCAACGTCCTGGTTTCATAATTACAAAAGATGCAGTCTAGAAAAAAAATGATTGAGGCAGGTATTGCTTGTCTATTGGGATTCCTCAAGATTATAATCGCTGACTCGGGAGACACATTAAAGATGTCATAGGAGTTGCATTTAATTGAAGCTTATCCTTTGGCGGTTTTCCATTCTACTTGACGTTAAAAGATTCTATTTAAAAAAAAAATCGATATTGATTCTGCTTTTATTTGGATGAAATATATACTAATTAACTACAAATTATGACAACTTTCCATTATTTTATTAATAATTTATTTGATTTTAACATGTTCTACGACTGAAAGTTTTGAAAAATTCAGATGTTTACTAATTCTACTTTATAGTATCGCTAAGCTTGTGGGTAAAAGTCCACTATAGAGCGCTCAGAAATCGACATCGGATCAGGTCGCTTTGCCCGGCCACAAATCGACTGGGATCCGTGTCCGAGTTGGTTGAACGGGGCAGCCCTGACTAGTGAAAGCCTGGGTCGTCAGGCTATAATGCGAAAAACCTGACCGCAAACCATGGTGGTGCACTGTGTTCGAAAAAATGTCAGCCCCTCGCTCATTAGAGAGCCCTGCCGCAGGTTTTAATAACTGTAGATCCTAGGATCCCCATGCATTGTCCGTCCCTAACCATATACACAACTCCTTTTCCTGCGCGGGGCCCGGGGGGGGGGGGGGCGAATAGGCCCACATATGCGCTAAGCTTGGCGGTAAAAGTCCAATAAAGACCGGTCAAAAACCTGACATCGGGTCAGAAGGTCTAGCCCACCAGGCTATAATACGGAAAACCTTCGTACATAAAAGATTCCTTTGCACCACATAGGCTAAATGTTTTGCCCTACCCACCTCTCCCCTTTTCCTTTAGTCTTTAAAATTTACTGTTCCTTTGTTTCCCATCCCAACCCCATGTTTCATTTCTCATCATCATTTCATGTTCATTTTCTCATTCTTTCCATGTTCATCGCCTTTAAATTTCACGGGCGTAAAACACCAACTCACTCCTTTTGACGATGTCAGTCAAAAGTCTCTTTCCTAATTGACCTTGTGCCCCCATTTCCTCCACTTCATTATCATTTCATGTTCAATGTATCAAACCCTTAATGTTCATCTACCTGATATAGCCGACATCGTGCTGCTTGGGAGTAAAGCAATAACTAACTAACTAACTAGTATAGTATGTAAACATTGTTCTCTTGTTACCTACTTTGAAGTCGTTTTTTCTTTTCATTGTCAAAAGTCAAATAGGTTTGTATGTAAATGCCTTTTTTTCTCCAAACGCTTCACATTGTTGTAAAAGACAATGCAATTGATCTGTTGGTATAGAAATGAAATTAAATTCCATTAGAATCAAACAGTTTAAATTGATTCCATTGTTTGACAGTTGTAACGATGTAGAAATTTATTTACTTTTATAAGTGGATCCATAGATATTAAGGTCACTATAGTAACATCAATTCTTTTTTGATTCAAATGTTGTCATGAATTCGTTTTATCTTTTTGGGAGTTCAATTTTTGTTTAAAATCAAGTTAGGTGTAACATAGTTGTAAAACAGACAATAAGTTTTGCTTCCCCGGAAATAGCTGAAACTTATTTTCATCTCCCAAGTGGTTTATACACCTAATATTAAACAAGATGTTCTCATAGAAAAGACTACAAACCATAAACCTTTTGCTTGCTCGTGTAGCTCAGTCTTAAGGCAATCTAATTAAAAACCGATCTCTCATCGCTCCCGGTTTTTGATATGTCGCGTGGGAGGCAATCTAATTAAAAACCGATCTCTCATCGCTCCCGGTTTTTGATATGTCGCGTGGGAGCTCTCTCATCGCTCCCGGTTTTTGATATGTCGCGTGGGAGCTCTCTCATCGCTCCCGGTTTTTGATATGTCGCGTGGGAGCTCCCACGCGACATATCAAAAACCGGGAGCGATGAGAGATCGGTTTTTAATTAGATTGGTCTTAAGGGCAGTTCTGAGAAAATATTAGAAAACCACCCGAAGGTTTAATATGGTTTTTTTTAATCATGGCCCACTTCCTGTCCAACAAGGTGAGACTAAATTAAACCCTTTGTTTGTCGACAACATAATTGTTATTTTGTAATGATTTAGTCAATCATATTGTAGATTTTTTTTATTTAAACGTCATGTAAATAGTTACTCTTTGTTTTGATTAATTAATCTATTTGTTTTATTTTATTGTTTTAATTTTCGCTATTATCTGACCAATAGATAATATAGGGTTAATCAATGTTACCCAAAGAATACATATTCACTTAGATTTATTCAATATTGTTGCTAACACAATAAAACCCTATTGATTTTGAAGTCTCTCCCCCACAACGACAGCTCTATGTTAAAACTCATATGACACTATACTTTTATTAGGGCAATGGTCAATAAGCGATATATTGGATTCATCTTGTTGTACCTATCAACAAAATAATGATTTTCACAATAGAAAAGAAAAATTGACACTTGTCAAAATTCCTTTTCGTATCAGAAAAAAATGATTAAATGTTTGTATATGTCATTTGTCTTTGTTTAAGAAGTAAATGGAACACTCTGTTAAGGTATTTTATTCTTTAAATTTAAATGCACAAGATTAAAGTATTTATATAAATTAATTTTGAATTTAAAATAAATTAAATTTGAATATATACAAATGCTTTCATTTTGGGTTTTTTCTGCTTTCATGGTACAATGAGATTAGGGTCGAAAAAAAAGACTCTATGCTTAAAAAGATTTAAAATGTACATAACATAATAATTAGGGGTACAATTTTCGTTGTCATTTACTTCTCAGTAACTTGTATAATGCGCACCAAAAACGCCTAAATGTCTGTTTCTTTTAGCAACGCCTTGTTATACTTATGCAGAACTCAGACATTCATCTCTGTTTTTGTTAACTTGTTTTCAACTACAAATTCACAACTTCTCCATTTGAATTCAACTGGACCCCGTTCGCGACCCTGGAGGAAAATAGACAATAACATATAATCCAGCTTGTCGTGGGAGGAGTCTTGAGATTCTGACGGCAGGTCAGTACTCAGCCCACAGAGCGATCAATTTGAGCCACCCTGTTGAGGTGGCTGAACAGCATTTGCCGTCGTCCGCGAGGGGTAGTCGGGTTATAATACAGAATACCTGACAACTGAACATATTGTACCAACGTGTGAGCAAAGTGGCAAGCTTCATAAACGCAATCAACCCCTTGTCTCCCGTCTTTAGAATACCACAAAGGCTGAATTTCCTGCCTTCCAGTGGCCTTCAAAATTTACAGTTCCTGTAGTTCCAAACAAATCACTAAATTGATGTCATTGCATATTCATATAACGTTTTATCACATTAATTGCCCTGATAAAACTAATGTAGTGTTGCTATGGCTTAAAACCACATTCACTCCTCTTTCTCGTAAATTGTTGCTTGTGGCATCAATCTATTTTACCATAACGTACCCTTTAAGTTCGTGTATATTATTTAGTGTTTTTTCTGACTGAGTGAGTGAATTGGTGTTTTACACGCCCTTGCAACGCTATATAGGTTATTTAAAGGCGATGAACATGAAAAGGGTGATAAAATGAACATGAAATGATGATGAAAAAAATGGGGGTGGGATGGGAAACAAAGGAACAATAAAGGAGTAGGGGCGATAAGGCCTATTTTTGGCCTAAAATTTTACCAAAATCTCAATCTGTGAAAACCGTTGTCAGATCCTGACAAAATATTTATAAGATGTCCAAGATTGAAAAACTAAATACATTTTTGAATTTTTAAATGATTGTTTTGGGAGGAATATGAAATGAAACTGACCTTCATTCAGAAAATCGCAAATTTACATCAATTTTCAGTATTTTTACGATACATTTTGGACTAGAAAAGTACCTCCGCACACAAGAAACAACTAAATACTTTTACAGATGGCTTATATAAACCATCTCTTAAAGTATGAACTTGTTTCTCATGTGCGGACGATGTTTTCAAGTCCAAAATATACTTTGAAAACGACCAAGATTTCTCAAATTCTGTCCTTTTGCTAAAATCACTATGATTATGACGTCATTATCACGCTTCAATATTTTTTTTTTAATGTTCGGGTATGTTTTCCTTTTAGGCAGATATTTCACTATATTATGGCCAGAAATGGACAGTTTTGCATAACCTTCAATTTTTAGGCTAAATTAGGACCTTATCGCCCCTACTCCTTTTGAAGAACCACAGGAAAACGGGACAAATTGGTAGGGGCGGAAAAAAAAGCCTACGTGGTACACTATTTCGCAGTCCAAAAAGAGATCGTTTACGTGCATGAAGCGTTGCATTTTCCACACACGTTGGCCCACTATGGTTGGCGGTCAGGGTTTCCGTATTATAGACCTGACAAACCACGCAGACGAAGGCCACCCTATTCAGCCACCTAGGGTACACACTTGGTCGCTCTGTGGACTGAGCACCGACCCTACTTCAGAATTCCAAGACCCTTAGTTACCTCTGACGACATCCTTTAGAAGCTCTACTGCTTTTCCTGGCTGACTGAATTAAGAATTACAACCCTAAAATTGCCATTAAAAAGTTTGGCAAACCTTTATACGGAAGTCTGTCCGTTGGTAAATACGTGGAAACTGAAATTTAGTTCTGTGAAAAAAATTCTGCAGAGGCTACAAGACCCTTCCTGTTTGTCTCTGCAGGTGGCAAAAAGTCTCGCAACTTTTTTCACAGACAGGAAATAATTGCTTATTATACACATTCTGCAATTCGTTTTTTTTCCCTTTTGTTGGCTTTAGATTCAATTTTAAAATTTGTCTCGACAAGACTGGAAATAACCAGCACAATTTAAACAATAAACCGAGTTTAAGTGTACTAAGCACAATAATGGAAATGGTGAGTTCTTTGCTTTGTAAATATTATTAATTTCCAAATCAATGTAGGTATCAATTTTGACGTAAAAGTATTGAGATGTTACACATATTGCAACCTTAGACCCCAATCTGATATCAGCCCTACATTTGAATGGAACATTATCTTTCTAATTTGTACATGTTTAAAGGCCTACAGTTGAAAAATAAAAGATGAAAGTTTAAGATATCATAATGTGTTGTACTAGTAGCGTATTTATTTGCGTCAGTGTTTGAGAATTGCATAATTTGAAACGTATAGATAATAAAAGTGCATTGTGATGCATTTCATTCACTGAATAAATGTTTAAATTTGAGAAAAGCATCATTTTAATATCTTTATTCATTCCATACAATTCTTATCTAAAGTTTTCTAGATCTATTAAATGTACCTCTATTCTGATAATTTTACTTGGATGTCAATGCCTTACATATGACTTGCATATCATGTATATGAAGAGAATGAGTATTTTAATTGCGGTTGTGGGGACTCTAAATGTTAATTTCAAATCACCGATATTCAAACATCTGAAATAAGTTCTCAATATTCAATATTGCAGTATAGGAGCATTTCTTTCAACGAATGTATTTATCATAGACTAAGTACTCTACTTCATGTTTTTATTGTTGACAATTTGACATAAAAAACATAATTTAAAAAACATTTAGTATTTAATTTTATTATGTAGTTAACTTTGAATGGTTTAGCAACATGTTGACATACCATGATCTACCTAGAAATTTTGAAAAAGGAAATGCTTCTTTGTACTACTGCAGGTGACTTAATATAGTCCTTGAGCATAGAAACTTCTCTTGCTTATTCGTAAACGATTCAACTTGATTTGTTTTGTAAACCATGTTCTTGTCCCAGTATTGATTGATATCCGTCGTTAGGTCACAAACAGACAAAAACATAAAATCCACTAAAGCCTATATACATTCGCCAAGAACAGAAAATCTGCTCTGAAAGTACACAAAGGAATTTACGGTGGATTTCAGAGTTCCTCCGAAGTACACCGTGAAATTTCTTGGTGGAAAACGATTGAGGAGCTATATCTATAACTGTATATATAGGAAATGAAAGCTGTTTTTATGGCATTGTTTTAGTAATAATAATTTGTTATGGTCACATTTATTCCATGTGCTTTCATGCTCTCACATAACACTTGCATGGAAGTCGCTTTGGGTACCTGATACAAAAGACCTGTGTATTAGAATAAATAGGTCTACAAAGTTGAATGAAATGTTTTATTTTTATATTTATGAACGATTGTGTTTAGACCTCTAGTAGCGACAACGTATTAATTTGTCTGTCTTTCTGTGTTCCTTGCTATTGTAATATGCATTTGTTTAAATTTCACAATACATCTCCTGCTAACTATGCACGATTAGATAATCCTTACTTTTCCTAACCATGTTCAAATTTAGTTTGAATTCCTACAGTAAACCACTGGTACGTTAAACAGGGGAGGCTTCCTATAAAACTGCATTTGTCACGTTTTGTTCATTTGATGAAAACCTCCCAAGCAACAATAGACGACATTAAAATGTTTATGTAATTTAAACGATACATTTATTTCATTTCAAATAAACCGAATAGGTTACAGCCTGTTTGATTAAAAAATGAATACATTTCAGAAGGAAATTCAATCTTTATAAATTACAAATTCGAAATTGGACCTTAAAGAGTCGGTTTTACTAATAATGGGAGGATTTTTTTTATTTATTAATGATTGTTGAGTTCTTTATGGAAAATCTATAAATGATATGTTTAAGTTCTTGTACGAGAAAAATCGTTTTTTTGGTTCATTACTTTATTTGTATTGTTAACCCGGTAGTGAGATTCATAAACAAGAATTGTAACTATGATAAAACGTGTCGTAGGTTGGGGTGATCATGGAAATAAAGTCTTGTTTATACAAGTACAGTTGCTTCATTAAGGTATCTGCATTTATCAAAAGTTTATTAAGCATATGTCACAGGTAAAGCTATTTGGGCATCGGGTTGCCAAAGTCTTGGGATTCTGATGTCGGGTCAGTGCTCAGCCCACAGAGCGACCAAGTGTGTACCCTAGTTGGTTGAATAGGGTGGCCCTCGTCCGCGGGGGATGTCAGGTCTATAATACGGAAACCCTGACCGCAGACCATAGAGGGCCAACGTGGAGAGTGCCACGCTCCATGCACGTAAACGACCCCTTTGTGGACCGCCAAGTAGTGCACAACGTAGGCTTAATTTCCGCCCCTACCCACCCTTCCCCTTTTCCGGTGGTTCTACAAAATTTACCGTTCCTTTGTTTCTCACCCCACTCCATATTTCATTTATCACCATCATTTCATGTTCATTTTATCACCCTTTTCATGTTCATCGCCTGTAAATAACCTAAATAAAGCGTTGCACGGGCGTAAAACACCAACTCACTTACTCAACTCACGCCAAAAAAGGCAAAAGCCTGCATTGACACAAAATTCCGTGGATCTTAAAGTGGGAGGGGTATTACAGAGCCGGCCTCCAGTGGCAGTTAAAATGTCAGGTTTTTTTATAACACATGCACTCTAATTTTTTAAGTGTTTTTGTAACTTTTCATAACGGCAAAATTAAAGTAAACCGAACACAAACGGTTCTTAATGATTCAATTACTGGGATAGATCGTTAGCAGTTGCATTAGCCCAAAGCAGTGCGAATTCGGGATGATGAACATGAAATAGTTTGGGTGGGACACAAGGTCAATAGACTTAAGATTAATAAAGAAAAGGGAAATATTATAAGACTATTATTGTCCTGCATTGAGCCATAAGTGTTTATGTAATTTAAACGATACGTTCATTTCATTTTTTAAGCACTACTTTGGTTTAGCGCCTTTTCTGAATTTGGACCTGACGACCCGGCATCAAATATACCAGGTGGGACACACATCCTTATACATTTAGACCCTAACCATTATGCACCTATATTCTACTTACTTACTTAAGTAGTAAGAGATGTGAAAAGAAGACTGTTAAGTACTGTTTAAATGTTAAGTCTAAACAGTACAGTACACCACTGTCGACATGATTCTGTTAATATGTAAAACATAAGATTTCCAAATGCAACTTGAAATGCCTTGACCTTCAGACCTAAATTTCTAAAACCTCATTCTACACCACTTACTGGCAGATAAAAGGCTTGAGACATCTTGTTTAACAAGTTAAAAGTGTTTAAAGCTTTCTACCTTCTATGTTAAGTGCTCTAGATTGCCGTTTAACATCGAAATGTTTGTCTTTAGCCTATACCATATTTTAAAGTCAATGTTTAGCAAATACTTCAACTTAAAACATACAAAGCTCCTTCATATTTACTTACTGGGCTGCAGAATTTCAATAATGATTAGTTCTCAATAAAATAAAAGAGTTTCAATTACAGAAATGCATTTTAAAAGATGAAAGATGATTTTTTTTCCATTGATATTAAAATGGTTATGTAATGTACTTTCATTTCGTTATCGGTTGACTTCAGTAATATGTCAAAACAAGTATGTTAATTTACGGGAGATACAGTTCAAGACTATTTCTTTGCTCTCTTTTTTCGAAAATGTTCAGAACATTTTTGGGCTCTGACACTACAAGAGTACCATTTAGAGTTAAAGAGCGATGTTACCTCTACAAGTAAAAAGACTGTTTCAACCGTTGGATGTAAAAATACCGTTTCAAGTCTTGACAGTTAAAGACTGTTCCAACTTTTGACAGTTAAAAAATTCTGGTCTAACCTTTGACATTAAAAATAATTTTACATTAAAAAAAATAAAAATTTAAAATTTGAAAAATAAAAAGTTAGAATCCCTGACAGTTAAAAGATACTGTTCTTTCTCTTAATGGCTAAACACTTTAAAACCTTGACATTTTAAATCTGCAACTACTGTTCTAAAGTTGTTCAACCTAGGACAGTTTTCGATTTTTCAATCACAAATGTAGAACTGTTCAAACCGCTGACAGTTAGAGAACAATTACCATCCATAATAGTTAAAAGACCGTTCCAACTCTTGTTCCAATCCTTGATAGTTTTGGAACTGTCTAAACTCCATAGAGGCTAAGAGCTAAAAACTGGTCCATTTCTCGACAGTTTTAGATCTTACCCAATCATCAAATGTTAAATGATTGGTCAGTTGAAAACTGTTCGAACCCTTAATAATTGACAAAATCTTATAGTTTTGAAACGCTTGACAGTTTAAGAAATGTTTCAACCTTTTAAATTTTATGAATTGTTTTAACCCTGGACAGTTTAAGAACTTTGTCAACCTACGCCAGTTGAAGAACCGTCCCAATTCTTTTATTTACAACTTAAGAACTTTTTACACCCTTGACAGTTTAAAACGGGTCTAACTCCTGACAGTTTTAGAATTGTTCCAACCCTTGACAGTTGTAGAACTTAAGAAATGTTCTAACACTTTATGTCTTAGAACTGTTCGAACAGCCCTTCACAGTTTTAAGGTAACTCTTACAACTCGTAGCAGTTAAAAAAAACTGTCCAAACACTTGACAGGTTTTGTACTTTTCTAACGCTAGAACTTTGTGTGGCCACAACACGTGTGGAAACATCTCAGATTATTGACTTAATCATTTCTAGCATAGAACTGGACTTCCGAAAAGCTAAAGACTTTTAATTGTTGTAAAAGAACACCGACCGAAATTTTGTCGTTTATAGAGGTCTAAATTTTATGGCTATTACCCATACCAGCTCTTGTCTCCAGCATCGATCAGATTCCCTGTGTTTCTTTGAATTTTCAATCCTACAGATACTAAAATTTACATTTTGTGTTTTTAACAGTGGTAGTAATCTTAATTTCTGTCTATCACATTCCTGAGAAAATCATCTGAGAAAATCATATCGAAGAGAATTGAATCATCCTATTAAACATATGAAATTGCTGAAAATAACAGTGTCGTTCTTGTGAAGATCTAGGATCCTCTCGATTAAACTTTGATGTTTCTACAGTATATTCAAATATAAAAGTATCTTAAGATAGCTGGATTTCTCATACATTGTTTGATATAATTTTAGAAGCGTTTTATTTATTATTTTGTTTGTAATTTAATAAAATCTGAAGGATGGTGAAAAATTAAAAACAAAAAACCACGCGAACAGACTGATACAAATTTCCTTATCGAGAGTTATCGGCCAGCGGGCGTCCTGTTAAAACAGGAAATTGACCAATTTCAAACTGTTAATTAGTTGACCTGAATTTATCAAATTACCTTCAAATTTCACCTGAATATTCTCGAATCATTTTGCTACATAACAGTACCAAATAAGATATTATAAGGCAAGATTTGATATTAAATGTATTTGATTTCCAAGAGGTCTATTTCTAAGTTTGAATTTGGAAAAAATGTACAATTGACTTTAACTTGTTCCTTTGGAAAAATGTGTGATAAAAATGAAAAGAAAAATAGTCTAAACAAAGCAGCAAAATATACTCTTTCCAACGATGTATATATTTCATATGTACGATTCATTATGAAAAAGTTTACTCGCTTGTAATGCAAGTGCCTTTTTCAACAAGCCGAATCTGAATTTACAAATTAGCACGGAGACACTGTTATTTTGGATTAATCGTGGAGACATATCTCTTTATTTCTGAAAATTTCCGATGTTTTTTTTTCTTGTAAAAATATATGATCAAGTCAGTCGTCCAGATATGGTAATCGAACGAATTTAAATCATAGGATCGGTTACAGCAATATTTTAAGGGGTGTGAAATTATTTGGGTTTTCTATAGAAAAACATGTCAATGATAAACTATGTATCATTATTTACAATAATCTTGTAAAACGAATATATTCAAAAGAACTTAATAAATAATGACTACTTTTTTAAACAGTTAAACGTTAAATGTTTATAAAGATATGTTATTCGACAGTAACTCGATAATGTTCGAATCATAAATCACTGAAACCTTAGTTTTATAATGTCATAAGTATACTTTTTCTAAAACTTATTCAAGCAACTATATATTAGAATAGAAAAGGAAGTCATTTACTTCTTTTCATCTGAAAGAAAAGAAAGCAAGTAAGATTTGGTATACAAAGTTACTTTAATGAGAAAGTACTGGAGTTCTGTGAATTCTTGAAGGTGTGGAAATGAAAAAAAAAATTTGACGTCTTTTTTTTTGGCTATCAAATGTGAATGAATTGAATACTATTGAGTTATATCATTTTTCACATTAAAGACCAAAACCTTTTGAAAATACCTAACCTTAGCAACAGACCTGCCCAGATATGATTTATTGATGTAAATGTCAGAAAGATTACTTTGATCTATTTTTGTACTTAAAAGTGAATATAGTTTTGTTTCATGCATTCAATTTATGCAGTTTGTATAGCTTACCACATTGTAGGCCCCAAAATTCAAGAATTATTACAACTTGTTTATATGGAATCTGGAATCTTATCTTGGTATTGTATGTTTTAGATTGACTTTTTCAACTGTCTATTACCCATGTTGTGTGCCAGGAATAAAAACGGCTCTCAAATCCCGATTACTACTTAATTTATGTTGGTAATTGTATTAGAAATCTCCACAGACGGTGACTAGGAAACTGCTTTACAATAACTAGATTTTTTTTGCCATGAAAATTACATCCTATAATATGCAGTTTTTTGTCAAACTTAAACGCCTGTTTAAGTTTCTGCAGAAAACGAAAGCACAATAACGAAATGTTTCAACAAGTTAAAACAAAGTAATCTTAAAAAAATAAAACTAACTATAATTTGCCACTTTCTATATAAATTCAATTTGTTACCTCTATGTAAATCACAAGTTTGACAGAATTTTATAAATCTTGTCAAACACCATGTAAAATAAATGATTTTTATTTTGTGATGAAAATACACAATAATATATCTTAATATTTATTACAAACAAAGATCTTTAAAAGTACGTATCCTGTGTGTTTATTAACCACAGTATTGGCTGATCACAGACGTTTCAAGATTAAATGGGATCCGAACATACCAAACGCGACACGACCAATACCTCATAAGATTATGTGAAAACTTTGTATTAACCCCTTGGTCTTGATCTTATAAAGTTTCCTTAACCTTTTGTCTAAGTGCGATAAGATGTGAAACAAAATTTAGGTGCTTGCTAACACATACATAATCATTTTGTCATGCTTGTAAATGAATAGAAATATGTCATGTATGTGTATTGAAGAGTAAAAGGTTTTACTCTCTGTTGTTGTAATTTGTAAAAAAATCTTTCCCCGTGCGGGTCCTAGATGACAAAAGAATAGGACCGCACCAAAGCCTAGGTCGTCAATCAAAGTTCACTATAGAAGGTCCGGCCCAAAGAACCGTGTCCTCTTTATCCAGAGATCGACTCGGATGTGTGCGATTTTGTTTAAGTGTTAACCCTCTAGAACTGGTTGTGTGTGATTAATATGTCTAGTCTTCCTTTCTTCCGTACACAACACCAGAACACTGACCAAAGTTATTCCCTTGTGATGTGTTATATGAGAAGGTCAGTCGGATCCCCTGGGATCTACATTCCTCGACAGAACTGGTAGTCCTTACATTTTCTTTGGCAGTCGAAACCCATTCACCTTCGTGTACCTATCCTCACAGCATCATTTCATATTTAATTTTATTCCCCCACCTGTTCATATTTCGCGTAAATAGCGTGAGTGAGTGAGTGATTTGGTGTTTTACGCCCGTGTTATTTACAGGCGATGAACATGAAAAGGATGATACAATGAACATGAAATGATGATGATATATGAAATATGGGATGGGGTGGGAAACACAGGGACGGTAAATTTTGAAGAACCACAGAAAAAGGGGAGAAGTGGGTAGGGGCGGAAAATTTAGCCTATGTGGTGCACTACTTGGCGGTCCAAAAAGGGGTCTTTTGCGTGCATGAAGCGTGGCATTCTCTACACACGTTGGCCCACTATGGTCGGCGGTCAGGGTTTCCGTATTATAGACCTGACAACCCCCGCGGACGAGGGCTACCCTATTCAGCCACCTAGGGTACACACTTGGTCGCTCTGTGGGCTAAGCACTGACCCGACGTCAGAATCCCAAGACCCTTAGTCGCCTCTTACGACAAGCTAGGCTCTGCTGCGGGCCTATTCGCCACCCGGGCCCCGCACGGGCATCGCGTAAATAGCAAAATTCTTTAAACATATTAAGCCAATCTACACTTACAACACGAAAGGAAACAAAAATGTCTTCAGACTCATTAAAAATGGTTTATTCCGGGGATTTAAATAGCAGGGGGTCGGAAATTCAAGCTTTCTATAGAGTACTTTTTGCATATGGGTTCCTTTAAGTACATAAAGAATAAGCTGACTCACAATTTCAGGCAGTCAGCTTTATTAATCTTGCAAAATCAGAATATTTTATGATCCAAACTTTAGAAATTTATTTGTTAAACTTAATTCTTATCTTGTGTGTTAAACAAATTACAGATTTCCTTCTGAAAATATATAATTTCATTCACACTACGAAGTTGAATGTAAATAAAAGTTAATACCTTAATTTACCATGATAGCTTAAAGACTTGACAAATTATTTTCGACCTTTAGAAAATGTATTCTTAATACAAATTCTCAAAATAAATGTTTTTATTGTAGGAGAAACGATCTATAAACATTTGATGACTTCTACATTAACTTTTTAAATCTTATAAATTTCAAAAGCCCTTGATTGACAAAGACGTTTTTGTCAAAATCTGGGACGCAAAATTGTTAACGAAGCCAGGAAGCCTGTTAATTTTTGTTAACTCAAAATTCTCAGTATTGTATAACTAAGCATTTTGTCATCTTTGCACCAAACATACCTTTTAAGAAAATGTTTACCAATACTGCAAAATGAAATGTAAATCTCGAAACAAGTATTTACGTCACCAACAATCAATATTCCCAACATTTGGGGTTAGTTCATGGCCTTTTTAGCTACCTCGTGTGTGTCCTAGGGCATTATAAAGATTAAACAAGATATCATTACTGCTGCATTTTCCGACAAACTTTGTACTTTTCGTTCGTTCTGTAATATTAGTTCAAATATTACGGACAGGTTATCAAGGACTGTATCATCCGGGTGTCTTACGATCAGTGACACCATACAATATCCCCAGAGAGGTCAGGATGTTTGCTGATCCTTGCATGTGTAATAGACATGAAAGTTCCAAATGACATTGAAATAAACTTGAATGAAATGTTCCAAGCAGTTATAAGTACAAACATCACGGACAAGTTATTAGGAAATGTATCGTCCGATTGTCTTACGATCGGTGGTGCCATACAATATATCCTGCAAAAGGTCGGTTCGTTACATTTTTGCTGACCAAAGTATGACCTGACGAAAATTTCAAAATGAAAGTTGGTTTGACTACACTGATTACTTTTTAGATTCTGATGGTGAATCCGTGTTCAGCCGGTATGTAAATGGCTGATTAGGGTGACCGTCGCTTGGCTGAATAGGGTGACCCTCGTGCGTGTAATGTGTCAAGCAAAAATGTGTAAAGCCTGAACGCTGACCTTATTTTGCAAACGTATGTAGAGAGAGTCACACTGCATGAACTATGTGGACTGCACCATATAGACTAAATTTTGTGCCACTATTTATCTAGCTGTCCCGTGTGTGTCCGTTTCCCATCCCACCCCATGGTTTTTATCATCGTTTCATGTTCATTTTATCAACCTTTTGAATGTTCGTCGCACTTACATTGCCTATAATTTTAAGTGTTGCTTGGGTGTAAAACACCGACAACCTTTAAGATTTGTCAAACAACTTAAACATTGATAATATACTTCACTAAAATCCCTTGCACATTCTAGTACAAGAACAACCGACGACAGTTCTCAAACCACCCTTTTCTGGTGTGTACTTTAGTTACAGACAACCTACGACAGTCCTCAAACCAGCCTCATCTGGTATGTTCTTAAGTAACAGAGAACCGACGACAGTCCTCAGACCACCCTTGTCTGGTCTGTACTTTAGCTACAGATAACCGACGACAGCCCTCAGACCACCTTTGTTTGGTCTGTACTTTACCTACAGACAACCGACGACAGTCCTCAGACCACCCTTGTTTGGTTTGTACTTTAGCTAAAGACAACCGACGACCGTCCTCAGACCACCCTTGTTTGGTCTGTACTTTAGTTACAGACAACCGACGAAAGTCCTCATAACAGCGTTGTCTGTTCTGTACTTTAGTTACAGGCAATCGACGACAGTACTCAAACCAGCCTTGTCTGTTCTGTACTTTAGTTACAGACAACCGACGACTTTCTGTACTTTAGTTACAGACAACCGACGTCAGTCCTCAGACCACCCTTGTCTGTTCTGTACTTTAGTTACAGACAACCGACAACAGTCCTCAGACCACCCTTGTTTGGTATGTACTTTAGCTAAAGACAACCGACGACCGTCCTCAGACCACCCTTGTTTGGTCTGTACTTTAGTTACAGACAACCGACGAAAGTCCTCATAACAGCGTTGTCTGTTCTGTACTTTAGTTACAGACAACCGACGACAGTACTCAAATCAGCCTTGTCTGGTCTGTACTTTAGTTACAGACAACCGACGACAGTCCTCAGACCACCTTTGTCTGGTCTGTACTTTAGTTACAGACAACCGACGACAGTCCTCAGACAACCCTTATTTGGTTTGTACTTAAGTTACAGACAACCGACGACAGTCCTCGAACCAGCGTTGTCTGTTCTGTACTTTAGTTACAGACAACCGACGACAGTACTCAAACCAGCCTTGTCTGTTCTGTACTTTAGTAACAGACAATCGACGACAGTCCTCAAAACAGTCTTGTCAGGTATGTACTTTAGTTACAGACAACCAACGACAGTCCTCAAACCAGCCTTGTCTGGTCTGTACTTTAGTTACAGACAACCGACGACAGTCCTCAAACCAGCCTTGTCTGGTCTGTACTTTAGTTACAGACAACCGACGACTGTCCTCAGACCACCCTTGTCTGGTCTGTACTTTAGTTACAGACAACCGACAACTTTCTGTACTTTAGTTACAGACAACCGACGACAATCCTCAGACCACCCTTGTCTGTTCTGTACTTTAGTTACAGACAACCGACGACGGTCCTCAAACCTGCCTTGTCTGGTCCGTACTTTAGTTACAGAAAACTGACGACAGTCCTCAAACCACCCTTGTCTGGTCTGTACTTTAGTAACAGACAACTGACGACAGGCATCAAACCACCCTTGTTTGTTCAGTACTTTAGTTAAAGAAAATCGACGACAGTCCTCAGACCACGCTTGTCTGTTCTGTACTTTAGTTACAGACAACCGACGACAGTCCTCAGACAACCCTTGTCTGTTCTGTACTTTAGTTACAGACAATCGACGACAGTCCTCAGACCACGCTTGTCTGTTCTGTACTTGACTACACTGATTACTTTTTAGATTCTGATGGTGAATCCGTGTTCAGCCGGTATGTAAATGGCTGATTAGGGTGACCGTCGCTTGGCTGAATAGGGTGACCCTCGTGCGTGTAATGTGTCAAGCAAAAATGTGTAAAGCCTGAACGCTGACCTTATTTTGCAAACGTATGTAGAGAGAGTCACACTGCATGAACTATGTGGACTGCACCATATAGACTAAATTTTGTGCCACTATTTATCTAGCTGTCCCGTGTGTGTCCGTTTCCCATCCCACCCCATGGTTTTTATCATCGTTTCATGTTCATTTTATCAACCTTTTGAATGTTCGTCGCACTTACATTGCCTATAATTTTAAGTGTTGCTTGGGTGTAAAACACCGACAACCTTTAAGATTTGTCAAACAACTTAAACATTGATAATATACTTCACTAAGATCCCTTGCACATTCTAGTACAAGAACAACCGACGACAGTTCTCAAACCACCCTTTTCTGGTGTGTACTTTAGTTACAGACAACCTACGACAGTCCTCAAACCAGCCTCATCTGGTATGTTCTTAAGTAACAGAGAACCGACGACAGTCCTCAGACCACCCTTGTCTGGTCTGTACTTTAGCTACAGATAACCGACGACAGCCCTCAGACCACCTTTGTTTGGTCTGTACTTTACCTACAGACAACCGACGACAGTCCTCAGACCACCCTTGTTTGGTTTGTACTTTAGCTAAAGACAACCGACGACCGTCCTCAGACCACCCTTGTTTGGTCTGTACTTTAGTTACAGACAACCGACGAAAGTCCTCATAACAGCGTTGTCTGTTCTGTACTTTAGTTACAGGCAATCGACGACAGTACTCAAACCAGCCTTGTCTGTTCTGTACTTTAGTTACAGACAACCGACGACTTTCTGTACTTTAGTTACAGACAACCGACGTCAGTCCTCAGACCACCCTTGTCTGTTCTGTACTTTAGTTACAGACAACCGACAACAGTCCTCAGACCACCCTTGTTTGGTATGTACTTTAGCTAAAGACAACCGACGACCGTCCTCAGACCACCCTTGTTTGGTCTGTACTTTAGTTACAGACAACCGACGAAAGTCCTCATAACAGCGTTGTCTGTTCTGTACTTTAGTTACAGACAACCGACGACAGTACTCAAATCAGCCTTGTCTGGTCTGTACTTTAGTTACAGACAACCGACGACAGTCCTCAGACCACCTTTGTCTGGTCTGTACTTTAGTTACAGACAACCGACGACAGTCCTCAGACAACCCTTATTTGGTTTGTACTTAAGTTACAGACAACCGACGACAGTCCTCGAACCAGCGTTGTCTGTTCTGTACTTTAGTTACAGACAACCGACGACAGTACTCAAACCAGCCTTGTCTGTTCTGTACTTTAGTAACAGACAATCGACGACAGTCCTCAAAACAGTCTTGTCAGGTATGTACTTTAGTTACAGACAACCAACGACAGTCCTCAAACCAGCCTTGTCTGGTCTGTACTTTAGTTACAGACAACCGACGACAGTCCTCAAACCAGCCTTGTCTGGTCTGTACTTTAGTTACAGACAACCGACGACTGTCCTCAGACCACCCTTGTCTGGTCTGTACTTTAGTTACAGACAACCGACAACTTTCTGTACTTTAGTTACAGACAACCGACGACAATCCTCAGACCACCCTTGTCTGTTCTGTACTTTAGTTACAGACAACCGACGACGGTCCTCAAACCTGCCTTGTCTGGTCCGTACTTTAGTTACAGAAAACTGACGACAGTCCTCAAACCACCCTTGTCTGGTCTGTACTTTAGTAACAGACAACTGACGACAGGCATCAAACCACCCTTGTTTGTTCAGTACTTTAGTTAAAGAAAATCGACGACAGTCCTCAGACCACGCTTGTCTGTTCTGTACTTTAGTTACAGACAACCGACGACAGTCCTCAGACAACCCTTGTCTGTTCTGTACTTTAGTTACAGACAATCGACGACAGTCCTCAGACCACGCTTGTCTGTTCTGTACTTTAGTTACAGACAACCGACGACAGTCCTCAGACCACGCTTGTCTGTTCTGTACTGTAGTTACAGACAACCGATGACAGTCCTCAGACCACGCTTGTCTGTTCTGTACTTTAGTTACAGACAACCGACGACGGTCCTCAAACCTGCCTTGTCTGGTCTGTACTTTAGTTACAGAAAACTGACGACACTCCTCAAAACAGCCTTGTCAGGTATGTACTTTAGTTACAGACAACCAACGACAGTCCTCAAACCAGCCTTGTCTGGTCTGTACTTTAGTTACAGACAACCGACGACGGTCCTCAAACCAGCCTTGTCTGGTCTGTACTTTAGTTACAGACAACCGACGACTGTCCTCAGACCACCCTTGTCTGGTCTGTACTTTAGTTACAGACAACCGACAACTTTATGTACTTTAGTTACAGACAACCGACGACAGTCCTCAGACCACCCTTGTCTGTTCTGTACTTTAGTTACAGACAATCGACGACAGTCCTCAGACCACGCTTGTCTGTTCTGTACTTTAATTACAGACAACCGACGACAGTCCTCAGACCACGCTTGTCTGTTCTGTACTTTAGTTACAAACAACCGACGACAGTCCTCAGACCACGCTTGTCTGTTCTGTACTTTAGTTACAGACAACCGACGACGGTCCTCAAACCTGCCTTGTCTGGTCCGTACTTTAGTTACAGACAACTGACGACAGTCCTCAAACCACCCTTGTCTGGTCTGTACTTTAGTAACAGACAAATGACGACAGGCATCAAACCACCCTTGTTTGTTCTGTACTTTAGTAAAAGAAAATCGACGACAGTCCTCAGACACCGCTTGTCTGTTCTGTACTTTAGTTACAGACAACCGACGACAGTCCTCAGACCACCCTTGCCTGTTCTGTACTTTAGTTACAGACAATCGACGACAGTCCTCAGACCACGCTTGTCTGTTCTGTACTTTAGTTACAGACAACCGACGACAGTCCTCAGACCACGCTTGTCTGTTCTGTACTTTAGTTACAGACAACCGACGACAGTCCTCAGACCACGCTTGTCTGTTCTATACTTTAGTTACAGACAACCGACGACAGTCCTCAGACCACGCTTGTCTGTTCTGTACTTTAGTTACAGACAACCGACGACGGTCCTCAAACCTGCCTTGTCTGGTCCGTACTTGAGTTACAGAAAACTGACGACAGTCCTCAAACCACCCTTGTTTGTTCTGTACTTTAGTTAAAGAAAATCGACGTCAGTCCTCAGACCACGCTTGTCTGTTCTGTACTTTAGTTACAGACAACCGACGACGGTCCTCAAATCACCCTTGTCTTAAAGTACAGACAACCGACGACGGTCCTCAACAACCCCCCCTTGGTTGGTCCGTACTTTAGTTACACTTGTCCTTACGTCTGTCCCATCAGCTTCACCTCTGGGTTGTCCAGGTCTTTCTTTGTTTTCAGTCGCCCTCTTTCAGTCTTTCCTTTAATTGTTCATGTTTATGACAGCCGCAGGACACTAGTTGGTCTTTCATTATAATTTCTTGCTACTTTTTGTATCGGGCCATTAGATAGTAAGGATTAAGCTAGTAAATCATTTGCAAAGGTCTTGCTTCTAAGACTGGACCTCTTGTAAATCTTTATGTCTCAGCACCGTACATTAAGACTGGTTTCACATTTGAGTAGAATGTTAGTATATCTGTGAGGTTCCTTTTCTTACAACTTAATTTACATTTCATATATCTCCAAGAACTTTATAATGACACTACAGATTCTGCTTCATATTGTTCAATGTGTTCTTGTCCTGATTATGACTGAAATACTATCGACTGTACATTAAACAAACAACAATCAATCTTTCAATCTCAACCTTCGGATTTACATTGATGCCCAAGTGGCTGAAATGGGCTTCGTCCACGGGTGTTGTCAGGTCTATGATACGGAGAACCTGGGCGTTGATCATTGCATACACTTCGTCGCTCTGTGTGCTGAGCACTAACCCTATGTTGAATCCCAAGACTCTAAGTTGCCTCTTACTAAAAGCTAGACTTTGCTGTGGACCTTTTCACCATCCGGGTCACGCACAGGACGCTGCTTGAGAGTAGCGTTATATGTTAATAAGGAACTAACCCATTTTTTTTGGTTTTACAGTGTCAAACAATACTTTTGTGACACTAGTGGTATGAAGTTCAGATTTTTTCCCTTAACCCGTATAATTGGTTTAAACATTAGTGCACATAAATTTTGACTTGTACTTGGTAAGACACATTTAAGGACAGTCATTTTCGATTCGTGTGACATTTAAAATGTCCTCTATAGCAATTACAGGAAGCATATTAGTTCAGGTTTTTATACGACCGCAATTTTTTTGCGATCGTATAATGTTATGGCGATGTCGTCGTCGTTGTCGTCGTCTGTGGACACTTTGGTTTCCGAGCGATAACTTGAGTAAATGTTGACCGAATGTTGTGAATTTTTAATGTAATGTTTGTTACCACTAAAGGAAGGATGGTATTGTATTTGGGGATTGTGGCCCCTTCCATTTTAGAAAAAAAGACCAAAAAGGGCTAAACGGGTGTATTGACAAAACCGTTGTAGAATGTTTAATAAATTATTATTTATTCAATTTTGAAAATTCGTTTTTTGTTGAAGTGCCCATAAAATTCTCTCTACTAAATGTGTCAATGATTTTGATATGTGTTTCACCATCACATTGCTACAGGGGCTAAAGACAGGCCACGCCCATAAAATCAACTTAATTATTTTTGGTCCTATTTTCAAAATCCTTTTTTTTCATTGGATAACTTGTGAAAATCCCTGCCTTAATTTTTGATCTGATTTGCAATATCTTTTACCGTTTTTTGAGAAATTAGGGGTCAAAGAGCCGAAATTGTCAATTAATACATGTTTATAAATAAGGCTTTTTGTATTAGATGTTGATGTAAATATATATGTGTTAAAAATGCATTTTTAAGTCCACCACAGGATGCATGTGTCAAAAGGCTTTGTACGTCCACCATGAGCTTCATGTGACCAAAGCAACGGACTATCCATATTGGGCCACCAACGTACAGGGTTCAACTTGTTGCCGTCGTATCATGCTGCACTCGCGTGGCTTTTTTATTCATTGATGGTAATGGATGTGTTCAATTGTTTGGCACAGAATTACTTTACTTAACAGTCAAATGCTAAAGAAAATTTCCTGGTGTTTTCTAAGTCGTTTTACATTAAACACCTGAGATTGTAAAAAAAAGCGTTTGCTTTGTTATTTTACAATATATGTTGAAATCAAAAACATTCTCACTTTAATAGTACATTATATGTATTTCACTCCGAACAAATGAAATGTGAACATTAGGAATGAAACAGAATAAAGCACAAATATGTTGTGCACTTTTCGCGGGGGTAACTTCTATTGATAAGGAATCCTATCAATAAAAAACATTGATTTATTTTTGAAGTGCCGTTGTCCTTAGAATGTTCTTTATCAAATACTAGCTTCGAGGGAGAGATCCATTTTAAAGAATACAACAACAAAAAAGATCTGAAAAGAGAGTTTAATTTGCACTGACAAAAGACTTAAAAGAGAGCACAGTAAGATTTTATCTTCTCACAATAAGAATCACATTTATATATTAATATTTTTAAAAGTTTTTAAACTTCATTATCGAATAGTATCGTCATACCTTTCAATTATTATTTGAATAATTTTTAAACGTAATTAATGTTGTGACAATAAATTTCAAAGTTTTTGACGCAAACGGCCTAGCTGGACGTCCTAAGTATGAATAGATCTGAAAGACCATCTTGCCTCTTCCTAAATCACACAGTTACAGACAAACTTATCTCATCCTATTCCTCGGATTCATTTAACTTTGGTGCAATCAGTTGACTATCAAGTCAGAACTTGAAACAAGCAATCATTCAATCAGAGAAATTTACCATGTGAACTGCGGTTTAGAATTAATTTGCGAAATCATTGCTATCTTGTTTTTTAACCTAGTTGGATGAAGATTGGTTAGTTATTCCTTGATTACTGATTTGATTAAAAGTTTGCGTAAAATAGAAAGATCCATTTTACAGACAGTTTGTACGTTTCAGATAAAATATGCGTCCAAGAATGAGTAAATATGTATTTTAAGTTCACTTCGTTTAAAAAATATCTTAATTTTGTATAAAATATGTAACTTATTACTTGAATAAATAGAGATGTAATAGGGTAATCAAGCTTCAGTTGTGTTGAACAAGCAAATTGACAGTTTTAATGCACAACTATACAAAGACAATCTGTAAAAAACTTAAATAATTATATGGGTTTTGTGTGCATTGGTATTTGAACTCTACAGAATTTAAAAGTTTAAATAAATAGAAAAAAATGACAGTTTGAATATAGTATGCCATTTAGTTTTTGAATAGCTTCCCTTTAAACACATTTTATAATAATGTTTAGTATCATCAACCGCAAACCAAAGTGGTGGAATGTGTTGGGGAAAAATACCACGATCCTCGCACGTAGGTCTAGATATGAGTAGAACCCGTAGGATCTTCATGCACGAGACTAACCTGCATGTCCTATCTGATCAATCCTATCCCTCCTTTTTTAATGGCAGTCAAAACTTCCATCTGCGATTAGCCTTGTGCCCCCATTTTTTCCACTTCATCATCATTTCATGTTCATTTTATCACCTCTTAGTCGAATACGTGCAACTTGGAAGAAAACCAATAAAACGAACTTGCAGCGAGAAATAGAATGACCTAGGGCATAATGCGAGATCAGGCTCCAGCTAATCACGGAGTCATGTAGGTACCTATATAATAGAGGAAGACAATGTAAAATATCATCCGAAAATACCACATTGATAAAGATACTAACGAGAAATGGAATAGGACCATACTATGTGGTACCAACTCCATTTAGGAATGATAACAACCCTTCCTTTTACACTAATTAATTTTCATTCCAAAATGCAATATACTGTGTGAATTGGATCTCAGCGGCACTAAGCTTGTAGATAAACCTGAACTTGGGCCACGTTGGGCCAGGCCAGGCTGCTTTGCCCATAGAGCGACTTTGATGCGTGCCTTATGTGGTTCAAGGGGGTGATCCTGTCACAATGAATGATGGGGTCTTAAGGCCATAATGAGGAACCTGACCGCTAACCATATTGGCGCACCATATTTGGAAAAAAATGCAACATTCCTCGTGACCCGGCTGCAGGTCTCAATAAGAGTATGACCCTTGGGATCGCTAAATTGTCAGATCCTACCTTACTTTTCTTTTTCTTGCGTCAGTTAAATTTCCCATCCCCAATTGACCTTGTTTCCCGATTTCCTCTTCTTCATTTCATCATCCCTATCATTTTAATCTTCCTGTCAGCCGAATTCGCGTTGCGTTGAAAAAAAACCCAAAAACTTAAATAGATTTGCTCGGGTGGCAAAGAAAAGACCCGTAGCAGCGCTAAGCATTATCGGTAATAGTCCGCGTAGGAGGTCGGTTGCCTGGCGACCATGTTTGTACCCTAAGTGGCTGAATAGAGCCGCGTCCATGGGTTTTGTTAGTTCTATAACACGGAAAGCTTGACCGTTGACCATAGTGGACCAACGTGTGTGGGGAGTGCCACGCTTCATGCAGGTAAAAGACACCCTTTTAGACAGCCAAGTAGTGCACCATATAGGCTAAATTTTCTGTCCCTTCCCTGCTCTCCCCTTTTCCAGTGGTCTTCAAAATATACTGTTTCCATTTTTCTCATCATCATCACCATTTCATGTTCATTTTATCATCATTCATGTTCATCGCTCTTACTATAGTATAACCTATATAGTGCTGCAAAGGCGTCAAACACCAACTCAATCACTCACACTGTTACTTTTCGCGATTCCAGGCTATAATTGAGATAGGAATAACGGTCTTTCATGGAAGACGAATGTCCTCTTTGTTTTCAAATGTTCGGTTACAATAATTTCGGTAGAAGATTTTGTGCATAAAAACTATTGTTCAAGCAGTTTTTCGTAAAACTGCGAACATTTTTTTTGGCGACTCCGTATGACGCAAGTCGCCGGGTAGTGCGAAAATGCAGATCACTTTGTAGGAAACGTTAAAACATGACAGCAAACGATATAGTGTTGCAAAAAAAGCAATGGGGCCCGGGAGGCGAATAGGACCGCAGCCTAGCTTTCGGTAATAGGCGACAAGGGGTCTTGGGATTCTGACATCGGGTCAGTGCGCAATGTGTACCATAGGCGGCTTAATAGAGTGGCCCTCGTCCGCGAGGGGGGTTGTCATGTCTATAATACGGAAACCCTGATCGCCGACCACAGTGGGCCAACGTGCGTGGAGAGTGCCACGCTTCATGCACGAAAAAAAAACCCTTTGTGGATCGCCAAGTAATGCATCACATAGGCTAAATTTTCCGCCCCTTCCGTCCATTTCCCTTTTCCTGTGGTCTTTATATGACTTATTGTTTACCTAGCTTCCAACCCCTTCATTTATCATCATCTTTTCATGTTCATTTTATCACCCTTATCATGTTCATCGCCTTTAAATAAAACCTTTATAGCGTTGAAAGTGCGTAAAACACCCACTCACTCACTCACTCACTCACTTCACATTTAAAAAGACTTCACTACTGTAGGTTTCGATAAACATATGCCAAAAAAGGTATAAAAACGAATGATTTAGCTATACTGGATATCGATATTTCAAGGAGTTACCTCTCATCGGCAGCATTTGAATCAAAACATTGAAAGTTAAAAAAAAACCAAAGTATTGTTATCGACCATGTGCAGTACAAGGAAAGAAACCTAATGTTTTAAACAATTTTGAATTAAACAATCGGAAATTTCAATAAACCTGTTTTAACCCAACATTTCTGTTGAAATGCTTGTACCAAGTCTGGACCATTGCGATCTTCAAATTTTTCCGGTATGTCTTCATTGTTTTTCTCTTCTCTTGGACATTGAGATTGATCCTACAAGTTCGGTAATTTTGTTATTACCTTTATTTACAAAAATAATAGATTTTTTTTTGTAAATTCGTATCAGATAAGTCTGGCGACCAGGCTTGTGATTACCCTCGGGGACCTTTGGTCCACAAGCAGCGGTTATCGACCTAGTGATTTCAAAATACAAATACCAAAAATAAGTATAAAAACGCTTAATTTGGCTATGCTGTTTATCGATATCACTAGGAGCATCTGCTCGTTTGCAGAAGGCTTAATATGTCGACTTTGCCTGTATTTACATTGAAGGGTTGTACATATAGCTTTCAGCAGCGGTTTAACTAAGTCATCTTTTCAAATACTTCTGTGTACATTAAGCATAGAATTGAACACTTGTTGCTTTCTATTCTATACATATAACTACCCTTCCCCTAACCCCCACCCGTTTTTAAGATTCCTTCATGGAGAGTATCAAAAGTTCTCCAACTTGTTAACGAGTCCTAAAGATATCTTCCAAACAACGATGTACATATGTGTTAGGCTTTTTATCGGCTTAAAAAGCGTAAAAATGTCAGCCAAATTTTAGAATTCATAAATTCCAGTTTAGACAGATCACTTTACCCATTAAATAACTTTTGAAAAAAAGTAATTTTAAAAACCACGCTTTTAGACAATTAACTTTGGTTTATAAACATATGCAATTTATTTAAATGTCATTTAAGAACAATAGTAAGAAACAAAACTACCGAAATCCAATCCTTGTTATTGTTTGGGTGCACTAAAATGTCAAAACGCTTGATCAATATGAATTCAAACTTTAAAGTTTTAGTGATTTTGAACCCATATAGTATTTTATACATTTTAAGTTTGACTAAAGAACGCATCACTTTATACGAGGGACCATATTTGTCGATATTGCCGATAAGATTATCATTGCATATTAAATGCTTATATATATTGGTCTCAAAAGGAACTAAACTAAGGAGGACTTTGTTTGTCAATGAGATTCAAATCAATCAAACATTTAATCCTCAAATAAGCTATAGTAAACACGGCTGTGTTCTATAATGGCATCTCACTAACTGTCTAGAGGTAGAACGTCTCATCTTTTGACAAACTGTCTAAAAGTGTTTACATTCTAGAACTTTAGGTTACCTATGGTATTTCAACAGTTGTGAAAACATTGAGATTCTTAGGAAAGTGTACTGGCTTTAAAAACTCTGAACCAAGGAGGAAGCCATATAGTTTTTGGGAGGAAACCTTATGGTGTGTAAACTATTGGAGTAATTTCACGAGTTTTGTGTTAGTTAGAGATTAAGTGCTGAGTGTATTATGGCTTGGGTATGGCCAAGTGATGATAAGGACCAAAAGAAAACAAAACGGCCGAACTCCATCACTAACCAGACTAAAAGGCCAAAAGTATGTATAATGTACAAGTAAACTATTAACTAGGTAGCATTTTTTAATCTCCCTGATATAGCCAAAATCGTGCTGCTTGGGAGTAAAGCAATAACTAACTAATCATTTTTTAAAATATAGATCTGGTTATAAAAAAACACCTGGTATTTGAAAAGGTGTATGTTATTTTATAACCTAATGTTGTAAAAATGCATAATATTTTGTCTTTATAGTACTTATTTGGTAAAACGATGTTTGTTTGTTTTCTTATCCCATACCTTCTTGTGTCTATGTAATATTACGTGGATTATATATGTCTTGATCAGAGCTGTAATAAAGCTCCATACTTTATGGAGACCCCTTAGGGTCTCTGCAGATGCAATACAACAACAAATGCACCGTGTTCCAACTATTCCTAAAGACATCAAACATGTTTTCGTTGTTATATCGTGCATTGTATATAAAAGTAATTTCTCCTCTATATATATCATAACCAATTCAATCTGAATGGATTTGATAGGGTTTTAATAAGATAGATAGAAATGGTATAATTTATTGGTTTTATTTGACAACCTTATAAAAAGTTTGAAAAGGAAGGGTCAATTTTAACTTCATTTAGGGAGGTTCATAGAATGTAATAATATTTTGCCATATCAAATTTTCCTATTCAAATACCGTTGCCACTTCACTGATAGTTAACAACAGTTTGATTTCTTGTCAACACTTTCTTTGCTTTAACTTATTTTAAACCAAATATGGAATACTTCGGTCGTTATTAGTAGTTTAAAGCTGTGTCAATATATACCGATTTGTTTGCTTTTTTGGGCTGATGTACAAAGTATGTTACAATTATGTACTCATTAAAATATAATTGCAAGGACTAATGCAGAACATCCTTATACCACTTTGCCAATCTCTCGACATTGATCAGTGCTTTTTTGAGCTGATGTACAAAGTATGTTACAATTATGTACTCATTAAAATATACTTGCAAGGACTAAAGAAGAACATCTTTGTGCCACTTTGCCAATCTCTCGACATTGATCAGTGCTGTCCATATAACTTGCATTTGCATATCACACTAGTTGCAATTGGTCGCCTAACTTTAAGAACTTTACGACGTAATTTGATATGTTTAGATGAAAGAGTCTAGACAATGCCTAAGGCATGGCCAAGACTTAATGTTTACCTTCGCCGTCCCATGACTGCATGTCATAGTCTGCTGCCATGTTGTACCACGGGGAGGTTATAGTTGGAATTAGACAAGGTTGACATGGTTTTGAAATATCTTATTGGAAAACTTCACCTGAATTCAACTTCGTTATATTGTCATTTTCATAGGAGGGGCTATGGATATCATTTAAGTCTTTTTCGGGAAAACCGATTATTTTCAAATTTACTATAAATTCAACAGCCTAATACAACATATGTAGTATGCATGTATAATCAATACTGAATATGGAAATTTCAAGCATAAAACATAAGTTACATTGAAAAAAAATCATTAAAACAAACAATTCATGCAATTACTAATTCTTTAAAGAACAAAAAGGACAATAGAATATAAAATAGATACAATCGATTAAAAATTCGCGTTGAATGGATGAAAATTGGAAGAGCAAATGTATACAGTGGTGCCTGCTGTAATCGACCTGTAACTATAGAGCTAAAGACTTCTTAACAAAGCATTTCGAATGCAAATAGTATCATTTCGAAAAATTCAACATGAATACTAGATTAACATTTTAGGTTTAAGTTGTAATTTTACACCGAAACAACAAGAGATGGCCGTTCTTTGCGGGTGTATTTGTCATACCAAACAAAGACATCTACTTTATATTGACACAGAGTGTGCTCTTAATTGTTCTTATTAAATACCAACGATCTTAATTTAGTTTGGATTTGTTTTGTGCCATTGAAAGATAACTAATTCAGATGATATCAGATTGAAATAAACATTGAGATAAAGTTCTAAAACTGTGGTAACCTTTGAAAATAGATTCTTGGAATACATGTATTATATTAATTTCACTGGAATTATATGAGGCTGAACAAGTATGCCGATTTTTGCCAAAGATAAATCATCGGTCAGAGACATTTTACAATATGACCCTGTATAAGATGTACAGAAGAAAAAAATAGTAAGTCATTATATGAATAGTGCGCATGGGCATCTTAACTATACCATTTAAATATGAAAAAGTTTCCGACATTTGTGAGAAATTCTGAGAAGATGAGATTGAAAAGAGGATACATAAAGTAATCGTTTACAAATGAATACAATGATGCAACATCTCTAGCAATTTATCTTATTTGGTCTAGTAAGTATGACTAAAAGACTAACGACAGTTTTCTAACTACATCATTCGAATTAATTGGATATTCATTCCAGTAACTTGCTTTTTCATGTTCATCGCCTTTATATAACCTATATGCACGGGCGTAAAACACCAACTCGCTGACTTGAGAACTTATTCTCTCACGAAGAATGGGCAGGTCCAGGAATATTTGAACGAGGGCACGCGCCCCACCTTATGTGTAAAATAAAAGACGAAAAAGGGGGGGGGGGTTAAACCAATTTTGCCAAAAAATCTGCTTGAAAGTGAATTTTTTCCGAGGGATGGAGGATTCTATACATAGGAACCGTTCGCCCTGTTTCCACCACTGCGAAGTTTTAACCAGTGTACCATCGAATCCTTTTTTTCCGAGGGTGGGGGGGTGGCTTTCGGTGTACAATGTAGAAATGCAATACATAGAAGTAGGTCTGTTGACTGAACAAATCAATTTAAGTAAGTGAGTGAATGAGTTGTTGTTTTACGTCTTAGCGGCACTATATAGATTGTAAGTGCTATGAAAAGGAGGTGTGTACGATGGACATGAAGTGATTCAAATTTGAGAGTAGTTTATGAAAAATATATAATAATCAATGTTCTAGTATTCAAATTTAAACATTCTATACGGAGCTGATAAAACCTCAAGATGATACAATTTCGTTAAGTATGTTCACCTACAGTGCTTTGCATGTTAAAAAAGAACAAAGCTTCTGAAGTTCAGATATAAGTTATATTAGTCTAGGGACAAACATATGTAGGGCGTATGCAAAAGCATGAGACTCCAACAAATTCTAGTTATTGTATGAAGTGGGATGATTTTTGTAAATGAAGGACACGTTTAAGCATAATAAAAGAACGCTATTGACAAATTAAAGAATTCTTATCAAATTTGTTGATATTTGTTTAATATTTAAAAAGCGATGTATGAAAGATGACATAATAGGTTTGATGCACGATGAGTGCTGCCGTAATGGGTCAAGATCATTGAATAATTTAAATAAATTAATACTTGACAAATTTAATTAAGAAGAAAAACGTTTGGACCATTCATTGCTATCCAAGGACTGTTGAGAAATCATTTCGAGTCCTAATAAGCATTTAACAGGTTGTTGCTATGCGCGTTCCGGGGGAATATACAATCGCGGTATGTTTTGCAAATATTTGTAAAGGACTAGGTTTATCGATTTATCCCACAACGTGCGATGGAATTAAACACATTTATTTGAGAAATGAAAGTTTTATGCATAGATCAAGTGTTTGAAATTTGAATTTAAATTCTTATTCAGTATCGATAATCAAGAGCACGTAGTAAGGTCGACGCTTTTGGGGGGATCGTGGAAAACGCAGTCTCAAGTATTATAAATTGGTCTGAAGGTGTATACTCCTAAATCCTTGTCACGGATAATTTGTTCATGTTTCATCAATCAAAATTATCATTTCGAAAAATAAGACCCTGAACAGCAAATAGATGATTAAAGGTCTAAAATGATTTGGTTAAAGCAAAGACTAAAATGCAATAAAAAAGGGATTTAAAACACTATTTGTTAGATATTTTACTATGCTTCCGAAGACATATATGGTCAATTCTAACACCTCGACTGACATGCCGTTTAAAACTGTTCAACAAAAAGCTGTAGACATAAACTTCTACAAACAGCTCTTTCGTTAAGCCCCGTTTACGCGATCAAAATTTTCAATAAAAAAAGTTTTGGATGATAAACTTGGACAAATAAAACTTTGTCATAGTACTTGTTTACACGGTCAAACAAACTTTGACATGCTTCTTTAAAAAAGGTTCTACCATGCATATAAAGAGAAACAAGATACCAATATCAAAAAGTCAATATCACATTTTACGATATGCTTTTCATATTTTGGTTAGTCAATCTCCGTCAAAGTCCATCCAAGTTTTCAGAAAACAAGAATACGGTTCTACTCAGTCAAAGTCTGTCAAAGTCCTTCAAAAGTTGATGCAGGTTCATACGGTCAAAAATCTTTGTTAAAGAATACTTGGTCCCGTGCGGGGCCAGGGTGGCGAATAGGTCCGCAGCACAGACTAGCTCGTACGAGGCGGCCAAGGGTCTTGGGATTCTGACGTCGGGTCAGTGCTCAGCCCACAGAGCGACCAAGTGTGTACCCTAGGTGGCTGAATAGGGTGGCCCTCGTCTTTTAAGGTTGTCAGGTCTATAATACTGAAACTTTGACCGCCGACCAAAGTGGGCAAACGTGTGTGGAGAGTGCCACGCTTCATTCACGTAAAAGACCCCTTTGTGGAACGCCAAGTACTGCACCACATAGGCTAAATTTTCCGCCCCTTCCCACCATTCCCCTTTTCCTGTAGTTCTACAAACTTTACCGGTCCTCTGTCTCCCAACCAACCCCCATTTTTCATTTATCATCATCATTTTATGTTCATTTTATCATCCTTTTCATGTTCATCGCCTGTAAATAACCTATATAGCGTTGCACGGGCGTAAAACACCAACTCACTCACTCACTCACTCACTCACTCACTCACTCACTAAAGAATACTTGATAGAAAACTTTGATTGTGTAAACGGGGCTTTATAGTTCGAAATATATCATTACATTTGTAATATAAAAAAGTTAAAATACTTATTGCAAGAAATAAATTAAATTCGTCTAGAACTACAAGTTAGACAGTTTCACCGTTTCTCTGGCTGTTCTTAACAATTCAGCAGAGATGTTGGGACTGACCATAAGAAATATAATATATACAATTTTTTAATGTTGGAAGTCATTGGAATTATGGATGTTCCTCATTCAATCTTCTAATTAAAGGAATTAAAACTTATTCAAAATTAGAAAAAATATATATTACATCTGTTTTTTAGTGCTGTACCATTTTCAGAATCGTGTATCAGAAATGCGTTAATTTTTGTGTTACAACCAAATCATTAGATGAGGTTTGAAAGCCACCATTTTTTGTTTGAAATGCTTGTTTTGTCAACTCTTCATTTTATAAAGATAAAATTAAAGAGAGTATAGCTAAGTACTCTTAATTCATGTTAACGATTGATTTGCAGATGTTACTGAGTATACTCTGTAGAATCTCTGTTTTGTGGAAAGTGCATACATTCGTCGTTTGTTTGTACATAGTAGTTTGTTCTATATATATATATATATATTTGTGATATAAAAAAAAATCAAGAGATTTTAAGGAGTGGGGTTGTTTATTTTAAATATTGTTAATTGTTATATATAAATGTAAAAAAGAAAGAATCTATGTTATATATACTTTTTGAATTTTTTTCTGAGTATTTACGAGGAAGAATACGTTATATGTATTCAAATATTCTGAGTTGAATATATATTTACGAGAGGAAACCTGCAAAGAATGTGGTCAAACGATTTCAAATATGAATTTAAATCATGGCGCACTTAAAAGTTAAATATCTTTCTATTGCACATTGACTTTGAGTAAACATTGAATATAACCATTGGTTACCATTGAACGAGCTACTACATTAGTCTTTTACGTAGGTTTAAAGTTTACGAGTTTAATGGCATAAATAGTTCAAATAAACTGTTGTATTTATTTATACACGGATTAAAAATATTTACATACATTTCATTAAACTATTTTAGCTTTTACATGCTCTTAAAATTGGACTAAATTAATTAAATGGTTATTGGATCAATGGTACATTCAAATGCTGAATAAAACCGACATCGAAATTATGCATCGTCTATTAAGGACTTACAGGTGCATTTTACTAAATGGTGAAGGTTCCTATACTATATGCACCTATTGATGAATAATTAATGAGGAAAGATCCCAAGTGGTATATCTTAATCATGATCCATACCAGATAACCATGATGTCTGTCGGAAAGAGGGGTGTTTGTCTTTAAGACTTTTTTAGATTTCTACTTGCATGACTTGTAGAGACTAAACGTCATAACCATACAAAGGCCCACAAGAAGGTGGAATAGATTTCAATCTAGATGAAGAGAAGAACATGCATTGACAACATTGGAAATTATATCCCCAGTGGAGACCCCCAAATGATGTCTTAACTGCCGACTTCTGTTCACCATAATGCTCATACGAGTTCTTAAAGTTGCATATATATATATAAGAATTAAACTTTCTTTCAATGGCAAATCCTATGCTTGATATTGTCCAAGGCCTTATAGATTTCTAGAAACAATCTGTTTATTTTCTTTATGGATAATGAGATATTTTTTTCTTACAGAGTGAGCGTATGGAGTCTGACTTCCTGCGAGCCAAGAACTTGCTGCCAGCCACCGCTCCTTTTGGTACTACTTATACGCCACAGCTTGGAGTCAAACTTATTGGCGGTGTTCAAAGACCATACGTAGAAAATTTATATTCACTAAAGTAAGATGGTCATAGCCTTAGAATATTATTCCTTTCGGATTGCCCATTATGTGAATTACTTCGTAATGAAGTATATTAAAATGTTTTGTTCAATTATATATAAGATAAATAATGAGAAAACGTTACTTTCATTGCATAAATTTTCTTAATAGTTTGCAGTGCTGGTTATTATTGTCTCGCCTGCAACACAGAGTGGGACAAAAGGTGTTAACTTTCAGCGCCAGCGTTCACTTTCAGTGTGAGCACCTCAATATCTCCTGATTTTAAGTAATAGGTTGATGAAATTTTGCATGTTCCAGTTTTAACTAGAATATATAGACTCAATGGCCTCCCAATCTGTTTGGTTAAATGACTTTGCCAATTTTCAATACATACAATAGCAATATAAGTTGAGGTTTTGTGAGCACCTCCATAGTCTAAACACCATAAGTCCTTAGTTGATGAAACTTGGTATGCATATACCCAAGATGTAGTTTAGCCCATTTAGACCCGATCTTTTGACCATGACATTGATTTACTAGTTGAGTGACTTTGATTAAAGTTGATGAGACTTTGGATGTATGTACCTTAGTAGTAGCTTAGCACAGTTGCGTCCACATCTTTTGACTTTTGGCAGGCGAGACATCCTGATTTTGTTATTGAACTTAATCAAAAATGTTTGTGTGTCTTAAATGTCTGCCGGACTTGTATGGGTTAACGGTTTTAAGATGAGTTTAAATGTAAGTCTATCGTTGAGTGTTTGTATAATTTTCTTTTACTGGTTTGACATACCCTTAACTAACCATTTGCAGATCGACGGTAATTTCGCTATAACTAGGAACTGTTAACCATTGCAGATTTCCCTAGTTAACAATCGTTTTGACGCGGGTTTGCATTACTGACTGTGGTAAAATCAATTTTATTATTATTTTAGATAGGAGGTGCATATGTACAGTATGTCACAAAAATTGTTTGAAAGTTTTACGAAAATCCATTTAGTAGTTTCGGAGGAGTTGTGGATAGGAGATGGGAACCCATTGTAGTTGAACAGCTTAGGGAATCTCCGAAAAATCATTCTGATGAAGTGTTAAAATAAAAGGTGCACATTCACATTATGTCAAAAAGATTGTGTGAAATTTTCATGATATTCATCAAGAGGAGCAGCGGAAAAGACATGGGTTCCCTGAGTTGTAACGGAAGGACGGACGGACACTTCTATCACTATGTACCCTCCCCCCCCCTTTTTCAAGCGGGTATAAAAAATCTATCTTATTTTATACGAATATATTGCTGAATTATATTAAATTATCATATGCATTTGTTAATTAAGATCTTGTATATTTTACAGTGAAGAACAGCATCCGGAAAATTATGGGTCAAGAGTACCGCCTGTCCAAGAAATTGCTGAAAATCCCACACGAGTAGACCCAAGAACGTTGGCCGAAGAAACCAAAGGATACTTTAGTGCTCAAAGAGTGAGTTAGTTAAATTTTTTAAGGATTTAGCTGAAAGCCAGTGTGCATTTTATTCGTTTCTCTACACTTAGTATATGGATTGTAGTCTTAGTTCAGGACAGTTGATAGATTGCAGTTAAATAATTTAAGATATAAGGCTAAGCTTGTTTCACTATATAACTTACAAAACCTGACAGAACAACTTTTAAACATGAATTATTTCAGAACTGTTAGATTTAAGTTTTTTTGCGGATATCAACTTCGATATACTGTTTAATTTGCTCGAAAAAGATTTTTCTGTGTATTGTTTTGAATGAAAGAAACATGTACTAGTATGTATACCAAGATGATAACATAATATTTAAGAATATGGTAAATTAAACATGTTTGCTTGACAATTGTTTTTCTATTTACGTAGCCAATGTCAGAAAATATAGAATACGGCGAGGTAGGAAGCCACTTTTGTACTCTTTCTGCACCACCATATACCTTGTGTAGTTAGAATTCTGCTTTATATGCTTTCATTTTTTTTTACGATTACGTCAATTAAGTCGCATATCTTAAAGAAAAACACAAGTGCACCAGTACACCTCAAATAAATCGTTTATTCATGTTTAACATTTATCTTTTAAAAGAAACAGAAAATATTGCAGTTTTACAGGCAAAATGTGGTATGGTCGTGAAAAACTTAACTGCATGCAAACCAACCATTCGAAAATAAAGTTGTGGAGATACACTCAAACACTAAATATTATGATTGTCACTAATGTCTCAGGCTAATGTGCATGATAGAACCAACAAAAATTACTTTCAAAATTCAAATAATATTTTACTCTGCAGTCGTAAAAGTCCAATAAATGTTCTTTTGACAGAAAAGTTATAAGGAATTTCATCGTGTATTATCTGATGTAAACTTTTGTTTTGATGATGATTTATATAGTTTATCTCAGATCCTTGCCCATTATACCTACCTATTAATAAAATAATCACTTTTTCTATGATTAAAACCTAGACAAATAGAACGTAGTACCTGTTTATAAGTAATGTTTCTTATTTCTACCAATTATATATACCTTCCAATTAACTGAAATTAAACCTTGTGTTATTTGATATGATCTTTCTAATCCTAAAAGTAATTCGAAGTAACCTTTTTAATGCTTCAGTGTTTCTCTTAACATTTTATGAACCACTTTTTAAATGGAATTTTATATTTAATTTTTAAAACACTGTACACATATGGAAGCTAATGATTCCTATGCTAGGGATATTCTTTTATATCTTTGTAAATACCATTTGGTTTATTAATTAAACTTAATCCCCACCCATATGTATATTTGACATCTGTGCCAAGACCTCTCTTAATGTTTGAAAAAATCTTCTCCAGGCCGTACATTAAACAAATCTTATAAACTTATAAGGTTTCCCATGTAAGGCCCCTAGAAGTTTCCCATGTAAGGCCCCTAGAAGTATATTTGGCTTTCATGACAGCGAAATTTTGTTTTGTTTAGAGACTTTATCAGCCATACAAACGATTGGTAAGTAAAGTTTGACAATTCCCTTTCTTTCTAGAAACCTTCTTTATCACAGTTTTTTTCAGATATGGAAAACACTTTTTTATTTAATGATTCTTTTTAAGCTTATTTTGTATTGCGACTAGTTTGGTTGTTTTGTAGAGCTATTGCGCATGCATTTGCAAATATATATATTTTAGGACGTTATTTTTTTTCAGTTTATATTAAAAACAGGATATATTTTTTATTCTTTGTTTTTAATACATTCATTATAACGCTTTTGGGTGAGAGCGAAAAGGGTTTCTCCTTGTTTTTTTTTGTGAGTAGTATTTTCAGGTGCCTTAATCGTCGTTATTTAAGAATGGAATTTGTACTTGTTTTGATGTTTTTGCCTGAAATTCTTCTATTGTTTTTTTAGGATAACTTTACATCGAATTTGCATAGTAAAATTATATCATATAGGAGATACGGTTGACTTATTTGGCAGATAATGTTTATTGTTGTGCACTTTATATTCTATAGTCAACTGTTTTCGTTGCTTTTTTTGTAAAATTCAAGGCTAAGTACAAATTGATAGATCTCCAGAAATACAACTTTTATGGAATAATGCTAAATCTAAAGTTATAGTTTGCAATGGCGTATCAACGAAACGCGTTTCGAAAATATACATGTTATTTTTGTTCTATGAAAAACTGCTGTGGTGCACATAATTCTACATGTTTCTTTTGCCCTTTACATGTAGTGATTTTAGAGAACTTATCATGTAAAGTTTTTTTTATCATCAGTAAAAATAATGAACTGAAATCTTTTTACCCTGCTGTACAACTATGTCTGATCATCCACCCCAAGTCTTTACTCTATCGTTTGTGTGCTTTTGTTGGTTTATCAATGTTATAGAAATCTCCCATACCCCATATATGTATGTTCATTTTCATTTACAGCACTATGGTGTATTTATTCAACCCTTCGTTTTTGCATTTCTTATTATTTAGTTCGTCATGTTTATTGGACAAATATTATTAAAAAAATGAAATCGTAATGTATGCTACTGACGTTTATTTATACTTTTATAAATGAGTTGAGAACTTGAAAATATGCAAACAACAAGGCGTAGTTAACGTGAGAAGTAAAAGACCTTCAAATTGTCTTTCTTCCCACAACTAAAAGGAAATATAATGAATTGCCTATTGCCTTAATTAACTTTTTTAAGAAAATGTTAATTTGTATACACTGATGGTTGTTTTTTAAAAAACATAAAATAGGGGTGAAAATTTTGACTATGAACGTACACAGTACTAGTGGCTCCAGTATATATTTGTTTTTGATGACTGTTCCTGTACGAAATAAAATATAGTAATCTTCATAATGCTTTGTTGTACTGGTATTAAGTCTTATATCAATGTTTTTTATCTCCTTGTTTTTTTTTGTGAGTAGTATTTTCAGGTGCCTTTATCGTCGTTATTTAAGAATGGAATTTGTACTTGTTTTGATGTTTTTGCCTGAAATTCTTCTATTATTTTTTTAGGATAACTTTACATCGAATTTGCATAGTAAACCTCCTTATGGTAATAGGCCAAGACCAGACTCAAAAACACTTTCCCCATATAGCAATTTACCACCAATAAGAGCAAACAGAACCAAAAACCAAAAATCAACCGTGTTTGAGAAAGAACCTTGGATAAGACGGGGAGAATCTCCAAAGCTACAAAACCAAACAGAATACAATCTACAATACCACAACGGCAGACCAATCAGTGAAAGTAATAGGCCTGTTAACGGTTACCACTCTGAAAACAATTTTAAAATGAATTTCCAATCAAACGAACATTTTACACCACCACAATACAAAGCTCAAAGTGACACGGGTGCCAACCCCAGGATGAACCAAGACAGAGAGTTCCTCCTTCAGCGTTACCTCCCAACAGACAGATATGATTCCTACAAACTGCCCTCAGACCCTACGATGCCAACAGCAGCAGATGAAGATCTTCTTGTCAAGATTATAGGAGATGAACTGGGCCATTTACAGCCTGATAGATTGTACAATGCCTATATTGAAGCCACGAAGTTTGATAAATTGTTTAATGGCTGGTGTTCTTTCGACAGACTAAATAAGGCCTTATTGTCTCAAAACGTAAGATTACTTGTTTGTTTGGTTATTTAAATTATCAAGATGTTAGTTTTTCCATTAGAATTTAATGTGAACATAGAAGGACTAAGTAACAATCTGGCTGACAATACTAGTATATAAATGCATACAGTCTTAAGTCTTCTCTTTTAAACGATAGTTATCCTAACGAATAGTAATTATGTAAATCTTATGATGTTTCAACAAAATATTTCATCCTCCGACAAAATATGATGTAAATCTAAATACAAATGACAACAAAGTCCTTAAATGAAAGAAGGAACGAAATCTCCACAGTTTTGATGAAACTTGACAACAGATTCAATTTTCCTGACCTATATTTCAGGCTGCACCTCATCCAGACACATTAAGACTCATTTCATCAATGTTCGTAGAGCCAAGCATCCCTGGTCAAGTCAACTACGAGAGAGTCTTAAAATTCATTGAATATGCATTGAAGAAGACTTATCCTGATTTGTAAGTTACTTTTTTCAATACTTAACTTGAATCGACCGAAAACTCAAGTTTTGTTTTCTTCAACCGCCACCAAAGTTCTTAATGTAAGACCACCAACCAAATTAAAAAAGAGAGACAGAAAAACAAACTGGACAGATGATTACAATCATACTGAACATACATAATTTACCATTTTTAGTACCCGATTCGTAGGAAACATACAAGTTCAGCAACGCACAAAAGTCTTAATATTCTAAGACTCAACGGTGACTTTATTTCAAAACATATTTAATTTCATTAAAAAAAGTTGAACTATTTTTTTGCAAACTTGATATTATTCAAAGAAAATTTATCATGATTGACTGATGTTTTATTTTTGTTTTAACAGTAGAAAGTAAGTGAAAAAAACCACAAACCGATTATATTTATCGGCATAAATTTTACTTACCACACACTTTAAACAAATTATATACCTCTTTTGTAGTTTAGTCTTAATTAATCAGAAATTATTTCTTTTACGATTATACATAATAATATAGTCGCATTTAAACATAACATTATTACATAACAATATTTCTTTCTTTAATGTAGCTTTAAAAGTTGTAGTACCAGTCACTTATTCAAGCGATTTAACCTCATAAAAATATACTTAGTATATTTTGTGCATAGAACCAACAATTTAACCAATTGCATGCACCTATGAAAGAAATTTCATAGAAACATCATTGCATGAATCGTATGATGTATTATAACAATTAGTTTCATTTCACCATATATATGCTCTTATTCATTTTACAGATTCAGTAAAAATCACGAAGGGTATGGAAACTCCTCTAAATTCTACAATTCTTCGCAGAATCCTAACTCTTCGTAAGTTGATTCAGGCTTGTCTTTCACATTGTTCGTGTTTGTAAACATTTGACTCGCACCATCGCAAATTTGCACTTTAATCTTTCAAATGTCATGTCAAATTGTTCGTGGCGCATGTTTTCTTTTCGAAAAAAAATATTTTGAAATTGATTCCATTTGAAACATGGAATTATAAGATTGAAAAGAACCGAGAGCAACCTTTGGTATTTTCACATGCACATGGGTAATGAGTACATTGCATGTTATGCTACTTCAAAACATTACCAACCTAAAGTAAATCAATGTTTATAGACAAGCCTGATTCAGTTTACTTGGCTAGATAACAGAATTCTATGTAGCAACTTCAAAGCTGAGTGTAGTTATTAGCAACTATTGATATTGAAAAATTTATAATCTCTTCGAGTTCTTATGCTGTTAAGAATATTGTAGTGCTTAATGATTATTGCATTGTACATCATACAATTTATTTATCTTTTCTATTATATACATGTTAATTCGTCTACAATCGTAGAACTTATTTGGCTAGTCTTTGAAACAAGTAGATAAATAAAGATTATAACAAAACTACCGAACTTGAATGATCAATCTCATAGTCCAGAGAAAATGACAAAAACCAATCAGTCATACCGGAGAATTGGTGGATCGCAATGGTCCTGACTTGGTACAGGCATTACAAACGAAATGGTGGGTTTTCTATAGCTTTCTTTGCCTGTTCTAGACAAGCCAAATAATTTTTGTATAGTTTGTGTACTTGCAGTGACGACCCTCTAAATTTAGCTATACAATAATAAACGGGTATTTCTACTTTGGCTTTAAATTGAAATTATATAAGGTAGTGACCATTTGGTTTAATGGGGATCTACGTTCCCCCCCGTCTTTAGCCAACCAGAGTTTGCTTCACATACACGAAATGCTGGAAAATATGTAAAGCCCTTTTCCTATAATTGGGATGGTGGGGCAGCTGATTTCTTGTTAACTCTGGACTATGAGATTGATCATTCAAGTTCGGTAGTTTTGTTATTACCTTTATTCATGACTGTCTGAGAATTTGCTTGGACAAAAATAAGTCCGAATTTTTTTCGTCTCACTAGAAAAATGTCCTTGTCTTAAAAGAACTACTTGTTTATTCGGCAATATTATAATTTTCTGAGAACTTGGTTATATTCAGCATTTACAGGTGACGATTTGTTTTATATATTTAACTATGATTAAAACTGCATGATACAAAGCTTCTAATATTTGTAATAACAACAATGATTACTGCATGTGAAATAAAGAATTATTCCAACTGTAACATGATAATTCTAGTTTGTTAGATTCAATGGCAAGTTAGTATAAAACATATATTACTTGTAAGTTTAATATTTTATTAAAAAAAAAAAGATGCGTCAGGAAAACGTCATCCAATTCGAAGTTTTTAGTTTTAGAATAATTTAATTGTCAAATTATAACCATGATACAATTTACTTCATGGTATGAAAAATTGATGACAGTAAAAAAGTGTAAAGGATTGAGCTACCGGTTGCTTTTCATCTTATTAAGTACAGTTTATTCATTAACCTGTTTACTTTAACATCTCTTTTGTCAACATAGATTGCAAAACTTGGACCCCTTCAGAGAAAAGGAGACGGCCAAACTGATCAGAATGGTACATGATGCCTTAGATCAGACTGGATATAGACTAGACATAGAAAGACTGCGTTTAGATTTTATGTCTATCGACAACAAGAGAGAAACTTTGTCAAAGGCTCAGGTCTGTACACGGAACATAACGTAAATTGTTCGTTTTGACTGATAATTTGCTTTCTTGACCATTTAAGGAAATAATAATTTTCATAAATTTTCAAGTTTTCCATTGGTTTTAGTAAATAAAATTTAAAGATTTAGTAATGATTGCAGATAAAATAATAAACAAAACTCATTAACATGTGAAATATGAATAATAGAATTATAGAAGCAACACATTGCTGAATACTCATGAATAATTGTTTATCATTTGCAACAGCATTTAATAGGTTTCATGACGATGTACACTTCAAGCCTCTTCTTCATATAATGGTTGGTTTACTTTCAGATAAGTGATGTATTGTACCAGAACAGAGTGCCATTACAAGATTCCATAATTGATGACATTTTATACAAATACCAGCAATCAAATGGCCAATACAGGTAAAAAGAAAAGTATAGCATACAAAACTTTGATTTAGAGTCAAACCATTTCCATACTTACAAATTTATGAAAAACACGAATGACATTGATATTCGCCTAAATACTTTTACCAATTTCCTTTTTTTCTATCACCAAATCTAAATGGAATATATCATACATTAGAATTTAGATGTATGTGATTTTGCAAATGGCACTACTAAGTATTTCCCATCAATAAAGCATTTGAATGAGTGAGTTGGTGTTTTATATCCTATTAACACTTGATAGGTTATATCAGAGCTATGAATGTACGACGAAAAAAATAATGTTTGGGTAGGGTGGGGGCCAAAAGAACGGTAAATTTTGAAGTACACAGGAAAAAGGTTGGAAGGTATCGACTTTCCATATTACAAATCTTTCTGGTTTAGGAAAGTGTTTTACATACCTTAACAGAAATTTACTTTCTACTCCTCATTACAGTTGGTCGAAGTTCCTTGATTTCCTAGAAAAGGTCCAATCAGTACAGACAGGTTTACCCATTCCACAGAGCAAGAGACCTTTAGAACACGCAAGGAGATACCCAGACCCACATGACAGCTGGCCTAGACCACAAGAATCATCACGTAGATCCCCTCCTAATTCCTACAGAAATGTACGTATACCATACACATTGTTGGGCTATATCTAAATCCCTTTAAAATTCTAACATGTGCAAGATTTAAATAAGCATATTGTGACTGATACAGATAATTTGTTCTGACCCTTATAATTCTACCTTAAACAAATAATTCATTAAAATTCAAGTTATTGTTCTCGTCTGTTTTGTCAAATCTGAGCCTTTTGTTTTCCTTCAGTTGATTTCATAAAGATATTTTCTTAAAAAATCACTTTTATACAATTTTTTTTTATTTATAAAACAATTGTTGTTAATGGTTTTCACTTTTGCAAAACTGCACTTAAAACCGTCTGTTTAATTTTTATTTTAAATGGGTAAAAGATAAAGCAACAATGCACTCTTTAGGATATGTATGCAAATTTATGTTGCTGAAAACACCTGGTATAAAGCACAGACAGCATAACATATCACTAGTTTAGTACAACGATGAAACATGCTGTGGTCTTTTTCTTTATCATGTTCTTAATACAAAACAAGAAGCAAAAACAACGCAAAAGCAAATTTTAACCAATTAACTAAATTCAAATGTTATGAATAGGGAAACTACGACTCGAACGATTATCGAGATCCACCTTTAACTGAAAGGGAAAGGAAGATTTTAGACAAATTGAGACAAACGGAAGAGGCAATAAATGATTTAAAGAATAAATATAAGGTAAATGCTCATTTACCGTATCATTTTCAAGCATTAACTAACAGTTTTTATTCGTCTTTTTTAATAAACTGTTTAGTTCGTTATTTTTTTAATTACTTGTTATTTTTTTAACAAACCTCAAACTTTTCATAATCAGGGACATATTTCATATCGAGGCGCTAACATGACAGAGAGAGAAAGACACATTTTAGATCAAATGCGCAAAACAGAGGCAGAAATTTACGATTTAAAGGTTAACCATAAGGTATTAGCCTCTGTCTAAACTAACTGCTCCTGCTACTGGGTTCTATTTATTTCAATTTATATCCAGAAACTTTTGCTTTGTCTTCTTTACAGAGACCATTTATTTTTGTCTCTACTTCTTATCTAAACATTAACATTTATTCAGATGATCATTTGCTTTTTTACTTATGGGATTGTTCTTTATCAATCTTACAATATTCGTAACTCCTTAAGTAGTTTGAACTAACAACTTAAGGAACTTAAAACTAAAAGCACCAATAACACTAATGTGTCCTTTGTGATACAGGGTTTGTCACCGTCACCAGTTCAGTCACATGATAATTACGAGACTGAACGAGAACGACGAGTACGACAAAAAATCAATCACATCGAGGAAGAAATCTTAGATCTTAAATATAAAGATGAGGTAAACCTCACTTCAAACTAACTATCTATATCTTCCGTAGATATCATATTATTAACCAGACAATTAGAAAATTAGCCAAAAAGAGATTTAGATTAGATGAATACATATACTTTTGGCCTATGTTCGTTTCGTCAACCCACATGTGTTATCTATGTATGCTTCTTCGCAAAGAGTGTAAACATGTATTATGCTCTTCATTCTCTGTCATTTATTCATGAATCAAAATGTAGAAAGGCAATAAAAACATCATGCAAGCTCCAGCTTTTGTTTCAGAATATGTTCATCTTGTATACTATTACTCATGTGTTGCATATGAACAGTTTTTATCTATAAGGGTTAACCTCTTTTTTCTTTTTTTAATCGTTTTAATTTTAAGATTGTACCTCCCACCTTCAAAATAAAAATAATTTTAATTATTTATTCAAAATTTGCAGCTATGAAGGGAAAACTATTTTATTTTGTTTCGTCAAACGGCAATCAATTCTTTAAATGGTATACTTCTTTTTCAGTCTTTTGTCGTTTTCTTTTCATTAACTTTCATTTTTTCGCTTAAAACTTCTTATTGATTTTTGTGCTGCTAGGATAACCAGGGCCAAAACGGTTATGAAAGAGAAATGAAAGAAAAAAAGATTTTAGAGGAAATTAAAAAGACAAAGGATAATATTGATGATATTAAACTTTCTAACCAGGTAACCATGGCAATGTGTTCTAAACTGCTATTGTTAGTATGCCTTATAGCATGCCTGTAGCATGTAGCGCTTTTTTTTTACTTTAACTTTCTGATGTATCATTTTTATTTAATTTATACAAAAATTAAGATAAATGAGCAATGAAGTTCCTTACTCATTTTAATAATTGTGCGAGTAAAATCAAGATTAATTCCGATATTTTATCCAAGAAATATCAATTTGTCATATTATTTTCCATTTATTTTGCTAGGGTTCTGATACCCATAAAAATAAAGAAAAGATGAACTATTCAGAAGATGATGGACAAATACATAATTCGGAACAAAATAAAATCTGAGAATAACAAAACAGTCTGGCGATATCATAAGGTGTTAAAACTTGGGAAACCTTCCACAGAGGAATTTTCAAGCACTTGAAAGGCCGTACATCATTTAAATATATAAAGTTAAGCAAGACCGGAGAGGAACAAGACGACCTTGATGATTTGAAAATGAAAGGGCAATGATGATGTGGAGAAATCAATACATACAGGTTTTAACTAATAGTATATAAATCATTCAATTTATTTATGCTCCATATGGCCATTTCAAAAATTTATCTCATCTTCAGAGTGAAGCTAAGATCTATAAGTGTTGGAAGTGCAATTTGCATTTTGAATAACAAATCAATAACGTACGCCCTTCTTTGAGGAACAATGTGCATCTCGCTTTTCAATGACGTACGCCCTCCCAAGTTCTTGAAAATTCCTCTATGGAAAGATTCTCCCAGTGTTAACACCTTATCGTCCGACTGTTTTGTTATCCTCAGATTTCATTTTACCAGTTTTTAATAACTTTCGTCGTTTTCGATCCAGTCTGCTTTTCGACAATTTAGTAAGAGTTTATTGATTTTTATTCCAATTGCGTCTGTGGGCTTAAGCACGTTCACTTGAGCTTTTCGTTCGGAAGCCAGATTTGGTGGCTCGAAAATCAAAACTCGCACGAGCGAGATGCACATTGTCCAGCAAAGGAGGGCGTACGCCATTGATTTGTTATTCAAAATGCAATTTGGAGTTCAAGACTTTAGATCATAGCTTCACGGATGATTAGATAAATTCTTGAAATGGCCATATTGAGCATCTAAATTGCCGTTTAGCTATTACTTTGCTTTGCTTTCGACTTTTGAGTTCTATTTTTGATAAAATATTAAGTAAATTGAACGATTTATACAGTTAAAACCTGTATGTTTTTTTTTCACTCCACATCATCATTACCCTTTCATGTTCATTTGAGCAAGGATGTCATGTTCCTCTCCGGCCTTGCTTAGCATTATATATTTCAATGATGTACGCCCTCCAAAGTGCTTGAAATTTCCTCTGTTGAAAGACTCAGTGTTAACACATTGTCGCCCACTGTTTTGTTATTCTCAGATTTTATTGTACCTGTTTTAAATCACTTTGCATCGTTTTCGATCCAGTCTGCTTCTCGACGGTTAAATCAGATTTTTCTGATTTTCTTTAGACACTAATACGAAAAAATATACATTTATATTTGCCAGTTAACATAATGCGATCCCTCTGAAAGATTAGTGTTCAATATTCAAAATTTGGATAGAACATTTAATCATCATTTTCCTTGGACATTAATTTCATTTTGTTTTATCTGAATACGATTTTTGTTCCATAGCACTGAAAACCAAACTAAAAAGTTTTATTTCTGCTATCAGTTATCTTTTCCCTCTATCACTATAGTATAGTGCTAGTTATGAAATAGAATAGTTCAATAGAAATAATATGCATGTGTAAATGAGTGCAACAAAAATCCTTTCATGATTAATTTCATTCATAAATAATAATATAAAAAAGGCTACCTATATATATATACACACACCGATAACATAACATGTACTTGCTTAATTGGATAATGGCATGTACATCAGTTTAACTTTGAACATGCATTCAATGATTGTGATTTTGGTAATATATGCACCTATTTTCAATGCACCTGTTACAGCAGGAACAGGTAGGTCACCATCGTAACATGCATTCAGTTTGTACCACTCTGTGGGCTGTGTTTCACGACGTTGGCTTCACATGTATTGGCATTAGAAAAACAGGTTCTATAAATGATTTTTTTTTTCTTTCAATCCCTCTAGCCTTATATGGACAGACCAGGAAAGGTATTTATAGTTTGTGGGATAATGACATAAAAAATGTTGCATTAATTAAGCACGTCATGTTAAAGTACGAAATGTTAACTGCTCGTTTATAAATATGGGATTTCTATCTCTCAGAATACTACAGATGTTGGTTTGTCATAGGGTTGATATGTTGTGTCCTTTTAATCGAATTTGACATGCTTAATTGGCCGTTAAAACCAAAAGGAATGTGTTGCAACAAGCATGAACTGCTTACTCTTTCAGAGCACCTGAGTTCGCTTAACTTATTGTTGTTTTTGGGGTGTTTTGTGTTGATTGATTTTGTCAATACGAATACGAATACGAAAACTTTATTTCAATTCGGCACATATATAAACAATAAACACAAGCTCTGATGAGCTTTTTACCTAATATCGCATTAATACCTCTCTGCATTTTAACTTTCGAATTCTATTATATCTGTTTTCTATATTGTCCCATTGAAATATTTATTATACCCCACGCAACGAAGTTGCGAAGGGTATAATGTTTTTGACTGGTCCGTCCGTCCGTCCGTCCGTCCGTCCGCCCGTCTGTGATCAAAGTTTGTAATCGCAACTCCTCTTAAACTACTGAACAGAATTTAACGAAACTTGGTATGCAAGAAGGACACCATATGTAGTTGTGCATATTACCAGGAATTTTTGATCCGCAAATTTTTGTGGGAGTTATGGCCCTTTTGGACTTAGAAATTTGCATTAAATCATGATTACAGTTTGTAATCGCAACTCCTCTCAAACTACTGAACAGAATTTAATGAAACTTGGTATGCAAGAAGGACACCATATGTAGTTGTGCATATTACCAGGAATTTTTGATCCGCAAATTTTTGTGGGAGTTATGGCCCTTTTGGACTTAGAAATTTGCATTAAATCATGATTACAGTTTGTAATCGCAACTCCTCTCAAACTACTGAACAGAATTTAACGAAACTTGGTATGCGAGAAGGACACCATATGTAGTTGTGCATGTTACCAGGAATTTTGGATCCGCAAATTTTTGTGGGAGTTATGGCCCTTTTGGACTTAGAAATTTGCATTAAATCATGATTACAGTTTGTAATCGCAACTCCTCTGAAACTACTGAACAGAATTTAACGAAACTTGGTATGCAAGAAGGACACCATATGTAGTTGTGCATGTTACCAGGAATTTTTGATCCGCAAATTTTTGTGGGAGTTATGGCCCTTTTGGACATAGAAATTTGCAATAAATCATGATTACAGTTTGTAATCGCGTAATCGCAACTTCTCTTAAACTACTGAACAGAATTTAAGGAAACTTGGTATGCAAGAAGGACTCCATATGTAGTTGTGCATATTACCAGGAATTTTTTATCCACAAATTTTTGTGGGAGTTATTACCCTTGGGACTTAGAAATTAGCTGAAAATCTTTATTACAGTTTGTGATTGCAACTCCTCTGAAACTACTGAAAAGAATTTAACAAAACATAGTTTGCAAGAAACATAACATATGTTACTAATGTGTATGTTATAACATATTTTTAATATCGCAAAAAGTTTACGAGCTCCAGGTTAATTTATATAGTCAAATAGCAGAACGCGTGGGGTATGTGAGCGTGCTCACTAAGGTTCTTTCATTTGTACATGCAATATAAAGTTGAAAGAAAATTATTCAATAATTGTTAAAAGATATCATATATGGTATAAATATTAACAAAAATTATAAGATAGCTATACAAACAATTATAGGACTTTTTCTACCAAGACACACGTGGACAGGTAAACTAGTTCTCATGGGTATTTCACATGGTAACGGTGCAACAAATTAGTATTACAAAATATAGGGCTAGTTTTGTTATGACATGAATGCATTCTATAAAGACATGCTATATACCTTCGTCTGTCTTCAAATACATTGGGGATTGGACACGATATTTTTATTTGGACTTCTTGTCATTCAAAGTATGAATTGTCTTCTCCAAGCACTCAATCATGGAAAAAAAGCAACAAAATAGTTTTATTTTTTTGTGTATCACTTTTATTTTGTACATTTTGGAAATTATTATTTCATACATTTTCCTTAAAATTGATTGCAAGTGGTAAAGAAACACTTCTGGCGATCGGTTTTGTTTGTACACAGATTTATACTTTATATGTAGTTATGTTGAGTAATGTTGTTTAATGTTGGATACTGTTTTTGAACAATATAAAGCACTGTGCAAACATACCACTTTTTGCAGCAGAAATATACATGTGTAAATTGAATTTTGAGGTACTTATTTGTGTGAGTAACCATGAAAAGGATAGTTTATTTCTTTATAAATATATCTGCTTTATAATAAATTTATAAATAACTTTAAGTTTAATTTTTATATGAAAAGCACAATTTAAGTAACATATTAAAGATATTTTAAAAATTCTTATCACTTTTTGTGAAAAAAGTACATTTTACTTGATACCTTAATTTACAGTATTTATTGGGGAGCTTATTTTTTGCAACTGTGAAATAATAAATAATAACCAAATTAGTTCAGTGGTTATTTAGTAAATATTTCATTCTATAACTGTCAAGGAAATCGAATTTACAACAAAGTTATAACAAACTATCTGAACTTTTCCATAAGGCTTTTTTTTTAAATTTTTAGATAATGCGAGAGGGTATGGAGGTCAGTGATAGAGGTTACAATTGGTCTGACAAGATTCTTAAACTCAGTGGTCAGTTGTATGCCATTGATGAACAAAGGGGTGGATCACGTGGTATGTTATATAATATATATATTAACAGGACAAGTTTGTTTAAATTTTCTTTACACACGAAAATTAATTAGGAAAAGCATTTTTGCAGTATGTGTAATGTAAAAGCAAATATCAATTGAGTTTTAACCTGGACCCTATTGTGTTCAAAGACAGGAGCAGCAACCACTGGTTACATTGAATACTGCTGACGGTTTTGCTGTGTTCCAGTATGGACTATAAAATCGGACAAATATAAACAAATCTTCAAATACTTTGATCATGTTGATAACCATGAATCAAGATATTTATTCTATTTAACAAGATGGATATTATCATTATACAAATATAAAATAAATTTAAAAGGTTCTTCTAAAAACACATTTTTGGGGTCCTTATAAAAACCATTATTATATTTTCCAGGGTTATTACCATATAATGTCATCATAGATAAGACCATGGAATTTAATAAGTATGCTCATATGGACATTCCGTATGATGTCATAGTACGGCTAGCTCAGGAATATAAAAACCCACGTGACCAAGTAGAAATCTTCAAGTTCTTAGACCACCTCATGAATAAACAAAGATGGTACAAACCAAGCGATTGGAGTAACAATTAACCAATGTATTGCTAGTAGTTTTCCCTTTGCATTCCATTGTTCTACAATGGATCCTCATACTGTTTATGTATGTAGAAATCCAGAGTTATTTCCTGCCCTTGATAAAACATTTAGATGCCAAATAATTTCATGCAGACACTTAACATGATGTAAACAATGATTTTGAATGAGTTGTTTAGTATTTATTAACCTTAGTTACAAGAATTTTGTTAAATATTGTTTTGAAAGAATAGGATATCACTTTATTTTGTTATACTGGGATAGCAATTAGAACTTTCTTGCTTTAATCATTTTCATGTTCAGCAAGGAACCATGTTAAATATTTTCATTATTTATTTGTCCTAATTCCGTCCATGTTTTGTGATATTTACATCAATGTTTTTTTTTATCTTGATAGATCTAGATATGTTTTAAAGAAAATATCAAAAGTTTCAATATTATATATATATACTGTATATGTTATGAAGCTGATGAACTTTTATAATCATTAACTGTTGCTTTTTTTTAGAGTCGGAATCTCGAATTTAAGATACTGAAAAATAAACATGACTACATTTTATGCACAAGAATATATTATTCAGCCAAAATTTTCGTATCTATTTCGATTTAGTTTCACATTTAAATAGTTTTGGCTGATCATACATTTCTATGTAATAAACATAAAATATTGGTTCATGATTTCTTTTTAGATTAAAATGTATTATTATCTGTTATTGAAATGCACAATATATAATTTTGCATCAATTGGTGAAGGCATAATTATTCTGTGTGTTAACTTAAAGAAATATTGCAAAAATCTACCATTTCATGGTCTTTAATTTTCATACAATAGTTTCATTATTCAAAATTACAAATTATATTCTCTCATAGGTAGGATTTTTCATTGATGTATTTTTCTTACCAATAATAATTTTCCCAAAGTACCAATGAAAACATGGCTGTCAAAATCTGTGATATTTTTTTGTGATATTTTTATTTTTGTATTTTTAAAAAAGAGAATATTGTGATATATCTATATACAATCTAAATAAAATAGTTTACATTTAGTTTTCATTTTGTATTTGTGCATGTGTTTACGGTTTTGAGTATTATGCATAGAACAACCTTGTCATAAGTTAACATTTACATTGGCTGCCCGGTAAAAGACAAACAATGTAGTGAACAAGAGTTTACTCTCAATAATAAAGGTAATTACAAAATTACCGAACTTGAAGGATCAACACATACAGATGATTACTAAGTTTGAGGGAATAGTTGTAAACGACAGGCAAATGTGTTTATAAGTTTATTGAACTATGACGAGGGTTATATTTGTACTAAATAATAATCAACAAGTATATAGGTATCAACAAAGTTTGTGTAAAATTTAGAGAAAAAAATCATCAAACAAATGACTAGCAAAGTAAAAATAACACTGACCCACAAATCGACTAAAATGTTTTAAACAATGATCAAATTTCTTAATGTCATATCAAGTTATTTAATGCTGTATTTGTCTCAGCGTGCCATTCAACAAGTTTTTACCCCCACTTTCAATTAAAAATGTGGCCATATCTAACCTTTGTTAAAATAGTTCTTATATTTTCCACTAGCTCACACTTTTCTTGTATGAAACATATTTTTAATTCAAAACAAAGTATTTATGTGATCTATTAGCTGTAAATTCATAATTTAAACAAGAAACTCCATTCATAACAAGCATTTACAATTTAATTCATGATTAACTAATAAATCAAAATCCAATTAATTTTAGAAAAAAATTGTGATAAAAAAATTCTCTTTGAGCACTAAGATTTTTCTATCTCCAGACATGGGCCTGTTCTGTACAATTGTGAGATTCTATTCATTGTATTATCATTTTGTGTTCCTTATATTTCTTATTTTCCAAATTCTTTGGCATTTGGACATTGTAAGTAAATATACATATTGAATTTTTAGAATGAAACCTTGTTGTTTTTGTTGAGATTTTTTACACATTAAGTAAAATCAATCCAGAAAAAAACCTTGTTAAATGTGACCTAAATTTGTAATACATTTTCAAAAATATGTTAAGAAAGCACAAAATATGAAAATTAGCACCAATATAGACAAGTGTAAAAAAATTGTAAAAGTCTTAACTTCATAAGTGACTAGAAATAAATTATGATTGTAACAAAAGTAAATTCAGAGTTATAAAAGTCTAACAAGGTAGATCAAAAGCATCTAAAATTAATACCAAAAAAATCCTGATTTAAAACAAAAAAATTAATCGACTATAATGTTATTTTTTTCTGTGTAGTGGATATGTGAGGCAATCATACAGTTTACAAATAATGTAACAAATCTTTTTCAAACTAAAACAAACTAGATTGCATTCTAACAATATGTACATGTATAAAGTCAAAACAAACTAAAGCATTATTCAAGCACTAAGAATGTCCTCACAATAGTGAGTCAAAAATTTGAAACATTCTATATGAAATATTTCACAACTTGAAAGAGTATATCAAAACAAGTCAAACAATACTGATAACAAAAGAAAACCTATGTAAAAACACATATATTTGTGAAAACATGCATTTATATTTGAGAGCTTCTATCAAATATTGATACAAAGTATATATTTAAAATATAAAGAACCTATCACCCTAAATGGCATGCATATATAAAGTTTGTTCTATAAAGGTCTTGGCTATATTAATCATGATTATCATGATCACTTCCAAATCACTTTCATGATTGATCGTTTAGTTAGTTTGTAACATGACTGCTGGTAAGGGATTGAAGCCTGTATTAAGTGGTATCCCTCGCTTTGGTACGTATGGAGTTGTCCTCTTGACCATCTTGATACAGTCGATGATAGGACAGACTGACAGACAGAGAGTACAACCTGTACAACATATGGATAAAAACTTTTAAATTAAAATGTTATTTTTACCATTAATCCAATATTACAACAATGTATGTAGCAAATTCTTAAGAAAAGGGACAGGTTTTATTTTGTCTTACTTAAACAAACAAATTGCAGAATGAGTGCAAAGTCAATCTGTTTATAACCACCCAATGTGTCAAATCACAGCAACAAGAAGTTCAACTTTAGATTGAAAAGCTTATCTAGTAAAACTTTTGTCCAATGTCAACTCAGCAAAGAATCTAGCAAAAAGTTAAAAAATGCTTAATGGAATGTAAGAGCAGAGCATAATAATTATGGTAAAGACAGTTATGAAAACAGAACATAATGATAGTAAATCATTTTTTCATTACTTTTGATACTTTTTTTATTACAATGTACAGTGTTTATTATTGTTAGCCAAGCTAAAGAAGCTTACAGTTCTTCATATTTCCTTAAAATATTTTTGATTAAGTCCTTATACTTTTGAATAACATTTTCTTTTATTAATACATTTAATCTTGATAAAGAAATCATATGTATCTTTTTTATTTTGAATTTTAGTCTATATCAAAATTAATGATACCCATAAGAAACTTTGAATTTTTAACATTTGATCTAACTAGTATTCTATAAATAAGAGTACAGACCTGTACAATCCTCATTGACAGTGGGTAAATGTGTTTCTGGGTCAAACTTGATGGCCTGGTAACCCGAATCATTACAGGTCATGTAACACTTTCCACAGTTAATACACATTTCCTAAAACAAAGATTAAAATACAAGTAACAGTTTCCACAGTAAATACACATCTCCTTAAATATATGAAACAATGTTTGCAAAAAAGAAAAACTCTTTTTCTTAAACCAAAGATAGTCATGCATTAGAAAAGAATTTTTGCCGAGTTTTTAGCTATATACTAATTCTACACTTCAAATTGGGTATACAGTAATAACATTCTCAGCACGTTATTTTCTGTTCATAAAACATATAAGGAAGTTTATATAAATGTCAATTTTTATATCTTTTATTCTATGAAATGTACATTTATTACACATCCGTTTACTAGACAAACTAAGACTATCAAATAACTATTACTACTGTATTTCACAGCTGAGTTGTATTTTTAGTTACTACCAGATCCTAAGATCACAATAGATAGTGAGGTTTGGTGCCATAAAACCTGTTATAACACAACATTTCTTTTGAAATGGCTTAAACAACAGAAAATAAGGAGATGTGGAATAAGAGAATGCAACATAAGTCAGGACCATTGTGATCTTTAATTTCTCCAATATGATTTGTTTTGTTTCATCTTTTCTTGGGGGATATTTGAGATTGATAATACTAGTTCAGAAATTTACCTTGATCAAACATTATAATTGAAATTGTGCTCACCTCATCAATTAAGGCTACAACCTGTTGTTTGTTGTCTAACTGTCCGTAACTACCGATCATGGGCAATGCATGCCCAATTATGTCCTACAACATAAACATACATAACATATTCAGTTTGTTTGTAGTACATTTTTTATTTTATCTACTAGAATACTGACAAAGTCAGAAAGGGCCCCGCGGCAAAATATCTAAGTGTTTTCAAAATCATACTTACTTTAATTATAACCACTAAGGCATGTTCCATGGAATGCATATGAAACTTCAGAGCTGTATTGTTAATAGCCTTTGAGTTTTATTGTTAAAAAATTCCTATTCTCAAAATCTGTGATTTTCGATAAAAAATGAAGTTTTTTCCAAAAACATTTAACAGATTTGCATGAAATTTTAATATGCAAATCATGACATGCTACTTCGCAGCTGTGCAAAGTTTCAGAAATGTATTGTTAACAGTTTTTGAGTTTTAGTGTTCACAAAGTCCAATTCTCAAAATCTGTGATTTTCGATAAAAAATGAAGTTTTTTCCAAAAATATTAAACAGATTTGCACGAAATTTTAATATGCACATCATGACATGCTACTCAGCAGCTGTGCAAAGTTTCAGGTCTGTATTGTTTACAGTTTTTGAGTTTTAGTGTTCACAAAGTCCAATTCTCAAAATCTGTGATTTTCGATAAAAAATGAAGTTTTTACCAAAAATATTAATCAGATTAGCAAAAAATTTTAATATGCACATCATGACATGCTACTTAGCAGTTGTGGAAAGTTTCAGAACTGTATTGTTAACAGTTTTTGACTTTTAGTGTTCACAAAGTCCAATTCTCAAAATCTGTGATTTTCGATAAAAAATGAAGTTTTTTCCAAAAATATTAAACAGATTTGCACGAAATTTTAATATGCACATCATGACATGCTACTTAGCAACTGTGCAAAGTTTCAGAACTGTGGTGTTAATAGTTTTTGAGTTTTAGTGTTCACAAGAATTGTTGACGGACGGACAGACGGACGGACGGACGGACGGACGGACGGACAGACGGACAAAGTGAAAACTATAGGGCGTCCGCATCTTCGATGCGGGGCCCTAAAAACTGGGTACCTTGTTGTTTTTGGAAATAAATAAATATGTAATAAATACATTATGAAATTGCAATTCAATGATGTTACAATAACACAATACTGAAAGAAGCTATTTACTATAATTGGATTTTTATTAGACCTATTTCAACAATTTTATGCATAACCTTTATCAGAGTACATAACATTGCTAAACTAGAATGGTGGTCTTCCATGAAAGACGTATGTCGCTTGCTTCTTAAAATATTTGGTAAAGAGGAAGTAGATAAAGCTCAGACATAAAATTGCTTTACACCATATAGTACTATAAAAGGAAGCTTCATGACAAATATCAAGAGGCTGTGACATGAAGTTGCATGGAAAAATGCAACAAAAATTTTTGTGACACCACAAAACGAAGTTACCCCTATATGTTGCTACGCAACACCTAACATACACATAAAAATCTTTCAAAATAAGAGAGACTCTGCATTATTTTGTAGAAATAAAAAATCTGAATATAGATCAGTGTAGGTACTTAAGAAACAACATCTACCTTAATTCTAGGGATGTCTTTCTTGGGCTGTAGAGCTGGTCTGATGACCTCAGGCTTGTTTTCCTCTCCAAGAAGGTCAGTCTTCTTACAATGGTCTGCTATTATCTTCTCTTTCTGTTGTTTGTAAGGACCAAATGATGGTAGGTGCTGGAATTATAAAAAAATATAGTTTCCAATAATTTTCATAAATCTGGTGTTTCACTCCCTATCTTAAAATATTTAAAACTTGAAGAAAAATGCAAGTTTTAAGGTTCCTTTAATATGTTAAATAATAAATTACTCATCTAAGCTAGAATTCGACTTGTTTACTTATCTGGGCTGGCACATCCAAAACTTGTAGCTTGTATAACAACATGCAGAAACAGAAATTATCCCTTTAGAACAGATGCCATTTTTAATTGCAGTAAAGTTGTGTTGTTTTTTAAGTTAATTGCAGCTAGTAAAGTTGTGTTTTTTAGTGTCTTTCATTTCATTTTCTTTTGACTTAGAATTACTACATGTATATTTGAATGCACCCACGTGTTCACAGGGTTGGTGTAAACACATCCTGCTTTTTTTTGTGGAGAAAATGATTAAAATTCCTACGGATAATTTAATAGTCAAATTTTTCTGCTACCCCAGTCTATTCACTAAATTTTCTTCTTTAAATTCTATGTAAATCCACATCCTTTCAGAAAAATCTGCTTCACAGGCCTGTGCCCTTAAGTAAATTCCTTAATCATATTGAAGAATGCTGATAATCAGTAGACAAGAAATACTTGTTGAAATAATCAGAACAATCATACTTGAAACTCTGGTTTGTAAAATTACCTGTCCAATAATATTGGATAGTTTAGGTACTGGTTTGCCTTGTTGATGTTTGATGGTTGGAGGACTCTGTCCATCCCAGTCTTGTAGCTCATCAATACTCCTAAGATATAACAATGTCTTCAAGCCAGATATGTAGTCGTCAATTAGGGTAAAGTCTTGGTTCTGAATAGCACTGCATACCTGTAATGAAATGATAATAATACAGACTATATTGTAGCTCATAAATTCTCCTCAGATATAACAAGGCATTCAAAGTAAAGTCTTATTTCAGTTTAGAACTGCAGTCCTGAGTTCAACTTTGTTGCCACTGCTAAAAGTTTCTTTTAGTTAAACAAAATGTAGCAAAAATTTAAACCTAGAAAGGGTTACAAGCTACACTATATCAGGTATCATTTTAAAAATCAGTATAAAATAGGTATTAATCAAAGATTCAAGAAAATCACACGTAGTGTTTTAAAGAAATATTTCAGTTGAACAATTGACAGTTTTCACATTAACTATTTTTCACTACTCTTAAAACTCCAAAAGATGTATTGTACACATTAATTCTAACCCAACAGTCTATTAACCTGGAGGACTGATGCCCCTGCTTGTAAGAACTGTAGCCCTGCTTCAGCTGAGTCTATCCCACCAGTAGCTAAGATAGGGAATCCAGGAAGGACATTACCAATGGCTGACACAGCTCTGAGGGCTATAGGTCTGATAGCATTACCAGAAACACCACCATAGGTTGTTTTCTTCTCTTTACCTATAGCTGGCCAGGCTGCTCCACTTCCCTTCAGTCCCATCAGACCTGAGACTGTGTTAGTGGCTGTCACACCATCAGCATTGCCTACAACAATTAAAACATGTTATTGTGCTTAAATTATTAGGTATATAACACCATTCTTAGAACAGGCAGTCAACCAACATAAAGAAAATTTATTCTGCACTCACATTTCCAGGGTATTTGGTACTTTTGTTTAATATATATCTAAATTAAATGTTGTTTCAATAAGAGAAAAAAAAGAAATGGTTTAAACAGAAAATTTGGCAAGACACCTAAAAAAACTTATCTTTAGAAAAAAACTTTCAGTATCTCAGGTCTTTGATCAATTGTGATTTAGGTATACAGTTATGTGAAATTTTAAATAGTATTTACTAGTACATGTATATTAAAATGAATTCTAACAGATATGTCTTGCCAGTATTACATATTACATGGATCAAGTACGAAAATTATGTGTGCACTTATTTTTTATTTAAGAATTAACTGTAATATGTTTTTGGTTTATTGAACCATAAACTAAATTTTTCATGGTGCACATTGAATAATCCGCGAAGCGGATTATGTAAAATGTGCACCATTAAAAATTTAGATTATTGCTTCTATAAACCAAAAAAAATATTACAGTTAATACTTATAAATAAATTTATTGATATATTTGGCGCGAAAATTTAGTAAATTAACTTTTTTTCATGAAAATATTAAAATTCGGTTAATTAAATCAGCGTATTAATATTTACACCTGTCAATCACATTGCACGTGGCGTCCGTGCAACTGCAAAGTTTATATAAACTTCATTGTTGTATTCCGGTTTAAACTGGATTCGATAATACTTTCTTTACGATATTAGGCGTAGTTTAAATTATCGTTAATCCAATCAGATTCTTTTAACTTTTAAAAAGTTTACAAGAAAATAAACCCTTCTTTGTGGAGTGTTACCAATTTCATTGTATATTCACAGTATTTAAGTAAATTCAACATCGAGAGTGTCAATAAAGTTATCTTTTTTAGCATTATTATCATTTTTAATATAACCAATTTTCAGCCATTTAATTTGGAATCCATTATTTTCATGGTTTTGCCGAAAAGATTTTTCACTGGATTTTTAATTTTGTGATATGCACATGTTAATCAACATAAAAATAACACTTATCCTTATTTTCATGGTTTTCAGACATCCACAAATATATATTTCCCCACAAATAATAATGAAATCAGAGTATTCCTCCATTATACACTACCTTCATAGGCTGCCTTGGCAATGTCAGTGATGTTGGTAACATTGGGTGTCAACTTGGCAAAGAATGGAATCTTTACAGCTTGTCTGACCCAGCGACAGATATTCCGCACCAGTTCAGTATCCTAGTTAAAATAAACTTAACATCTAATTTTTATGAAATTTAAAAAGGATCAACATTTACTTTAAATTAGCAATTTTTTTTATTTTGTATATGATATTGCCAACAACAGTTTTGGTATACATGTTAAAGTAAAAAAAAAAACTTTAAGACCTTTCTCTGTAAGTAAAAATAAAGAATGCATGTTTTCAAAAAAAAATGTGATCAAATTTTACATAAAGCAGCAATCAATTTACCAAATTAATTTTGAATACCTTAAAAAATCAAGCTGTAACAGCAATACTCGATCACTTTTACATGGCACGATTGATGTTTAAGTTCTTAACAACCATGCAAATGAACACTTATGACCATTGTGTAATGGGTTAATATGTATTGATACTGCCTTTAACACTTTGTATTTTACAGCTTTATAGGATAATTAATTGGGTCGAGTGAATAACCAAAATGTGAAAGCACACAGATTTAACGAGTGCGCAGAACTTTTTCCACGCACGAGTTAAATCTCAGTGCGGTCCCACACGAGTGATCATATTTTTGTTATTCATGAGACTTAATTGATTATCGTATTAATTACATAGATAAAATGCCGCTATTTAATCGGTTTTTAATAAATTAATTTGAAAGGCATATGAATTTAGACCACAGGAGTCATGCCGACAAAGCAATACAATTCACCATGTCAAAATTGAGTATGGTCGGAAAGGACGCAAGAGTGAAATTATTTTTGTTATTTCACTCTGTGAATTTACCACATTTTATTTCATTGGGAAAAATCGGTATTTCATATGCATCTATGTAATAATATATAATAACCTACCTGACCACAAGCCAGCCCCATTCCTCTCTCCCCCATCCCATGTGGACATTAGCCTACCTGACCACAAGCCAGTCCCATTCCTCTCTCCCCCATCCCATGTGGACATAAGCCTACATGACCACAAGCCAGCCCCATTCCTCTCTCCCCCATCCCATGTGGACATTAGCCTACCTGACCACAAGCCAGTCCCATTCCTCTCTCCCCCATCCCATGTGGACATTAGCCTACCTGACCATAAGCCAGCCCCATTCCTCTCTCCCCCATCCCATGTGGACATAAGCCTACATGACCACAAGCCAGTCCCATTCCTCTCTCCCCCATCCCATGTGGACATTAGCCTACCTGACCACAAGCCAGTCCCATTCCTCTCTCCCCCATCCCATGTGGACATTAGCCTACCTGACCACAAGCCAGTCCCATTCCTCTCTCCCCCATCCCATGTGGACATTAGCCTACCTGACCACAAGCCAGCCCCATTCCTCTCTCCCCCATCCCATGTGGACATTAGCCTACCTGACCACAAGCCAGCCCCATTCCTCTCTCCCCCATCCCATGTGGACATTAGCCTACCTGACCACAAGCCAGCCCCATTCCTCTCTCCCCCATCCCATGTGGACATAAGCCTACATGACCACAAGCCAGTCCCATTCCTCTCTCCCCCATCCCATGTGGACATTAGCCTACCTGACCACAAGCCAGTCCCATTCCTCTCTCCCCCATCCCATGTGGACATTAGCCTACCTGACCACAAGCCAGCCCCATTCCTCTCTCCCCCATCCCATGTGGACATTAGCCTACCTGACCACAAGCCAGTCCCATTCCTCTCTCCCCAATCCCATGTGGACATTAGCCTACCTGACCACAAGCCAGTCCCATTCCTCTCTCCCCCATCCCATGTGGACATTAGCCTACCTGACCACAAGCCAGTCCCATTCCTCTCTCCCCCATCCCATGTGGACATTAGCCTACCTGACCACAAGCAAGCCCCATTCCTCTCTCCCCCATCCCATGTGGACATTAGCCTACCTGACCGAAATCCAGTCCCATTCCTCTCTCCCCCATCCCATGTGGACATTAGCCTACCTGACCACAAGCCAGCCCCATTCCTCTCTCCCCCATCCCATGTGGACATTAGCCTACCTGACCACAAGCCAGTCCCATTCCTCTCTCCCCCATCCCATGTGGACATTAGCCTACCTGACCACAAGCCAGCCCCATTCCTCTCTCCCCCATCCCATGTGGACATTAGCCTACCTGACCACAAGCCAGCCCCATTCCTCTCTCCCCCATCCCATGTGGACATAAGCCTACCTGACCACAAGCCAGCCCCATTCCTCTCTCCCCCATCCCATGTGGACAAGACAGATTCAGTTCTAAGGCATCAGCTCCTGCTTTCTACAAATAAACAGAAATCAATCTCTTCCTGTGCTTTCAAATTCATCGTTATTTTCAACACACAAAAACACATTTGAATGACAAAAAAGTTCATGAACACCTAACTACAGCTGAACAAAATAATCTAAGTTTAAACTTTTTAAAGTTTATGAACACATGCATGAAATAAACTGTCAAAGTCAAAACTGGCCAGATTACTTAGATGACCAACAGACCTGAAATGGAATCCAACAGTACGAGACCCCATGCTGATGCTGCATACCAAATTTCAAAAGCAAAAAAAAAAATGCTTTACCCTACCATATCCATTATTCATTTCATATGATTATCAAGCTGCATGCTATTCTACTATCTCAAATTTCAAAAGACTGGGATAATTTTTGCTAAGAAAACTGTTACAATTTTTTTTCCCTGCCAGCACCCTGCCTGCCTCCTGCCCAACATTCTTTAACTCAGATTTTTCTCTCTGTGAAATCCACTTTATAACAATACATCTGGTGGACATGTTATCTTTGAATATCTAACTAGTCTAATACTTAACATGATCACAATGCTATGATTTGTTTGTCTGATTAGAATCATTGGTTACCTCTGCCATAACGGCTAGTTCAGTCCAATCTTCTTTGTTGTAACTACACATAATACTGGCTATCAGAATCTGCAAGTAAATAGGTATATATATTTTTTGTAATGTACATGGGTTATTTCTTTATTTAACATACCAGTGTCAGCAGTGTTAAACTGCTTTATAAGTTAGGTTTTTTTATTATCATGAAAATTATATAATCATAAAGTACCACTTTTTATAAGAATCATGCAAATTTAAGAGCGATTCATGGGTGGAAAGCCTGCGCCAATTTATTTTTTATGTGTTACTCCTGCTGGCAACCTGCTTTGATCTTTTGTGCTCTTTTTCCAAACTAGCCCTGGTCCTGAGAGAAAAAAAAATATAGAATGCATTGGAAAAATGTAAGAAAGGGAGATAACTCTTAAAATTGTCAATAATTTGAATAAAAACCATTGTAACAAAATGGCAAGATTTCTCCCAGGACCAGGTAAATATGAGCAAACTGAAGCCTTTTTATCGATGAATCACTTTTCTTCAATATTGCTTGATTCTTAGGTGGACTACTGCTTAAATTTTAAAACATTGACAAGAAAGTGATGGATAACATTAGAATGTTATTACTCTATTTTATTCACAAGGTTGGGCGGAGCTTAAATTTCTCAGTGTTTTAGGCAAGATTTAAACGAAGAATCCCGAAATAATTGACCCGTGACCAACCCGGTCAATAAAATAGAGTAATACTTTTTTTAAACCACCTTGCTATTAAAGTTGTATCTAAGAAAATTTCATATTAAGGTAAACATATGTTATTGAAATTAAAACAATTTGCTTATGACTAACTTTAATATACCATTTAAGTTGGGTTTTTTCCACGGTTACCTAGTTTTCACTTTTTTTCACAGTAGTTGGTAACTTGTGAATATTAAAATGCATGATATTTACACACTCGCATATTAACAATCGCCAAAATTGAAAAGTGACAAAAAAATTTCTATTTTTTCACAAATCAGCAAAGTTCAGCTCCCACAAAAAACGACTTCTATAGTATTCCTATTTTAATATCTATACTTTACTGAACAGTTTGTCATGTTTTGCATCAAAAAGACTTAAAATTCCACAAATTTACTACAAGTATGAACAAAATGAAATTCATTCATAACCATTTCCAGCAATCTAGTTCACGAAGAACATTTTTATCTATTTAATCTAACTTACCTTTTCAGGGAAATCTCTCTTCAGTTCAGTTACACTTTGACACCAGTAGGCTGCTGTCTTCTCACTGATCAATTCTATGTTTAGAAATGCTCCCTGTCCTGGACCAAAAATTTGTCCTGAGGTGGTCCCTCTAACAATACGAGGGGATACATTGGTCACTATATCCTGTCAGATAAAAAGAAAAGGAAATAAGATACCATTACTTTCTGTGACACGGAATGCTACTCAAACTTATTTGAAGTAGTTGACAAGCATTTTTAAAAACCTAACAACAATAAATATTCAAACTACTGAATTTCAAATGTACATGTAGTGTGTCACTTAAATGTAAAACAGTTGAAAAAAAAAGAGTGAAAAACTCATTGTGTGTGCATAGAATAACTCTTTTAAATCTAGAACCATAATTTAACCCAAATTAAATTTTGTTACACCACATTTAAATGTTAAATAAATTATGCCTAAAACCTGAAAACAGAGGGGTGTCATTAACTTTAGAATAAAGATACAAACCTTATCGAGAGAAAATGTCTTTGTCAAAGCAAATCCCCATCCAGCTTCAAACGCTCTCCTAATCATAGCACTGCTAGTAGTGGGTGGAGCACTGGCTAGACCGAAGGGATTAGGGAACTTCAACCCACAGAACTCCACACTGATATCCACCAAGTCTATAGGTGTGAAGAAGTTTGGTAGGCTTGGCTCCTTAGGTATTGGTATTCCATGGAGAGACTGTTTAAATAATTAAAAGAAATAAAATATTTATCGCCAATTGGATAAATATGGCTTGTTTCAGATTGATAACAAATAAACTTTAAAAACTTGTGGCATAAGTTGCAACAAATATTATGAACAAATACAGTTTAAAAATCTAATATTATAAACCTAAAATCAGAAAATTCTAATTGCAAAATAAAGACACAATACTTAATCATAACAAATCTTGTGAAGTTATTTTAACACCTTTTTCTCAAACTATCCACTTTTATACCCCTAACATATGGTTGAAACTGACGAAATTCACAAATTTAACATTCTTTAGCATTATAATTTTATCAACATTATTGACTCAATTTCAAATGCACTCTATTTGTTTTTACTGTTAAGTAAGATCAGAGAGAAGTCAGACAACATATCTGAAATTATTGACCCATACCCATTCAGGATAAATAAAGTAATACCTGTAGATATTTATGGATGTACCAGGAGGCTGTTTTGCCATCATTGACAGACTCGACAGTTGTCTGGGCAACCCCTGCCAAATCTCCACCACAGAATACCCAGGGTTCACTGCTCTGCATAGTGTCGGTGTTCACCTCTGGTAGGCCCCATCTATTCATCTTCAATGGTTGCATAGCTTCAACAACTGAAAATATAAACCACTGTTATAATCAAACAAGGAGTTCTGTAAGATAATTATTTTGATTGCTTTTCGGTTGTTTTTGTATTTCTGTGTTTAATATTGTTTGTTTTTTCGTCCTGTTCTCATTGGTGTTTACTGGTTTTTGTCTCTGCCCTTCAGGGGTTAAAAAATTTTCTAATACCTTACTAGCCAAGGGCTTATCAGCACTAGAAAACCACTAGCCCGACAGAAGGATCAACTAGCCCAAGGAAAATCTGACACTAGCCAAAGTATGATGCAAAGCTCAATCTATACATGTAGATTTGGTACATGTATTTATGTTATTAATTCTTTTTCTTTTATTTTATAAAAATGCATCAGATGCATTTATGTCGCTTTTAAAGTTAAAGAAAAGCAGGTAAATTCAAACAGGAACATTAAACTTGTTTTAAAATGTTTCTGATTCAAGAAAGTAGGTAGCAGAATAACACAGATTGCAACAAGTTTCAGTTAGCTCGATGTCAGTGTGGCAGGGAATCTAGGGGGCACTCAGGGCCCCAGAGACTCTGGACATAAAAATTGCAAAAAATCCATCATCCTGGGGTTCTCTTGTACCTTCTTCACACCTTGGCACTTTCTTGTATCATAGAACACTTTCATAACAGTTTTTCTGGCGTTTCAGTCCCCTATCATAATTTTCCCCTTAAAATAAATGTGGCAGTCGATCTTTTTCATTAAACTTTCAGACTGATTTTAAAATAAATTCAGGAGACTTTGACCTTTTTAAGAGTAAAACTACCTTTATTTAAGTTTGGAAAGGTGATTGTAATTGTCTATCATAATTTTCCTCCCAAGGAAATAACCCAATGTGAAATCGAAAGTACGGGATATTGCACTTGAATCAATTGTACCACCCCCCAGTACCAGATAATGACAATGACATAGATTAAATCAATTGTGTTATCCCCCTACCAGGCAATGACGATAAATTGCGAGACATGAATGATTTGGTGATTAATTTAAATCAATAGTGATATCCCCAGTACCGGTTAATGGCGATAATAATAGATCTAGGTTTTTCATAGTTTTATTTATAGCGCAAATTAAGTCAACCATAATTTTTAACTAGCCCGTCGGGCGTAGGTGGTTGTAAACTTTGGTAGCCCGAATATGATTTTCACTAGCCCCGGGCGTCGGGCTAGTGGATTTTTTAACCCCTGCCCTTTCTGAATTTTGACATTTGGATGCCCTATTGATACCTCTACTTCCTTCATGCAAATGATCTTTAGAAAGATACAATAACTGAAGGGACAAGAGACCAAACTGTAATTATGAATAAAGGTATATACACTACATGTATCTATGAAAATGAAGAGGAGGAAGATTTTGGAAGACGATTCAATAATGGAAGGATTTAATTAAATGCAAAGAGATTCACTTTCATGAAAAAATCTACATTTCAGTTAATGAATGGTAAAAGTGTACTGTAACTGAATTCTCATATCAAAGACTATAGAAATAAGCTAAAAAAAACTTAAAATAAGTTTATACTTTGCATTAAGATCTGGTTTATTCAGATTACTTAACAACTATGAACCCCTTTCTAATTTTATTTCAACTAATTAAATAAACATATGAATGTACCAGAGGAGTCAGTGAGCCCTGATCCAAATGCAGAGACAATGTAATCAGCCTTTATCCTGATAATCTCCTCCTCGTCCTCAATCCAGTTGCCCTCGTCATCTAGTTCGGTACGTACGAACTCCATACCACTGATTTTACCATTCTTCTGCATAACCTTCCTGGGAGACAAGAAAGGAAGGAACTCACACTTCTCTTCTCTAGCCAACTCCATCTAAAACATTGAATTAATAAGTCTATCATGGGAGACAAGAAAGGAAGGAACTCACACTTCTCTTCTCTAGCCAACTCCATCTAAAACATGGAATTTAATAAGTCTATTAACGCATGATCAAGAATTTAAAAACTCTTGATTTGAATGGAACATTTAATTTTTAAAACATATTAAACAGCTATGTCTCTAAAAGTTTAATTCTTTGTCAGTCAGTGTGATAGCATACCTTCTTAGCCCCTGAGAATTTTATCTAAGGAAATTTTTGCATATTTTATATTTTAGAAACATTCACTTTTTATAGTCCTACATATTATTTGTTTAAGCTTTTAAATGTGGTCTTTTACCTACCATATATTTCATTTTATTAATCTCTGTAACATTTGTAATATTTTTAGGTAGGTGTAAAACTATGTGTGAATTTGGAGAAATAATAATGTGTTGTGTTGATCCAAAATATAATACAAACATGACAAAGATAAATATTGTTCCAAAATTTAAGGTTTATTTTTTAAATTTTGTGTGTGTGGTTTTTTTTTTTTTTTTTTTTTGGGGGGGGGGGAGTGGTTAAATAAAAAATACCTTTTAGCTAACACATTTAATCACAGAAAGAATAAAGTTTTAAACTGCATATCATTATCCCCTTTAACAATTGTATTTAATTCTAACTGTATTCAATGCAAGTCATTATCAAAACCTTTACCTCTTCAGGAACTGCCCTGATGTTTGTAAATCCTTTCCTGAACACAACGTACACTCTCTTAGCTCCACATCTGAGGGCTGATGTAGCACAATCAAAAGCAGTGTCCCCTGCCCCCAGGACTATCACCTTCCCATACATCTGGGGGAGCTGTGACTTACAGGCACACATACCTATAATGGAGACGAAACATATGATTCTATGGTAAAAGGTTAACATAAATTTATGCTTGTAAATCAAGTCAGCACAAGGTATAACCAAAAAGTACTTATAACAAAGTACATTTTAAACAAATTTCAATTGTGGAAATTTTAATGTGGTGATATTTTCACATTTTTTGTAAAGTGAATTTTTGCATGGGGAAAAATGTACACTTCTTATTCATGTTATTACTTATAATATTCACTTAAAGCATGACACATTTGCATGGGGGATATTTTCAAGAACGATTTGTGATCATAAATTAAGCAAAACTTACTCAGACGTGAAATCGTCCATGTAAACAGTAAGTAAATTCTATTGAAAAATTATATATAAATATTGTAAACGATAAATCAAATCCCAGCTCTTTAAATCATGTACATTATACAAAATATCAAACAACAACAAAAGTTTGGCTGTATAAACCTTATCTCCTGTTATATCACCACTGGTACCTTACCTGCTTTACTACTAGCTGATACTTTAGGCAGATAGTCTTTAGATGTAAAGAAACCCATATCTTCTGTCAAACCCTCAAATATTGGGATCTTTTTAGGGTCAGGCAGACCTAAAATGAATATGGATTATAAACATATGATAAAGTTTTATGAACAAATAATATATGTAACATAAAACCTCATCTCCAACACATTTTCTTTTCTTAAGCATACACAGAATATTCTTACAAGAAACTCAATAAGTCTTTTGTACCATATTTTGATGTTTTAAAAAAATACTATAGCGCTCATGCTCAATAACTACTACCATGTCATAGGCTCATTTCTTGTTTCAAATCAAACAAGAAATCTGTGAGCCAATGCTCACTCATGATACCCCTGCTTTCACAATTATATACATGTATTGTGTTAAAGTTTTTCAATTTCAAGTTTTTGGCTGTTGAAGAAGATATCCAGTGATGGTCATATGAAATTTATTAAAAATTTAAAATATTAAAAATATAAGCAACCTAAAAGTAAAAGTAAATTGCTGAGGATGGAATTTCAATTGATCTATGACTACATTTAGTCTGAATGATTAAAACCAAAAATTATAGGGATAAAAATGTGATTTTCATATGCTGTTAACAACCTAGTGTTTATTTACTTAGCTAGACCTTATCTATCATATACAGATGTATCTTCTCACAGTAACAAAGCCTTACCAATGCCTAAAAAGACAGCTTCATATCCCTCTGATTTAAGTTTCTGTACGGAAATATCATTCTTGTCCAGTGCACGACCATGTTCTATCTATAAAACATATACGCTTGTTTAAAATACAATGTTCTATCTATAAAACATATACGTTTGTTTAAAATACAATGTAATTCAAATATATATATGTAACAGCTGGGACGTAACAATTTTGTTAGATTTTTTAGCATATCATCTTTGTGAAATTTGTAGCAAAACATATTTTGGAGAATTTCAAAGCAGCTTTTGAAATTAAATTTCTTTTAAATTTTGTTAAAATTTGAATAATAAAATTTCTGTTAAATTTTCGTAGCAAAACATCATTGAGAGATTTTAAAAGAATAAATATAAATGTGACTTTGTACATGTAGCATAAATCAGTTGGTGTGATTTGGAGTTTTCTAATACTCAAATTCAGAATAGTGGAATCTTTTGCAATTGAATTTCAATGACACTAACAGGTTTGCCAATTAGGTGTCTAAAGAGAAGAAAGAGGTTTAATATAAAGGTCAGTGAAGAAGCACCTGTTGTCAGTATTGTATCATGAATCATAGCAATACATCATTTTCGATTTCATTGCTTTTCCAGAAAAATCCCTCAATTAGACAGAAATTATCACGTGACCTTACAAGTTTTTGAGTCAAACTGCTTTGCTGCACCATAGACATATGCAAAAGCATTAGTGTGTTTATGAAAGCAGTGATATCTTAATAAACTGCTTAATACTTCAATTAAATGAAAAAATATTCTTAAACATGTAGAAATATTTCCAGAATTGAAGATTTCATCATTAATAAACAAAGCAGTATTTAATTTGATCTATTGCTCTTTCTTGCACCGGAAGTCGTTATGCCCTGAAAAAATTATAATATAAGAACTTTTTCTGACTTCACCAGCCATTCCACGCTATTGTGAAAACGACATATTCAGGTAAAAATTTCAATGGATCTCACCTGTCCAATAATTAATACTGATCAAATGGTCAGTTAGATCCACTTTATTTTCTACCTGAATTGATATTCTTTCCATGAGCTATACTACAACAGGTGCTTCATGGCTGACCAACTTCACTGACTTAACATCTTTGTACAATCAGTGACTTGACTCTGTGCAAGACCATACCTTAACACCAAGGTCCTTCATCAGCTGAACTTCAAAATCCACCACACTGTATGGTAGACGATACTGGGGGATTTCTGAAGAACTGAAACATAAAAATTTGTATTCATATTTTGTATTAAATATATCTTTGTTAAAGGAAGTTCAAGATGATACATTACAAATTGCGCAAAATGAAATGCTTGCAGATTTTAAAATTAGTTATTTTCTATAGATGTTTCTATGCATTTACTGTGTAATAATCTTTAAAAATATATTAAAATAATCTTGATTTAACACATTGATAATTGAACTGTTATGTGCAATCAAAACTTTCTAAATTTATTTTTAAATTCTCCATATGATTTTACATAAAGTTTTGCCCAAAAGTAATTAAGGTACCGGTACACGCTTTTACTATTGTGTCTATTTTTGATCTCTTATTTACGATTTTAAGGTGGCTTGAGGCTTTTAAATTGAGCATCTTTTTGCGCACATTTGAATTTTGTATAAAATTGATAAATCAAATGAACTTGGCAGACGAAAACTATGATATATTTTATCAAATTAGAAGTAATTGGGTTTAAAAAACTAGATGGAGCCTTCCCCAAAAGGCATGTCGCCTGCGTTACTATGTTATTCGTCAAACAGGAAGTAGTTAATTTTCGGACATTAAATCGCTTTGCACCATATATTACTATAGGATGAAAGTGCATTTAAGTTTCAGGAGCCTGCTGCATGTAGTTGCCCAGAAAAATGTAACGGAAATTTTTATGACGCCACAGGATGCAGGAAGCATGACATTAAAGTCATTTTTAGAATTTCCCGTACTAAATCAAAGGGAGATAATTTATATAGAATGAATAGGAAATTTTTCATAATTTATTGTATTTTTTAAAATCAATTTCAAAAAGCTTATGAAAAGGGACTTTCCTTCAAAATTTGAGCTGATTCTACAGTTGGAATTCTTATTTAGGTGCCTCTTTAGCTTTTTTCCTCATACATGTATATCCTATATAAAAATATTGAAAATTTGCTATTTTTAGAAAGCTGATAGCACTCTTTAATGAACAGTGACCCCCTCAATTTAGTTGATATTTTTTTTCTTTACATTAAGGTCTATCAATGTGCCAAAAATGAACAAAATCTATAGTAGAATTCTAATAGCCCCAAGACACCTTAAAATTGTTTTCATTGCTAGTTTAACATACCTCAAACCCCCAATGTACTCTTGTTTCTCAAATATGGTGACATTAGTATAGCCAAGCCTGGCTAAGAATGTTCCACAGCTAATACTTGCAGGTCCACAGCCCAACAATGCTATTTTAGCCTGGTAGCTCTCCGGTAACTGGTCTAACGGGGGCAAGGAGGGGTCCCTTATTTGGGGAACCTTCATCTGTTTGAACACCTGAGAAAAATATCAATAAAGAAAAGACATTAATAACATGTGAGTTGTCAAAATGATGATAAATTGCATCTAGAATTACAATCAGATATACTCCTGTACGCATCACAAATGTATATCATGTTCATAAATTTAAACTTTTTACATACAAAAACAAGAATATGTCCAAAAGACATAATGCCCCATCTTGCAACATTTAAGACCGACAGACGACAAACAAACCTGAACACTATATGCCCCCTAATTTCATAAAAAATCATTTTTAACCCCACAAATAATAATGAAACCAAATTTTATTCCTCAATTATGACAGCAGGATTAGACTTGTCCTATTCTACAAATATCATTTTCCTACCAAAGTCATGTTATACCTCAGTGGCAAATTGTTGCAGTCCTCCAATGTTGATGGGCCCCTCCTCTGAGGCATACAGATTACATCCTCCCACACAGAGGTCAGAGGTCGGGCACACCATACCACAGGTAAGACCCAGGGGATTGTCAGAAAATATGTACTTGGCTGATCCATAGTAGTTCTGTAAACAATAAAATTTACCATATAAATCACAAAATGGTTTTACACTTTGTTTAAGAAAGTTGAAGGAAAACTTAATAATCATGATAATACAAGTAACAATTTTTTGAAAGACACACAAATTCAATTTTACAATAATATATATATATATATATATATAGTGGACATTTTAACATAAGGAAACACACTTTACTACTTTTTTTAGTTGACACCCATATATAGCCCTCTGTCTTCTGACATTAAAACTTACCTTGTTAGAAATACTGGTAATAAAGGACTTGATGTCCAGCTGTGTAGGACAACTTTTTTGGCATGGGGCATCAGCACATTTTAAACACCTGGAAAATCAGGTAACATGTATTCAAGGTGTGGATTTTTTTGAAGTTTTACAGACTTATATATATTTTTTTCCTAGGATTTCATACAGTTAGTATATTTTAATACATAATAGATTTGTAATAACAAAATTCTTTCAATAAGTACCTGGCGGCTTCCCTCAATGCTCCTCTCTCACTGAGTGTGGTGTGTTTGATGTCTTCAAAATTCTTCTCTTTTGTCTCACAGCTCTAAAGAAACAGAAAATCCATTATTTCTCTAAACACTTTAATTTACAAAGTGATATAACTTGCATTATTATGACTTTTTTGCTTAAATAATCATTAATTCAAGCAACAAAATAAGCTTTTATATTGGTAAATGCATAACAGTGAAAACTACTTTTTGTCTGAAAATAATACAATAGAAGTCTACATGTATATGGAATAAAATGTCACTGATGAAATATGGTTGCGCAACCATAAGCTACAAAGAAAAATAGCTCATTTGGCATTGTAATAATATAAAACATGTATGCACAAACGTACATGTAGCTGATTATGTACACAAAATGTATCATTTTAACATAAATTTTTGCAGTCATGATTTGTAGTTTACAGACAACTGTAATTCAAAATTAGGGAATTCCATCCAAGTTGTAAACACAGTTTACAAATAACATGAATAATGCACCTGGAATGTTTTATTTCCACAACATCTTATATAATCCAAGGACTGATTTTCCTACTAGTCAGAACTTTAATACATGTAACTAGAAGTTCAAGAGCTCCTCTTAAAATGATTTACATATAAAAGTCATGCAAATACATGTATGTAGGTGGGGTTCAAGGGGTTTGGCCCAACTTCCAATTAGGGAGAGAAAAATATAACCTACACTAGAAAAAATCCTATATCAAAATTTGTTGAGCACTAATGAAGTATGAAATTTTGGCTAAATAACAATACCCTCCTCAATTCCCTCAGTCATAACATCATGAACATGGGAGTGCCTAATATGGAAAAAAATCAGCTTCACACTAATTAAGCTTACACTACATCCTCTTTGCTGGTTTCTCTTCCAATGTTGTTTGTTTATCTTTGTAGCAGCACTGGGTACTAGACTGGCAGTGGGTTTGATTCTTGGGTTCAGTGATAAAATGTTCTGAAAAAAATAAACATAATAAAATACTAGAACGAACAAAACTGAAATATATATGAATGATATATGACATATAATGAAATTTTGCTAATATACATGTACATTGTACATGCAATTAACCTCATGTAACAAATTAATTTTTCTTTTCCTTGCAGTAACAGGAAGGGCCCTGTCAAGAAGAATTTTATGAATTGATTTGCATAGAATTACATGTACATGAGTATCATATGAACATGCTCAAATGGTACTAACATTGTATTCATTGTGTTATACTTTATCCTTTATACATCATGTACATGTTATATGAATTTGGAGATTTTAACAATTACAAAATAAAATGTGGATGTAAGAATGGCCCTTCATGAAGGAACATGTATGAACAGATAACGAACAATGTGAAAACTTCAAGTATAATTAAATGGATGATAATGCTTAAGGCATATCAACTTCTAAAAATGTTACGTAATTGACTTCAAAATATTCGAACCATTACAATGTATGTCTGTAATCATGTAAATTGCTTTATCAAATTCTGTTGAAGTCAATGCTACTGTATAAATACAATGTAAGTACATCCAGCTTTACATAAATATTAGATATTGATCAATAGAAATGACCACTATATCATAACAGCATGAATGTATGATATGTATATGTATTAACAATCAGTCCTAAAATTAGGTCAAAATAAAGCAAATGAAAACATGAAAAATTGTCCTGACCTCTATACCATGTATATGTTGTGACTGAATTGTTGAACAAGGTCATTTATATAACAGTCATTGCCACAAGCAGTACATTTTCAATTTGGAGTATTTAACACGGGATCTAATAAATAACAATGTATTCATAGGCGGATCCAGGGGGGCCTGGGGGGCCGTCAGTGGGCCCCATCTTTTCAGAATTTCTGGATCCGCCAATGGTATTGAATGTATTGCTCACACAAATTAAACATGGACATGGGAAAATGTAAATGAAAATAATGTCATGTGTATGGTACAAACATTTACATGCATTTATCATTAACAAGGTACATGTATATAAATCTCTTATCCTCAGTTTTCATAGTTGTGTTTAAGGACTGACCATTTACCTTGAAGGAGGCGACCTTGGTTTTTAGTTAAAAACATATTTTGAATTTGATTTTTAATGAAAAAAATATTTTGGCAGCAGAGGTTAAGAAAAAAATTCTGAAGAAGGATAATAATGCTGATAATCACAATAATGAAAAAACACAATGCCTTTAAAAGGTAAATATATGTCTGCACTTTTTGCAGAAAAAAATCTGACCAAAACAAAAAAAACAATAGCTCCCCTTCAAGTTAAATGGTCAGTCCCCCCTAAAAATTAAATGGTTGCTCCTTTGAATTATTAAAATCTTTGTAAAACCTAAATTTTTACCATGATTACTCTTTTAATTATTTTTTTTTCACCACTAAGCTTGATCTGTATAAATAATGCGAAATTTCCACTACAAATATCAAAGTATACATTTGTATAATAATAGAAGATGCTGAACAAAAGTATTTTTCATAACAATTAAGGGGGTTGGGGGGTGTTATGCAAAAATTAAAATAATCAGGAAACAAAACGGCAGGACAGCACTTTAAAATAAAAAAGGAAGGATGCACATTTTTGCTGAAAAATTTCTGCATATTGATACAAAGAATGTCAAACAAACTGTCCAGAAACAAGAACAAGAGTTGACCGTGCCAAATTAACCACTGGCAAATGTGTATCACGGTGTATTACTGATTTCGGTTAGGTTGTATTATATCAAAGAACAATAATTTGAGCACGATGTCAGTTGATAAAAAGATATGATTATGCAATTTTAATTATGCAACTGCGTTAAACTAAAATATTACCTCAATATCTTGCACATCTTTGCTCAACAACGTGGCCATGTTGATGTTTACATCTAAAATCAGGTCAGTGTGCGGACGAGTCCATTCAGAAAACGTGATTTATAGACGATTTTATTATTCAAAAAGGGGAGTTTTTCTTCCATTGTCTGGGTACTTTAAGGTCAAAAGTTCACAGGCTTTAGTACAGTTGTACTCTATCAGATAGTTTTCGTGTGGATTTTTGTGGAGCGAGGACATAATTTTTTAGGATAGGATAGGATAGGATCAACTGTGGACGCTGGTTCAACCACTGTATCCACTGACTGACTATTTATATTGTCCTCTATTCTGTCAATTCAATTTTTATTCTGTGGTCCGGCATATTTGTTAAGTCTTACAATCGGTCCGGCAGTATTTGTGTTTAGGTCCAACAAACCAAGAACAAAGGAGTAGAGCCACGAAGGCCCTAAATCGGCCCGGTATTTTCACTATTTTTTCAACTACTATATCTTGTCATAAATTTAACTAAATTATGTTAAGGTATGAACAAACTTTTCATATCTGTAAGATTTAGCAAAATATTTACACCACAGGTTTAGCCTTGAGACTTTAAACATGCCAAAAAATTGAAAATTCCTCATTTTTTACACATTTTCACCTGTTTCTATGCATATTTTGTCAAAATTAGTATTGGCCACATTCCTCGACCATCCTAATTTTTTTATAATTAATTTACAATATCATAATACACATTTCTATCATAAAATAATTTTGGTCGACAGGTGTGGCCCATTTCATATTCATCGATTTATATATGAAAATCAAGGAAAACTGTCAAAAATTGTAATTTTCCACAAAATAGTCCATTTTTTACCTCACTGTTCTCCTTATTGATAAATAATTGAAGGAAAAATTATTGCAATTCGCGAAATATAAAGACTAAGGAACATTAGTGCAGCAACTAGAAGCAGATATATAAAAGTTGAATTTGTGGGCCATTTTTGGGCCTTCGTGGCTCTACTCCTTTCACAGTATCATTTTTTGTGGGGAAAAAGGGGGGGGGGGGCGTGTTCAACGTCAGGCTTTAACTGTCTAAACTATCGATGATACGGTGTGAAAATTTTAAAATGGGCATTCAATCAACTACACCAGTAGGGCTAGCCTTTTATCCAAATGTAATGTGTGCAATCACCTGTAAATTTTCATGCAGCTACTTACGGACACTAATAAAAACTAGAACTTCCCATTCCCGCAAAATAAACCTTCGTTATGCGTGATCGAAAACCAGGCGAAATTTCATCAACATCGATTTAGGGACGGACCATTTAACTTCAAGGGGGGGGGGGCTTGTTTTTTTGTTTTTGATCAGAATTTTTTTTTCCGCACAGAGCGCGGACAAAATATTTATTTTTCGAAGGCATCGCGACAGAATATTTTTTTCATTATCAGCATTTTTTTATAACAAAAATCCTTCTTCAGAATATTTTTTTTCTTACCCTCAGCTGCCAAAATATTTTTTCATCAAAAATAATTTTCAGAATATTTTTTTAAGAAAAAACCAAGGCCCCCCTTCAAGTTAAATGGTCGGTCCCTTAGCCCTTTAGAGGAATTTGCCCTTACGAGGTGAATGGGGTTTTAATTGTAAAATATAATACAAGTCCAAACATCTCTCTTGATAGCTTATTTGCATATATTGTGTTTTCTTAATGTGAATTTCAATCAAATTCAATGCGCTTTTCATAGGTTGCGCTTACGAGGTATACATGGTATATCAATGGTAAAACGTAAAAGATCTCCCTTCATGAACATCTGTGTAGTACTTTTCTGTGTAAAGTTTCATAAAAATTCTCTTCAAGCCATGTTTCAAATGACAGACGAACTATGTATACCCCCTAACTTTGTATTTGGTAAAAATATATTTATTTCGCTAACTAACAAGGGTTACTTTTCTCTCCAATTTTATCAACAAAAAAAAGATCTTCTTAAAACCAACCTTCCGGAGCACCTGAGTTCACTCTTGTTTCGACTGAGATCGCGTTGTTGATTGATATTCAGTTATTTTGTGTTTCAATGTTTTACATGTTGTCTGTTTTTGTCCCGTTCTTATTGGTGTTTACTGGTTTTGTCTCTGCCCTTTCGGACTTTTGATATTCGGATGCCCCATTGGTACCTCTGCTTCTTTCAATGAAGTCTGTATAGTCTTTTCAGAAGATAAGACTTCCGATTGACCCCCCATCCCCCCAACAACAAGAAAATCGTCCAAGGAGCCATATAAACTCTGGACATTTAACTCTTTTGTTTCAATAGTTTTTCGCTAGATTTAGTTTTCTTTTACAGATTTCGCTAGATTTCGTTTTCTTATTTTACCGATTTCGTAGATTTCGTTTTCTAACTTTACAGATTTCGTTTTCTTACTTTACAGATTTCGTATTCTTGTTTTATCGATTTTGTGTTCTTATGTTACCGATTTCGTTTTCTTTTCGTTGCGTTTCGTTTCTTTTCGTTTCTCAGTTTACCGGTACCCGAGTTTGGATCGGTATTTTTTCAGTTTCAGTTTGTCATTTTCATTTGTTCTGGCATTATTGTCCAGGTCGAGTAACCCTGTGGTGACCTCCTGGTCATACATGCAGATACCCTGGATTATTTTGAAGGTTTCTATCATGTCACTGGCCACGGAGGCGTCTATACTCAGTCAGACTTTTTCGTAACAGATTTCCCAGAAACAATTAATCATAGGCTTTTGATATTCAGGTAGGGGTCCCATATGATGAGATGCATTTCCAGGTCTGTCGCTCACCTATACTTTCCGTTTAACGAGCCCCGACTTAGAATTTTTTAAGGGTCAAAATCACAGGCGTTTCGGTCCAGGATTTTATTTTATTATAAATGATCTGTATATAAAAATTTTCATCTCGTCTCTATACTATAGAGACGGATGAAAATTTGTATATACACGTTATTCATACAAACTGGCTACGATTACCTGGTTTTACCTGGAAAAGTAACAATAAGAAAAAAATTATTGTTACCTGACGCCGGAAGTCAAAGTAAAATATTAACCGGTCCACGGATGTGGACCTGTTTTTATGAAAGTAACAATAAGAATTTTCCTTATTGTTACCGCTCGTTATTGTTACCTGAAAATGTGTTTAACTGACAGCAAAATTCTTTTTTTATTATTTGTAATACACATGGTCATGCAGTGACATGAAAACAATAATATAAATAGAATTGAGATTAATTTAAATGGAAGTTATATCATTTTTGTTGCATTTAACATGTTTAATACACATACAGTAAGTTGCTTTAGGTGGACGTCCGATGATACCATTCCAGACAACCATCACAAACAAGAGTCCCGAATATGGACATCATCTTCACAATCCAAGCAGTCACACTTTCTATTGGTTTAATTTTGTCATGCTGGTTTATCAATATATTTTTTATGCGATTAATATTAATGTATTTTGTTGGAAGCTGATGGAATTGTGCAAGATATTCAGTGTTACCACAATTTTTTCGTGCAGAACCCGGCGCTGATTTTATTAGTTAAAATAAAGGTAAAATAAATTATTCCGTTATTTCAAGTTTTCAATATTACAAAAACATTATACAGAGACGTCGCGCACGATGTTCATACTATCGTTCAAAACGTCACCCAAGTTTAAAGAAAATCACTTTGTAAAAATTGCCGAAAACATAACAAATAAGAAAATTATATCAAATTAAAGTATAGATTCTGTAGAATAGATTTTGATAAGTCTTTTCCTCATTCTTTTACGCAGAAAAACAGGAGCGTTTTGAGAAAATTGAAAAGACGTCATTTTCGTGCTGTAGACGCGTAACATAATCAACCAAACATCTTTGCATTTTTGGGTGTAACTTTTTTAAAAATTGAGTTATTCATGTCATATTTTATAAACCGAGACTTGTTGACCAACTAAAAATATTTTTGGCTGAGAAAAATCAAAATAAAGCGCAGTTTTGTTCTGATCGCTATTTTCCACTTGAAAAAAAGTATGTAGACGCTGCGAAAATTGACCCACCAAATTATTCTTCAACAAGCGATTTTATTTAAATAACATATTAAACCAACGACAATAGTTCTGATCTCAAGCGTACAAAACATTTAGACATTTTTCTAGATACTTAGACCATTTTTGGACTTTTTATGTGTGAATTTTCTTCAAATGGCGCGGAAAACAAAGTAATACGAAAATGTCACAAAAACAAAAAACGACGTTTTCAAGTTTTTTAGTCTATGAACATTATAACATTATCAGGTGAAGTCGAGTGTTTTTATTTTCGCCTTTAAGATATTTTTTTCTGCAAGCGTATTCCTTTTCAGATAAGAAATTAAAAATCATCTAAAGGGTTCCTTCTTGTAAAAATCTCAGTTTTAGTACAAGCAAGTCAAATGTCACACGACGTAAAAATGGCCGTTTTTGGCGTCGGAAATCTTTTTTTGTCAAAATTATCATAATTCCAATAAAAAGACGAACAAATAAAACAAATTTTTGCTTATATTTTTCGAATGTGCATTTATTCCAGTAGATGTATCTTAAAACTTGAAAATATACTACTTCATATTTAAACGCACTTACATTTTTTCGATTTCTCACACAAATGTCACACGTCCGAAAGGCAAGACAAAATACTACTATTTTTACGTTTGCTTCAATATTTGAGACAATGTATCTTTTGTTTTACAGTTCTGGATTAAAACTTTGAAACCATTTTTAAAATGTGCATTTGGTCAACTTGTTGTAGACCTAGCTTCGGAATTTTATGATAAAAATTATCAAAACCATCGAATTTTTACGATTTCGCACTTGAATGTCACGCTCGCTCATTTTTGACGTTTTTCAATATTCAAAACGACGTAATCATACACGTTTAACAAACTGTCTGCGTTTGGTTTATTTTTTTTTCATCCTTTTATCTTTATTTGTGGAAAGGCTCATTCCCCTTTGATGTAAACATACTGGTGTGTGTTTATATAAAAAAAGTTAAATATATGCAAAGTATAAACAAAGAAAACTTATAAATAAATACGTAATTACTAGTATTATATAATAAAACAAAAAAATGACAAACATGACACGAGAAGCAAAATATAAAATAAAACTGAATGCTGATAAATATTGTAAAACGTTTTGAATGGAAAAAAGTTATACCGTAAAAATATCATATAATATCGGAAGAAGCAAAACTGATTTATATCAGCACAATCTCATTTGTTTGTTCAACGTTAATTTGACGACGTTACGGAAAGTGGTACCAATATCGTGCGCGACGTCAGAGCTTTATATATAGAGAAATATACATATTGTTAATGATATTCTTAAATACAACAATAATATTCAAATTCATATATTCAGGTAACAATAACGCCAGGTAACAATAAAAAAATACATATTGTTACTTCCATTAAAACAGGCCCGCGTCCGTTACACGATTTTCCGTTAGTCCGTCCTTCCGGTGTCAGGTAACAATAATTTTGTTCTTATTGTTACTTTTCCAGGTAACCGTATCCAGTGCCTTATTCATAATATAATGAAATCCTGGACCCAAACGCCTGTGGTCAAAATGGAAAAAAAGTTTCGCAACAGATTTCTCTGCTATTACTACTATTCGTAGGCTTTTGATATTTGGTATGCAGCTTAATTAAGGTAGGGGTCTCATATGGTTGGGTGTGTTTTCAGGTCTGTCTCTTATCTACTTACTGTTTAAAGAGCCGACTTAATATATTTTAATGGTCGAAAATGGAACATTTTTCGTAACAGATTTCACAACTTTTGCTATTCGTTGGCTTTTGATATTTGGTATGCAGCTTCAGGTAGGGGTCACATATAGTGGGATGGGTTTCAAGGTCTGTCGCTTATCTAATTCCAGTTTAACGAGCCGACTTAGAATTTTTGCCACTCTGCGGGGACCCCAAGTATTCCGTTCTTTTTTGTGTGTAATTATATGGAACTTTGTTGTACCTGTGGATGGTTTAGCGTTACATAGGCATAGGTACGAATCACATATTCATTCGCCCTCTCAGCAGGAAACAGTTGTTAATAATTGCATACTAACAACTTTTAAACCCGGCTGAATTGACATGTAGATACATCCTCTATTTCATCTTAAATCAGACTGTGACGGTATATCCTCTTAATCAGTTGACAGTTTGGCTACACTTTCTTATATCAGAATAATGTTACATAAATCTTAATGTTTGCCATTTAGGAGTCCTTTTTAGGCTGCCTTTTTTCTTAAATTTGCTTCGTGTGAGATATTAACCCGACTAAATACATTCGTTATATTTCGCTCCTTGTAGTCCGTACGATATCGCCACAGTATAATACCAATTAAGACGGATAGGGCTTGAATTATTCGAGTTAGTGGGATATACGAAATCATATGTCTAGAAAAGGGTCAGGGTTTTGAACTTTGTACAGGAAGATCACCCCCGTCAATGTACAGATCAAGGGCATCGCTCGGAAGCGCTATTAGTGGAGTTATAATTTTGTCACGGTTGAAGAATATTTCAAACTGAGCTATGAAATTGATCGCCCGTGTAAATAATAAAATAAAGTGCTTTCTACCACAGTCATAGTCATGATTTGCCCCTAATTTTACCTTTTCCAGTTTTATTAAAATATGCTCTTTATATTCATATTCAAACTTTTTGCTAGAGCGCCTCTGATTAGTCTAAAAATATACGAGTTGTTCGTCAGGCGTAGCAAAATTCATTGACGGTAACTTTGTTGAACTTCTGATTTATATGCAGCATCAAAACCATCCACGGGTAAGCAAAGGTTTCTTATTGCTTTTCATTACTTTTGAAAAGTCTGTACCAGTTCAGGACCATTGCGATCTTCATTTGGCTTGTTTTGTCTTTTATTCTTGGGCATATGAGATTGATCATCCCAAAGAATCTGTATATCAATCATAATTAAATTTCTTAACCGGTCACATGAATTACATTTTTGTTGTCTAAATACAAAACGTTAAAAAACAGGATCACAGTGACATTAATGGTTTCAGACTGGAAACGATGTTGACACATCATCAGTACTAGTCACATATAATTTCGAAATGAGAACATGCATGCATGGGTACCTTACATGACCTTTTTTACCTATTAACGTGTTTATTCTACAGACATTATCTAGTAATTACATTCCTACTGAAAAAAAAACCATTAATTAGTGCAACAGGAGCTTCACGTTGTGTCATTAAAATGCCATTTCTGACCAAAAAACATTTTGTCATATTCTTTCTTGGGTGAAAAGTACCAGTTACCGGTTTCATAAGAGTCTGTAAAAAAAAAAATTATTTCAGTATTTCCTCGGGAAATTTCAGTACTGAGTTAACCGTAGTCATTACTTATGAGTGAGATGTAAATAAAGGTAACAACAAAACTACCAAACCAACTGAATCGTAGTACTTATAGTTTTTGAAATATTAAATTTCGTATCAGTATTTGTCGCCGGATTGGTGAGGGCTATTGGATGCTAGATTTTCCATTGTAGAACCCAAGGTTAAACATTGCCTTTATTTGGATGTTGTGTCATTATCTTTTTGAGGTGTTACTTAAATTTGAAACACTGATTGAGGGCTTTGACAACATATCGAAGAATGGAGGGACATACGCCCAGACGTCCTTTGCCTAAACCCTTTTAAAGGTGCTCTATACATTAAACATTATTTTATCTAAACCAATCAAGGACCTTTTCAGCTGTGGAAACTGAACCATGGTATTTATAAAAAATCTTTAAAAATCGAAATTGTCTTGATAAGTCTCTAATGATATATCACACCATAAAATATCAATTTATATACAAAAAGCTTAAAGTACATGTGAGGGTGGGTTTTTAAATAAAAATATTTGTAAACTGGCAAATGATTCGGGTCTCTAACAATGGTTAAATTCAACGAAGCGTCTAAAATTTAAAATTTAGATTCATGCATAGCCTATCGCTTCATTTCAAAAGTCAATATCTCGTAACATTTAGAGTGATTTATAGACATTCTGAGTATTACATCAAGAACCTTTTGGCACGGTTATATAAAAAGTTATTGACTTAATTTGGAGACTTTGAGATAAAAGTAAGTTAATACATTATTTCGCGTAAGTAGTTTTATTTTATTGTAAGTACATCGTGTTTGCTTTAAATATTTTATTCAAATCATAAAAATATAGAAGTATATTAGTATTTTAACTAGAATTCATGTATCTTCATCTGTACATCTGTCAATTCGCTGTAGATACTTTAAACTACTAGTATTCGGGTTGATCTTCAAGCAAAATTTCGTTCTCTTTCTTTCTTTATTGATTCATGCTATCAACTTTTTTATATCCAAAAGGGTTGGATCATGATTTTAATTATTTTAGGGTGATTTCCTTATGGCCAAACCCAGTCATTTTGTAGGAATTGGTTTCTGTGGTTTACTTCACAAAAGTTAACTTGTTACATAAAAAATATTTCAAAGCATTACCCCCCCCCAAAAAAAAAAAGCAAGCATTAGCTTCAAAATAATAAAGAAGTTGAACAAACAGATCAAGAGAAAACCAATATTTCATGTTGATATATTCCAAGTAAATGTTTTACTGGAACTGAATAAACAACCTTTAGTAAAATCGAAATCCTGGGTCTTAATTAATGTTTTATATAGAACATCAGAAGGTGAATTCTATGCAGGTATCAGGAAATAATGAAACATGTTACCATTACCAATCAAAGAAAAAATGTAGGGAAGAGTTAATGAGCTTAAATTATTCAATAGTCATGAATAGTTTATATGATCTACTCTTTAAACTTTTCAACTTGGTAAAGCATTGGGATTTTTTTCCTGTAAACTGCGTCACTTTTTTGTGTCTGGACAACAATACATGTAAGTTCAATGAGACATATTTCCTTATCTGTAAGTTAGTTGTGGTCTATTTACATGCAGATTTTATAGTCAAAATACTGTGAAATGTGAGGTTTTATAACTTTTCAGTTCACATAACAAACTGAATGGTAAATAAATGACAAAAATGCAATAAATGATACGGAGAATAAATTGACCTTTTAAAATATGTTTAATATTTTTTTTTATACTTTTTTATTTGAACGTCGTCCGCATATAAATATTCACGATAATGAGGTGTAAGTGTATGCGACACAACATAGACAAAAAAAGCAGCCATTTAAAAAAAATCCACAACTGAAGCCCGACCAGCAGCATTCATTGTGGCTAGCGCTTGCTGTTCGGCGTCTTTTATTGGCGATTTTCAACTTGCAAACCCAACTTTCTATTCCAAATTAAAAAATAATAATACTAAGAATAATCAGCAACAAATTAAGGAATTTATCAAAACATCCTTGGAGAACAATGATCTTCCAGATAATGCTAGGAACTTGATAGTCTCCCAACCCAGGACATCGAGATTCTACATGCTTCCTAAAATCCATAAATTGGGAAACCCTGGTAGACCCATAGTCTCTGTATGTAGTTGTCCGACTGAAAACATTTCCAGTTTTCTCCATAATGTTTTCATGCCAATAGTGGAGAACTTGCCCACCTATGTTTAATATACTACTCATGCTCTAAATATCCTAGAGTTCTTTGAACCTGAAAATCCAAATGACTTTAGATTGTTCTCCATGGATGTTACTGCTCTCAACACTTGTATTCCGAACAATGATGCCATGATCGCTTTAAACATTTTTTGGACAGAAGACCCAATCCCTTTGTCCAAAAACGGATGTCATCTTGAGATTAGCAGAACTTGTTCTCAATCTCAACACTTTTCAGTTTAATGGGGAGTTTTATTCTCAGTCTGTCGGTGTTGCCATGGGCTCTAAGATGGGTCCTAGTTTCGCCTGTCTGTTTGTTGGGTATTTGGAAGAGAAAATGTTTTCTGAATACGTTGGTTCTGTCCCTGACCTATACAAATGATACATAGATGATGTTTTCGGTGTATCCTCTGATAGTGAAGATGATTTAAACTCGTTCATCAGCTTTGTCTCTTCCTATCACCCTGCCATCCAGTACACCTTTACCATCTCACAAGAGAAACTCTCCGTCCTTGACTTAGAATGTAGCATCCAAAATGGCAAAATTGTAACGTCTGTGTTCTATAAACCCACTGATGCACACTGCTACCTGAACTATCAATCTTGTCATCCCCAGAGCTGCAAAAATGCAATTCCTATGTCTCAATTTCTGAGAATTAAACGTATTTGCAGCAGTGTGAATGATTTTAAAGTTCAAAGCAGCACTATGAAATCATTCTTTGTAAAAAGGGGAAATCCTAACAACATCTTGGATAAAGCTATCGACTCAGTTTCCCGTGTGACACGATCCAAGGCTTTGGAGCCCAGGTCAAGACGCAAGAATGACCGTATACCCTTGGTACTCACATACCACCCTCATAACATCGTTATACGGGACATTCTGTTACGCAATTTCAAGTCCATCGTCTTGAAGGACGAACACATGTCGACAGTGTTCGACTCGCCGCCCCTGACTGCTTTTCGCAAGGGTAAGAGTTTGAGGCAACATCTTGTCTCCAGTTCATTTAACAAATCCAAGAGACGCCCTCGCTCTGACTTTTCAGGCACCAGGGGTTGTGGTCGATCCATCTGTGTCACATGTGCCTTTACCTGGGAGACTGAGGAGATAGTTGGCCGCTCCAACACTTTCAAGTTGAAGAACGGTTTTACCTGCATCTCCGAAAATGTCATTTACGCCATCCGCTGTGCTAAGTGCCGTAAAATTTACGTAGGAGAAACCTATCGTAGACTGAGTGACAGATTTGCTGAACACAGGAGAAGTGTTCTCAAATGCGACGATTGCCCAGTCGCCCAGCACTTTTCATTGCCAAACAATAGCGTCCAGAATATGCAGGTAACCGTTCTCCTTGAAACATGCACCGGCGAAAAACAAAGACAGTTTCTTGAGCAAATAATAATCAACTTTTTAGGCACTTTTCAACCCTTTTGTATAAATGTAAAAAGACAGACCTTTTCATAATATCTACAAATAAGTCATCAAGTTCAGGATTAAGATACCATGTGATGTTCTTCGAGTCATTTTTATGTCATTCTGTCCTCGTCAGTCGATGTGTCAACTTCTTTTACTTTTTAGCCCCTGAAGAAGGACTTTATGTCCGAAAATTTGGGCATTCTTGTTTTAGTTGTTTTAAAGGTTTTATTTATTTATATTTCTTGTTTGGTTTTTACCTTTTAAATGTGGCTTCACCATCCATTTATTTGTCTTTTATTGGTACTTATACCCCATCGCATGATAAAAATCACACAAAAAGACATTTAAACCTGTTTTGATGTTAACACCCTTATCATGTAAAATTATGGAACATTCGAATTTCAACAAAAACAGAGAAAAACTGAAGAAACACGCTTCAGATTAAAGCGTAAGAAAAATCTACATTTGTACATTGTATATACCTTTTTTACTCACCTGGGCAAAAGCCATGTGACCTTATGCCACTACTATGCGTCCGTCGTCGGTCGTCCGTCGTCTGTAAACAATTTCAAAAATCTTCTCATCTGAAACCACCGAACCAATTTGATTGCATTGCAAATAGAAAAAAGCTGTTGCTTGCTTAAATGTTCAGCTCATTAAGCTCTACAAAAGTCTCCATAGGGTCGAAGTTGTCAGATGAGCTCTTATAGACGTTATGGCTCTTTTAAGCTTAAAATAACTTTTTTTTTTACTTTATAGAACAAAAACTATTGCAGATAGAGAAAATCTGCTGTTGCTTTCTTAAATGTTCGGCTAATTAAGCTTTACAAAAGTATTCATTGGATGGAAGTTGTCAGATAGCGGTTATAGCCTTTTAAAGGTTGAAAATAGTGATATTTTCACGTTTTTGTCCAATAGATTGAAAACTATTTCAGAGAAAGAAAATATGTTGCTTGCTTCAACCTTCAACCCTTTAAGCGTCACAAAAGTCTCCATTGGGTGTATAAAGTTGTCAGATGTAGAAACCCTTATGGCTTAAGGGCTAAGTGAGCGATTTAAGTTCCTGGGAGCCTCTTGTCTATTGATAGCATTTCTTTTTCAGGCATAAAATATGAGCAACAATAAGTATAAACGAGTTGCCCATTCCGCAAGGACTAATTCTTCTTCTAGTTCATACGGGCCTAAAATGTTTGACCCCACCAAAAACTTGCATTTATGGACGATGTGGCGTATAGCGAATACAGAGAAAATAATCAACTCAACCAAGAGTAAGCGAGACAAGGAGGATGAAAGTCAGTATGGTTCATTCTCAGGACTACCCTATGGATCTCCAGCACTACTCGTGCCGCCTCTAGCAAGACACATCTCTATCACTGGAACTACAAGGCGAAACGCTAGCGACATGATGCAAGTTATGGAAGAAAACACAAAAAGTGACTTAAAAACTGGACAGTTTATTTACTTTGGACTGCCAAGAGTAACCCTATATAGTCAAAAAGAAGAAATTGAATCAAATTAACAAACTTGTGGTTTAAACACAAAAAATCACGTAAATAATGTAAATTTATCACGAATGTGAATACAAAGACAATATCTTAACCCCCGCGTGTTCATAAAAACTATGATGTTTATATCTTAACCAAAGAGACATCTGTCAGTGAAAGTTTGGATGATATTGTCTATTATTGTCAACAGAGGTCATGCTTACAAAATCACAACAATTTTGTTTATGTCTTTGAAGTCTACACCAGTTTTGATAGCCGTCATATTTGTTCATTTCTAAAAATTAATAACCATCAGCACCCATATATGCATGAAATTTTCTATTAGATATACACTATATTTGTTTTTCTCCATTTACTAACTTTTTTATGTCGTAATATTGTAATTTTACTTACATGCATTTTTAGCTGCGGGTCTCTTGCTCTTTTTGATCCTTGCATTAACATTGAATTGTCTGATTTTTTTAATCAGTCAATGGATCAAAAAGTACAGAGCTAAAACTGCAGTATTTTTTTCTGTACGCATTTATTTTACAATTTTATTTCATATATTGATCAATGTCTGTCCATACGTTAACAGGACATGGTATTGTGTGAGTATTCATATCCTATATGCTTCTTTGAATTAAAAAAATATCCGCTGAAGACTCAAATTAATAAGCATCATAAGATTCTTCTACATGTGCCTAATTCTTGACTAATGAAGTTGGTCTTTGACACCCCGTTCGAAAAAGTGTTAGACTTTGGTTTTCAGTCTTGGCCTTACAACTTTTGACTCGAGTGTCTCCGGCGAATCTTAGACGCATTTGAAATGTTGTAATTTTGCGTTAGGGACAGATCATTAAACTTGAAGGAGGGGGGCTTGTTGTTTTTGGCTCTACTCAGTATTTTTTCCTCGCTGAATTTTTTTTAAAGGCGTCACGACAGATCATTTTTTTTCTATTAAAGCATTATTTCATATAACATAATACTTCTTCGGAATAGTTTTTTTTTCTAAACATCTGCTGCCAGAATATTTTTTTTTTCATTTAAAACAAATTCAAATATCTTTTTAGGAAAAAAACCCAAACCCTCTTCAAGTTAAATGGTCGGTCCTTAAGTAAGTCCTAAAACAACAATATTTACCGAGGAGAATATTTTTTATGTGAAATGAGAGTACGCATCACAAACTTCATAAATCGACGAAATCGGCAACACTTTTAAAACAGTCACGGTTTAGACAAAGCTATTTCTATTGTGATGTGTAAATCAATCTTGTTCCATCCATACATATATATATTTGTAAAAACTGCCGATAAAATTGAATATACAAGCAAACAAAACAAATGAAGCAACAGGTTAAACGTTTTATTTCGTTGGCTCTTCCTATCATCTAAGAATAACCGTGTCTCAGATTTTAGATTAAAGCTTCAGAAAATATTTTATGGCACATTGAATAGAGTGACCCCTTATGCAATAAAGCCTTGTACACAAAATATTGCTTTATTGGAGAATGGAATGTGATAGGAAAATTCTGAGACACGGTTTTGAAGGTCATGCTGTGTTGATTCAGATTAAATTAATGTTAAAGAGATATTTGTAATGCTAGGAGAGCTAATTTCATTTGAGTCAGTTGTGTTGAAATTTTTAATTTTGAACAGTAATTCCATCTGTTTTACATTATAGTTAATTTTTGTAGGTATCATCATAAAGGGTTACATTTCTTCTTTCTAATGATGTCTCATTATTAAAATTGGTAAAATAATAAGAAAGTTATGCAAGTTTAAAGTGTGATGGTCGGACTAAACAAACCTTTGTATGGTGCTACCTTAACAAGTGGTTAGCAAAATATCTAAATATTTATTTTACAAGTACAGCTTCTTGCGTTGTTCAGATCTAGCAGCGAGAATTTCTCCGTATGGTTAAGTTCATAAACACATTTTTTAAAGCAAAACTCACCTATAATACATCGAGTTTTAAACATAAAATAAGAAAACTGCATCGCTTTGTTTTCACAAAGAAGATGCTTTTTAAGAAAGGATCGGTATTGGGTACTCGGAGGTCGAATAGAATACCAAGTTCAAACCAATCATTACCTGGAAGTAGAGGATACTAATACTCTTAGATTTTAAATAATTAAGAAATATTTTGTTGATGTCTTATTTTATAGCATCAATGTACCTCCAGGTGTAACATATTGTACAATATGACTTTATGTGCTTTGCGTTGTCCTTCAGATTGTTTTGATAGTCAGAAGATCAGGAAACATATCCAAAATCAAAGCCAAACCTGTTTAGAAAACGGTAATAAATATCAGGAATTATTTAATTGTACTGATATAAGATAGAAACGGGAAACGTACAGTTTCTTATCGGACTTGATAATGTAAACAGAATTTTATTTCACCTATCTCCGACTTGACTATCAAAATAATCAGAAGACAACTGTTAAAGGTTCTCACATAGAGATGAAATTGTAACTGTTTTGACAAGGGAAGACCAGATAGTCCTTATAATTACACCTATCCGTCACTCAGGAACTCGTGCTATTTCAATTAACTTTCGTTTCCACATTAATCAAGATTTTATGTCTATTTTATCTGATCTAAATGTTGCAAATTTTTGTTTCGATATCATCTTAATTTACAAATAGATCTACTTGTGAGTCCTTAGGCATCTTGGAATTTTCTAATATAGCTAATTTTTCAAAATTTAACTTCAATTTTTATCACATGAATAAGTAATATCCAAGGTTGTGAATGAGATTGCAATTTACAAGAACTATCCCTAAGCGTCCAGGGCATAATAATGAAAGCCGCGGATAATAATAGGTTTAGAACAATTAAGTTCAAGAAAATTCGTCCTAAGTTAAAACGTAATATAAAAAAAACTAACAGTATTCGCAGTTGGTAGCCATTAATCTAAGTTTTTACTAACTTCTTTTAATTCCAGTGGCTGCCATTCATTGTTTCTGCTGGCTGTAAACTTGTTTTTTTGCTGTTCTAGCTAGTTTTGATGGAACTATTTGTGACACAGCCCTGAAAAACTCTTGATCTTCATATTATTTTTATGCTTTCTTTTACTCTTAAAAACGTGAATTAGTACCACGATTACTCATACTATATAGTAAACTAATTTAGAAAAAACCTACAAATCTAGATTGCAGAAAATAGTACCTCATACAGATTTTTACGTTAAACTTTGCCCTTTCTTGGGGAGAGGGGGATTTTAAAATGTCCAAATTACATGAAATACTCCAAGTTACAAACTCCTGTCCATGTGAAAATTAAAAAAAAAACTTAATAAAATTGATATATTTTTTTTTCTTACATTTTATACAATAGATGCTATTTCAGTCTCTGGCAAACACTACAATCTGAAAATCTTATCGTTGCTTTCCTAAGGGAGAAATTTTATAATTTGTCTTAATATTGTAGAAAATTAGATAAAAAAGCGATAAAGGAACTTCTCTCACCATTTAACAGAATTCGGTCCCAAATGAAACACAAATAACTTTAATTTGACATATTTATCTTAAAATGAAATTTATCAGTAAAGAATTCAGATAGATTGAAGACATATATTTACAAACATATGGAATGGACATACAACACCAACGGTGAAAGGGATGTGCTAATAGCGAACGAGCCAATAGTAAAAGATGTAGAAATTAAGTTACAGGAATTAATAATTGCAAAGTTTGACTTCTTTCTGAACACTTAAAAGGTAAGACTTTTAGATTAAGTTTTTTTTAAAATTTTGTCAAGCTAAAAAATATTATTTTCATGATATAAATCTTTAAAACTAATAATTTATCCGCATGTCTCTGTTTTATATTAATTTTTGTATCTCATTATTCTCCAACACTTATAAATTAAAACGTGTACTAAAGACGACAGTAATAATAAAACAATTATAAAATTCATAGTTTAAAAATATATTTCATGCAATGCTATGGGTAATACGTGGAAAATGGATGATAATCACACAAAAAGCCAAGTTGCTATAATTATGGAATTAAAATTCATTGCAGTCAATTCATTCGATAATATAAGTAGCAATGGAACATGACAAAGATGACCGAACATTCACCTCAAAACATGTCAGAAAGCCGAAGTGTGCTAGATGTCGGAACCATGGGGTAGTATCGGTGTTGAAGGGACACAAACGTTTCTGTCGGTGGAAGGATTGCCAGTGTGCTAACTGCTTGCTGGTAGTGGAGCGACAGAAAGTGATGGCAGCTCAAGTAGCTCTAAGGAGGTAAAATATAGTTATATGAAAAAGTACAAGACCAGCAAAAAGCAAACAAACAAAACCAAAGTTCAAATAAAAAATAAAAAAAACAAAAAACAACCTTTGTTAATAATTATACAATCATTGGACTAACATTTTGTTTATCAATTGCATAGATAACTTTAGAGATTTGGATGTTTATTCGATTGTACTGTTCATATTTTGAATATTAGAATAGTTACTAACCTAAATAATAATTCAATATTTAACATTACCCTAACCCTAACCCTAACCCTATACTGTTTATTTTAAAAAGTTGGTGTAAACTATCAATTTCAAAGATCATTCTTCATAGAAAATAGAACCTATATGGGAACATTTAAATATTTAAGGTTAGAACTGCTCTGACGTTTTTTATTTCTAAAACAAAAAAAAAACCCTACTTTTCTATGCTTTCTGTATACATATACTAGTAATCACAATAAGGACTGTTGTACATAATAGCGAGCATAGCTCGCAAGCGGGCACTTTAGCGGGCACAAAGTGCCCGCTCGAGTGGAGAGCTCTACGGTATTTGTTTCCGCGAGAAATTTGCTAATGCTGATTTAGATTTTTATGGTCCGGAAAGGGTTATTCATTTTACAGGGCCGAGGTGAATGTTAAAATAATTTATAAGAAAAGAAATAATGCTTAAAAAAATAATAAATTGCGCTTTTTACAAGAAAATAATATACTTAAAATAATAAATACACATAAGCTGCTCGTTTCGTCTTGGTTATACTAACGTGTCTCGAAGCTTAATCGCCCCATACCATCTCGCCCCAAAATAAGCAAATGGAAATATTGGAAATTAAATGATATCGATAGCCCTGAATGTACACATTTAGAACAAAATATGAATAAAAAAATATATATGAAAAAGATTGTTAGAAATGGAAAAACTTGTTTACCAAATAAACTTATGAATTTTGTGTAATTTTAAAAATTTTTTTGTAAAAGATGAACCAAAGGTCGTGCACTACAATATATGTTATATATAATAGCTATGCTCGCATTTAGGCAATGCCTACTCCATATTATTATTATATTGAACACAAGTTGAAATGGTAATTTCTTATCAAATTGAACTTAGCTAGTTAGTTATTGCTTTACACCATTTAGCCATATCATGGAGATGTACATTACACGAAAGAAGTGATAAAATGAACATGAAATGATGATGAAGTGGAGAAAATGGGAAAACGAGGCCAACGAGGACTGCCACGGGAAAAAAAAGAGGAATGGGTAAGATCGGTCAGTTTAGCTTCCAGCAGGAGATATTAAGGGTACTTCTATCATCGAGAGCTTGTAGGGTACTCTGCAGTTAACTAAATTGCACGACCTTATTTATTCCTCCTTTTCCAGTGACAGTAAAAACTCTCCTGGGACTTAATACAACCAAATTCCCGTTGTATGGGAGTAAAGAAGTAACAAACCTTACCAAAATAAAACATGCATTTAATACACATATCTTTTAAATGGCTTCTTAAGATGAGAATATCTATATTATTTTGTTTCATAACCTGATTTCATTTATCAAATTCTTTACAGACATCAAGCTGCTGATGCACCACGTCTTTTAACACCAAAAGTTCTCAATGCTACTCGAGTTTTACAAGAACGGAAAGTTATCCATAGAAACTTGAGATTTTTCCAACAAAGAACGTCACCACAAAATTCATTTTCAAGTAAGCGTTGTATTGTTACACTCTTATCTTTTAAATCTTTGTCTTTCACCAATAGGAACTATTGATTTAGGCTACTGTACACTAGGTTTTATACAATTGTGGAAATGAATGAATGTATAATACCAATGTTGATACTTAATTCGGTATAAAAAGTTACAGAAAAACCCTATTAATTTACACAATTTGCGATCTGTATCAAATCAAGATTTGTTTGTTCCAAGACCAAATACTAATTTTTACAAAAATTCTTTTTATTATACAGCAGTAAATTTATGGAATGAAATGCCAAATGATATAAAACTCTGTAAAAACCTAGAAGTTTTTAAATCAAAATGTTATGATTTTTACCTGTCAAAAAAGGAAATGTGATTATTTGTTTTAGTTTAATATATGTATAACTTTTGTTTCACTGTATATGTTTTGTTTTATGTATTGTGTATTTGTTTTTATTTATATAATAAAATGTATACCTTGATATTTATGAGGCCCCCAATGAAAATTAGACTAGTTCTAATTGGGTTAGCCTCTTTAAATAAAGCATTTACTTACTTACTTACTTACTTAGCTGTCTAAAAACTGCTTTTTAGCTCACTTGGAGCAAAAGTCCATGTGAGCTATTGCCATCACTTGGCGTCCGTCGTCGTCTGTCGTCCGTTAACATTTTTTTTCAAAAATCTTCTCCTCTGAAACTACTGAACAGAATTTAATGAAACTTGGTATGAATGATCCTTAGGGTATCCTGCATCAAACTTGTGTTTCGATTTTTGATCCGTCAAAAAACATGGCTGCCATTACTAAAAATAGACTATGGGGGTCAGACTACTGTTTTTGGCATGTAAATCAAAAAGTATAAGGGATAGATGAAATCTGATGCCACCCTACTGCTTAAGTATCAAAAGACTCCATTTGGTCAAAGTTGTCAGATGATCTCTTATAGGGGTTACAGCTCCTTAAAGGTGAAAAATAGCATTTTTTTTCATGTTTTTGGCTTATAGAATGAAAACTATTGCAGATAGAGAAAAGCTGTTGCTTGCTTGAATGTTCAGCTCATTTAGCTCTTCAAAAGTCTTCATCGGGTCGAAGTTGTCAGATGACCCCTTATAGGGGTTACAGCCCCTTAAAGGCAAAAAAATACTGTTTTTAGCTCACCTGACAAGGGTCATGTGAGCTATTGCTATCACTTTGCGTCCGTCGTCCGTCCGTCGTCCGTCGTCCGTTAGCTTTTTTCAAACATCTTTTTCTCTGAAACTGCTCGGCCAATTGCAGCCAAACTTTATATGGTTGTTCCTTAGGGTAAACGCAAAAAGTTTGCGTTTGGATTTTTGATACGTCAAAAAACATGGCCGCTGTTACTAAAAATAGAACAGGGGGGTCAAATACAGTTTTTTGCAAATAACTCAAAAACGGTCACAGATATCATAATTCTGGCATATGGAAAAAGTGATCAGTTGCTTAATAGCATAATTGCTACAGTTCTATCGTTCGGATTTTTGATTCGTCAAAAAATATGGCCGCCATGGCTAAAAATAGAACATAGGGGTAAATTGCAGTTTTTTGCTAATTACTCAAAAATAGTTACAGATATCAAAATTTTGATGGGAGACAAAAGTGATTAGCATCTTAAGATCTACCTGCTCTGAAATGTTTTAGAAGATCCAACAATCGACATAGGAGTTATTGCCCTTTTTCTGGATTTTTTGAAAATTTTGCACTTATTTAGCCCTATATCTTGAAAACTATACAAGATATTTTAAAAATTCAAATTGCATATGATTAAGCACATCAAGATCTACATTTTATGTAATTAGGTCAAAGCTGTAGAACCATTTCTTTTAGGAGTTATGGCCCTTAAAGCGTCAAAATTTACCATTTTCCATTGTTTAATAGCTTATAAGCTACAACTCTATTGTCAGATTTTTTATTCGTAAAAAAACATGGCCACCATGGCTAAAATAGAACAGCATGTTAAGATTTACCTGTCCTGAAATTTCAAAAAAGATCTGACTGCTGATGTGGGAGTTGTTGTTCTTTTTCCTAATTTTCGCCAAATTTGCACTTAATAAGCCCAATCAATATCTTAAAAACTAACCAAGATATTTCAGAAATTTAAATCGCATATGGTTAAGCACAATAATATCTACTAATATATGTATCTGTGTAGTTCAGGTGAGCGATTCAGGCTCTTGGGAGCCTCTTGTTGGCCTATAGAATGAAAAAATATTGCTAAAAGAGAAAAGCTGTTGCTTGCTTAAATGTTCAGCTTATTTAGCCCTACAAAAGTCTTATTAGGGTTGTTGTCAGATGACCCCTTGAAGGGGTTATAGTCCTTTAAAGGAGAAAAATAGTGTTTTTTGCTTATAGAATGAAACTATTGCAGATGGAGAAAAGCTTTTTCTTGCTTAAACACTCAGCTCATTTAGCTATACAAAAGTCTTCATAGGGTTGACATCAAGACCTGGTGAGCGATTCAGGCTCCCGGGAGCCTCTTGTTTTAGTTTAGAACGCGGGTTAAGTAAAATTGGAAAAGTTGCACAACTTGAGATCGTTGCTTCATTGTATGGTCTTTAAGTGGTCATCCAATTAGAAAATGTAGGTTACACTCAGCATCCAAAACACGCATTGTTTTATGCATTTGAGGATGAAATGTTCATGTAGCATTTGTCATTTCGGAGTTTTTCTAAATGAGTATCAGAAATAAATATTCAAGATCGCGGTGTTTTTTCAAAAGTAACACTAGCATCATGCGTATCAAACAACTTCTATAGCAACACATTCTCACGTCGGAAAGAAAATGAACTCAGGTTTTAGATGGGTGAGGTTTAAAAGTTGAATGGTTACTTTTTCCAGACAGTTACAGATACGTTTATTTACTTATTGCATTGTTTTTTTTTTCATGTCAGAAGATACGTCACATCAAAGAACATGTACAAAATCTATGGATGAATATTAAAATACTAAACATTCTTAATCTTATATGTATAAGGCACAGACCATTTGATTATCTGGGAGGGGGGGGGATAAGTCACACATCAAAGTCAGAAAATAACAAAACAGTCGGGCGACTTGGAAAATCTTTCCACAGAGGAATTTATAAGCATGAAGATGCACACATACAGTGATACTCGAATTAAAAAGTTAGAAATAAGAACCGAAATTTGACCATCCAATCAGTTATGAGCGCTTTCCTTGGATTGAAAATGTGTATTCTTGCTCGTGCAAAGTTCTGATTTTTCCAACCACCAAATAAGGCTTCATCATGATTAGCTCAAGTGATCGTATGCAACTGGTTGCCTTCATTCGCTTCTTTCGACATTGTATTCCATATTAGAAGAGACTGCTTTGAAATGAACCCATTTGTACCAATAAAGCCATCTATTCAGGAATATAATTGCTTGGCAAAGTGTTTTTGTGGTATCCTTATTTAGCCTTTTGTCTTATTGAGCGTCACTACAGACGCACCAGGAAAACGTGCATAATTTTATAATTAATAAACTCGTTTTTATCCCCAATAAAGCAAAATTACTCTTTACAGCCTGTAAATACATACTTAAGATCTGCTAAGCAGCTAGCAACAATAAACCATCTTCCTTCGTTGGCTATTTATTTTTATTTTTTCATTATTATGTGCATCTTATGTTTATCTCGTTGGCTTGAAAACAAGATACAAAAAAAAAATGAATTTCTTATACCTCAATAAGAGTTAACACTAAAGTATGTCTCGCCTGCCGGCACAATCAGAAACAATAATTCTTTCTTACTTCCACTATATTTTGAATTTATAAGGATTTTCAGTTTCTGAGATCAAAAGATAACCTTACCCAAAAGGTTAACGCCGCCACCGTCACCGCGGCCTCCGGTAAAGTTACACTTATGTTCCGCTCTACTTCGCAGGCGAGACATATATACTATAGAGGTATTTTTGATCTAATTTTAGATTTGCAGAATATGGAATTTAGTCAAAGATGGAGAGAGGCACTACTGGAAAGAATTCGTAGAAGACGTTGTTTTGCTGACGAAGAATTAAATTCTTTTCACCCGATGACTTCACCCGACCGCTGTGTCAATGTACACAGATGCAGCACAAACATTTGTTATCCAAACAACTTTCACACCAATAAGCATTTGTTCTTTAATGGTCATCAGTTACATTTAGTAAACAAACATGGTTTGAATAACAATACAGGGAGTGTTCAGAACGCGGCAGAAGCTGAATGCAGCAACGGAGAAATTCAAAATTCGTTTCAAACAGTAAAAGACACATATTCGTCAAACAAAAAACAGACATCTCAAAATAAGCTGACGTTTTCTATTGCCTCAATAATTGGTGAGAAATAAAACTCTTATTCAACATTTCATTTTCCATCACTTATATTGTTTGTACAGTACGAAACGAACGTAATTTGTAGATAAAGTTAAACCGCGCTGGTTCCGGGTTGCGAATAGGCACGCAGCAGCGTTAGGCTTGTCGGTAAAAGTTTAATAAAGAGCACTCAGTCTGAACCCTGGCATCCAGTCGGGCAGCTTTGTCCACGAAGAGTCTAGGATGTGTGTCCCAGGTCGTTGAATGGGACAGTTCTGTTGTTATGAGTGCCAGGAATGTTCAGGCTATAATGCAGAAAATCTGAGCGCAAACCATAGTGGTGCATCGTGCATGGAAAGCGTCACGTTACTCGTACGTTAAAGAACCCTGCTGCAGGTCTTGTTAAGAGTAGGAACATGCAGGAGGCTAAATTGTCTGCCGCTACCCATCACTTCTATACTAGTTGCAGTCAAAACTCTCCTCCCCGGTTGGCCTTGTGTCTCTGTTTCCTCCACTTCATCATCATTTCATCTTCATTGTATTATCCATTTAATGATAATCTTTCGGATAAAGCAAAAAATCGTGCTGCTTGGAAAACTCACTAACTTACTAAATAAAACTAAATTTCACTTATATTATCATATCTCATTGTACTTACGATGCCGATTTGTGAAAAAAAATGCTTCACTTCTTTTTTTCAAATAAAAATACTAATTTTACCAATAATAATTTTTTATGCCATAATAAGTAATTTGCCATCAAAACTAGTCGGACATTGATTGTCATTTTCGTTAGTATATTACAGCTACTCTGATAGGTTAGCGTAGCCATTATGTCCCGACCTAGACACTTTGTGAAGCAATTAATTGTTTGGATGATAAAACTTGTCGAACAGGCGTCGGACGCTACACTCGTTACTGTGATAGCAAGGACCGTAAAGGACGCAAGTAACTTAAACATCATTTTGTCTGAAATCAAAATTACAACAAATTTCCAGGCAATAAATTTTGCTACGTCTGACGCGCGTTTTTGTTTAGAAGTGCTTTTCCAAATGACTGATAATGCAAAGCACTTTATGAATATGAAGAGCATAAAACAATAAAAACAAAAATGCCGAACTGGGAACCAAATTATGACTACACTATATACATCTGCGTATAGACAGATCACGGGTTTGGAGATATTAACGTAAGTTTTCTTACCAACTGCTTATCAAATTGTAATATTTGTTTTATCTATCTTATAATCAAAATCCACGATATGGGACCGTTATTATGCTGAAGGTGCAAAGCTACTAGTACTTCCTGTTTAACGAACAGATATTTTTTGGCGTTGTCCTATTTTCTCCATGTATTGATCAATAGAACAAGCAGGTCACTCAATCGTGTATTTAAGATAACAGCGACCATTTGTATGACATTTTCATCCCTACTCATAGTATTATGGTACTATCAAACCTTATTTTTGCAACCTAAGCGGGAAATGCGGAAACATGACCTAGTTCTTTTGCATCCCGAAGGTTAAGCAGTCCCTGCTTCTTGCAACACAGCCTCCGAACGACAAAAGACAATTTAGTGATAGGGGCGGATCAAGAAATTATCGAAAGGGGGTGGGGGTCCACATACTGGGATCTGTGGGCCAAAGGGGGGTTCCAGACCAAAATTGCTGAAAATCTACACAAAAATCTACACAAAAATCTAAAAAAAAAATTCCGACCCCCGGAAACCCCCCCCCCTGGATCCGCCACTGAGTGAATTTATATCAGTTTGATGACAACATTACCAACCCGTGCGGGTTCCAAGTGACAAATAGCTCCACAGTAACGCTAAGCTTGCCGATAAAAGTCCGGTGGCTGAAATTCGTGATGAATGCCTGGGTCGTCAGACTAAAATGCAGAAAACCTGACCGCTAAACGTAGACTAGTGGTGCGCCGTCTTTAGAAATATGACATTCTTCGCACGATAATGCAGATCTCGATAAGAGAAGCTCCTGTAGGATCTGTTGCAAGAGGCTAAATTCTCCGATCCTACTTATCCCTCTTTCTTTCTTGAAAATCAAACTAGCATTCCTGGTAGACCTCATGTCCCCATTTTCTCTACGTCATCATCTTTCATGTTTATTTTTTTTATTCGTTTCATGGTAATTTTCCTGATATAGCCGAATTCGTACTGAGTATAGAAGCAAAAAAAAAAATCATATAAACAATTTTGGTGTACTACTAAATGAAAATAACCAATAAAATTATGACAGAAAGCACTTTTAAGATAACACGATAGCCAAGAGATGGCAATAGCTCAGGAACGGTAAGTTTTATTTAACGCCAGTGAAAAAAATACACATCAGTGAAGTGTACAATTAGTCAAACAATTAACATAAGCTCTAAAAAGAGCTTATGATCGATAGTAAGCTTAATGACCGTTTGGCTAATATATGCACTTGCATGGTCGCCAGGCTTGTGTGGGAGGAGAGCTTGATATATACACCTGGAAAAAAGTTAAGCACCCCCATGATTTTTTAAAATCATACATTTTCAAAACACTCTTTAACCACTATTTGATTAATAAACATTGTAAATTTTTATTGCAAACTAAAATATGCACTGTTAAGCACAATTTAACATGTTTGTAACAAACAAAAAGACATTGTTTATTTACATAACACGACATTGCAAAAAAGATGGCTTTTGTACATAAACATGGTCTCCTAAAAGTATGGTCCCCTGAAGCTCGAAACTTTTAATCCATTGTCAAATCGCACTCGAAAAGGTAAATCATAATCAAAAGATTGATACTGTATCGTCAAAGTATGGCACGCCATATTCATATTTATTCCTCTTTAAAGATATCTCATAAAATTTATAAGATATCTCGTATACTTTATAAGATATCTTATTGAATATATAAGATATCTCATATAAATGGTAGTTTATAAGATATCTTATAAAACATATGAGATATCTTATAAAACATATAAGATATCTTATAAAACAAATAAGATATCTTATAAAACATATAAAATTTCTCATAAAGTATATAAGATATCTTATAAAGATTATTAGATATCTCATATAAAATAATTTATAAGATATCTCATAAAACTTATAAGATATCTTATAAAACTTATAAGATATCTTATAAAGTTTATAAGATATCTCATAAAGTTTATTAGATATCTTATATATTTTATTAGATATCTTATAAGTTATGTTTTATAAGATATCTCATAAAGTTTACGAGATATCTTATAAACTTTATAAGATATCTTATAACTTTTATAAGATATCTTATAAATTATTTTATATAAGATATCTCATAATCTTTATTAGATATCTAATAAACTTTATGAGATATCTTATTAGTTTTATAAGATATCTCATATGTTTTATAAGATATCTTATATGTTTTATAAGATATCTCATATGTTTTATAAGATATCTTATAAACTCCCATTTATATGAGATATCTTATATATTAAATAAGATATCTTATAAAGTATATGAGATATCTTATAAACTTTATAAGATATCTTATATTTTCATAAGGCCTCTTTATAGATATCTCATAAAATTTATAAGATATCTCATATACTTTATAAGATATCTCATAAAGTTTATAAGATATCTGATAAACTTTATAAGATATCTTATAAAAAATGATTTATAAGATATCTTATATAGTTTATAAGATATCCTATAAACATTATGATATATCTTATAAACTTTATCAGATATCTTATAAACATTGTGTTAAGAAGATATCTCAATTTCTTTTAAAGATATCTTATATAGTATATAAGATATCTTATAAAATTTATAAGATATCTCATAAAATTTATAAGATATCTTTAAAAGAAATTGAGATATCTTATAAATTATTTTTTATAAGATATCTCATAAAGTTTATAAGATATTTTATAAAGTTTATAAGATATCTTATAAACTTTATGAGATATCTTATAAAGTATATGAGATATCTTATAAAGTTTATGAGATATCTAAAAAGAGGAATAAATGTAAAAACGGCTTGCCATATCAAAGAGTCAATTTCGAATACGTCCACCTTTAGCACGATCGATTGCTGGAATCCTTGTTTTTTTACTACCAGTTTGGCGTCTTATTTCCTAAAGAGTTATCTCCCGCTTTTCAAGGCAAAAAATGTGCTTTAAACTGAAAGCTAACATCCTTCCAGTCACATATTGAAGAATTAAAACTGTCCAAACCCATGAAAATTAAAAATTATTTCAAATCATCGAAAAGCATGAAAAGTCTAGGGGTGCTTAACTTTTTTCCAGGTGTATATTTAAAGCTGGAAAATCGGTAAATCGGAAACCTTTACACATGTGGCGCTCGAATCCACATGATTTAAAGTCATAAAGCATTAACCGCTCGGCTACAGCTCTCCGTATCGGAAATTGAGAATTAAAGAAATGACATAATTAAGTATTTATACTACAGGATTTCACATGGACAATGAACGATCATGAGAATGCAGATGATAACAAAATTGATCAAAGTCCTACTATTACATGTATTAATTAAGTCAAAGAAGGAAAGAAAAAAGAAGGAAAAAAACATAACGGAGACATTAAAGATCACAATGATCCTGACTTGGTAAAGATATTTCAAAAGTTATGGTGGGCTAAATCAGGTATAATGGCACCAAACTGTCTTCTTGTAATAATACCATTTAAGGATCTGATAGTAATACACTCACACACACGCGCACAAAGAACACGTTTGTGAGACATGATAGGGATAGTGAGTTTATAATGTTATTAGCCAAAAACTAATGCAAGCATTTAACGAACCATTTCTGATTTTTTCTACCTGTGGCTGATATCGAAAAAAAGACAGTATGAGACGTATTTTCTTATAACCTTTGTCTAAGAGCTGGTCACGGAGAAAACGGTGTCAGATAAAAAGCGTTTGTGTTTACTCTCTAACAACACAATTAGTATTAGGGTGATGGACATGAAAAAAAATAACAGGTTAGGAAATATGGAAGAAAGGAACAGTAAGACGGCTAGAAAAGTGGGGAGGTGGAAAAGGCGGAGAATTTAGTCAATGCGATGTACTCATGGTAGTCCACAAACAACCACCGCGCACGAGGGTCAACTTTATGATCGGGCTTCCTACGAATAATGATTCAAATTAAAATGAACAAAAATAATATGAACAGTTAATTTTTAGAATGATTTACTTGAATTTTCATGTGTTGCTGCAATACTTTCCAGGTGTAAATGTACTTAGGGACGAACCATTTAACTTGAAGGGGGGCCTTGGTTTTTTTATTTTGGTCAGAAAAAAATATTTATTTTTCGAAGGCGTCGCGACAGAATATTTTTTTTCATCAATATCATTATTTTATATGACAGAAATCTTTCTACAGAATATTTTTTTTTCTTACCCTCTGCTGCCAAAATATTTTTTTCATCAATTTTTTTTTCAGAATATTTGTTTAGGTAAAAACCAAGGCTACCCCTTCAAGTTAACTGGTCGGTCCCTTAATGTTCTTTACTATGATAAGAAGGCGCGGTTAAAAAAAATTCTTCAAAACTGAATGGTTATTTTATATACAAGTATACAACATATTAGTGTGTTAAATTACATTTCTAGACATTCATTATTTAAAATATAAATGTATGTAAAAGCTACATATATAGAGATAATTTTTGAAATTAAAGTATCAACCACGGCCAAATTTAGGACATTCGTTTCCTTTCCTGTTAGGACATTTGACAATGCATATGTAACAGCCAACTTTGCAGTTATTACGACAAGATAGCATTGCCATTATATCCAAGCCTCCACATCTGCTGCTACAGTTCAACGTGTCCAACAGGCAGTTCGTGGTGCAGGTGTCAGCAGCTACGTTTGCCGTCAGGACAGACAAGACCATTAATAGGACAAATAATTTCAACGTCATCTGAAAGAAACGTGTAAAAAATTATCATGTACCTTTTCTTATTTACGTTAAAATTTGCACCTTTCAAATTCTTTGGCTTTTAAAATGTAGTTGATGAAATGGAATTCATTTTAGTAATTAAAGATGCAATAGTAGGGGTCGCAAAAGTTGCCTAGTAGGAATAATTTATAATTTCACATTTATAAATTTTGTATTTGTTAACTAATGCATATATCCCGATTGCTCTGTGGGCAAAGCACCCAGACCTTGGCGGGCGCTTATTTAATTGGATGGACTTTTATCGACAAACTTAAATAGCACTGCTGACCAGGGACCCTCACTGGTGTTGTAATTACCGTATAATTTTTACTGTTTTAGTAGGAAACTATCATTCTGTATTTTAGTGTTCACTTTATAACTTTTTTAGTCATATTTTCCTGAAGGCAAATGTTCTGGATATGTACATCTACTACACAAACAAAAAGCAAAAAATGCCTGGTCGGAGAGATTAAAATGTACAAAATTAGACATTATATGTACATTTTGGTCAGATTAAGTTTTTGAATACAAAAGACTTTGTTTCTTATAAACATATTGTACAAGAACATCACATTTCGCATCATCATTTTTATTTTCATTTTATCATTTATAACTTTTCAAGCTCATCTCAATGATATGAACAAATTTGTGCTATTTGGGAGTAAAACGTACAAATATGGCAATAATCAATTTAAAAACAAAACATCAATTAGAAAATGGCATTGGAAATAGTGATTTATTAGTTTCTAAGAAAGAAGCATGGGTACCAATTTTAGCATTCGAATTTCAAAAGTCCGAAAGGTTGAAGACAAAATCAGTCATCACAAACGAGAACAACACGCAGAAACAGACAAAAATAGAACAGCAACGTGAACTCTAGTCGTAAAAGTGGACTCCGGTGTTCCAGAAGGGTAAGCAGTTCCTGCTTGTTACAACACACTCATCACGCTGCTAACGGTCAAATTCTAAAATAAACGGGAGAACAAAAACCCAACATCTGTTTTCATTTTAAGGCCAGAAATTAGCATTTGATTACAAGCTAGGATGAATAAAACAATCGAGGAACGACATTACCCCGTTCTAGTAATTTTTGTATCAGATGTGGCGCTTCATTATGAAAACAGTTAACTACATTGTTTTTAATAAATTTTCAGATGACTCTCTCTATGGTGACTTAAATGGCAGCACCAGCAAACCGCGAATCAATTAAAAACTATTCATTTTGTGTGTAGATTTTTTTATGAGTAAAAAATTATTTAATGATTTCTATATGTCTTACAATTTGTGAACCTACCTTGTCTTGATGTTATAAGTCTTATAATGGATAATCATATACAATTTAATGTCGCATTTATATATTTATATTGGTTTGCACGACAGAGAAACCACAACCGGGAATACCATTTTGACTACGTAATAAGTTTGAAAAACATGATGTGGATATTGTATTCGCACTGTCCAAATCCTGTATCTTTCTGCGTACATATAAAACAATGCCAACAACAGACCACAGAACTTTGTTGGCCTTTCTCCATTTTAGCTGCTGTCAATCTCAAGGTTATACAAAAACCTTAACATTTTTAAACGGAGATAAAAAGTTTATTATAGATATTTTGATTATTTTAGGCTGCAGTAATTTACAATTTCGTCATTAGAAAATGTTATGATTGTTCACTTTTTCCACGTTTTTTTTAGTGTTCAAAAGACAATATGCCTTCAAATTGTATGCCTTGCAAAGAATTGTGTATTTTTTGTCATCTCATCAAATTAGTTCGGTTTATGTGCCCGCACTTTTTCTTTCGAAATGAAACAAAAATGTAGAAAAATCTATCTTCTTTTTGTCAAAGGTTGGTTTTATTCTTTGCAAAACTACTTTTTTAATTGAATGCAGTCATAAGCATTCGATATAAAATTATTCTTCAATTCCTTTCATTTATTTGTAACTGGTAACTTGTCGTAGGTATTTTTCCCTCCTTTTGCCGGGAGGCGAATAGATTCACAGCAGCTCTACTTTATAACCTTGTCGGTAAAAGTCCACTAAAGAGTGCCAAGAACCTCTTGATGACGCTTTGATCAGAATGACTGTGATGTGTGCCAAAGGTGATCACATGTTGTGACTCTGTCTAGGCGCGGATCCAAGGAAAGACGTTCTGGGTGTACGTCCCAATAGAGATTTCTCAACTTCATACGGTTGCTTTCGTACAACGAAAGGGGAGCGGTTATTGGTCGTGTTTTTAATTGAAAATGAAAACAGGGATAATGTGCACGAATTCCCAGTAAAGACGTTAAATTTAGATATATATATTGAATATTTATTTTAGTTTTTAATTGAATTTTCTTTTTATCTTTGCCAAGAATATGCATTTTTATAGTAAATGATCTTAAATGCATGTTCGGTCTTAAGTCTTTGGGAAGTAACCGTTGAGTAACGGTTGTGCTACGTACCACAATGACAAGCGAACAATTCTCAGGGATTGATTACCTTTGTTAACAATTTTAATCCCTCTAGCGGCCAGGTGAAATATCTCTAAAAAAAAAAGGGAATAAAACCACTAATAAAGATTAATTTGAAGGGAATTCATTTTTGGGGGGTCAGAATATTTTTGCGCAGTGCGCCAACATACGGTGTAAGTTTGTTTTTTTTCGCGGATATCTAATTTTCTTTTTTTCGCAGTACTTGACAACTCGCGAAAATTAAAAGTTGTAAATAGTATATGCAAAGAATAAAATCGCATTTAAACAATCGCTAATATTAAAATCCGCGAAAAAAAAAATCTTTCATTTTTTATGAAATCTGTAAAATTTAGCTCCCGCGAAAAAAAATACTTGTATACGGTAATGTGGATAATAATATAAATGCATGAGTCTGTCGTGTGTAAAAAATACTTGTACGGTAATGTGGATAATATTAGATATGAATGTTTGAGTCTGTCGTGTGTGCGGTCCGTCACACTTTTATTTTGTAATATAGACATGCATGTCTCGGCTACTACTATTTGTAGGCTTTCAATATTTGGTAAGCAGCTTCAGTTGGGGTTCATTTTAGGTTTGTCGACTTCTTTGCTTCCCGTTTAAAGAGCCGACTTATTTTTTTTTTGCATTCGGAAAGGGACGGACATAAAAAGTCTGTTCTTGTTCAATTAGCAAAATTTCTTCTTCCGAATATTTCTCTTCATGTCTCTAACCGCTTAAATCTTTTTAATTTCACTCCTGGTTTCAAAATATTGTGTGTCAAGTATATGATTTAGAGTCATAACTCTTAGCCCCCCCCCTCATATTCAAGTGAAATGGTTGACTCAAGAATGAATCGATGTGTTAGCATGGTAAGGCTCTCCTTACAGTTAAACCGAAAATCACTTTTCAAAGCAGTATTTGGTGCCTATTGTATAACATTTGTTGTTTATCTACCGGTTTTTATCTTGAGTATCATTAACTTAGCTTTGCGTCGTAAGAATAAAACTTGCGTTAGTAACAATTTAAAAGAAAAAGGAATGCTTTAATTTAAACAAAAGATTCTGATCTGTAAATGAAAAACAGGCATAATGCAACTCATCATGTACATGTACTAAAGATGTGTACCGAATTTGAAAGTGCCCCTTTTATAATAGTAAAGAAATCTGACACGAAAATTCCCCTCTTGACTTTTCAACAGTCAAAGTCGGCTCAAAATGCAGGAAGTAGATTACTCACTGACATTAAACAAAAAGACACGATTCAACTCATTATGCTATTTAGCTGTAAACCAAATTGGAAATAAATCCATGCAGTAGAAGCCCAGGAGATAAGTTAAACTATTAATTTTTTCAACGGACAAATAGTGAGACAGACGGACTGACGAACAGGTAAGTAATAAGGAATATTGCCTCCAATTTTAGAAGAGTAACTAAAGAATAAAGAAAAACTTCACAAAAATACCGACTTTTAAACATGTCTGGAAAAACATACAGAACACTTATTTACTAAGTCAGAAATTAAATGTTACATCAATTAACCCCTAAATGCATATTATTACAGTCCCGTTTAAAAATTTGGATGGGTAATTTGTGGTAGGGGTGTCCCTTCGTCTTTCCATTACACCTCAGGGTACCCATTGTTAAACTGCAACTCCTAAACCTTTTAACAGATTTTCGTAACACTTTTACACAATCTTTTTAATATACTGTCTATGTCTATCTCTCTTTTTTTTATCTGAACACTTTATAGTTTGAATTTTGATTTCCGAATTTTATATTTTTATCAATTAAACTTAACACTAAAACATTACATTCTCCGCATTTTACTCAAATTAATAAAGGATCAATTATACTTATACCCTTGACTTAACAGGTTACGAGTCTTCTTGATTTGAAAATGTTCGACTTTTTCCAATTTCATGAAACAATTTTAAGTTTAGAATATTTCGTCATTGGACTTGCAGTTTGATGATAGTATTAACATTTATAATTGTAGCATAGATACCCTTAGTTAAATAAAAAATAAAAGTGTAAAAACGAGTTATTACGAAAGCCCTGATGGCTCATACGAGATTCGAGATTCGAAATACGAGATTCGAGATTCGAAATACGAGATTCGAGATTCGAAATACGAGATTCGAAATTCGAAATTCGAAATGTGAGATTCGAAATTTGAAATTCAATACACCATATGAGTTGGGTTTTTTTTTTGCGAGAGCCAAATTTTGCGGATTTCAAGCAGGTCTTTTTTCGCAGAATTCAATTTTTGTGATTATTTATATGAAGGTATATGTATATACTTTTTTCGATATTATGTTTTGCGTAGTCTTAATTTTGCGGTTTTTAAACAATCACAAAAAAAAAAAAAAGTAAATGCCCGAAAAAAAAATTGGCATCAAGTCCGCAAGTTTTATTTAACTTCACAGCTTCTCAAGTGGGTGGGTAATTAAGTGTGCTTTTTGTAATTAATTAAAGGATGCTTAAGATGATAGATGATATAGAAATATATAGAAATATATTGAAATGGCTTGCCAATGAGCGTCTCAAGAAGAACCTCCAAGTAGTGGGAAAAGGTTTATGGCTCTTGTTCAACTGAAACTTGAGAAGCTTACTCTTGTGGTGGTGTGTCATGAGCTGGACGAATTAGTCACACAGCGAGTATCAAAGTAAGCAGTCGCTTCACGTAACAGGGATGAATTGGCATGATAAAGCAATTTTGGGCTACGAAACTCTTTCTGAATCTGCCACAGCAACTTCTGATTCAAACCGCATTAAAATCAACAGTCAGGTGATTGAAAAAAAAACGCACTTATATGAATTATCTAAATCTCACATTCAAATCCAACAAAGACTCATACGTGTTTTACCATATATATCTTAACTACCAATAGCAAACAAAATATGTACGGAATATATTGAGTTTACCAAAATTATGGAATACACTGTTGAATTTTGGGGTTTCTGAAATTCAATGGTGACCTGTTTTGTTGGTTATCAGTATATCGAATTTCGAGTTTCGAATATCGAATCTCGTATTTCGAATTTCGAACCTCGTATTTCGAATATCGAATTTCGAATTTCGAATTTCGAATCTCGAATTTCGAATTTCGAATCACGAATTTCGAATCTCGAAACTCGAATTTCGAATCTCGTATTTGGAATTTCGAATCTCGTATTTGGAATTTCGAATCTCGAATTTCGATAATTACGTTTTAAAAGAATCATTTTGATTGGTACAGGATTTTAAAACAAGCAATCTGATTGGTTATAAGTATATTGAATCTCAAATTTCGAATTTCGAATCTCGATTTTCGGATCTCGAATTTCGAATTCCGAATTTCGAATCTCCAATCTCGAATGAGCCTTCTGGGGTTTCGTAAGTTATCGACAGACATGAACATTAGTTCATCAATAATATCTCCCGAAAACGTCTTACGGGTACGATACGTAGCAACTGTGCCTGATACGTAGCAAGTCAAGAAATCTCTAATAAAACTGACAAAAATTATGTTTCGTTTTTTGCACAAAACAGCGTAAAAACACTAAAACATTTTAGCTCGGCAAAAAGCTACATTTTTTTACGCCTTAACTAAACTAAAATCCTGGATCCGCACCGGCTGTCATCCTTCATGCCGAGAACGCCAGGCTTTGTATTTATGCCGCAATCGTTATGGTTAAATATCATAAAAAGCAAGAAATTAGGCATGATTGGAACGAGAAAATAATCTTCGCGCTCAAACAATCAATCAATCAATCAAGCAAAACAAAAGTTTTTCTTTAAATTTTGATATCATATGGGAAGGTAAACATCAAATTCGAGTTTGAATTTGAGGTAAGTCTTGAGATAAAGTTATTTTTCAACTTCGAATTGAAATTTCATTTTTCATGGCATTAACCGAGTTACACATCAAGTTAGAGTTAAGGATTTTTGATGGTCAGTTTAAAAATAACAAGGTATCTAAATTTATATCTTTGATGAATACACCACAGGTAAATATATAGAATAAGCTTTAAAAAATGATTGGTTGTCAAACTCGTTTTCGAGATAACATTCATTTAAAATTTGGCGGGAAAAGGCTTTCTCTGACTTTTCATAAGAATTCTTTTAGTGTAAAACCTATGACAAAAAAAAAACAACAACAAGAAATTTATAAAATTTTGTAAATAAGCTTTTATAATGACTCAATACACCCTTTTATAAAAAGAAAATATAGGGCTAATGGACAAAAAATAATCCTATTAAAATGGTAATTCCAGATGATTCCGAAATTCTGAAAGAAATCACAAAAATTAACCAGCAGGTTAAAACACGGGAATAAACGGTTAATTTCGAAATGCTATATATCGATATTTCAAGGAGTAACCTCACATCAGTAGCGGCTAAATCAGAACATTGGAAGGTCAAATCCCAAAACTGTTGAAAACGAAAAGTACTCAAAACCAAAACGTTCGATCAAGGAAGCCAACAAGTTAGATATTTATTTCTTTTTAAATATATTACAGCTGTGGTTAAGCTTAAACTCGAACTTTAACTCTAAGTCTAGTTCTATTTATGCCTACACCCATAAAAAACATACAACCAAGCTCTATCATAGTTAACTTTTGTACATCAAGCTTAATTATAGTAAGTTTTTGTACAACCCAGCTCAATTATAGTAAGTTTTTGTACAACCCAGCTCAATCATAGTTAGTATTGTACAACTCAGCTTAATTATAGTAAGATTTTATACAGCCCAGCTCCAATATAGTAATTTGGGGTACAGCCCAGCTTTATTATAGTAAGCATTTGTACATACCAGCTCTAATATAGTAGGATTTTGTATACCTCAGCTGCATTTTTAGTAAGCCTTTATACACCCTAGCTATATTATAGTAAGGTTTTGTGTACCCAAGCTCTATTATTGTTTGCTTTTGTACCCGCAGCTCTATTATATTAAGCTTTTGTATAACCAAGCTCTATTATAGAAAAGTTTTGGTTACCCAAGATTTATTATAGAAAGCTTTTGTACACCCTAGCTATATTATTGTAAGCTTTTGTACAACCGAGTTCAATCATAGTTAGCTATTGTCCATCCCAGATCTATAATAGTAGCTTTTGTACACCCTACTTATATTACAGTAAGCTTTTGTACACCCCAGCCCTTATATAGTTAGCTTTTGTACACTCCAGCCCTTATATAGTAAACTTTTGTACTCACTTGCTATATTGCCAATATATTATAGCAAGCTTTTGTACCCCAGCTCTACGATATTAAAGATTTTGTATATCCTAGTTCAATTATAGCTAGCTTTTGTACAACCAAGCTCTATTATTGTCAGCTTTTGTACACCCCTGAACTATTAAAAGTTTTTTTAATCAATATGGATATGCTATTTACATCAACAATAAAGCTTTGTATGGGAATAACATACAGACTTCAAATATCTAACCTTTTTTTTACATGTGCTAGAAGAAATCCTTTTTCCGTTCGCCTGTTTTCGCATTTTTTGTCCAAACGCTTTAAGATACGTTTCGTTCCGGTTCGCAAATTATCGCAAAGGGGAGTTATGGCCCTTTAAACTTTGGAAATACATTGAAATTTCAGTTTTCCGCAACTGTTTATTTAAGAGGCAGTCCATGCAGAAATCAGGCAAAAGCCTACAGAACCTGGCACATGAAAAATTTTATCCCAGCAAATTTATTGTTTTAATGTATTGTTGGACTCTTCTGTAAAACAAAAATCACCAGGATTCGTTTGAAAGCAACATGGATGACTTGTGATTCAGCCTTAAAGTTCATGAACAAAGCAACCAAATTTTGCAAATATGCAAGAGTTATCTTCCTTTTTCTGCACATTTCCAATGCATTCTATATAAATTATATCTATGTAATCACTTCACTTAACCCAAAATCTGCATTTGTTTTGGGGAATGGATGTTAATCTGATTTGAAATCAATGAAAATTTTTGAAAAACAAAATTTGTCATGTGCCAGCTATTGCCTGGGTTTTGCTTGGACAGTCTCTTAAGCGCTTCTAGATATTGAACTGATTTTAGATTATGAGTCTAACACGATAAGTTATAGATTAAGAAGCAAAAAGGCACCAATGTCATACCCGTAGCCAGAATTTTTGTAAGGGGGGGGGGGTCGATTAAGGGTTGATTTTCAAAATATTCCTTTTTTTAATAGTGCTTAACCAAATTTCAGCTTGTTTCTTGCCTATATTTTTCAAATTTTTTTTTGCCCAAAGGGGGGGGGGTCGTCCGAACCCCTCGAACCCCCCCCTGGCTACGGGTATGAATGTGGCATTCGAGTGTCAAAAGTCTAAAAAGGCAACGACGAAACCAGTAAAACGAACAAGAACAAAAAAAAAATCACAAAATCAACCGAACGCGAATTCAAGTAATAAGAGTGAACTCAGGTGTTCCGGCAGAGTATGTGGTTCCTGCCTGCTATAGCACATCCGTCATTTTTTACAACAAACCAACATCTGCTCTCATTTGAGAGATAAAAATCCCTTATTTGTCGTTAAGACCGAATATTAGAACATTAGGTTCGCATATAAGCCCTGGAGGGCAAATGCGACGATTGAGCATTCTGTTAAGAGCCATGATCCAAACCCTGATGATTGTACACTTTAACAGGACCTGCTTCATGGGGTACATGGCTCTAAACACTGATGAGAGTCCACTGAAACAGAGACCTGCTTCATGGGGAACATGGCAGTATACACTGATGATAAGCTACAATAATGTAGCTCCTTTGACATCTTTGATTGGGCGGAGCTACAATGCGGTCCCATTGCTCATATCGGAGCAACGCCGAAAGCGAAATCACACCGGGCGCAATTCAATCAATTAGACGTCAAATTTGGTATAGTATTTTAATGACGAATTCAGTTTAAAATTTCCGACATTTAGCACAGTTTAAAAGAATTTCGTGAATATATCTATTTTTGAAGGATCTTGATCCTGAACTTTATAATGGAGTTCAGGATCAGAACTTTAAAATTGTTGGTTTTCTAACAAATTAATATTTATCTGTGACTCTCGACCAAAATTTTTATGAACTCAGATTATTCAGAGTGTTATTGGTATTTTGGAACCATCATGAAGCTTTGTTTGAGTTAGAGAAAGAAATTCGATTTGCTCCATTGCGAGTAATGGGACCGCATTGTAGCTCCGCCCAATCAAACCTGTCAAAGAAGCTACATTATGATATACACTGTAACAGAAACCTGCTTCACGGGGAACATTGCAGTAAGCACTGATGATATACACTGTAACAGAAACCTGCTCCATGGGGAACATTGCAGTAAGCACTGATGATATGTATCAGAAACCTGTTCCATTGGAAACATTGCAGTAAGCACTGATGATATACACTGTAACAGAAACCTGCTCCATGGGGAACATTGCAGTAAGCACTGATGATATACACTGTAACAGAGACCTGCTCCATTGGAAACATTGCAGTAAGCACTGATGATATACACTGTAACAGAGACCTGCTTCACGGGGAACATTGCAGTAAGCACTGATGATATACACTGTAACAGAGACCTGCTCAATGGGGAACATTGCAGTAAGCACTGGTGATATACACTGTAACAGAAACCTCCTCCATTGGAAACATTGCAGTAAGCACTGATGATATACACTGTAACAGAGACCTGCTCCATGGGGAACATTGCAGTAAGCACTGATGATATACACTGTAACAGAAACCTGCTCCATGGGGAACATGGCAGTAAGCACTGATGATATACACTGTAACAGAAACCTGTTCCATTGGAAACATTGCAGTAAGCACTGATGATATACACTGTGACAGAAACCTGCTCCATTGGAAACATTGCAGTAAGCGCTGATGATATACACTGTAACAGAGATCTGCTTCACGGGAAACATTGCAGTAAGCACTGATGATATACACTGTAACAGAGACCTGCTCCACGGGGAACATTGCAGTAAGCACTGATGATATACACTGTAACAGAGATCTGCTTCACGGGAAACATTGCAGTAAGCACTGATGATATACACTGTAACAGAGATCTGCTTCACGGGAAACATTGCAGTAAGCACTGATGATATACACTGTAACAGAAACCTGCTCCATGGGGAACATTGCAGTAAGCACTGATGATATACACTGTTACAGAAACCTGCTTCACGGGGAACATTGTAGTAAGCACTGATGATATACACTGTAACAGAGACCTGCTCCATGGGGAACATTGCAGTAAGCACTGATGATATACACTGTAACAGAAACCTGTTCCATGGGGAACATTGCAGTAAGCACTGATGATATACACTGTAACAGAGACCTGCTCCATGGGGAACATTGCAGTAAGCAGTGATTATATACACTGTAACAGAAACCTAATCCATTGGAAACATTGCAGTAAGCACTGATGATATACACTGTAACAGAAACCTGCTCCATGGGGAACATTGCAGTAAGCACTGATGATATACACTGTAACAGAAACCTGCTCCATTGGGAACATTGCAGTAAGCACTGATGATATACACTGTATCAGAGACCTGCTCCATGGGAAACATTGCAGTAAGCACTGATGATATACACTGTAACAGAAACCTGCTCCATTGGAAACATTGCAGTAAGCACTGATGATATACACTGTAACAGAAACCTGCTTCACGGGGAACATTGCAGTAAGCACTGATGATATACACTGTAACAGAGACCTGCTCCATTGGAAACATTGCAGTAAGCACTGATGATATACACTGTAACAGAGACCTGCTCAATGGGGAACATTGCAGTAAGCACTGATGATATACACTGTAACAGAAACCTGCTCCATTGGAAACATTGCAGTAAGCACTGATGATATACACTGTAACAGAAACCTGCTCCATTGGAAACATTGCAGTAAGCACTGATGATATACACTGTAACAGAAACCTGTTCCATTGGAAACATTACAGTAAGCACTGATGATATACACTAACAGAAACCTGCTTCACGGGGAACATTGCAGTAAGCACTGATGATATACACTGTAACAGAGACCTGCTCCATGGGGAACATTGCAGTAAGCACTGATGATATACACTGTAACAGAAACCTGCTCCATTGGAAACATTGCAGTAAGCACTGATGATATACACTGTAACAGAAACCTGCTTCACGGGGAACATTGCAGTAAGCACTGATGATATACACTGTAACAGAGACCTGCTCCATGGGGAACATTGCAGTAAGCACTGATGATATACACTGTAACAGAAACCTGCTTCACGGGGAACATTGCAGTAAGCACTGATGATATACACTGTAACAGAGACCTGCTCCATGGGGAACATTGCAGTAAGCACTGATGATATACACTGTAACAGAAACCTGCTCCATTGGAAACATTGCAGTAAGCACTGATGATATACACTGTAACAGAAACCTGCTTCACGGGGAACATTGCAGTAAGCACTGATGATATACACTGTAACAGAGACCTGCTCCATGGGGAACATTGCAGTAAGCACTGATGATATACACTGTAACAGAAACCTGCTTCACGGGGAACATTGCAGTAAGCACTGATGATATACACTGTAACAGAGACCTGCTTCACGGGGAACATTGCAGCAAGCACTGATGATATACACTGTAACAGAAACCTGCTCCATGGGGAACATTGCAGTAAGCACTGATGATATACACTGTAACAGAAACCTGCTTCATGGGGAACATTGCAGTAATCACTTATGATATACACTGTATTAGAGACCTACTTCATGGGGAACATGGCTGTAAACAGCGATGATAGTACACTGTAATAAAAACTTGCTTCATGTACCGGAAGATGATTTTGTTTTATTTTTTATTTTATTTTCATTTTATTTTATTTTTTCATTTTCTTTTTATTATTGATTTATTAAAAAACATTTACGTTAGATTAAAGTACATTACGATAGATTAACAGCAATTGCAGGTCATTAAGAATGCACATTATTGTGCTTTGTGCCGGAAGTTTATTTTTCATTCTTCCATTATTTCTTCTGCTGGATTTTTGTATATTTTAACTGTTCGGCGCCCGGGAGCCTAGTATGTGAACTAAATGTTCTAATATGCGGTATTAATGACCATCTATCGTAATGCAATCTAAGCTTAGTGAGGACACCTGACTCTTGAAATAATGCCGAAATTATTTAAAATGTCAGATATAAGGTTATACTTTTTCTTGTGTAAAAATATTTGACCCCCTTTCCATACGGGGCGCCGAATGGGACTGTTGTGATTTTGTACACAAAATATAATCTTGTCATAAGAAAATCAATTTTGTCTTACAAAACTATGTTATCTAATGAGAACTTCAATTTTGTATTGACAAAATTTGTTTCTGTAGGCAAAATTCATTTTTGTAAACAAAACTCATTTTTGTCATGACAAAATTGAATTTTGTCAAATAGGCATGCAAATATAAACTTATTTGCATACAAAATTGACTATTGTTACCCAATATGTAAATTAAAGAACAAAAGTCAATTTTCACAGGTAGTAATGTGTCATATCGTACAATGTTTGGTAAAGGGATTTTGTCATGGTACGGTAAAGGGAGGTCATGGTTTGTACAAGGGATTTTTTTTAAAATATGTAAAAATACCTTTATTTTAGTATCAAATAGTGAGGAGAGCTGAAAGGAATTGAACATCACGATAAAGGTTTACTGTGTTAACTTTAAATCTGCTTAGTTGTGCTTATTAACCAAATTTAAATTTTGTCATGGTTTGGTAAAGGGAACAGAAAATTGTCATGGTTTATATCATTATGTCATGGTTTATCACATTCTCTTAAGTTAGGAGATCGGACAAATTATTAGGTTTTTTTCTGCTGTTTTATTGTGTTTGACGACATACTGTGTTTCCGCGTTTCTTAATACGCATCTTTAACCCCCGAAAAAATCATTGGATCGTTTCTTGGAATTTATAAATCGTTACATTCAGTAATAGCATAAAAAAGAAATATATTTTTATATATAATTTTAAATTTTTTAATTGCTCTAGACCGTCACTAAGCCAACAACATATACTAACCATCAGGATTACCATTGAACAATTAAATATGAATATGGTTATTGTATAAGCTTCTAAAAATAGTACAAGCTACTCCTGTATGATAATATAAAAAAATATTATGGATGAAGCAAACTTTTCTCTAATACTATAAGCACTGCTGTTGCTTTGATTAAGAACATTATGGATGAAGCAACATATTCCCTGTGATATGCAAGAAGCAGAGGAATATGTACCAATGGGGTATCCATAACTGAATGTCAATCAACAACGAGAACTCCAGTCGAAACAAGAATAAACTCAGGTGCTCCGGAAGAGTAAGCAGTTCCTGCTTGCTATAGCACACCCGTCGCGTTACCAACAGTCAATTCAGTGCGTCAAATCCGGTAAATGAAGACAAAACAAAACCCTATGACAAACCAACGTCTGCACTCATCTGTTGCCCTTTGCAATAGTTCAGTTGGTAGTGAATATCATTTAAGTTATGGAATGTCCTTCTATTAATACTGAAAGGAAAATCTTCATTGATAGGGAGTAAAGAGTTTTTAGCATATATATAAGCGGCAATAATATATATATATATTTATTTGAAAAACTACCTTTTACAACGGGGGCAACCATCGACGGGGTTTCGATGGTTGCGTTCAACAGTTAAACATAGATATTTACAACTATAAGACATTAAAATGGTAAACAAATTACAATAAGAGATCACTTCATTCAGTTAAAATGTTCTTTTAAAATTTACAAGTCTAACATAAAAAAAACATAATACAAAATCTCTCTTCATATTTATATTATACATTTAAAAAGATGTGGAAAGCAAAGCGTAAGAAAGACCAAATTTTCCTTTAAAACTCAATAAAATTTGATAAAATATATATTAAATAGGTCCTAAAATCATCGTACTTCAAAATAAAATATGAAATGTTTACTTTTCTAGCAAGGGTAAAACGTTTTGCGATAATTCATAATGTCATGTAAAAAAGTTTTCGTTAGACAATCGATTTGCTTTCCCAGATCATTACTATACAAATGCCCAATTTCACCTATAATAAATTGTAATTGAGCGACCTTTGGTAACTCTCTGAGGTAGATGTGAGAGGTAGAAACGTCGTTCGAGAGAAGAATGTCCAGATCGTTATAGAGTTTATCTCTGAGATTCGTATACGCTTCGCATTCGATGAGAACATGTGTTAGGTCTTCAGTCACATTTAAACAGCACAATTCACATTTATCGTGATCTATTATCTTCATTCTATTAAGAGTTGAATTAATTGGGAGGCAATTTACTCGCGCTAAGAATTTTAATCTGGCTTGCCAGAAGTCTTCGACGTTACACATGTAGGGCTGTCTTGTACAATTAATGTTTAAGACTGTGTAAAGATCAAGACTTTTCTTCTGATCCATATTCGACCATAGCTCGAGCGTAGTCATTTGTCCGTGAAGTTGATTGAAAGCATTAAGGTTCACGTTCCCATTAATGTAACAGTCAACCCCAGCAAATTGGAATATACGTTTCATGTAATCTAGGTATCCCCACTCGCATTTGGGTATAGAACTTAGTTCGTTAAAAACGATTTTACATAGTCTTTCATTAAAGAGTGAGGTAAAGCGGGAAAAATATTTTACTCGTTGGCGATCCATAAATTTGTTTATGGGTTCCCATGCAAATTCGGATAGTATAGTACATTTAGGAACATTCATCTTAGTATTGAGTATTATTTTCCCGACTTGGTATTGCCACCTTTCGATGTACTCTCTACAAACTTTAGACGAAGGGAACCAAACAGAGCATGCATGGGTTATTGAGGGTCTTATTACAGAGTTCCATAGGGCATCACCGAAATTAAAACGGTTGAAATTGCCATGTTCGCCTAAAACTCGAATTGTGTGGTTTAGTTTTCGCTCGAAGCAATAAGCAAAATCATGCATTAAACACCTATTGCCTAGTCAGTGTTTTCCTGTATACTTTTGTATCTATTTTGACATTATTGAGTTTCCATATTATATCCCATATTATTTCTCGAGCGATCTAAAATGGGAGTCTCGAAATATTATGGAACATAATATGGCAATTTCTGTATAATAATAATTATATCATGATTACTCTAACATGTCTTATGAATGGCATACAAATTATACTGTTATATTTTTTTTCCAGGAGCGGTTGATATGTATATTTGTTACGTAGTATGCATTATTTTGGTAATATATATATATATGACCGGTTTAAGGTTTAAAACAATATTGTTAGCTCATATAATTGAATAAGATTTAAAATATTATTTTTAAATATCCCTTGACCAAACCATGACCACCCTACACTAAACCATGACGTCCCTTGTACAAACCATGACAAGTGATTTTTTTTTTATTTTTGTGATGCATGCTTTGTAAGTGTTTAATTACGCTGAAAAATGTGTCAAAAGATTGTATGCACAGTAAATGATTGTTTTTGGGCAACATCTGGCTTTTACTTTTGCTTGGAACATAAAATAATGTTATTTTATCAATTGAACAAAACTATTTTTCCTAAATGATTTAGCGAGTATATTCCATCATTTACATGTGCCATATTTTAGTATAAATGTATCTTGCCTTTAAAAATGCCCGAAAACGCCTTTTGTGTCCGGAAAAATCATGATTTCATTTTTGCAGACGACATTATGCAAATTTCCCTTGTACAAACCATGACGCCCTTGACTAAACCATGACAAAATCCCTTTACCAAACGTTTTACGATATGACACATTACTACCTGTGATTTTGTAACAAAAAAGTCAATTTTGTAACAAAAAAGTCAATTTTGTAACACAAAAGTCAATTTTGTATGCAAATTGGTTTACATATCGTATCACGTATTTGTAAGAAGGCATTTCATTGGACATAGTAACCGCGGGTATTTATTCGAATAGATGATTGGTAATAAGGCTTACTAATGAAGTATATATGTGTGTCAACTATAAAGGATATTTCGTACTATACTTGTCTTGTTTTAACTTTTAGTTAAATTAATTTACAAAGACTGTAAAGTGTTAAATTTGAAGATACGGACAAAATGTCGGATTTTCAATCATAATCTTTCCGTCATTGACTTTAAAAAAATACTTTTTCGTACTAGAAATTGACATTATATTTTTCGTCTGCTATTTTTTTACGATGGCCTCCATCACCAGCATGCCCGAAGAAGATATTGATATAGACCGGCTACAAAAGTTGTTAGATGAAGATATGCCAATCACATAGAAATGATTCTACACATGTTAGAATATATTTTCATTCAATTGAAGTATTTACCGTTTATAAAGATGTCACTGATTTCATTAACCCACAAACGCTTTTACATAGTCTACGAGGCAGAAAACCAGTTTGACTCAAAAACTGGTAAAGTCACGTGATAATTTCTGTCTAATTGAGGGATTTTTTCCGAAAAAGCAATGAACTCGAAAATGACGTATTTCTAGTACGAAAAAGTATTTTTTTTAAAGTCAATGACGGAAAGATTACGATTAAAAATCCGACATTTTGTCCGTATCTTCAAATTTAACACTATACAGTTATTGTAAATTAATATAAGTAAAATTTAACACAAAACAAGTATAGTACGAAATATCCCATATATTTGACACACATATATACTTTATTAGTAACCTTTATGGCCAATCATCTATTCGAATAAATACCCGCGGTTACTATGTCCAATGAAATGCCTTCTTACAAAAACGTGATACGATATGTAAACTAATTTGCATACAAAATTGACTTTTGTGTTATAAAATTGACTTTTGTTATCTAATTTACATATTGGGTAACAACAGTCAATTTTGTATGCAAATAAGTTTATATTTGCATGCCTATTTGACAAAATTCAATTTTGTCGTGACAAAAATGAGTTTTGTTTACAAAAATGAATTTTGTCTACAGAAACAAATTTTATCAATACAAAATTGAAGTTCTCATTAAATAACATAGTTTTGTAAGACAAAATTGATTTTGTTATGACAAAATTATATTTTGTGTACAAAATCACAACAGTCCCATTCGGCGCCCCGTATTCCAGGCTTGTTTTCACAAAATTTAGGCTCAAAGTTATCCCAAATTACTATAGACAATAGGAAAGTCCAAATATTAAGCATAAAATCTTGTCGCAGAAAAAATTCACAAATTTTTATTTTGTTTTTATTTGATAAAAATCAATAAAATACAATAGACTTTGAAATAAAACAATACAAACTGGGGGTCACCAGCTTACTTCTCTGTCTACATTACAAATCTTTGTTATTTTTGTCATTTTTCAAGTGGATTGTCTCCCTTGTTTGATTTGAAAATTATATTTATGAAAGTATGGTTGATAAATTTGTGTAAAATTGATTTCTTTTAAATGAAACTATAATATAATAATTGATCACACGTTTTAAGGCATTTGTTACATTTTCACTTGGTTTTTTTTGGGGCATTTTAGCTGTTTTTGGTCACATGACAGGTGTCCTCACTAATCTTAATCTTACGTAATGGTAAAAAAATAAAAATAAAATAAAATGAAAAAAAAATAAATAAAATCAACTTCTGGCACATGGCACAGAGGTTGCTGGTGAGCATTCTGTTAGTTACAGCTATATGCCTGTTGTCATTAACCCCATTAGGCAGGTCACTGTTACAGTGTACTATCATCGGGGTTTGGATCATAGAATGCTCAATCGGCGCATTTGCCCTACCGGGCGCCTACTATGCGAACTTTATGTTCTAATATGCGGTCTTAATAACCTGCAGTTGCTGTAAATTTATTGTAATGCAAGTTCATTTCACGTAATGTTTTTTTTTAAATAAAGTAATAATTAAAAATAAATAAATAAAAAATTAAAATAAAATGAAAAGAAAATAATAGAAAATAAAATAAAATCAACTTCTGGCACATGGCAAAGAGGTTGCTGGTGAGCATTCTGTTAGTTACAGCTATATGCCCGTTGTCATGTTCCCCATCAGGCAGGTCTCTGATACAGTGTACAATCATCAGGGTTTGGATCATAGAATGCTCAATTGGCGCATTTGCCCTTCCGGGCGCCTTCTATGCGAACTTAATGTTCTAATATGCGGTCTTAATGACATGCAGTTGCTGTTAATCTATCGTAATGCAATTTAATCTAACGTAATGTTTTTTTATTGTAACAGAGACCTGCTTTATGGGGAACATGACTTTAAACCCTGATGACAATTCACTCTAAGCCTGTTTCATTGGGACACGGGATTAAACCCTGATGATAGTACTTTTACAGGGACCTGCTACATGGGGTACATGGCTCTAAACACTGACGACAGTACACTGTATCAGAGATTTGCTTCATTGGAAACATGGCAGTAAACACCGATGCTATACACTGTAACAGAAACCTGCTCCATGGGGAACATTGCCGTTTTAATAGCCATGTTACCTATGAAGCATGTCCCAGATTGTACTGTCATCAAGGTTTAGAGTTATTTCCCCATTAGGCAGGTCTCCGTTTTGGTGAGATATTGTCAGTCTTTGGAGCCATGATCCCCATGAAGCAGGTTTGGAAGGTTTGACCCAAAAAACTAGTTTAACCCCGCCACATATTACATGTGCCTGTCCTAAGCCAGGAATCTTTGACAAAGCTTTCGTTTGTACTTGTCTTTTTGATGTTTTCTGTTCCTTGTTTTAGAAGGGGGTCTATCTGTGACTATTTCAGGGCTGAATTTGAATTATATGCATTTTATTTAGACCATGGGCCAATTGCAGAACCATGTACCCCATGAAGCAGGTCCCTGTTAAAGTTTACTATCATCAGGGTATACTTTAACAGGGTACGCTTCATCGGGTATATTCTTTCATTATGGTACGCTTCATGGGGTAAATTCTTTTATTATTTCTTCTAATTTTTACGCCCCATCTACGAAAGTAGAGGGGCATATAGTGTTCGGGACCGTTCGTCCGTCCGTCCCAAATCCCATATTTCAAAATTCCCACTTACTGACAAATGCCACATCAATCATGTTGTTATGGTAGGTGCATCTAGTGATGATAATCACATTGCATGCTTCGGATGCTGGATGTAACCTATATTTTCCGCATGAATGATCATGTACAGAAAATGGTTAAAGTGTATTCCCACTTACTGACAAATGCCACATCAACCATATTGGTATGGTTTGTGCACCTAGTGATGCTAAGCACAATGCATGCTTCGGATGCTGGCTGTGACCTATATTTACCACTTATAGAAGAATGGTTTACGTCCATTCCTTCTTACTGACAAGTGCAATAGCAACCATATTGGTATGGTAGATGCACATAGTGATGCTAAGCACAATCCATGCTTCGGATGCTGGATGTGACCTATATTTTCCGCATGGATGGCGTCTTAAAAAAGAGTGGTTAAAGTCCATTCCCACTTACTGACATGTGCCACATCTTCTATTTTGTTATGTTCCCGTGCGGGGCCCGGGAGGCGAATAGGCCCGCAGCAGCGCTAAGCTTGTCGGTAAAACTCCACTAAAGAGCGCTCAGAAACCTGACATCGGGGTCAGGCCGCTTTGCCCACAAAGCGACTGGGATGTGTGCCCCAGGTGGTTGAATGGGACAGCCCTGACATCGAGAGATGCGAGGTCGTCAGGCGATAATGCGGAAAACCTGACCGCAAACCATAGTGGTGCACCGTTTTGGGAAAAATGTCACGTGACCCGAAGGATCCCCATGCAGGAGGCAAATTTTCCCGTCCCTACCCATCACTCCTTTTTCCAGTGGCAGTCAAAACTCTCCTACCCGTTGGCCTTGTGTCCCCATTTTCTCCATCATCATTTCATGTTCATTGTATCACCACTTTCATGTTCATCTCCCGGATATAGCCGAAATCGTGCTGCTTGGGAGTAAAGCAATAACTAACTAACTAACTATATTGTTATGGTATGTGCACCTATTGATGCTAAGCACAATGTATGCTTCGGGTGCTGCCTGTGACATATATTTTACGCATGAATGACCACTTATATAATAATGGTTAAAGCTCGTCCCGTGCGGGGCCCGGGTGGCGAATAGGCCCGCAGCAGAGCCTAGCTTGTCGTAAGAGGCGACTAAGGGTCTTGGGATTCTGACGTCGGGTCAGTGCTCAGCCCACAGAGCGACCAAGTGTGTACCCTAGGTGGCTGAATAGGGTAGCCCTCGTCCGCGGGGGTTGTCAGGTCTATAATACGGAAACCCTGACCGCCGACCATAATGGGCCAACGTGTGTGAAGAGTGCCACGCTTCATGCACGTAAAAGACCCCTTTGTGGACCGCCAAGTAGTGCATCACATAGGCTAAATTTTCCGCCCCTACCCACCTCTCCCCTTTTTCCTGTGGTTCTTCAAAATTTACCGGTCCTTTGTTTCCCACCCCATCCCCATATTTCATTTATCATCATCATTTCATGTTCATTTTATCATCCTTTTCATGTTCATCGCCTGTAAATAACCTATATAGCGTTGCACGGTCGTAAAACACCAACTCACTCACTCACTCATTCCTTTTAACTGACATGTGCCACATCAACAACTAAATTGGTATGGTAGGTGCACCTAGTGATGCTTAGAACAATGCATACTTCGGATGCTGGCATTGACCTATATTTTTCGCATGAATGACCACTTATAGAAGAATTGTTAAGTTAAAGTCCATTGCTTCTGACTGACAAGTGCCTTAATAGCAACCATGTTGATGCTTTAGTGATTGCGGAAAAAAATAAATATTGCGAGATGGGGCATTATGTCTTTTGGACATATTTTTTTTTATCTATTTTAGCTTCTAATGACCTGCTTCATTCAGACTATGGGGCCATGTACCCCCATGAAACCAGCAACCTCTGTGCCATGTGCAAGAAGTTGATTTTATTCTATTTTTATTTTATTTTATTTTTTTTAATTTATTTCATTTTTATTATCAAAATATTAAAAGACTGACAATATTTCATTGTTACAGGGACCTGCTTCACGGGGAACATGGCTCTTAACCCTGATGTCAGTACACTCTAAGCCTGTTTCATGGGGAACATGGGATTGAACCCAAATGATAGTACACTTTAATAGGGACCTGTTTCATGGGGTACATGGCTCTAAACACTGACGACAGTATACTGCAACGGAGACCTGCTTCATGGGCAAAATGGCTCTTAACCCTAATGATAGTACTTTGTAACAGGAGCCTGCTTCATGGGGAATACAGCTCTTAATTCTGATGACAGTTCTCGGTAACAGAGGCCTACTTCATGGGGAACATGGCAGTAAGCACTGATAATATACACTGAAGCAGAGACCTGCTTCATAGAGAACATGGCTGTAAAGACCGATGGTAGTACACTGTAATAAAAACCCGCTTCATTTGGATCATAGCTCTATGACTGACAATATTTCACTGTAACAGATACCTGCCTAATAGGGAATATGACTCTAAACCTTGATGACAGTATATCTAAAAAAGAAATGTTTCATGGGGAACATGGCTCAAAACACTGACGATAAATTAACAGCAATACAGGTCACTAAGACTGCATATTAGAACATTAAGTTCGCATAGTAGCCACCCTGGATGGCAAATGCACCGATTGACCAGCAACCTCTTTGCCATATGCCGGAAGTTGATTTAATTTTATTTTCTTTTTTTTTCATTTAATTTTAATTATTTATTTTTTTATTATTATTATTAATTTATTTAAAAAAAAACATTACATTCATACGATCTCAAAAAAAATATTTCTTCGTCATCAGCCACTGATAGAAAAAATAATATCATGTTACACGAAATGGTTAGTTCTTGCTTTGATTCGTGTTTGGCTGGTTGATGTACTGAGATGATCACCTTAGCATCCCTAATATGTCTTCACAAACCTGTTGTGTTTTGTGTAACTACCGGACCCAAAGATCGCAATAGAAGAGGGAGGCTTGGGGCGCCTTATAACTTGGTTTAACCCACCATTTCTTTTGAAGTGCCTGTACCAAGTCAGGACTATTGCGATCTTCAATTTTTCCGGTATGTCTTCTTTGTTTTGTCTCGTCTTATGGATATTTGAGATTGATTCTCCAAATTCAGTAATTTTGTTTTTACCTTTATTTAGATTAAATTGCATCACGATAGATTAACAGCAACTGCAGGTCATTAAGACCGCATATATAAGAATATTAAGTTTGCATAGAAAGCGCCCGGGAGGGCAAATGCACGGCTGCTTGAGCATTCTGTTACCAACAACCTCTGTGCCATGTGCCGGAAGTTGATTTGATTTTGTTTTCTATTTCATTGTCATTTTATTTTAATTTTTTAATTTATTTTATTTTAATTACATGAAATTAACTTGCATTGCAACTGCAGGTTATTAAGGATGCATATTAGAACAGAAAGTTCGCATAGTAGGGGCCCGGAAGGGCAAATGCGCAAATTGGCATTCTGTGGAGCCATGATCCAAACCCTAATGATAGTTCACTGTAACAGGGACCTGCTTCATGGGAAACATGGCTGTAAAGACTGAATAAAACAGATCATTAGAAGCTAAAATAGATATACAAAAATCAGACAGGTCTCTGTTGCAGTGTACTGTCGTCAGTGTTAGAGCCGTGTACCCCATGTAGCAGGTCCCTGTTACAGTGTAATATCATCAGGACTCAATCCCATGTTCCCCATGAAACAGGTCTCTATTAGAGTGTACTGTCATTAGGGTTTAGAGTCACGTTCCCCATTAGGCAGGTCTCTGTTACAGTGAAATATTGTCAGTCTTGTAAGCCATGATCCTCATGAAGCAGGTTTTTATTACAGTGTACTATCGGTGTTTACAGCCATGTTCCTGCAAGGTGTCTACCGTAAAATTCTTGAGTAAGGAGAGTTAAAGTTTGGTCCCGTCAGCAAATGTTTTGAAGGTTTTGACCTTATCAGCTTTGAAAATTTAATGAAATTTCATTTTTCCACACTTATTTTCTTAGCTGCAACTTTGGATCTGGTCAAACTCTAGTATTGTGCAATCTAACCGAATTTTTAGAAAATAATATTCCTCGTTTAAAAAATATAAGATAATGAGAAGTGGAATAAGTGTATGTAACCCAAACTACATGTATCAGTGGCAATTACAATTCTATAGTGAATGGAAAACAGGCAGCGGCCTTCCATGTGACAAGTGGTCGATGTTTGCTGTCTTGCAATAAGTCCTAGATTACTGAAAGTATGAGGCATGCCTGTCAAATCCAGCCTTAAAGTACCCTTCTGAACAAGTACTATGAAGACGACGAGTACAAATTTGAGCTTGAGATTTGATAAAGATTTCCAGCCTAGACAAGCACATCTTTATTGTGTAAAAAAAGTGTAAAATAGTTTTGGGTCCAATCTTCTCCCTATTAATTACCATCGTACAAACACATTTCCCCCAAATGACAGCTGTTCTGGGCCAAATCATCTTATTTAATTATAGTCTTTAGACACGCATAAAAAGGAGGTAGTTTTGCGTTACAATTAAGGTACAAAAGTGGGTCTTTTTAAGTAAAAGCGCTGAATGCAGTTACGAAATGTTTTTTTTAAAAAAACCCCAGATAAATATACTATCGACTGATCAGATTTTTAAACATTTTCAAGGGGTACAACGTACATATCAAAAAACGAAAATGCGGACACTGACATAGTCTTTTATTGACAAATATGGTAATTTTTTTAAAAGAAATCTTATTTCAATTTTGAAATTAAATTATTTATGGGCTTGTAATGGTGTCTCTTCTACAAAAAGAATACGAACGCACCCGCATCTCGATTTCATTATTAAAAATACTCGTTCACGTACGAGAACATTCAGGCGCAAGTGTCACATTAGAGTCTTAAAATGCGGACACAAGAAAAGAAGTAAAGAATTTTCATTTTTTAGCTCACCTGGCCAAAGGCCATGTGAGCTATTGCCATCACTTGGCGTCCGTCGTCGTCGTCCGTCGTCGTCGTCGTCCGTCGTCGTCGTCCGTCGTCGTTAACTTTTCTTCAAACTTCTTCTCCTCTGAAACGGCTGCACAGATTCAAACCAAATTTGGTCTGGTGGTACTTTAGGGTATCCCCCACAGAACTGATGTGGGGATATTTGATGCGTCGAAAAACATGGCCGCCGTTGCTAAAAATAGACCAGGGGGGGTCAGACTACTGTTTTTGGCTTGTAAGTCAAAAAGTATAAGAGATAGATGAAATCTGATGCCACGCTTCTGCTTCAGCATCAAAAGCTCTACTAAAGTCTCCATTGAGTCGAAGTTGTCAGATGACCCCTTATGGGAGTTACGGCCCCTTAAAGGTGAAAAATAGCATTTTTTAATGTTTTTGGCCTATGGAATGAAAACTATTGCAGATAGAGAGAAGTTGTTGCTTGCTTAAATGTTCAGCTCATTTAGCTCTACAAAAGTCTCCATAAGGTCAAAGTTGTCAGATGACCCCTTATAGGGATTATGGCCCCTTAAAGGCAAAAAATAGAGTTTTTGGCCTATAGAATGAAAACTATTGCAGATAGAGAAAAGCTGTTGCTTGCTTAAATGTTCAGCTCATTTAGCTCTACACAAGCCTCCATAAGGTCGAAGTTGTCAGATGACCCCTTATAGGGGTTACGGCCCCTTAAAGGCAAAAAATAGTGTTTTTTGGCCTATGGAATGAAAACTATTGCAAATAGAGAAAAGTTGTTGCTTGCTTAAATGTTCAGCTCATTTAGCTCTACAAAAGTTTCCATAGGGTCGAAGTTGCCAGATGACCCCTTATAGTGGTTACAGCCCCTTAAAGACAAAAAATAGTGTTTTTAGCCTAAAGAAAGAAAACTTTTGCAGATAGAGAAAAGATGTTGCTTGCTTAAATGTTCAGCTTAATTAGCTCTACAAAAGTCTTTTTAGGGTCAAAGTTGTCAGATGACCTCTTTAAGGGGTTATGGCCCTTTAAAGGTGAAAAATAGTGTTTTTTGCTTTGGAATGAAAACTATTGCAGATAGAGAAAAGCTTTTTATTGCTTAAACATTCAGCTCATTTATCTATACAAAAGTCTTCAAAGGGTTGACATTAAGACCAGGTGAGCGATTCAGGCTCCTGGGAGCCTCTTGTTTACGTTATTAAGCTTAGTAAGACGACTTTTCTAATTCTAAAAAAAAAAAAAAAAAAAAAAAAAAATGTGGAATGTTTTGAAACTACATATTTAATCGATATTCTTCTTAAAATGTTAACGTTTTAAGTGACACATCGTCCAATGGGATATGCAAACTCTGACACCATTAAAACGAAAGAAGAGAACGCTACCATATTTATTGTAATTATCCAGAGTTAGAAAAACAACAAAACTGTCTAACTGGAATGACCAATCTTAGAATAGGTCCAAAAAGAAAAGAAAAAGAACAAGACAAAGAGCAAACAATTTAAGATCGGAACGGTCTAAACGAAACAATGGACATCATTTGTCCGGTATGTCTTCTTTGTTTTGTCTTGTCTTATGGACATTTGAGATTGATTCTCCAAGTTCGGTAATTTTGTTATTACCTTTATTTCTTATTTATACACCTTCCCGACTTAAGGTTAATACAGACAGGTGTCACATGACTTTTGTACCTTTAGAAATGCAAAATTAAAGAACAGTGTCTATGAAATCAATAGTAAGAAATAGAATATTTGAATTTATTGAAATGGGTAATAAATATTCAATTGTTTAACAATTGCATCAATCGTTTCATGAAAAACGCAATTTTTGACAAAAACAAAGGGAGATAACTCACTTCAAAATTACCCTAAATTTACAATGGAATTGAATAGTAGACAAAAATCTAAGCTGGTGACCCCCTGTTTTCTACGTTTTATTTTAATATATAGGTAAAAATATAACTTTTGACAAAATAAAAACAAGATCCTATTGTAAGGAATTTTTCTGAGACATGATTTTATGCCTAAAATTTGGCCTTTCCTATATAATCTATTGTAATTCAGGCATACTTTAACCACATATATTGCAAAAACGAGCATGGTGACCTATCCTTATTTTTATTTTAAATAAAGGATATTAATAACATGTTTCATTTTAGACCATAAAATCAAATGTTTAATGACAGAATTTTTTTCAGTATAGGTGTCCACATTAAGCTGTGGGAAAATAGTGGGATGCCAATGGCATAATTTAAATGTGCACATTCTTATTTACAATTCGGTCTAAGAGCATGCATTTGTAAGCTTTAGCTTACAGTTGTTCTGAGTAAAATTCGTCAAATTTGTCGCTGTTTTTTTCGCACCATGATGCTTTTGTAGCGCCAAAAACATCTTAAGTGCCCAACAAAAGCACATAATTTGCCACCAAGGATCAATTGTTCAGTGATATTATTTCTATATTGTTTCATTTGAAGTCTATCAATAATATGTCTCGACATGTAGCAAATAAATTTGTGCATTGTAATTTATCAGGTGTCATGTAGCCATGCCAAGACTGGACCGTCCGAAAACCAACTATATCTCCGCTGTGATAATGATACAAGCTTTATAAAACAAATGATTTTATATGGCTTTTATGCAAAGGAAAAGTTTTGGGTTTTCTTGGCATGATCGCAATTCATGTATCCTGTTAAATGTTGAACTAATTAAGGGAATACAATGGAACAAATTCGAAAAACAGATTAAGAGGGTTTGTTCCTCTATTTGTAAATAAAAATGGGCCAAAGACAGAAATGGCCGGATTTCGTTCAACAGGAAGTAGACAAGCGACAGACCTGAAATTGAATCCCACGTTATGGGATCCCATCCTGAAGCTATATACCAAATATCAAATGGCTGTGATTAGTAGTTGCTGGGAAAACTGTTACGAAAATTTTCTACTTTTGAACATTTATGTCAAAAATTAACGAAGTCGGTTAACAGGAAGTACATGAGCGACAGACCTGAAATCGAATCCCACATTATGGGACCCCACCCTGATGCTGTATACTAAATATCAAGCGGCTGTAGAAAGTAGTTGCTGTGAAAACTGTTACCAAAAATTTCTTCCCCGCCCGCACGCTGCTCGCCCGACATTCACCATTTTATAACCAAGATTTTTCACTCCGTGAAATCCGGCCAAAGTATGGTCAAATGATCAAAATAAGTAACAACAAAAACCGGTCCATGTGGTCGTTTTTGTGCTATAAGAAGCAGAGATACCAATGGGGTGTTCGGAAAGGACAGAGACAAAAACCAGTAAACACAAACGAGAACAGGACGAAAAAACAAACAATATATCAAACACGGAAACACAAAAACTATCGAATAATAATTAACAACGCGAACTCCAGTCGTAACAAGAGTGTATGTAATCTGGTGCTCCGGAAGAGTAAGTAAATTTGGTTGTCCATAGTGGTTTGTCTGAATTCCGCTTGATTGTGGGCTGTGTCGCGTACACTTATTCCACATCTCATTATTTTCTATTGTTTAACTTAAAAGTGTTTACTAAATATGCGATTGTGTTTGTTTCTTATTTTTTTCTTTGTTTGTTTCTTTGTCAGAACTTAGTTATTTTCAAGTTTTTGTTCTTCTTTGCCCAAAAGACAAAGTTCCTTGTCTCTCAAAATGTACTTTTTCAACGATAATGTTATGCCAGGGGTATATTTATGATTTCATATGCTCAAATCTAGGTGTATCTGTGTATATAGTCACTTGGCGATACCATACTTTATTCATGGTGAAGTACATGTAACGTCAACATAAAGGCAAACATGATTTTGTATGAATGAAAAGATGGACTGATAAACGAGTCTGAACACGCTATACCACTCCAATGTGAAAAGACGAGGCATGGAAATCCCAGAAAATTAAGTATTTATTTGTAGTACTTGTATTCATATAAAATAGTCCTCTCTTTATATCATAAGTGTGTCTATGTCCACACATTTTCGATAAACAATATGTCAGTGTTTTTCTCTGTTGTGGAAGATTTTCAAAATGTTTCATTGTCTAAATTAGATTATAAATGGGCATAACTGACCGAAATATTGCCAGAAAATATTCTTTGTTGCATATACATATGACAAAAACATTGATATATAGTTACAGTGGTTAAACAGAAAGTACATTGAACAACCCATTGACAATCTGCGACGAATTAATCATGAAAACCCCTGAACGAAATTCTATGTTATATATATCAAATTAAAGCTTAAGAATGGTCGCTTCAGAATTTCAATAAAATGTGTCATAGTTAAATAATTCTTACTTTTTGGGGGCTTCGTATTTCCTGATCTTATTGTTTACATTACGAATGTGTCCGCATGTTCGAAATCTGATGGCGTCGAGTCCTCTTTTTCGCAAAAAAACTGATATGTACATTGTACCCCGTGATTTTGAAGTTTGAAAAAAAAATGCTGTAATAAATTGTGTGGTTGTAAACAAATACTAGTTACCAGTTAAAGCACTGAAACGCACTGGTCAGGGAGTATCTCTTTAATTCATGTTTGTACTACATTACTATACACAAGATACATCATTTGTTTTTTTTAATGCAGCACATAATTATATGAATAAAGTGTCAACGAAATTTAGGACATTCATTTCCTTTTCTGTTATAGCATTTGATTACACACGCATAGCAGCCAACATTGCAAGTATTATGACATCTATTGATATCGGAGCCACATGCTCTGGTACATTCCAATGTTTTCGTCAGGCAGTGGTCAACAGCTACGTTTGTCTTCAGGACACACAGGACCATTAAGGTGACAAACAAGTTAAACGTCATCTGAAAGAAATGTAATTGGTATGAATACTGTTGCTTATAAAGTGCGTTAAGATTTTTAACCTTATAAATTCTTTAGCTTTCAAAACAGCTTCATTAATTTTAAATGTAAATCTCTATTTTTTTTCTTTACCAATTTGATCCTTGATCACCCCGTGCGGGTTTTGGGTGGCGAATAGACCCGTAGCGGCGCTAAGCGTATCGGTTAAAGTCCACTTAACCTGTCAGAAACCCGACAGCGGGTCAGGCCACCTTGCCCACAAAGTGACTGGGATGTGTGCCCCAGGTGGTTGATAGTGACAACCCTGTTATAATGACTGCCTAAAGATCACTGCTAGAGGTCTCAGTTAAAAAATTGAAAGCAGGATCCCCATGGAGGAGGATAAATTGCCCATACCTACCCATCATTCCGTTTTCCAGTGGCAGTAAAACTCTCCTCACCGATTGGCCTTGTGCCCCCCGTTCCCCTATTTCATCATCACCATCCTTTCATGTTCATTGTGTGACCCCTTTTATTCGTGTTCATATCCCAAATACAACAGAAATCGTGCATGCTGCTTCATGGAATCACAACGAGGTTATAAGTAAAGTTTTTACATTGATTATATATGCTATCATTTTTTTAGGACTGGTACAAATTTGCATTCATAAAGAAGTTATTAGTGATCACATGAATTCTGGGTAAACCAGTGAAACTAATAAATTAGAAAATTCCTGTAGGTTCCGGATTGAACAAAGGCGCTTAACCGTGCAAAGTTTTTTCATTAAAAGTCTACCAAACAGTGCAAAATACCATGATCATTGCTCAACACGCTTTGCCTGCATGTGAGCCACTGGTGGTTGAATATGGCAACAGACTGTAACATTCATCGCATGTTAAAAACATTGCTACAGGGTTTGATATGCGAGTAGAAACTGTAAGATTCCCTGTATTATGTTAAATAGCTTGACTTTACCAATTCCTTCATTTCCCAGTCACGTCTACCCTATATGCAGTGTGACCCCATCTCACTTCACATGTCCATTTTATGACTCCTTTCATGTTCATTCACCTGATATAGCCAAATTCACGCTGATAGCACGTGGTAGTAAAGTACAATAACTGCCTATCTTACTAAAGAAATTATAAAAATATGCATTTTGAATATTGTAAAAAGAAACCGCCTTTGTATTAAACCTAAAAGCCACATATAGAAAATGTAATTAGATATAATTTTTTCCCAGTTTCTAATGATGAAAAAAGTCCATGTTGACTTATTGCAAAACAAATAGCTACCTATTTGGAATTGTCTTCTAATAATAGTAAATTTACCTTGTCTTAACGTTCGTTACGATAAATATCATATAAATATTACAATATTTGGTCAAATTTGTATTTATAGTGGTTCACAGTTGGGAAATAGAAATCGGAATATAATTTCGTTATAGATTGAAAACAGGATACAAATGTTGTATTCTGGTTAAAATCCAGCCTCTTTCTTCGCACTAGTGAAACAGAGCCAATAAATAACCACAGGACATTGAACCTGGGTGTTCGTTGTAGCCTATCTCAAGGTTAGACACAAATTAGTGTCTAATATACAGAGATGTATAAGAAATTATGGCACGCCGTTTTCATATTTATTCGCTATATAAGATTTCTCATATAATATATAAGATATTTATATATATATATATATGTGAGATATCTCTTTAAATATATTAGAAGTCTCATATAATATACATGTATACGAAATCTTATATCTTATTGGTTATATGAGATATCCCATATAATATATAAGATATCTTATATATTAAAAGAGATATATCATATAATATATGAGATATCTTATATATTATATGAGATATCTTTTAAAGCGAATAAATATGAAAACGGCGTGTCATTAGAAATAAATAGTTCATTGTAGATATTCGGATAGTTTTAGTCTGCATTATCGCTGTACAATGAATTAATAAACTCGAAGCGAAAAGTTATGTGTTTCCTGTTACGTCCCATGAAAGGAAGAAGAAAAAACTGACGGTTAAGAAAAAAAAGTTTTCTGATAAATAATAGACAATTAAATCTAAGATAAACACTGAAAATATTTGTATTCATGTACTTGAAAACCTTAATTCGAGTGACGTAATGATAAACAGCTATACCTTTACATAACGACGATAAATGACTTCGATGTTTTAAGATTTCAATAGTCCTTTTGAGAATATTTTATTGGTGATTTCAATTCAATAGAGAAGTACACAGATATTCTCAGTTATTTTAGAAAAGTGTTATATAGTTTACGTGTATGGATCTTAATACTAAAACACGAAAAAGTCAAATGTCAAGTCCTTTATATAAGATGTATTTAAGAGTTTCAATTTATGTATTAAAACTAAAAGTGTTTTACCAAGTAAGTTTAAAACATCCGAGTCTCTTACAATTTTAGATTAAAAAAAACCAAGATTGTACATTAAATATACATCTGTTTAGAATTATTTCAGCTTTAGTGTATTTTTTTTACCCCGAACAGGTCTAGAGTGGTGAATAGAGCTGCAACAGTGCTTAGCTTGTCGGTCAAGTTCACTTAAGAGCGTCCAGTTCCCCGATGGCGCTTTACCCACAGAGCTCCTAGAACGTGTGATCCTGTCATCTAGCATTCCAAGGTAGCCAGGTCATAATACCTAAACGCAAACCATGATGGTGCACCGTGTTTTAAAAATGTAACTTTGCTAGCACGTTACAGAAAACTGCTGCAGAGTTCGATATGAGTATGAACTACAGGATTCTTTGCAGTAGAACAATTTGCCCGAACTTACCCATGCCTTCATTTTTAGTGTCTTAACTCATTTAATCTATTGTATCCCTATCTCACGTCACATCATTCTTTTATGTTAATTCTATCATCCATTCATGTTCATTCTATCATCCATTCATGTTCATTCTATCGTCATCCTGTTATGTTCAATCCATCATCATTTCATGTTCATTCTATCATCCATTCATGTTCATTCTATAATCCATTCATGTTCATTCTATCATCCATTCATGTTCATTCTATAATCCATTCATGTTCATTCTATAATCCATTCATGTTCATTCTATCGTCATCCTGTTATGTTCATTCCATCATCCTTTTATGTTCATTCTATCATCCATTCATGTTCATTCTATCAACCTGTAATGTTCATTCTATCATCCTGTAATGTTCATTCTATCTTCTTTTTATGTTCATTTTACCATTCTTTCATCCTTTTATGTTCATTCTATTATCCATTCATGTTCATTCGATATAGCTGAATTCGCGCTGGTTGGAGGTCAAGCAATAACTACCCTAACAAACTAACTGCGCTATATTTTCTTAACCTTTTAAACTATCTCTTCAAAATTTCTCACGACTCAAAAACATCAAATTATTATTGAATTCAGTACTACTAAACTTTGGAAAAATAACTTTACTATAAACTGAAACCTGAATTATTATTATTATTATTACAATACTTATATAGCGCTCCATCTATACATATATGATACTCAAAGCGCTGTACAAATTCATTTAGATAAAACAACAAAAGAAACAATGATGTATAAAGTTACAATAATACATGTTTACATTAAAAACTATAAAATGTATCTACCATGAATGAATACATAGGTGATAAGTAACTTAAGAAAAATAATAATAATTTATCAGATATCCATAAAAAATGATCGAAATAAAAAATAAATAGATAACTAGAAATTTTAAAAGGATCGGAAATTAAAATATAAATAAATATTTCAATGCTTATTAAATGAAAGTTAAAATGGAAATTAAAATATTGAGTAAAAAATAATTATTGATTACCACTTTAAAAATCACAGTGAAAATGATAATGATAAAAGAAACGGGATAACTGTAGGTTAAAAGAACTATTTACAATAAAATTAATGACAGAGATAAATAATATGGTATATATATATATATCACAGTTTCAAGACGAATCACAGTTTCAGACAAATCACAGTTTCAGGCGAATCAAAGTTTTAGACCACAGTAAAAGCTTTAGTAAAATGATAGGTTTTGACCTTTTTCTTAAAAACATTAACAGATAAGTTAGTGTCACGCATCTGATCCGGAAGATCGTTCCAAAGAACAGCAGCCGCCCTGTCAAATCTTCTCTCTCCGTGTGTTTTCGTTCGAACAACTGGTTTCACCAATAAACATTTCTTTCCTGATCTCAAGGGTCTAGAGGGTTGGTACAGTTCTACAATTTCTTCTAGGTAAGATGGTGCATTCCCAGTGAGGGCTTTAAAGACATAAAGCAAAAGTTTGTATTGGCATCGATAGGATATGGGAAGCCAGTGAAGAGACTTTAGCACAGGTGTTATGTGATCTGATTTCGAGTTCTTGATATAACCCTCGCAGCAGTATTTTGCACTCGTTGTAGTCGTTGTAATTGACAACTAGGTAGTCCAAAAAGTAGAGCGTTTCCATAATCGAGACGGGAAGTAACCAATGAACACATTAATGTCTTACATGCATCTGTCGTGATGTATTGTCGAATACGGCCGATGTTCCGAATCTGATGATAGCATGACTTTGAAATAGAGCTTATTTGTTTAGTCATTGACAGAGACTGGTCAAAGTAGACTCCAAGGTTCTTTACGCATTCAGCACTGCTGACGATGCTACTACCAATTTGAACTGAACAGTGCTTGAGGTCTTTTATTCGATGTTTTGGGGCGAAAAGAATCAGCTCTGTCTTATCTTCGTTAAGTTTAAGCATATTTGCGCACATCCATTTACTAATGTCAGATAAACAAAGTTCCAGACGTTGCGAGATGTTGTTCCAGTTCCTGAAGAATGTTAAAATGCACGAATCTTTTGCAATCTTTGTTTAAATAGTTAAACAGTCGAAATAAAGTGGAGCCCTCTGAAACATACGCACCAATAAAAACATGAGAAAGTGTCAAAATCTTTTATTATACCAAATTTATCATGATTTTAGGATTTTCAGATTATTGCTTTGTTAAGACTACATTAAACATGGAATATAACGGGCATAACAAATTTAAAGTAGCTATACAAAGTACGTTTAAAAACTGATCAAAGGTATAATTTATTACGATGTATTGATAAAATGGAATCAAGTAAATAAACCATGTATACAAATCGGTATGATAAATCTCCTGTATATATACTTACCGTTTCAATACATTTTGTACCAGTTCCAAAGATATCCTGGGTAAACTGACTTTCTAAGGTGAGCATATACATTTCTTATTTTCATAACATTTATATTAGTTACAAATAATTTGAGATACATTTTAAGGCCCGTAAGCAGATTTTTCTGAACGGGGATGCGTTTAAATATAACTTTAAGAAAATTTAGGGGATGCGATTTGGGCGGAGACTTTGGTTGCAGCAAATCCTAGGAATTTTAGGCAGTTTCCCTACAGACGGTACATTGCAACCCTTCTCCCTGTGTACGGGCTTGCATATTTTTTACATAAATTCAGTCTAATATCTAGTGGTATTCAATTATCTCCCCTGCAGAAAACAGCTAATGTGTTTTTAAATTTTTAACGATGACAACAACGATGGCGACGGCATATAAACAATCTTCAATTTTCATTTATTACGCATGGATTTAACTACTATCATATACGTTGGACATGTTATGTTATTAACGAATCTTTTCTGTTGCGTAAACAGTTGTTTATAAGGTCAACAAAAGTGCATATTTTAACAAATCGAGTGAAACTTATTGGCCGTTGGAAAAAATTAAAATGTCAACTCAACCTTTAAAAAATCGCACAAGGCGTAATACCTGCAGTACATTTTCGAAACTTGTGGGAATGTTAGGTTATTACCTTTTCTTTCGACAGATATCAGTTTGAAAATTATATTTTACTGTTATCATATAACGATCCATTTGAATTCAATGTGTAACTATGAAAAACTTTCAAGGGACACAACCAAGTTCTATCTTTAATAAATTATAAACATGATAAATGGGAGGCATTCCTATTTTTAAAACGGATGACTGAATATTGAATTGGACATTTACTCCAATACAATGCAAATTCACATACTGTTGATCCCAATTTACGGATACCGGTCAAAAAGGTAAACATGTTCTATGACATAATCGAATTCAACAGGTAAATCGTGTACTTTTAAAAAGAAGGTTGTCAAGACGGACTAGAAAAATAGGTCTTTTTCTTAATTTTATTTTGGCTTTACCTCTTGCAGTACATGTCTGAAAATTTGCAGATGGGAAGATATACATTTAAACAAATAGTGTGATTTTTTTCAATTTTTTATATAAAAGTTAAAGTTGTGCGATCCATTTAAGTTTGCACCGTATGCATTTCATAAATATCCACATAATAACATGCATTTAAATGCAATCTGTTACTTTTAAAAACTCTTTTTAATTCAAAAAAGTTTATTTTATCAGCATAACTTAAAATTGGAAGAAATTTTGTACTAAAAAGAACTTTTGATTCACTTGACAACCAGGATAAACATTCGAATTGACTTTCCTATCTTTTCCGATGAAGAGCTCACATTCTATTGTTTAAATACCACCGGTTTTCGGACTGAATTTTCAATTGTTTATTAGCTGCGTGTGGTAGGTAGCCACCAGAATGACTTGTACGACATATTAAAATCCCCTTAAAATTAAAGTACGCCTTATACTCCATGTTCAGTTTTCATTTTTGAAACTCCTGTATTTGTATTTAATATTTAAAATAAACCGATGTTAATTGTATAAAATACAACTGCTAATTTTAATGGCCAAATTATTTCCTTCTATTTCATTTGGTCTATGATTTCCTCTACTCTTCTGACTTTTGAAACCTTTTTGAATACTTTAACATGTAGCTGCGAGGTGTTTCCTTCCTTTAATTTAAATAGTGGATGAACACATGCATGTACATAACATACTGAATTCAAACAACTAAATTTCAGTTATCCATTTTTTTCGCCATGTTCATGTTTCTATTCTATTTCAGAGAGATGTCTGGAGAAGTACCGAACCCAGATCCTCCGCCGGGTGAATTGATCTGTAAAGTTTGCGATAAAGTTTTACAGAAACCTCGGATACTTCCATGTTTACACTCGATTTGTTCAAACTGTCTTCAGAGAGTCCTTGATACGAACAAAACAGCGGACACCATACCCTGTGCCCAATGCGACGAGCCATGCGAAGTTTCTGGACGTGATGTCAGCGATTTCCCGACAAATGAGTATCTGATCACTGTTATTGATGTGTTCTTTTCAAAGAGTAATACCGAGCAAGATTGCGGTGTTTGTGATTTAAAGAAAAAGAAGTCACAAGCCAAATCGAGATGTGTCGATTGTGAGGATTTTTTGTGCGAGGAATGCGCTAGCGTTCATTCTTCTACACGCTTAACCTTCGAGCATACAGTCTTATCTCTAGCAGAGTTGGCTCAAGGATCACACGATAATGCCATCCGAGAAAATCGAAAGATGCACTGCATTGTCCATGAGAAGGAAATCTTAGATTTTTATTGTAGGAACTGCAGCCATCTTGTTTGTCGCGAGTGTAGACTTGGAGAACATATTGACCATAGTAGTATTCCTACAACAGAAGTCCATGAAATGAAGCGACAGAAAATCACAGATGTCATCCATAGACTAGATATCAAAACTAAAGAACTTTTCAATGCAGATGTAGAGGCTGAAAATGTTGTTAGAGAATTAGATGCATCAGAAGAAGCTGCCATTAATGAAGTGGAAAGTACCTCTCAAAAGTTAAAAGAGAGAATCGACAAAGAAAAGAGTGAACTTATTGAAACTGTCAAACAACATGTTGCAAAAGAAAAGGCTCGATGCAAAGATCAGCAGACCGATATAAATCAACGCCACGCACTGTTGACATATGGAAGCGAATTCTGCTCTAAGACTGCATCGGATGCTAAAGATGCAGAGGTGATTTATTTGGAACCGGTTTTTTCCGACCGACTGCGATATCTTGATAGACTACCCCAACCAAACACTGATGTTAGATGTCAAGTACCAGAGGTTAAGCTAAGAAATCTTTATGGAAGTGTTGATAACATGAAATTCTTCGAGTTTTCACCCGCCAGCACGAACACCGCGGTCTCAACATTTCTTCCGCCAGGTATTTCGGAATCGGACATACCTAAGGTTGTATCTCTTAGTCCGAAACGAAAAATTAATACTTTTGAAGAAGATGATGAAACGTCCCCGAAAATAACGGGAATATGCATACACAAAAACGAACTATATGTATGCGACTACGCAAATCGAAAAGTGAAGATTTTTACGCTCAAAGGCGAACACGTGGAATCGAGGAACAATATAACAGCTTTTAGCATTGCAGCGTTTGACGATGTTTTTGCCGTAAGTGATCATTTCGCAGTTACTATCCATTCACGAGACGACGCTATAAACCAGAGGATAGACCTGGAAAGTACAAGCGCTTCCTACCCATTGACGGTTATGAATGGAAATACTTTCGTCGTTGCAAACAGCAAGCAAAACGCATTCATGACGTATGACAAACATGGATCCAATGTCGAAAATTACAAAATGGCTCGATCGACAAAAAAGCTGTTTAGCAGAGCCATTACTTATGTTGCAATGACGAGCACCGGCGATTTTGTCGTCTCCGACTGGGGAACAAATACTGTGGCTGTCATGGGAACAGATGGTAAGCAAAAGCTGGAATACAATGCACGACCGATGAGTTACACAAAAGATTGGGCACCAGGCGGTCTCTGTGTAGATATTCACGACAATATTTTTTTAGTTGACCAACGCCAGGGAAATATTACAGTGCTCAACCCAGTTGGTAAAGTTATCTATCGACACAATGCCAAGAAGGACGGAATCGATCGGCCGTTGAACATCGCCACTGACGGGAACAGTTTAATTTACGTTTCCGGAAAGGGAGGCATCATTTCTGTCTATCTCACGGAGTATATGTGATCTTATATTCATTTGACTTTAATAAGAGCTAGAATGTAGTAATATAAGAAAAGATTTTGAGTGATGATATCTAAACTTTTTTATTTTGTTCCTATATTTCTTGGCTTGAAACTAATTTCAATTTGTTAGGTTTGCCATATAACCCCATAAACATTTATATCATATCTAAGGGAGCGACCATTTGATTTTTATGGGGGGCGGGTTTATGGTGAAATTTGAAATAAAAAGGCAGGATGGCAAAAATCCAGAAATAAAAAGGCAGGATAGTGCTTTGAATATAAAAAAAGGCAGGATGGTATTTTTGGCTGAAAAATTAATAGCTTTAAAAATAAAAATTTTAGCGCGCGCTAGCGCCCCCAAAAAATCCAGGCTCGGTTTTTTTCCAAAAATAAAAAGACAGGAAAAATAAAATATCCATAGCCCCCCTAAAAAACAAATGGTTGCTCCCTTAGAATACATATCAATTCAAAAACCTATATATAAACTGCACGGTTAAGCTTTCTTTATGTTTTGTTTAGATTGGTTGTTTATTTTTTTTATTTATTTATATGCTTTAAGACATTTGTTAAAATGAAAATGAATGTGGCATTATATATTTTTTTTAACTTTTATAAGCAAAACTGCTTGAAGAAACTTACAGAGACATATATTTGGATATGCATATAAAGAACTGATATTTAAGCACAGGTGAATCAATCGAATGTCGAAAGTCCGGCATCGGTAGACATAAAACATCCCTCCCCCGGTAAAAAAAAATAATAAACAAAACAAAACAAAACAAACAAACGTACAAACCGCACAACATACAAAGAACATATATCACTATAGCTGAACCGCAATCAGCAATGTGAACTCCAAGTCGAAAAGAGCTCGGGTGCTTCGGAAAGGTAACGCAATGCCTGCTTGTTATATCTTAAGTTTTAGTTTATATTTATATGTGTTTAACCGAATAACAAAGGTACACGTCACACTGTGATATATTACAAAAATTACAGTAATGATAAAAAGTTTACAATTTTAATTTATCAAACATTTTAATCATTTGGAGTGTGATAAGATATACCAAGCTAACAGTAAGGTCCACAGGGTCACGTAATATGATTGATACGGACTTATAAACATACAAAATGGAGGTATATTCTTAAATTTAATTATTCATCAATTTTTGGTTATTGAACACTTACAAAACACTTTCTTTATAAAACATGAGATGAGTTATTATGTAATATACAAATAAGGTTTCCGAAAAGATTTGGTTCGTTTTGATAGAACTAAATACCAAGTCTTGATATTATGCAAGCTTTTTTAAACGCACCATGTTCTTATTAAAACTAAAAGCTAATGATTGCTTCTAGAAGGAAAAGTTATACACACATATTATCCCAAATCAGTGATAATTAAAACAGTTTTAAAATATTCATATCTGCGTAGGCAATATACGCAATGATAAGGGCATCGAAGAAAAAACTATGTTTCCACAAGAAGGCTAGATGTGTTTTCAAAAAGACTACATTTGTCAAAAAAGATTTTATTTCTTTTCCACAAGATGACTTTCCTACCGGTGTTTCAAAAATTCTGAGGCTTCAAGGGGTATCAATTTTTCGTTGTTTTCGTGGGCGGCCTTGATTAACGAAATTCGATACCTAACGAGTAGGAAATTGAACATTGATCTGTATGTTGTAAAATTCTGAATCACGTATATAAGAATCAACAAACTGATCCTTTTTCATCAAATCACGAAAATTGGTACATGTACCCAAGAAAATAAATGAATCCACAGTATATCAAGTTGTTCCTACATACAGTGAGGTCAGATCTCTTCAGAACTGTTTAAAACAGTCAGGAATCTGTTCTAATTCTGTTCTGCTGACAGTTCTAGGACAGTTTATGACAAGCCGTGTCGTGTCATAGAACAGTTCTACCCCATGACATATTTAGAACTGTTCTAAACCCTGATACTTTTTCATCAAAACACGATAATTGCATGGTAACCATGAAAATAAATGAATCCACAGTATATTACGTTGTTCCTACATAGAAATCCTGTTCCAACTTTTGTTCTTGGTTCCCATCATTTTAAAATAACAACCATATGTTCTTATAATTGAAACATCTCTTGTTTTAAAAACAGATCTTCGGAAAATAATACGGTGAATAAGTTCTTTTTATGTTTTGAAATTTTTTATTAGCTTGATGTTTCAAAATGAAATACCAAAGAAGCAAAACCGTCGGCGAAATTCCATACATGGTTAAAATTGTTGTGATGTTGTAATACAAGCCAACGAAAGTGTTAGCCTCGAGCAGCTATTTCGTTTTAACACCTATTTCAATCTCATGTACCTCGCTGTGATTTTGTTTTTATATCAATGGTCGGCTTTATTGGCGGAGTTTCTCTTCCCATTCCAGTCCGCAGGTACAAGCTCTTTTGTATAACTGGTAAAGTGAAGTAATTTGTTATGACTTTACAAGATTTTATCTGGCATCATGTTTTATGATGTGCACTTTATGAGAGAAGCGTCTCTGGAGAGTTTTCCAAAAACATTTAAAACATTTATCTTCTCTTAATATGTTTAGTGACATCGTTTCCATCCTCTTCCAACCTTTTCGTCAGTGCCTTCCTTGACGCTACCCTTTAATATTGCCTAGACATTACTATTTTTTCTTTCATTTCAGAGATTTCTGTTATTTATCATAGTGATAGCAAATGTCATACATTTAGTATTCGGTCAATGTATTCCAAACCCAAATGTTACACCAGGACCTAATGGTAAGTTCATACTTGACATTCAACGTCTGTTAAAGCACGTCGTTAAATTTGCTATGCAATTTAACAAAGAAGAGTTGTTAGAAATGTGCAGAACAACTAAATTGTCAAACGCTTAACAAGATCTCGAAATTAAATGCGAAATATCAAAACAAGATCCCAACTGACAAAAAAGAAAATTGGCTATTTCCAACAAAGCTCTTCAAAGTGAATTTTGAATTTTAAATAAATAACTGCGAAAGAAAACTAATAAGCACTCTAAATCGACAAAGTGGAGTTGTTTCTACAAGATATAATCCTATAACACAGGCAAAGATTTTCTACTAGAGTGTTGTCGTCACTCAAGAAATTTTCGTGAAAGAAATCATGTGTTCGTCGACATATGCGGCAATTTTACCCACTCATATAGTGCATATGTATGTTTGTAATATATTGCTTGTATTGTCGGCGGTTACCTTCACCCAGAGACCCTATATACCCCCATGTATATAGGGTCTCTGCTTCACCAGAGCACTGTTGACTGACGTATTTTAAAATTACAAAAACATGATCTTTTTTCAGATCCACCATTTCCAACGTTGGCAGACACGTTTAGTACAACAATAGAAGTTAATATAAAGGATAAAAATTATACATCCACAGCCAAAGAGTATTATGATGATGATAATAAGATTTCATCAATAGTTTTAGAGAAACAAGGCAATAAATATATGTTATTGTTCGACTACAAAAATGATCAACTGTTTTATATTATACCCGGTAAGTAAATTATGATAATGACGTCTTCTAGATTGACCTTGGTGTTTGATCAATCAACGGGTTTTAAATTGATAGTCGTGACTATGTTTCATGGGTCGTCCAGCTCATGACACACGGCCGCCAGTGTTAGCTGCTCCAGAATATCCTTTGTTGTCGCTGGAACAGTGTGTGTCGTTCGCTACGGGGAGGCAAGACCCTTGGTGTTTGTTGACTGATACGGTATAATTTATATCAAGTATTAATGTTGGTATCAATACCAGCCACGTCTATAAGTACGATAGCTTTTCAATAATAACCAATTATAAGTTAGTTGATGGTCGTGTTGCCTCATTACATATCATTTCAAAAATCAATACACACTACAAATATAGTTCTTTTTCAGAGATTTGATATTTTCGTCGCTTTACCCGAAATCCAATATCAAATTACTTCTCTTTCTTTTAACAAAATATAACAATCTTTAAGATTTGTGAGTATCCCGGCTTCCAGTACTTTGATTTAAAAAAATAGCCACCAGCAGCATATAAAATAACATAGTATCGAAATAATAAACTCATACACACAAAAAGTAAAAAAAATCAAAATTCAGCACTGAAGATATCGATAATGTGCTGTATGAAGAAACCTAGTATTTTAAACGATTTTAAATTCTGAAACTAGAGTTTATTTTTAATATTCAAGTTAAATTAAAAAACGATATGTTCTTCTAGGACAACAGTGTGCGACTGCAAATTTAAGTACAGACAACAACAATGAATTGTTTGGTCCGCCCTTAACGAACGGAGCTCTTCCACATATGTATAATACTAACGGGGCACTGCATTTCTTGAAAAAGAGTGGACAGGTATTTTATTATTTTGTTTAACAAGCTTAAATTTACATACAGCTGGGTGCAGACCAAGCATAACATGTAGACGGGTGTACAAGTGCACGCAATGTGCACTCTGTGTTTACTAAGTTAACGCTTAAGTGCACTTTGCGTTTACTTGAAATTTTCAGTAGACGTGAAAGCAGACATTTCGTTTACTTTCACGACCACACAAATGTTCACTTAGTAAACGCAAAAGTAGACGCATTTATGAAAATTGTTCCAAAAGTAGACACCGCAGCCTTAGTAGACGCAGGAGTGAACTTTAGTCTACTGTGTCTACTGTAGACACACACTAGACGCACGTTCACTCCGGGTCAGGCTTATAAACATTGTATAGGATAATGTGTATTTTTATTTTTGCAATTCGAATTCGTATTTCGAAAGTAAGAAAAGACGTCTAATATATTACGGTTTTCCGTCGGTATTAAAAGCTTGCATAAAGTTTATGTCGTCCGTTGTACACGAATTTAGTTATATATACTCAGTGATTAAAATCCTATTTACGCTAAAATACCGTCTATTTTCATTCCCCTAAACATACATTGGTAAAGATTTAAAAGTTGCCAAAAAATCCAGTTTCATGTAATTAAAATATTTTTAGGACGTCACCTCAACTTCCTGAGTGCAAACTAACCAAGCTCGTGTAAAAGTGAACTGCCTGTCAAAGGTATTGTCGAAGGATGCCTAAACATGGTAAAAGACTTTGAAAAAAAATGGTGTGTTCTGTTTTGTTAGCCCTTCTATATTTATTTCTATTTCGGGCTAATGCTTTCTATTCAGAGGCTTACTTTTCAAACGTACTTGATCACCCCTAGTAAGGTGATACGATAATTCAAATAAAATATAGAAAACCCACACAAGACACAAATAAACATAATCCAAACTTTTATACTTTTTCTTTACCAGACAAAACGTATTCTATTTAAATGGCTTACCAAAAGCAACTTTATGTAAATATATGTAAGCTTTGTTCATCTCTCGTGAACTCCACTAGGTGTGATGATGAGAAAAACGCACGGATAATAACTTTTGTGGTGCAGCATAATTATTTATGTTTTCCAGTCTTGAGCAGCATACTTTTCATACTCAACACTATCGCTACATGTATAATGGCAAATCATATTGAACTGCCCCGTGTATACATGCATTGTATTATTAAAAACGATAGAATAGCATTCAATTACCATTCATTGCACCTTAGTAGGAAAGACTAATTCTACAATATTCGGATTTAACAAGAACAGACTTCTTGGCTTCCCCACCGAGCTGCAAAAAAATTATGTCCACTCGCCTAGCAGGAAGTACAAAGGCGGCAGACCTGAAAACGCTTCCCACCACCACTAATTGAAGCTGCATACCAAATATCAAAAGGCCTACAACATGTACGAATGTCAGTAGCTCAGAAATCTGTTACAAAATTTTTTCCATGTTTTAGCTTGGCCAGGTGAGCTCATGCCATCACTATGCGTCCATCGTCGTCTGTCATCCGTCGTCGTCTGTCGTCCGTTAACAATTTCAAAAATCTTCTTCTCTTATACCACTGAACCAATTTAACTGAAACTTTAAAGGAATAGTATATGACATATTGGCAACAAACGATCCTCAGTTTAAAATGATTCGATAAAAACATGGCCGCTGTTACTAAAATAGACCATAGGGTAAAATCACTTAAAATGGCTTATAACTAAGCAACCGTAACAGATAGAAAAAATCCAAAGGATCCTAAGCTCTTCAGCATCAAAAGCTCTACAAAAGTCGCCATTGGGTTGAAGTTGTCAGATGACCCTTAATAGGGTTATGGCCCTTTTAAGGTCAAAAATAGCGTTTTTTCATGTTTTTGCCCTATGAAATGAAAACTATTGCAGATAAAGAAAATCGGTTGCTTGCTTAAATGTTCAGCTCATTAGGCTCTACAAAAGTCTCCATAGGGTCGAAGTTGTCAGATTACCCCTTATAGTGGTTACAGCCCTTAAAATGTGAACAATAGTGTTTTTTGCTTATTTAGAATGAAAACTATTGCAGATAGAGAAAAGCCTTTTCTTGCTTAAACATTTAGCTCATTTAGCTACATGTTGTATTCAAAAGTCTTCATAGGGTTGACATTAAGACCAGGTGAGCGAATCAGGCTCCTTGGAGCCTCTTGTTACTCTTAAAAATTCGAAATCAGCTCGTAAAACAGGAAGAAGGTACATGTCAACGATAAACCTGGAAACGCATCCCACAATATGATGAAACTCCTACCTGAAGCTTCATACCGAATATTGAGAGCAAAAGATTAATAGTAGCTGAGAAATCTGTTACAAAAAAGGTTGACGGACGCATGCAAGGACACATATTCGCACGGACGGACGCCCGGCAATTCTAAATCCCCGCTCCGCGTTGCCGTGAGAGACAAATAATAAAAAATAAAGGTGAAAAACATTCTGGGAGTATTGCAAAACAATACATAGCTACTGGTTCCATATTTCTGTGTACAAATGGTTATCTATATTTCTGGTAAAAAATTATTGAAACAAAACAAAACATAAACTTTTACAGTTTATTCATATCTACAAGCGTTTAGAAAAATGTTTGAAAAACTGAGGCGTGACAAACAGAGCGCATAGCTAAAGTCCCCTTCTGCTTTCCCCGAGAGATGAACAATAAGAACTTAGATGACTCGAGAGAAAAGACAAAGCAAGGCAGAAATGTCGAAGAAATTGAAGTTCGCAATGGTCCTGACTTGTTACAGGCATTTCAAAAGAAATAGTGTCTGGGTTTAACCGGGTTTTATGGTGCCAGATCTACTTCAATTATGATCAAAGGATGTTCAAGTTATTAACTTTCGGCTTCTTTTCGGTATAATCGGTAGCACTGTTTTACATGTAATTTGCATGAAGCTGATCCTCGGGAACACAGGAAATCTTCTCTCGCTTACTCATTCATCAATGATTTCCCGAGGATGCATGTAGCAAAGACAATATATAATTTAAATTAGCTTTCTGACATTCACCATTATTCCATATTAACTTATTCCATATTAACTAGCATGAATAAAGTTTTCTTTACTTATCATATGCAGATTTATTACACAAGCACCCGTTCGTCTGTGTGTTATTCGGAATATAGTTTCTCATTTTTCGCGATGGAATTCTACTAAAGTTTGACAGATAGCTGAAAGACTTTTAGACAATCTTTTATGAGATATTTTTGAGATAACATTATATATTAAGAATTGTGTTTACGCAAGGTTGCAAAAAAATCAAATTTGAAACTAAGATTCAATGTCTTTGCCCTAGATGACATTCTGATATGAACGTCGTTTGCCGAACAACAGTTGGTCTGTTAAGTCTGTTAGTCAATAATGGCATGCAGATCGTGTCATGCAGTTTCGGTCGGTAGAATGCAGGATCTATTGCAAATACTGTTGACGCCAGGATGCAACACACTCGATTTCCAAAATCACGTACTATTGTTTTTATTTTATTACATTAAATTAATTTATAATTTACTATAAACTAATTTAATTTTTATATTTATTTAAGAAAAAGATTAGCATGTTTTCATTTTTCCATTCGAATACGATGATAAAACAATTTGCGATGATGCCCGAGTTTAATCGAAGTTGAATGTCCCCAAATTGTTAAATGCGCGGTATGTGGTATTCGTCGTCTCATCTCGGAAAACCAAACTTCACACCTGCGTTGGTTTATTAATCGCAGATGGTAAACCTCACTCAGCATGGGTTAATAATCAAGTAATTATCACGATGACGTACTGGGACCTTTATTACGTCCATTGCCGACATGTATACATAGAACTGTATTGACATGTACATGTATGAATTAAATTATCAACTTTGAACAATAAAGATAACGCAACTCTTAAAATTCTATTGGATTAATTCAATTTCATTATGCGTAACACAGTCTTTGAAATTAGCACAGGTCCAACAGGCCTGTTAACATCTGTTCGGTCCGCACTCCTTTGAGAATTTTTGCAAACTTTGTATTATAGTTCATTTGTTTTATATAAAATTTGGGAAATTAATGGATTCGAACCTCTAAATTTTTAACCCTAATTTCTTAGGTTTTTGAGAATGCGTATTTCTTTACTGATTGATGCAGTAATAACTCTTCAAATTTGTGCAAATTGATCACCATTATATTTTAAATTTTAGCTAATTCTAAGATTGAGTTCTAAACTTCACTCCCGAAGAAACCTACACGTTCCAGTCAGTCCCGAATACAGTTATGGTCTATCTTTTTAAATATTTAAAATAAATTGCTGAAAATGGTAAAATGTATGTGCTTGTTTTGGTACTTGCTATAAAATATGATTATGCAAAATTGCCACTGAAATGTTTTATATTTTATTGCTAATATCTGTATATATCCACTTTTAAACTAGCTAACGACTTCGATTCCCCCTAGTGCGCTACTCCCGGTAAGCTAGCGTGCAATCTTTTTCCGGAGCGATCGTTGATATAGATTTAAAGGTGCGAAATTAGCACTTCAAACACTTACGGTCCGTCCATTTAACTTGAAGTGGTGGCTTGTTTTATTTTCTAAAAAAATATATTTGAAAATTTTGATGAAAAAAAAATATTTTGGCAGCAGAGGGTAAAAAATATATTTTGAATCTAAGGATTTATGCTATATATAAACAAAATTCTAATCAATAAAAATATTCTGTCGCGACGCTTTGAATAAGCGGCGGAAAAAAATGTCTGACCTAAGCAAAAAACCAAGCCCCCCTTCAAGTTAAATGGTCTGTCCCTTGTATCTCCGTTACTTGTCAACAGATTTTGAGCATTGACTAATTTATCTTAGAAAAATAAAATCGTTTAAATACATGTACATGAAATAAGTTTAGTTGCACTTTTATGGACATCCTTGTTCTTGTGTTCGTACCAAATCTTACGGTGTGTCAAGTTCGTGGCATCGGTATACTTTTATCATTAACAGGTTACAGGTAATTGATTAATTATTACATCACTGATAAGGTCAATCATCGATAACCTAAGATTTATTAGCATGTACCCACTACTAGCTAGTTTGATATGTCAATGGAAATCAGTGGGATGCCACTTAATAAATTTTTAAACTTTAACACAATCTTTGTGAGATAGTGAAGATGTCCACATTTTATTTTTACGGTTGATTTTATTATGACTTAACCACAACAACACTAAAATAAAAAGAAAAAATATTTTATTCTTACTCCGATTGTTCAACAGGATGGTTTCCAATTGTAACCCTCCCCTATTTCACAGTGCTGGTCGGTTTCGTTACTACAATTTCAATCATTCCTAATTAAGAGTGGTATTACTGTTTTTCTCGACTGTTTTCTACAGTGATAAAATAATCCAGAACGAGAAAGACATACCGAAAAAAAATAAAGATCGCAATGGTCCTGACTTTATATTGTCATCTCAAAAAGAAATAGATGGTAAAACTAGGTTTTATGGTGCGCCAAACATCTCTCTTGCATTGTGATCTGGTTCAATCTAAATTTGTCCGATCGTCATTGTTTCAAAAAAGCACAGAAAAGGAAACACATACGCGTCTAAAAAAAAAATTTCAAAACTAACAACGATTTGTATTTTCGAATGCTAAAATGTATCCAAAACATCGAAAAATTGTTGATAACTTTGACAATTTCATTCCATTATCAAAAACATTTTCGCACCCAATTAATAAATTCATTTAAGCGGTCAAAACAAAAAGAGAACTTTCAAAATAATACGTTTATAACACTTTTTACAGGAAGCCAAAGTTTTTGTGGCCATGACATGATTCACTAAGGGGAATTCATCAGCGATGAACAAACGATTCAGATTTTTTATGGAGTCCGTTAAATCCGATGAAAAAGAATATAACAAGTTTCAGGGGGCGGATCCAGGATTTAAGTTTAGGGGAGGTATAAAGATTGTTTTTCGCCGAGCGGAGCGAGGCGCGATATTGTTGAGTGTGTTTATGTGGATTTTGTGAACAAAATGGGGGCATGGTTAATTGTTTGAATTTGTTATCATTTTGCGTAGTTTACATACCGGTTGATATCATAACCCCAATTCGTAAAAGGAGGGGCTTGGTTGCAGTCTCTGTCTTGTTTGTCTGTCCGTATATAGATCCAAACAATTTTTCGTAACATATTTGTTTCGGGTTCTTCTTAACGGGTTGATTTTAAATTTGTTACACAGCTTTAGCATGATAGATTATGTCTTGTCTTCCCTTTTCTACTCTCTGTCAGTCGGTTCTCTACTTCCAAGCCAACTGAAGCTATTTTAATGGCAGTCAATTGCAAAAAAGAAACATTCATGCTCGAAACAGATTTCTCGTGCTATACTGCTGTAGTGATGAACTCTAAACTAGATACATGAAGTACCCAAGGTGTAGTATGATGAATCGTACCTCGCTTTACCATAATAATTCTACGGTCATCTTTGTTTTATAAATGTAGCAGAATGGGTATGCTTATCACTAAAGAACCCGTGCGGGTTCCGGGTGGCGAATAGGCCCGCAACAGCGCTAAGCTTGTGGGTAAAAGTCAACTAAAGAGACCTCAGAAACTTGACATCGGATCAGGCTGCTTTCCCCACAAAGCGACGACTGGGATGTGTTCCCCAGGTGGTTAAATGTGGCAGCCCTGTCATAATGAATGGTGGGGTCGTCAGGCTATAATGCGACAAATTGACCGCAAACCATAGTGGTGCACCGTGTTGGGGAAAATGTTACGTTCCTTGCACGTTAAAGAATCCTGCTGCTGTCTTGGTAAGAGTAGGACCCGGAGGATCCCCGTGCAGGAGGCTAAATTTTCCGTCCCTACCCAACACTCCTTTTTCCAGTGGCAGTCAAAACTCTCCTACCCAATTGACATTGTGTCCCTTTTTTCCCCACTTCATTATCATTTCATGTTCATTGTATCACCACTTTCATGTTCGTCTCCCGGATATAGCTGAAATCGTGCTGCTTGGGAGTTAAGCAATAACTAACTAACTAACTAACTAACTAAATTATCACTAAATCGAATACCACGAGTCCTAGCAGGCAAAGACAAAACAGTTGAACATAAAATCGCCACAAAAAAAAACAAGACACATCGTACAAAATTTCGTACTTCAACCCAAACGCAATCAGCAGCGTGAACTCGAGTGGAAACTAGAGTAAATTAATTAAGGTGATCCGGCAAAGGACGATAGATTTATACCTCTATAAATCAAACCAAAATCTGTTCTCATCTGAGAGATAAAAATCGCGTATATTTGTCTATACAAGCAAAATTTCTTAAGTTGCGACTTGATGCAAGCCCTTATTTGCTTATAGAATAGATGTTTTTAGAAACTAAGATAGCTTTTGATATACTAAACAAAATATGTATTTAAACAGACTGAGTGTTTAATGATTCGGCACCTCAAAAATAGACGGGATAATTTTATGCGTTTTTGCAACGACATGTACGGGGCATCAAGATTTACTCATGCCCATTCGTCCGTCCGTCCGTCCGTCCGTCTGTACGAATTTCTGTCGTGAGCTTTCATCAGAAATCATATATGAGAATAATTTGATAGTTGCCAAGGTGGTTAAGGATAATAAAGTTTACGTATAAAGCGATGTCAAGGCCTCTTTCTAGTTCATTTTTTGGACTGGGCCAATATTAAAATTTGTATGAAAAAGTAAGTAAAATTTTCCTTGAAAACATACCTGTGAATGATTTCAAATCTTGCAGGATGGTTCAGAATGACAATTAAGCGAAATGATCTTCAGGGCATGTTGGACATCTACTATTGGGGTGCGGGGGCATTCATGTCCCGTACATCTTCCTCCATATGAGGCCAGTCCTAAACAGGAAGAAGACTCCCGACGGGTCTGAAAGTCGCCAAGAACTTACAGTTTGTCATACTGAACAATCCTGCCAAGTTTCAAATCGTTTTCATGTATGGTTTCTGAGAAAATCTTAAAGGAAATTCTTACGGACGAACGTACGGTCGGACATGGGTAAAATTTAATACCCCCCCCCCCCGACATGCCGGCGCGGGGAAATAAAAATAAGTCACTGGTATTTAATATCGCTTTAAATGCAATGGCAGTGTATAGACTTTAATTTGAATTATTAGTAACCCGTGGGGGTTCCGGTTGGCGATTAGGTCCGCAGGATGGCTAAGCTTTTCGGCAAAAGATCGCTACAGGGTGCTCAAATAACATGACATACATCGGGTCAGACCAATTTACCTATAAACTGACTTTGATGTGTGCGTCAGGTGATTGAATAGAACAGTCCTGCATGTCATAAAAGAATGGCGGGGTCGTCAAGCTAAAAATGCGGAAAACATGACCGCATAGTGGTGCACCGTGTTGAGAAAAACACGTTCCTCGGTAGTTAAAGAATCCTGCTGTAGGGGTCGATAAGGGAAGACCCGTATGGTCCTGACGCTAAATTGTCCGATCATACCCATCACTCATTCTTCAGTTGCATTCAAATTGATCTTGTGTCCCCATTTCCTTCATTGTATTATCTTTTCATGTTCATTTAATTACCCCTTTAATGTTCATCTTCCTAGTATAGCTTTGGGAGCAAAGCAACAACTAACTACATGTAAATTATTATAGCCAACGAATTTTCATAACAGAACGATCCCCATTTTGCATGAAGATACATGTAAGTTAAGTAAAAACTCTATAAAATCTGTCTCTGAATATATTTTGATACTCACGTATGTTCAGTCTGACTTTTATAAGTTTTGTTGATTAAAATAGTATTTTTAAAACATATTTAATACCTGTTAAATATATGGTGAATATATTCTTAAACAAGGCAGACGTACAGCTGTAGTTAAAAGTTAACCCCAAAGTTAACTTGCGTTTACTGTGTCTACAATGTGCACTTGACCGCAAAGAAGACGTAAAAATAGACGCAAGTTTTCGCGTCTACTTTAATGTGCACTTTGTAGACACATGAAAGGTGCACTTAGTAGTCAAAAGAGCTACTCCTATTTTTCAAGTAGACGAAAATTCAGTGGACGCGCGTCTGCTGTGTTAACTTAGTAGACGTGCAGACGCGATAGTCAGTGCACGTAATGTGCACTACGCGTCTAGTCAGGGTTATGCTTGGTCTGCACCCAGCTGTACCTATATCTACCTATCCTCTTCGTCCCTGGTGGGATATATGGCCACTAAATCTACATAGTGTAACAAAAATGCTTGGAAAACATTGTTAGCAGAACAAGAAACATAAAATTAATTTTATATGTCATCCACCTGCTTATGTACAGAAACTGTACAACCCTTATATACAAACAAGCCCATATAATCAAACGAAAAGCCTTATAAAAGCCGTTACAATGGCACATTTTTCCATCCCTTACTGCACTGTTTTCTGCTCTAATATCAGTATAAATATATACAAATTATTTTTCTAATTTGATCTTCTTAAAATGATCATGGCCGAATTGTGTTCGACCGAAACCAAAAATAAACAAACAATCAAATATTAATATAAACTTTAAGGGAAAACATGAATGGCATAACTTTATTTAAGGATGTTCGAGGGTGAGTTTCAAAGTGATGAAGTTTTGAAATTGATGCCTTAAACCATAAGAGAATAATTAAAAATACAAAATAAGGTGAAAATTTTGATAGGTTACCATACTTGTTTTAAAGATAATAAGAGTTCAAAATTTGGCGAGAAAAGGTTTTCTCTGGTTTTTTCATAGCTTTAACATTAGCATAGTTTAGCTGTTTAAACCTGTGAAAAGGTGATTAGAATTTAACAAAATTTTGTAAAACAGATATTTATGATGTAAAGAACACCTTATACAAAAGAAAAATTGGGGTTACCAAGCAAAATATTTTGCCTTTTTTTGATGGAAAAAACCCAAGAAATCCGAAAAAAGTCAAAAATCTCAAAAGCTGACCCTCCAACATCCTTAACATGCTTTAAAAAAAGGTTAAGGGACTGCTCTAATATCATTGTTCTTTATCTTCAAGTTGAAAGAAGCAAAGAGGCCCAATGGGGCATTCGAGTGTCAAAAGTCTGAAAGGGCAACGCAAACCCAGTTAACACAATGAGAACAGCAAGAAAAAGCACAAAAACACATAAAAACATTAAAAAAAAATCAAAAGTATGATTGAACTTTCAAAAAAATTAAAATCTGGCAAATACCATAATACCTTACCTAATATTATTGTCAGTTTTACTTTGTGGTTACAAAAGATGCATTTTCTATTGATTTTTTTTTCTCAGAAATATATGGGCCAAACATACGTACGTGGCATTTTAACAGACCATTGGTCAACATGTCTGACTTGGAGCGAACTTAATGCCACATTTACTTTAGATTATTTTTTCACAGGTGAGATTTCTTTGCAAACTTTCCAATCAATGTTTTTAATGGTTATGAAAAAAATGAGTTATATGGATACATACATTTATTAGTATAAGGCCACGAATATCAATGGAATGATTTTCAAAGTGAAGCGCGGTGGCCGAGTGGTTAAAGCACTGTACTTTAAATCCAAGGTGGACACTTCTGTTGGTTCGATCCCCACAGGTGTCAAAGTTTTCTGGCATCAAAAGATTAAAAAAACAAGGCAAAAAGGACTTCAGAACCATGTCTGTGTACACATCAATGATGTGCATTCACTGACGTTATAAATATAGATCTTACCTTTACCTTTACCTGTATCCAATATTTAGGTAGTCCTTTTCTTGTGACATTGCGCTTTGCAGTTTGTGTTCAACTGGACGTGTCTAATAATGCTAATATATGTTGTAAAACGACTAATGTATCTTTATAATACAATAGACGATGGAGAGAATCTGGTTTGATCTGTCTTTGTCATCTTTTTGGCGTGTAAAACTCCACTGCTAATCTAATTACCGTTTAAAGATCGTTCTTTGCACGTACAATATACTGTTTTCTCTTATGCAACATTATACTCAACATTTTTGTCAACAGACATTTTTAATACCTTTCTTTTAATGCATCATTACAGCCACTAATTGGACGACGGCTGTGGGTTTGCCACAACTTCCAGTTAGAGCCATTGCTATTGGAAATCAACTCTTACCCAATGGGACTACATACCACTTCGAGCATTACTATGAGTACATAGATTTTACGTTTGACATTGACGATTATACAGTTTTTGAGGTATAATAGTATTAAAGTCATTATTGTATGTTTTGTAATATCACAGTGACACTAAAAGTGATAAATAAAAGATGACAAAGTTTCAAACAAAATACTTATGAACTTCATAAGGAGCGGAAAGAAAATCCATGGAAAGCCGAAGAATGTTTCACTCATTTTCATCAAAACGAACAAAAGCATTAAAGTTCTTTTAATAGGACGATCATTCATATACGCCTGTTTTTTTCTTCTTTTGTTTATTTTTCTGTGAATGTGTAATGTGGCTTAAATTGGTGCTGAGTATGAATTATTAAGTAGCAGTTATTTACATGATTTTTATTTATATACTTTCATGACGAAGTATGCAACCTTGGCGTAATTAACATGTTTTCATATTTTGAAAGCCATATAGAATTTACAACCGTAATACTTTCATTGATTTTAGTGTTTTCAAAGTTACTTTTACCATGGAAGGATTGAAAAACAAGTGCTATTTATACTGTGTTTTTGGTGTTGTTGTTTTTTTGTAGACACCAAAAGGAGTTTACTGTCCTGGCAAAAAGTCTACAAGACCACTTCCACAGGTTTCACCAGCTTTTCATTTTCAATCAGATGTAATATCACCACAATCTACAGATATAAGAACATTCTCGGTAGGTCAAATAAACACATAACATGCCATTTACATAATGGGAATATTTTTAAATTTTTTTTTGAAAAGTGATCATGAAAAAACGGTTAAGAAATGATTGCTTAGTACAAACGGTACATCTCATGATATTGTAGATAATAAGATTAACATAAACGGAGAGTTCTTATTGTATGCCAAGGTTCAGCTTTTTAGGATGGATTTCGGACCCTTAGAATATATTCATTTCCTATAATTTCATTTACTGGTGGTTTAATGTACATTTTAATGTAAAATCTAGATTCTAGGAGGTCTGCTTCATATTTGGATCTATTTCTCGAAATTGACACACAAGGAAGGCTTTGTACAAAGCTCTATGACAAACGTGATGACTTCAACTTTCCAATAGTTAACTTTCCCTTTCTGTGTAGCAATATTCCGTCCGCTCCAGCATATGGAGTTTACGTATCACAATTGATTCGTTATTCCAGAGCATGTGGGGAGTACAACGACTTCCTTGGTAGAGCTACACGGCTGACAAGCAAATTGTTAACACAGGGGTACGTTGCTCCCAGGTTGTTGTCATCACTCAAGAAATTTTACGGACGACATCATGTGCTTGTATGCAAATATGGGATTTCTATCTCTCAGATGAGCACAGATGTTGGTTTGACATAGAGTTTTGTAATGTCATCCTTTCCGGATTTGACCAACACTTAATCGATCTTTGGCAACGTGACGGGTGTGCTATAGCAAGCAGGAACTGCTTACTCTTCCGGAGCACCTGAGTTCACTCTCGTTTCGACTTGAGTTCGCGTTGCTGAATGCGGTTTTGTTGTTATGTGTGTGTGTTTTATGTTGTTAAGTGGTTTGTTTTGTTGTGATGATTTTTTGTCTGCCGGTTTTGTCTTTGTCTTCACGGTTTTATGATACTGATTACCCCTTTGGTACACCTTTGCTTCCTCAAGTGTTGTTCTTCAGGGTTGTATCCTCAAGCAATAGTAAAGCAAACTTCAAGTTCTTTCGGGAGGGAGAGGGAGAGTTAACGTGGCGAGATATCATATAATGTCACATTAGATAGGATCTTATTTAAATCAGTAAATTCGTTTGATATGTTATAGGTATGGTATGATAGCGGATTGAAACTATTAAGACGAGACTATCGCCTGTCAATAGCCACATACCCATCTTACTCCACCAATCCACTGAGTGATATCATAGATTATAATACAGGTTTTAGACCATACGCTTAAGATTATAAGCAATATTATCAATAAGTTTTATTACTAGTAATTATGATAAAACATGTATTGGTCATTATGTAAGTTCTATTTTTTTAATCAGGCAGCTACTATTATTTATCTAAGCAGCAAGCACCAACTTCGTTTTGAAATGTAAAAGCTGCACTGTTTGTTTTTCGGCAAAGGATACAGTTGCGGCAAATTTGGGCAAAATCATAACAATAAAAAATTCTTATTGTTCCGGCAAAGACGAAAATCGTGAACGGATGACGGGTCGGAGATCGAATCATTTACGACCGTAACAATAAGAATTGTCTTATTATTACGGCACTTATAATTGCGGCAAATCGATATTGTGACGATATGAAATGGTGACATGTAACATATATATTTCTATTTATTAATTAATATAATACAAGCGGGCAAAACTTCTAATACTGCAATTTTTGGTAGAGCGCCTCTGATGAGTCTTGAATAGACGAAACGCGCATCAGGCGTAGCAAAATTTCATGTCTGGAACTTTGTTGTCATTTGAATTTGATAACTTATGGAACATGCGTCACAACCAATATGTGGTTTACAGGTTTTATTTTATTCCCGCGCATTTTTGTCGAAAGCATTCAAGTGTAACCGGAGAGCATGAATTACTTCACAAAATCGACATGTCCTGAGCGGGATTCGATCCCGGGACCTCTAGGTTTACAGTCAGGCGCTCTACCTCTGAACCAAAGAAGTAGTTCCCTTGTTCAGGGATAAAGGCTGGCTATTTAAATCTACTTATTAATGTACGAAGGGGGGCAACCCCGTTACACTTCCCCCTCCTCAAGAGTCATCATACCTCAATGTATGACTCTTAACACAACTAACCCTGGCTAGTTTTCCTGTTCTAACCATCGTGGGTTGTTTCGTTGGGCGCCAATGTTACCGGAGAGCATGAATTACTTCACAAAATCGACATGTCCTGAGCGGGAGTCGATCCCGGGACCTCTAGGTTTACAGTCAGGCGCTCTACCTCTGAACCAAAGAAGTACTTCCCTTGTTCAGGGATAAAGGCTGGCTATTTAAATCTACTTATTAATGTACTAAGGGGGGTAACCCCGTTACACAAGGCATCCATCTCAGACAATGGATGCCGCAGTGTGCATGACATGACTAATCTAGTGGAGCAAACTGTACAGCTGTTCCATTGGTGAGTTATGTTATTGGTAACGATTTTATGGCCATCAATTAGAAGAAACTGAACTTCTACATTTGTTAAAACTTTTAAGTATCCTCAGCATAAAATTTTTAAAAAGTTGCGAAAGATGTAAACTATAAAATATCTTATGTGTGGTAAATCTCTAACTCCGTAATTGCCGTAATAATAAGTGCCGTGATAATAAGAAATTTCTTATTGGTACGGTCGTAAATGATTCGGTCTCTGTCCCGTCATCCGTTCCCGATTTTTGTCTTTGCCGTAACAATTGGAATTTCTTATTGTTACGGCAATGCCGTTATCGTTATTCGTATCCTCTGCCTTGTTTTTTAGTCTAATGAATGTATCAAGACAAAAGAAAAGCCACAAAAAAAAACAACCCTGGAAGATTTTAATATTCCAATTATAGCCTTATCCTTACATGGAATCAGAATATTACTGTAAAATCATTAACTACATGTTTAATGCTTTGTTTAAGTTTGCACGTAACGATCAGCAATGAATACAATACAATAGTTTGAAATGAGAAATACCATTTAGTATTCATTTGTTTTTGTGTGTTTTGTGTTGTTGTTGTCTGTTTCTTCGTGCTGTTCTCGTTTGTGTTTACTGATTTTGTCTTTGCCCTTTTGTTCTTTTGGCATCGAATGCCCCATTGGTACTTTTTTGCTTCTTTCAAATATCACCATATATAACATTCCGCTACAGTAGTGTTCAAATACTGATATGTTTCTTTGTTTTTGAAAACATTTTCTGCATATAATTTCAAACGCATTTTGTTTGATTAGATCCGATGCAACCTTTGGGAAGATGTAGTTTCTACTCATAATTACTATATAAAACTGCATGTATGTTGTAATATGTTTATGCACTTAAGATGTTTTAAGGTATCCGCTATATTACCGATAAGGTCAGTGGAAACTGTACAATCTTGCCTATAACGGCATCGTCCACTGATACAGCAACTAGTATTGGACCAAACGGAGATTCTCTGAAAGATCCAAGTAGTTTTCTGTTCCTAGATGCAAATTATACATATTCAGGCGTGGTAAGTATAGACTGAGTTTTCTTTCTTGATTTACATTTGAATCAAGTTATGAAAATGTATCAGAACATAATTTAACTGTATGGAACGTTCCATAAAGTCATATATACCAATTTAACTAAAATACGAAATTATTTATTTTAATGTTTAAAAGAATATTGGACAACACAGCGTGTTAGACTCGCATGCAATTAATACTGTGTAAGTTTAAAAAACATTCCATAAAAAGGCGTATAGTTAACAAGAATATGTAATTCTTCATTTTGTTTCTTAAACCTTTTTTTTAACCCGTGCGGGTTCCGGGTGGCGAATAGGCCCGCAGCAGCGCTAAGCTTGTCGGTAAAAGTCCACTAAAGAGCGCTCAGAAACCTGACATCGGGTCAGGCCGCTTTGCCCACAAAGCGACTGGGATGTGTGCCCCAGGTGGTTGAATGGGGCAGCCCTGACATCGAGAGATGCGGGGTCGTCAGGCGATAATACGGAAAACCTGACCGCAAACCATAGTGGTGCACCGTGTTGGGAAAAATGTCACGTTCCTCGCACGTTAAAGAACCCTGCTGCAGGTCTCGGTAAGAGTAGGACCCGTAGGATCCCCATGCAGGAGGCAAAATTTCCCGTCCCTACCCATCACTCCTTTTACCAGTGGCAGTCAAAACTATCCTACCCGATTGGCCTTGTGTCCCCATTTCCTCCACTTCATCATCATTTCATGTTCATTGTATCACCAATTCATGTTCATCTCCCGGATATAGCCGAAATCGTGCTGCTTGGGAGTAAAGCAATAACTAAATAACTAACTAACTAACTAACTAACTAACTCTTAAACCTTTTTAAAGAAATATGCCAGAGGTGTCCAATGTGATGTTTACACGGCCAGACATGTTTACCCTTTCAATAACAAGTTATACAATGCTACATTGGACTATTACTTTTTAACGGTAAGGAACTTTTGTAATGTTTAGAATATATTTCAAATCCACAACATTGTCTTCAGCCTCTTTAAGGGTGTTTATAATGATTAATGATGACTTCGAGAACCCGGATAGAAAATTGATTGTTTGAAAGAACCACGTATTTTTGTCATGCATGTTTCCTGTTAATGAAAAACATGAATACATAACAAGCTAAGACTTAAAAAAAATAATTATCATAGAGATGATGGTGAGCACTATCTATAAAACAATGAACAACACGAAAAGGTTTTTATTTCTTGTTTAAAATAAGTTATGCACACTTAATCAAATAGCCTGTGAACTCTTTTTAGAAACAATTTAAAGAGTATCCATCTGACGGATCATCAGCTCCTCAGGATATACCATTTAGATTGGAGGCCACATTGACAGTAGTGAGTATGCTTTTTAAGAAGATGTGTGTTCAGGGATGTTATTCTATTTGATTTCTTTTGAAACTTTTGAAAACTGTGATGATTATTTTTGCAAGGTGTATTTGGATTTGCAAATATCTGTCTCTAAAACTTATAAAACATATTTGTTTAAAGTTTTAAAGATAATGTATTTTTTTCAAGAATTTTTCGGCATTTTTTTATATTTTCTTTTATACAGCCATTAATGCCGAACCTGCTGATAAAACATGACTTTTACGACTACGATACTTCTAAACGTTCCCTATCTGACTTTGATATTTCTGCCTGCTATGAATTGAGCAAGAGCATCAGATTCAGAATACGTTTTCCAGGTAAAGATTGTTTACTAAATTCTAAAAAAATTGTAACATGGTTTTTGAATGCACACAATTATTTAACTCTTTACATTTCTTCAAAACAGGTTGTAATGTAAATTCTCTATTTGAAAACAACTTCAGAATCGTGTTATTGGTTAACATTTTGGTCATACTCTTTTAATTTAATATTTAGTCTATTAATTCTTTTTATATGTATTTTTTTTTACCTTTTTTGACCACAAGTTTAACAACTAAGTAACTTAAAATTTATTTTTTGTTTAGTACTTTTTTATTTAGAAATTGCCTATACATTAGGCTTATAAACGTATATTCAACATTTATTGTATATATATATTTGGTTCAGGAACATTGCGGCCATTCGACCAAGTTCCGTTCTTGTTGAGTGCACAAAGAATTCTTCCAGCAATTATGAATATAAGTAGTATTAGACTTCAATCGCCAAGACTAGATTATGCTCCTAAATCAGTAACTTTAGCAGCCACCCTTATAGATGTTGCTCCATCCTATGGTAAGCATGCTTTAATTGCCTCCATATATATTATAACATGAAAAAATGACGCCATATGAACTTGTTAAAACCATTTTAAATTTGTGTTCAACTTGTTGCAAAGCGGCATATAGGAATCGCTTCGGCATTATCCGAAGTCTTGTAGCGTTCTGTGCCCTGCATGATCAAAGAACAACTTGCCACAACCTATTTATATATAGCATATAGCCATGTTTTACAGTACTCCATGGTGTAAAGTGACTTTATGCCCGAAAATTTCCTTTGTCCTGTTTTCTGAATTCTAAAGATTACATATAAAGTCTACATATACACAAACTTTCCGTCGCAATTTTGTTTTGACAATTGCATGGCACAGTCTTTTGATATTTAGCAAGTACCTATTCCTAAAGTGCTATATGGTTAAAGCACATGTACGCATGGAAGTTAACAATACCTGCCTACCAAATACTTTATAATAAATTTAACGAAATTACTAAAAATTCAAGAATTTCATGTAATTCCTAGGCTTAGTTACTCCGTGTAGTTTTAAAATATGAAACAACTTAAAATTTACTCACATCAACTGGAAACAAAATCGTCACCTAAAATTAAATACAGTTTAAGAAATTAGTAGAAAAAAACTATGTTTTTTAAAAAGTAAAAAGCAAATCAAAAATTAAAACAAGTAAATATGTTAGCTTATGCTCACGAGAGATATCCCTGCTCCCAAAACCGTAGTTAAACAGCAATTAGATGACCTTGGAGCATTATATTGGTATACACCATACTGTATCTATCTCATGTAGTTGCTTCGAAAACTGTGACGAAAATTTTGCATGCATGTCCAGTATGTGTAAAAACCTAAGTATTCGGTAAACAGGAAGTAGACTACCTAGGAGCAAAAATTGGTATTCACCTTATAATACTATAGGATAAAGCTGTATACAAAATATCTGACCTCTTACTCGTGTAGTTGCTTGGGAAACCGTGACGTTCGGAAATTTTGCATTTATGTCCATTTTATTTTATGGAAAAAAGTTAAGCACCCCCATGATTTTTTTAAAATCATACATTTTCAAAACACTTTTTAACCACTATTTAATTAATAAACATTGCAAATTTTTATTGCAAACTAAAATATACTGAGGTTTATCTATTTATAAGATAAACCAGTTTAATGAAAGCGAGATTAATAATATTTCGATTTTTCTTCTCCGTAATTTACTATCCGTTTTTTGTTCCGGTTTTTATAATTTTATACATATGTTGACATTGATGGACGAATGAAACAAAATTTGTGTTTTTTTAATCCAAGCAATCCTTCATTCTACCCTATAATTAGAGGGCAAATTTGCTGAATTTAAGAAGCATTTATATGGTGCGATATTCTCGTCAGAATTTAGGACAGTTGTTTTGACATTATTGGAGAAAAATTTGAAAGTTATCCAGCCAACCTTGTATAACAGTAGGACATTGAATCAACAAGCATGGACAAACATTGCTTTTAATATTTGTTAAAATAATTTGAACCCTTCTGTTTGAACCATCGTAGAACCAAAGGAACCAGCCGCTTTCCTGGAATTGAATCATTACAACATGACCATGAAGAAAAAACGATAAAAGAAGAAAGATTGAACTCTGTCGCCTGTGTCGGTACATATCTTTTACTTTCTGTCGAAAAACTAAGGAAAAAGAGAATTGAACTCTGTCTGTACTTATCTTTATGTCGAAAAACAGAACTTACTAAGAAAAAACGATAAAAGATTTAACTCTATCGGTACATACCTTCGGTCGAAAAACAGACCTTATAAATGTACTAAGGAAAAACGATAAAAGAAGAAAGATTGAACTCTATCGGTACATATCTTTCGGTCGAAAAACAGAACTTACTACATGTAGTCAAGTACAGGAAGATGCTGATAGGGCCATCTGGTGCTTCAAGGAATCAGGATAAAGCAGGACTGTAGCATCTTCTTTTTCAATGGGGGCACATTTCCGAGATCAGATTTATAATTCAAGGTACATGTTTATGTTTAATTAAGAATAGCAGCTATAACACAAATAAATCTACTTTAACTCAGCTTATACCAGGGTAGGATATTGACCATTAAATTTTACGATATTTATTACTTTCTGAAGTAAAAGTTTGACATGTCAAAACCTTGTCATTCACATCTTGTTTGTATTATGTCAACCAAATCACATGACGGGCACCTGTAAATTGACGTTACGTCACATTCAAATCAAATCATTGATGTCATGTAAACATGGTAAACGAAAACAATCACAAAATGTACAAAACTACATAAAACATATACACATGGTACATGCCGTATTAACAAACTTTACATCAAACGTAGCTATTCTTTAAATGATTTCATTTTTAATTTAAAATTGAGTACTGCTCGTTATATTATATTTCAGTAAACCTTTCTGTTGTGTTCTATAATATGTTTTTTCGTTTGCTTTAACTTTGTTTTTGTTTTGCTTATACTTTCATCGCACTAGTGCATGAAGTGACAAGTCAAATCACTGTCTTTGAACCCAAGCTTTGAACTTTTTGTTTCAGAACGATTAAGAATTTTCCGAATAAGTACACACTGTCCTTATCTCCATATAAGGTTTAATTATTATAACTTGTAAAGCTATTTTGATTTGTTCTGCATCTAAAGGCTTAATGTGAAACTACACATCTTATTTTTTCCAGACTGCTAAACTGTATATTGAATATTACAGATCATATCTTTAGACGTTTTCCTGCATTTAACAGGCTGGTCCTCAGATTAATACAAACGTACACAACATGTCACATGAGAAATGGATTGTTAAAATTGTCCTGTGGGGCATTACGCCCCCCCCCTCTTTTTTAGGTCATTCGATCATTTACTTCCTGTTTCAGACCCAGTCCTTTTTTGTTTTGGTATTTTTAAATTTTCACGGGGTTATTCAAGTTATAAAAATTTATTGTACAGAAACTGTATTCTTAAATTGAAATTTTGGAGTACTGACAGAAGAATAAATGCTGGTTATTCTTATTCTCCCCAGCCAAGACTTGTGATCTTTTTATCTGAGTATATGAATTTTCATTCCATACCATTTCAGCATCATTTAAAGGCATATTTTCTACCAAATTCACATATTTTTCGTCGGACACTCCTATCTTTTGATGTCATTTTGACCGAAATGTAATGAAAGATAACTTTGAACATGTATCATGTTTACATAAAACCAATATTGCATTAAACTTGGTTTATTTCGCTCACAATAGACCAACGTGGTTAATTATTTGTTTGCCTTCGTGACGACAACCATATTTTTAATGTATAAATTTAATACAGCCATCAGTCTGGATCTCATACATGTATGTTTCAGTTGTTCATTATAGTGACAAATTAAACAAATTCATTTACCGGTATATTGTCATTTTCTTTGTTTGGAGACTCTGGCGTTATCGTCGCCTTTAAAATTTCTACACGGACTAAAACCTGAGACGAGAAACAGATAGCTAACAGCGTGCATTAACCGTAAAAGTGTTTAAGCAAAGTTTGACACAGTGTGCATGATGCTAAAGGCGGGATTAGATCTCATGAATATGAATTTTAATTTTTTTGTTGTTGTTGTTGTTGTAAAACTTTAGATTATTGTTTTTTTTTTTTCGGTTTTTGTCTCGCCTGCGACGAATAGTCGCGGAAGGCGAGACATAGGTATTACTTTCCGGCGACGGCGGCGGCGACGGCGGCGGCGTAAACTTTTTTGTAAGACTTTTGTGGACAATGAATTGCTTGAAAAGTATAATAGCTAGGCATCTGATATTTGGTATACAGATAGTTCAGGTTATGGTCTACGCAACTGTCACCATGCCGTTTGACCCTGACCCCATTTTCACGCTCCAGTGACTCTGTGAACTTAGGTCTTTTTTCAGGCCGTAAACTTTTTTGTAAGACTTTTGTGGACGATGAATTGCTTGAAAAGTATAATAGCTAGGCATCTGATATTTGGTATACAGACAGTTCAGGTTATGGTCTACGCAACTGTCACCATGCCATGTGACCCTGACCTCATTTCACGCTCCAGTGACTCTGTGAACTTAGGTCTTTTTTCAGGCTGTAAACTTTTTTGTAAGACTTTTGTGGACGATGAATTGCTTGAAAAGTATAATAGCTAGGCATCTGATATTTGGTATACAGACAGTTCAGGTTATGGTCTATGCAACTGTCACCATGCCGTGTGACCCTGACCTCATTTTCACGCTCCAGTGAATCTGTGAACTTAGGTATTTTTCAGGCCGAAAAACTTTTTTGTAAGACTTTTATGGACGATGAATTGCTGGAAAGTTATGATAGCTAGGCATCTGATATTGGGTAAACAGACAGTTGCGGTTATGAACAACGCAACTGTCACCATGCCGTGTGACCATGACCCCACTTTTACGCTCCAGTGACTCTGTGAACTTGGGTCTTTTTTTCAGACAGAAAACTTTTTGTAATACTTGTGTGGACAATGGATTGCTTGAATAGTATAATAATTAGGCATCTGTTATAAGGTATACTGACACTTTTTGTGTTTATATCAAGAAATGAAAGCTTAGGTAGTTGATTTTAGCGATGGTGCCGGCAGGCGAGACATACTTTTAGTGGCCACACTTGTTAAATTAATAGAGTACACCGACTTTATTTTATTGTCGTTTATATTTTAAAGTTTAGAATTAGACAATACCAAGTTTTCTGTAGGCCTTTTTGTTAGTACACAAAATTATTTTCGTAGACAATATCCCTTTAACTTATTCAATTTGTAACATTTGTTTTCTGCATAATTTTAATGATAGTCAATTGATTGCGTAAGTATTCTTGATATAACCATGTTTACTAGATTCCTATTATTTGCATGCTGTACATGTTGACAATACAAATATTTAACGACAAAAACATGAATGCAGACACTGAACATTTACATTTACTTCTTGGATTGAAACTATAAGCATGCCGAATTAAACTAGTGGCACAATAAGAAAATCTTACATATCTTCATTAATGCAAAACATGTTCAACCCTTTGATCGCTTAACAAGACAGTAGATAAGTTATAGAGATTCGTTCAGGCGCTGATTGATGAATTATGTTGTTTCATTATAGTGCATTGTTTTATCACATTGAAGAAGGAAATTATTCTCATCTTATATACGCTCAGTTCAGAAGAATTTAAGTCATTCAATACTTTGAAACATGAACAGTCCAGCAATACTAAAGAAGTATAGTCTACTTAGGTGGGAAATACAAATCATATTTATGGTTTCTACTATATTGAATAATTCAATTATACATATGCTGATGTGTCCCTTATTGGCCCATGTTAACTCAGATTGATAGAATGGTAGATAAAGTGGGCTGGTGGGGTAAAGTATGAACGTGTATAGACACTTTCATTTGGCAATAAATGGGAGACACTGTTTTTGCTCCAATGTGATATTAATTAAAAATTTCTAACGCTTTACCGTTGGAATTTGGTCTAGACCATCTCATGCCTCCATGAGTGGTCGGTTCTGATGAATTTGGCCAGTGTTTTTTAGTACAAAATAAAATCCAAACTACAATTAAACAAAAAGAAAGTGTGTCCCAAAAGAGGGCCAGGATGTATTTTGAACGTGTATAGACACGCTCATTTGGCAAGATAAGGGGACACTATTCTTTCCTTAATTGTACGTCGGGTCATATTACCAAAAAACTTTCCAACGCTTTACCGTTGGAAGTTGGTCTAGACCATCTCATGCCTCCATGAGTGGTCGGTCCTGATCTGTTGTCACCAGATTGGATTTGGCCAGTGTAATGTATAATAAAAGTAAATCCATGGTAAATCTAAATCAAAAATAATATTAATTTCACTCCCATGTAATAAAAAATAATCCATGGGGTGACAAAATATGAGCTGGCGTACTGGAATATTGTGTCCCTCGTTCTCTCCAGGAACCTGAGAGGAATGTGAGCATCCATTGCCTACCAATGGTGCACAGACTTGTCCGTATATCCTAGTGATTGGCATTCTGTTTCCCTATCTTGTCAATTCCTCTCTTGCAGTTAGCTGTGGCCGTAATTAGCCATTTAATATGTTTGTGTCAGTATTTATACGCCAAATCATTGAGTCTTTAATTAATGAGGTTTATCTATTTATAAGATAAACCAGTTTAATGAAAGCGAGATTAATAATATTTCGATTTTTCTTCTCCGTAATTTACTATCCGTTTTTTGTTCCGGTTTTTATAATTTTATACATATGTTGACATTGATGGACGAATGAAACAAAATCCCTCCATCCATCCCCCTTTTCACCGTCCAACATTTTGCTGCTGTTGTTTTATTTTCTTTTTCAGGCTTTTCAAATATGACTACAGGAGCTCTACATATATACGGACGATGCAGTTTGAAATACACTTGGATTTTACAAAGATGACCATGTTACTGTTCATTTTGCTAGTTTCATTGACTTGTTTGAAATGTTACTTATATATTTATTTATTTTTTCTAACTGCATACCACTAGTATACCAAAAACAGATATTTTAAAGTTATAAATTATCAGTTTTTCATTCAATTTTTATACATTTTTTGTGTTTGTGTGTATAAACTAATATTTTTAATAAAAATTCCTGTCACAGTCTACTAGGGCGGAATTTGGCAAGATAAGGGGACACTATTCTTTCCTTAATTGTACGTCGGGTCATATTACCAAAAAACTTTCCAACGCTTTACCGTTGGAAGTTGGTCTAGACCATCTCATGCCTCCATGAGTGGTCGGTCCTGATCTGTTGTCACCAGATTGGATTTGGCCAGTGTAATGTATAATAAAAGTAAATCCATGGTAAATCTAAATCAAAAATAATATTAATTTCACTCCCATGTAATAAAAAATAATCCATGGGGTGACAAAATATGAGCTGGCGTACTGGAATATTGTGTCCCTCGTTCTCTCCAGGAACCTGAGAGGAATGTGAGCATCCATTGCCTACCAATGGTGCACAGACTTGTCCGTATATCCTAGTGATTGGCATTCTGTTTCCCTATCTTGTCAATTCCTCTCTTGCAGTTAGCTGTGGCCGTAATTAGCCATTTAATATGTTTGTGTCAGTATTTATACGCCAAATCATTGAGTCTTTAATTAAACTGTTAAGCACAATTTAACATGTTTGTAACAAACAAAAAGACATTGTTTATTTACATAACACGACATTGCAAAAAAGATGGCTTTTGTACATAAACATGGTCTCCTAAAAGTATGGTCCCCTGAAGCTCGCAACTTTTAATTCATTGTCAAATCGCACTCGAAAAGGTAAATCATAATCAAAAGATTGATACTGTATCGTCAAAGAGTCAATTTCGAATACGTCCACCTTTAGCAAGATTGATTGCTGGAATCCTTGTTTTTTTACTACCAGTTTGGCGTCTTATTTCCTAAAGAGTTATCTCCCGCTTTTCAAGGCAAAAATGTGCTTTAAACTGAAAGCTAACATCCTTCCAGTCACATATTGAAGAATTAAAACTGACCAAACCAATGAAAATTAAAAATTATATCAAATCATCGAAAAGCATAAAAAGTCTAGGGGTCCTTAACTTTTTTCCAGGTGTAAAGAAATTTTAGTAATTCCATGTCATCACTAAATTGGCTTGTAGTAACCTGAAATTACTGAAAAACTTAGTAATTTCATGAAATTCCTTATGTACATATAGATATATAATGGAACAATATTCATAATACCCGTCATTGCTTTTATGGCAACTTGATGCCGCAGGCTCTAGATCTTTTGCCTGTAGCCCTTTCATATTGTAATACACAGTAATGAGTGTGTCGAGTCAAGTACCTCGACTACTTAATGTTAAACGTCTTCCATGGAAGATCCTATTCTATGTTTCTTTTAAAATGCAAAATGAATTATCCAATCGTTGTGACTTTTTTCCGACGTATAATTGAGTGTTTTCTTGTCTGTTTTACCCGGAAGTTTTAGAATTAATTAACCGTTCTTGGATAACTTTGTGATAGATATGTGAAACTAACAGTTTTATGTTTCTTTAATAGCAGTAAATTTGAGAATGAAGCTCACAAATAAAACTTGTTATTCAAAATTATGCGTAAACAATTTTAAGTTTTTGTCACGAGTGAAAAAAATGACATGCTGCATTCAAAGAATTTACTTTGTCATAATATGTTGTAGCGAAGTTTGTTCCTGCATTGACTATACAGCGTCCAACAAGCAATGTTCCCACCAAACAAGTATCAGATAAAGCATACACTTTTGCTGGCCAGTGGCAGGACTGTGCAGATTATTGTATCCAGAATTATGATTTTGTATGCAATAGTTTTGACTCTTGTCCATCTAACGGAAACTGTTACCTATATAAAGACAGACGAACAGACATACAGTCCTTCCTGAATACAACTGGGTCTTCACCTTGTTTTAATTATACTGTTTACCAAAGTAAGTATTACAATATTGTACATGTACCTAAAGTTAAATCAACTTTTCAGTTAACGATTCCTTGCAAACAAAATTAAACATTATTGAAGTTAGATACCTTTACCCATCCAATGAATTAATGTTACTTGTATACAATTTTCGATTGGTAATAGATGTCTACTAAAATAGACAGCATCCATGTACTTTATGTCAAATATAGCACTCACATGCTAAGTTGGTTTCCCCTTTTCATTTCATATACGAGACTTGTCAGCTTGAACCTATTTCAATACTGTACTTGAAAGTTATCACATTTTACTTTCATTTGCTTTTCAACTATTGAATGTCACTTTACAATATCTTATTTCCAAACTGACAGGAACTGTAGCTGGTACTCCGATCCAGGAAACTGCCATCATTGATGCTTATGGTAATCTCCAAACCGCAATAAAACAAAATAATATCTACCTCCAGGCATTTGACCAAAACGGGTTTGTAAGTTTTTCTTTTCTTTTCATTAATTTAATTCACCTATTCCGAATGATCGTTTAGCTTTTTTCATTCCTTGGCTTCCGTTGTCGTCGTCGTCGTCAACTTTTCCTAGAAAAATCTTCTTTAGAACACTTCACTTATATAGACAGTGCATTACCAAGATTGCACAAATGGTGACTACCGACCAAACAACATTTGTCGTTATAGCTCAAGATAAAAGAAGGGGTCAGGCTAAAGTTTCCAGCTTATAAATCCAAACGTATAACAGACAGGTTTTCCCCTTCAGCATGAAAAGTTAAACTAAATTTAATGCCTTTATTTGATAGAGGTTGGCAACTGTTATCTTATTGGGTTCCTTTAAAGGTAAAAACAAAACGTTTTATTAAATGTTTTTACCTTATGTTATAAAAACTCTTTCAAGATGGAATAAAAATGCTGCTTTCTGACATATGAAAACTTCAACTCTTTAAGGTTCGCTTGATCCAGGTTGTCAGATGTTCCCTTACATGAATTATAGCCTTTGATTGTCAATGTTGATTACTTTTGTCTTAAATATGGAAATCGCCATAAATGAAAAAAACTTGAACTGTTTGCTAAAATGTTCAGCCATATGAACGAAACGAAAACCAATGCATCAACACCCCTTAAACCGCTCAGTGTATTTTGTTCACATTTTTTGTCCCATATGCAACACGAATGTACATAGTATTGCATGGTAGCTAGTTTTGGGGGTTTTGATACAAGAAGGTGGGATCGAGCTAGCCATATGTAACATCTTCTTGTCCTTGTATTATATATAAGAGTTTTGGTAAAAAAAATTATTTTGTGTCGTCTGAAAATGATAGAAAATGCGAATATTTCGAAAGAATATTCCATTAGTATATTTTACATGAAATAAATTACACACGTTCAATACTCTTGCAATGTCTTTAGTACAAGACGTTTAAAATAGTTCGATTTTAAAACCAACGGTATTCACAATAGTTTCATACTGAATATTTTATGAAAAGAATAACATGCAGTTCAAAAAAACACCGGTGATCGATAAGGTACCTTAACTCTCATTGAATGAAATTTTTTACCTTTGACTTCCCTAAAAAATTTAAGCCTAGGAATGGTATCCGTTGCATAGCGAAGCTTTGAAAATATGGTACAAAGAATCAATCAGGAGATGTTTATCTGTTTTAATTACGTCTGACGCAAAAGTTGCTCGCACAGGGTTGTGTTCCTCCTCGGTCGCTGTCTTCACTCAAGAAATTTTACAGAAGACATCATGCACTTATAGACAAATATGAGATTTCGATCTCTCAGATGAGGGCAGATGTTGGTTTGTCATAGAGTTTTGTTTTGTCTTCCTTTACCAGATTTGACACGCTGAATTGACTGTTGGCAACGCGACGGGTGTGCTAAAGCAAGCAGGAACTGCTTACTCTTCCGGAGCACTTGAGTTCACTCTTGTTTCGACTGGAGTTCGCGTTTTGATTGATATTCAGTCATTTTGTTTTTATGCTTTACATGTTGTCTGTTTTTGTCCCGTTCTTGTTGGTGTTTAAAGGTTTTGTTTCTGCCCTTTCGGACTTTTGGCATTCGGATATCCCATTGGTTCTTCTGCTTCTTTCTGTATTGTTTTGCTATTATTCGAACCTGCAATTATTTAAAGCACGAATCAGTCGAATTTGTTTTACATAATTATACGTTATTATATACAAGCTTGTCAATATATGATACCAAAACGGGTACAAAAATGGTTAATTTACTTGTGCTGTATATCGATATTTCAAGGAGTAACCTCGAATCAGCAGCATTTGAATCAAAACATTGGAAGGTAAAAAACCAAATTCTGTATAGCTAATTGAATAGTTTTTCTGCATATTGTCATAAGTTAAGAATAAGAAAAAAAAATAATGATGAGTGTTAACTATGTTTATATAAAGCACACAATGCAAAATGTTAGTATGTTGAATTCTGATAGAAATGCTGTGTCCTGTACACTTACTTAATCTCGTTGAATCATAAGAATAAGCAAAGGCACGTTAATAAGTTGTTCTTCTAATCAATGCAATCTATCCTTTATTGAATGATGTTAACATTCATGTTAACTTATATTTAATTTAAGAAATGATATGGAGTAAATGAACATGAGATCACAACACAGATGTTAACTCCAACTGCAATTAATTTTTAATTCTTTTTAATAAATTATTCCTCATCAGTAGCACTAGAACCCAAACAAAGGAACTCCTCAATTCAAAAGATGTTCAAAATGCATTAAGCCAAACGAATTCCAAATGTATATAGCTAAGAGCAAAACTATGATTGAGGGAGTTTAACCTTAGGTTTTAGAATTTACATAAATTTATATAGTGATTGAAAACAAAGTGTACACATGAGAAGTAATCTCATGTCGTGTACACCATATCTAAAAAATAAAGAGCATTCATCTTAAACACGGGGAATTGTTCTACTTTCTCCACACGGAGTCACCATTTGTCACCATTTGAAAAGAAAAAAAATCTTTGTATGTGGATTAATTACTTTGACCTATTTTAAGGATACTGACTACTATGCAATAGAATCAGAAATCGTTGCAGGTAAAAACAACCTAGCACCTTCTTCAACATTTACATTAGTCACAGCTAATTGTGTTTGCTTACCTCACATGCCTCCTCCTATGTACTGCTCCAATGTAATCTCACCAGATTTTGAGTCATGACCTCAAACCTTTCCTCTTTCATTGGTATATTAATCAAAGTACCGTTGGTACGGTGTACTTGGAGTCACATTTGAACGAAGGCAATTGATTTGTATTGTGGTTTATAACTTTTTCGACAGAACTGAGACCATAATTCGATATGATTTTCTCAGGGCAGAAGAAGCCAATTACTGTATTTAAATATATCTTTATTTTTGTAGTAACCACGCTATCTTACAACGATAAGAAATCGATATAACTACAAGTTTTTTTTCCGATAACTTTTACCCGAGAGAATAAGTTGATATGATTTTCTCAGCTTTTATATAAAGCATTAATGTTTTTAATTTCTATAATTTGTATATTCCTGCTAAAATATATTTCCCTGTCTCACAGGTGACTAAAGTCACATGATACACAAAATGTAGTTTTAAAACGTTTCTGAAAAATATACAGCAGAACTAAGCTTGTCGTAAGAGGCGACTAAGGGTCTTGGGATTCTGACGTCGGGTCAGTGCTCAGCCCACAGAGCGACCAAGTGTGTACCCAAGGTGGCTGAATAGGGTAGCCGTCGTCCGCGGGGGTTGTCAGGTCTATAATACGGAAACCCTGACCGCTGACCATAGTGGGCCAACGTGTGTGGAGAGTGTCACGCTTCATGCACGTAAAAGACTCCTTTGTTGAACGCCAACTAGTGCACCTTTTAGGCTATATTTTCTGCCCCTACCCACTTCTCCCCCTTTAAATTAACCAGTCCTTTGTATCCCACCCCATCCCCATTTTTCATTTATCATCATCATTTCATGTTCATTTTATCATCCTTTTCATGTTCACCGCCTGTAAATAGCCTATTTAGCGTTGCATGGGCGTAAAACACCAACTCACTTACTCACTCACTCACTCACTCACTCACTCTGAAAAATATAGCAAATACTACATCATCATTTAAAGAGAAATAATTAAACAAATCAAATAATAATAAGGGGTTATACTAACAAAGATAAGAAAGCTCATTAACTGTAGCAGACGATGTAAGTTTATATCAGTTAATTTAATGATTTGTATCAAATCATGGCAGTCATTTTAAATATTATACCCCCACTCGTAAGAGAGGGGGCTAATTGCAATCACCTTGTCCGTCCGTCTGTCCGTCTGGTTCAATTTCTCTGCTTCTACTGGATGAATTGGTTTTAAATTTGGTACACAGCTTCAACATGATAATTTATACCATGCCTACTCTTTCCAGGTCAGTCCATCATCTACTTCTTGTTTTCTGATCCGACTTAGACTTTATTAGGGTAAAGAAATTGAAATGTGAAATTTTTCGTAATAGTTTTCTCTGCTTCTACTGGATGGATTGGTTTCAAATTTGGTACATAGCTTCAACATGATGAGTTATACCGTGCCTCCCCTTTCCAGATCAGTCCATCATCAACTTCCTGTTTTCCGGGCCCACTTAGACTTTTTAGGGTAAAAAATTTAAAATGTGAAATTTTTCGTAACAGTTTTCTCGGCTTCTACTGAATGGATTGGTACACAGCTTCAACATGATGAGTTATACTGTGCCTCCCCTTTCCAGATCAGTCCATCATCTACTTCCTGTTTTCCGAGCTGACTTAGACTTTTTATGGGTCAAAAATAGACAATTTTTCGTAACAAATTTCTCGGCTTCTACAGAAGGGATTGATTTCAAATTTGGTATACAGCATTAGCATGATGAGTTGTACTGTGCCTCCCCTTTCTAGGTCAGTCAGTCATCTACTTCCTGTTTTCTGAATGGTCGAGTGGGGGTATGCTAAGCACGACTTAGTGCAACCTCTTGTTTACCTTGATTTAAAATCACTGATGTGGATTTCTACTGTCATTGTCAGTCATTAACTGAACTATACGTTGATTGGAAATGACCGACAGGGATTTGTTGACGATACATCTTCAGTCAATGTCAGTCATTTTAAATCAAGGTAAAGTTCTGTTAATGACTGACAATGATAGTAACAAACCACATCAATGATTTTAAATCAAGGTAAATATTTAAAATAACTGTCATGTTTTGATACAAATAACAAAATTGACTGATGTAAACTGACATCGTCTGCTCCAGTTAAGAACAATTAGAAACAGTAAAAATACAGAAATTGATAATTACTGAAGATATTGCATCAAAGAAAATCAGCAGTTTACAGATCAACTGTGGTAAATTACAGTTCATTTCAGTCATTTTAAATTGAATTTGAACTGTACATGGTAATGTCAGCCATTATTTTGGTTCATAGTGATACTTTGGAAGTCAATCCTTGACTTCCAAGTAAAATTTATTAACACGACTTATGTTACTTTTCGATTGCTGTCTTTAATAAAAAAAACCATGGACATCAAGCGCGCATAGACAAATATGGAAATTTATTTTTTTCCATAATTTTCATAATCAATGTGTATTTTACTAGGAGTTCTAGAGTATGTGACCATGCCATCAATATCCAGCCAGTTTTCTTATAGACAAGAGATTACATTTCCAAATATGCAACAAGTTTATGGAAGTGATGTAAGAAGTTATGAATAAAGCAAACTTATATACATTTAAATGAAAAATTATCTTAAACATATTACAATCATCTAGATTTTAGTAAAATACGAGTATTGGTGTTCAATACAAAAAATTAAAGCGGGTAAAAAAAACGGTAACCAGTGTTAGGCTGTATGCGCATATTTGAATCAAAACATTGGAAGGTCGAAACAAACCAAAAAAAGTGAAAGGAAAGTTCTCGTATCCAACATGTTCGAACAATGCAGCCAATCCAGCATCAATGATATTGGCCATGTGCAGTAGAAGAAAAAGGAATTTGTTGTTTTGAACAATTTTAAAAATCGGAAAATTTCAATTATAACAAAAAAATAAAATATGTTGATTAATGTTCGTTTCACACAAGTCTGACGACAAGGTTTGGGGGGGGGGGTATCTTCGTGGATTTTTGGTCCACCATCGGTGGTTGATTATACATCCAGTGGTTTTTAAATTCAAAGTAATGAAGCAGACTTAACAACGGTTATATGGTAATTGCTTTAGAGAAAACAATGCATAAAAACCATTAAACCTGAAAGGAGGACATTGGTTTTTATTCTTAGGAAATATTTTGAAAATGATTTTTGCTGAAAAAGATATTTTGGCAGCAAAGGGTAAGAAAAAAATTCCGAAGAAAGATTTCTGCTATATAAAATAATGTTAATAATGAAAAAATAATAATTTGTCGCGACGCCTACAAAAATAAAATCTGACTAAAAAGTTTTGTTGAGTGTTTATTCTTTTGTTGATATGTTTTTATTGAATTCATTTATTATTTCTTTGTTTTACTTAAGGTATGGTATGATTACAACTTCAAAATAGTGAGATATGATATTGTTGATTATGGACCACCTTATTATTCTGACAACCCACTGACTCATATTCAAGACTTTTACGGAGGTATTAGCATTAATAATTACCAAAAAAAATACCAAAACTGGTTTTAGCGGTAATTTGATCATGATGTATCAGCAGCATTGGAATCGAATCAATGGAAGATCAAAACCAAACCTATTGAAAGAAATTACTTATAACCAAAACAAATTAGAACAGGAAAGCCAAATCCAGCACCGAGGATTTCGACTGTGTGCAATACAAAGAAAGAAACCTATTGTTTTAAACAATTTTGAAAACCTTATGTCGGGACACTAATAGATTTAAAAAGCAGACGTTCAAACTAGAATGCTGGAAAAAAATAAGTAACATGTGTCTAGGAAGTACTGTCTCGTAAATCATGCAATAAACTCGCCAAATTATCAAATTATAAACCACAGTTTTATCAACAAGTTGATTTTAAAATTCACCAAAAGAAAAGGAATGCCTTTTTAGCTTATCTGGCTAAAGGTCGTGTGAGCTATGGGATCAATATGCGTCCGTCGTCGCCTGTAATTTGAACAATCTTTTCATCTGTAACTTTTTTGACTGAAACTTTGGTGGAATGATGTTTGACATTTCTCATTTTGAAAGGACATGTTAAAACACATGGTCACTGTTATTAAAATAGATTAAATCACTTTAATTTTATTATAAATCAGCAATTGTAACCGATATAAAACATCAGAAGGATCTTTGGCTCATTTGAATCAAAACTCTACATTTAAAAGTCTCCATTAATTTGTCCCTCATAGAACAGACCCTTATGGCTTAAGGACTAAGTGGGTGATTCATGTTCCTGTGAGCCTCTTGTCTCTGTTGACGTTATAAACCCTCCTGATGATATAGGTTTGCTCATTCGGTATATAAATAGTTGTAGCATCAAAGTTACTTAAACATCATTTTAAAATGGTTCATAACAAGCTTAGAAATTCAATCATGTATAAATTATGGCATTTTTCACTTACAGGGGTTGAATACGTTATTGATAAAGTCAGACAAAACTGTTCAATCAACCCAATTTCGTCCTCCTCTAAATATTTCGCTGTCAATCAGAATGGAGCATACAGAATGGGAACTCCCCTTGAAGTTTTCCACATGAATTCCTCCTACACATTTGTTGGGCAGGTAGTATAATTATATTGTCGAACATATCTAGCATGTCTAGTCCTCCGAGGTTTATAAGTTAAAGATTAGAATATGAAGATATATTTCCCCTATAAATGAATAAATTAAATTTTTTTTAAAAGGACTTTGTTCTGTTTTTTTTTTTTTTTTTTTTTTTGTATTTACCACCCCAAAAAGCAAATACAAAAATTTTCTTCAATTTCTATGCAAGCAACGGATAGAGCTTATCAAACCCAGATAACGTGGAATTTAGCATGCACACGTGTGCGATTGTTGTTTAAGGAAATATTATAAAAAAAATCGTCTGATTTAGTTTGTATAAGAATATCAATTTGTACAGAGACACTGTGTTTTCTCTTTGACAGAAAACCATTCGAGGAATGACTGCGAATATGTTTCAAACGGTTCTGAGTAATTACAAAGTGAATCCCAATGACCCGGATGAATATGAGACTACGTTCCAGTACTACTTCCTAAAGGTATGTATGCCTGAATTTGTAGGATTTTTTGCTATATATCATAGAAAGTAGTGACTTGTAACCCAATATACTAGAAAACAATCCATCGTTGTAGAGTTTGAAATCGATTCGTAATAAGGCTACTGTTTTAGAACACAGCTATTTTAGCTAATATGTTTTAAAGCTTTCGTCTCATAAAACATAGAGCTACTCTAGTCTATCTGAAGCATAGCTTTTACGGGAAAGCAAATAACTCCGCTACTCTTCAATATTATCTAACAATAAAAGCAATTGATTTACTTTGACATAGCTGGGGCTTGTTTAGGGGGGTACCAATATTCCATATCCCCGTAAATTTTTCATCAAATATCCCATATCCCAAAAAGTGTTTTTCCAGTATCCCATATCCCTGTAAATAAAATGGACTTAAATATCCAATATCCCAGTAAGTTTTGCCTCCAATATCCTGTATCCCATGAAAAAATTGTGTGAATATCCCATATCCCAATATACCCTAAACAAGCCTCATAGCTCATTTTGTTTTTTTAGTTTTTCCATTATAATAAATTTACAAGTGATTAGTGAGAATTTTTCCCTTATATGTTCATTTTGTGTTTTTACAAGATGTTGGATCATTAAATATAAATTATGTTGAGGTTATGCCTTATACTTGGAAAATCTAACCGTCAGTGTTTGAATTTTAGGAAGAATGGACAGGAAAGTCTGACACAAAGTACGAAACCACAAACAGTCCGCCTATCAGACTTGACGTCTCCTCGGCCCAGGTAAGATAACGGATGAGTTAAATAGCTACGGGTGTTTCATCGTAAACCGTTTGTGATTCATCCGTACGCGTATATGTACGGACAAATACAGAAAAATTTATCATATGGACGTTTTTCATTCGTCATAACCATCTCTATTACAAATGGCTTACGAATGAAATTCATCCGTTTGGTATGAAATAGACTGTTGTTTTATTTCCAGATGATCTACATCATACACATTAATTTTAGAAAGTTTTCTGGAAGTTTTTAGTGTGAAAAAAGTTTTTTTCATGATACGGATGTTTTACGGACGGTTTGGTTTGAGCTACGGATGAAAAACAGACGGAATGATATTCATCCATAAATGTTCATTCGCTTTACAGATCGTTCATTACGGATGAAACTAAGACGAGCGAACGACGGAAAAACAGATGCTGTACGGATGTAATGAAGACCATCCGTAGAACATCTGTATCTATTATTCCTGTGTAGCCCTCGCTAGACATTTTTTGTCGATATGAATGATGATAATTATGTGTCCCATTCAACTAAACTCATTCAGCAATATATTCACTTAGCAATTTCAGTCATTTGTAAACAGTGTCTTTACTATTCTTCACGGCATGCATATGTTAGTGTTTGGTATTTGACTCCTTGTTCTTGTTGTAGCCTTACCATATCTGATGATGTTATTGCTGACAGTTTTCACATGTTTTTCTAAAACTTTGATGTTGTTTTATGATGAAGTGTTATTGACAACACGCTCTTAAGATGCAATTTAATACTGCTTCCTTTAATCGCTTTATGCAATATACAAAGTAACAAGGAGGGTACCAATTTAACGGTAAATAAAGCAATGCTGTGTGTAGATCATCTCAAACATTTATTTCATAGTATTTGGTTAATAGCATTAACACCGATAACTTTTCCAGAAAGGATTTTTCATAACCTATAACTATTACAACTGGAACAACGACGACCCAGACATCAACCGCTACAACGTGGTCCCCTGCTTCCCTGCCGACCAACAGAAACACTTTGTTATCGTTTTTGGTGGTATGTTTATTTACTGTGCATATCCATTCCCATTCAATGTTGATATGTTTTATTAACTTCGACTGCTCTGATTTCATTGTCTTTAAACGTTTTAGCAAATGCAGCGTCTCTAAGGAGTCTGTTATATAGAGTTTAGGCAAGACAGATTGAGATGTAGTTAAAAAGGTGTTGGCTTGTTACTTTTTGTCAGTTTGCTCTTCAGTATGATTCCTAATTTGGTTCGTCTTTGCGCTTTGGACATATTATAGTAGATCATTGCGCTGTTCTCTACTATTCTATTCGATCTTCTATTACATGCACATGTACTTTTGTTATTTCAAAACTAAAAGTTATTGAACTAAAATCCTTCTTTGAAAGAACGGTCTTAATAACGTGATGTAACTTTTTCTGTCTTCAAATATAAATAGAAGCTTGACTTTTAATCAGTTTATTTGAATACCATATGACAACAAACGATCCATTATTCGCACTTGTTGGTTTCAACTTTTTTCAGGAGATTATGATCCATACATCTCCAGCATGGTTCAAAACTTCAAACTTCTTGTCCAGAATCAAGTGTCCCAGGTTGCCAATGCATCGTTAACACGATTCCAACAAGTTGAGCTAGATAGTGGCTTGTCAACAATCTATGTTATCATGACTGTGGTAGAACAGGCCCCTCAGTTTGATGGAGGTATGAAATAAAATAGTGAGAATAACACGTAGAATAAAACCAAAATTCTCCACCTTTTATCTTTTGTTATATGTTAGTTCTTACATTGTGTCTGTTAAGGAATGTCTTAACCAGGAAAGGGATGACAATGAATATGCCTCTTCAGTAATGCACTTTATTTATGGTTCTCATATCCGTGCAGCAAGTATACATTTTATACTTTAGATTGATTTTTTTTTAACTTTGCATTGAATTTGTTAACGGCAATAAACAAAAGCAGGCATTAAGCCTATGTCCTAGGCAATAAGCTAATTTACATATAATCCTAATTATTTTCCACATTTTCCAAAAACGAATTTCTATTGTCCATTGTAACATACGACCCCTGTTTCTTTATGTTTGCTTAAGTCGCCTATAATCAAGAGCCAGATATAGATGCTATCATGAGAAGTCTGAACAACAACATCTACAGCGGTCTTTTCAGTGTTTCGTTTGCCTATAATGGGACAGTATGTAAAAGTTATTTCATTCATTTCTTTACAAATATTGATTTTTTTTAATTCAAACCAGAACGTTAATTAAAAAACTATACCAGCAATACAAATTAATATCATGTTAGTTATTTTTTAATTTTCTTTGCTTTAGTGAAAAGTGTTTCAGATTTCAAGAAGAAGAAACATATTTTCATTTAAAAATAGCTCTATCTAATTACTTCAATTTGTTCAAAAATAAATTATGACCTTACCTAATATTTCCAGTGTTTGTATTAGAAATTGATATACCTCTAGCTATGACTTTAAAAATGCTTCAATATGGTTTGATAATCCCTCCATAAATAGCAAGTTCTTTTCCGCGTGGACATATATCTGCTTTTAAATATACAACATTAAAATGTTAATACTTTTGAAATATTTATTTACTTTAAGATTCAAGTCTACAAAGCTATGGCAATTATGGATAATGTTTTACGAAATGATGGAAGACCTCTTTCAAGTAAGTTGTTAACTTTATCTGAAACTGATGCTTTTCACTTTAAAAGCTAATATTTCTTTTTATTATTAAAAGGGTCACGTACAATAGGCAAGCTTTTTGTTCTTTATAACATTTTTTTCTGCTTACTCAATTGTACTTAATTCAGTTAATTAATAGTAGTATGTTAAAGATTCAAATTGTCGACTCCTTTTGCTTTTATTATAACATTACGAATGTGAAATTAAAAATTTATTTGATTTATCTTTAACTTTAACACGTTTTTGTCGCATCTGTTTTATTTGTATTACTTAGGTAAAACATTGAGTCATTTCAAGGTTATGAAGGACAAGTCACAGAAAACATTATCTGGACATTTGGCAGGAATTTCAGTAGATGACTGTGCTGATGCTTGTTTGACAGAGCTGGATTTTGATTGTGAATCCTTTGTTTATTGCTACCAGACCGGCTACTGTTTATTGGCCAAAACATATGCACAAAGTAACTCGAGTCTTGTGTATGATAGGCCGAAATGTGATCTGTATTACAGTATGTATATAAAGAATAATTTAAGCTTTATTTAGATTTTTTCGTCAATGTTTTGAGACTAAGGGTGACCATTTATTACCATCACCATACTAGCTTTGACTAGTCTAATAAAATATCTAGAGAATGATGGTCTTGGTCACAACCTTGTCTATATAACAATTATAAATCAATAAGTTCACTATTATACTTAATTTGTTTTTTAAAAGATTAACAAATGTTAATTTTGATATCTCTACACAAACATCTGAATCCGTCTGTCTGTCTGGTTGTGTGTCCGTTCGTCTTTCCCTATGATTCGTAGATACAGCTATTTCTTACTCGCTTAGTGAATTATGACAAAACTGTACATGAAGAAAATACACCATATGAAAATATATGTAAAGAGATTTTATTTCTCTCTGATATCATTTATTAAGGGAGATGTAATCGGACAGTTTTTTTTTTCAATATAAAGTTTTAATATACATTTGTAAGCTCTTTCACAGTATTCCTATGTCAGACTTCATTTCTTTTTAGGGTCGTATTTAGACAAATTTACACCTTCACCTGGACAAACTCCTGCTCTAACGTCTGCTCAAACCACTACTGCCGGCACTGCAGAGGCTTGCGCTCAAACATGTTTCAATTCTAATAGTTGTAAATCGTTTGTATACTGTGAGGTGGCGAAGACCTGTTCGACCTTCAATGACCGTCATTTGACCATGCCAAGTCAAACCAATACAAACGGAAACGGCAACGATTTTTGTGCATTTTATAGCCGTATGTATTAATTAGTTTTTCATGCTTTTTCAGAAAGGGTAAAAATTTTATATGTTGGAAATCGAAAACCTTTATCTAATTTCACGACACGGACCAGTATCTTTTTCACAATATACCATGTATACAGTGCGATCATGGGGAAGTTTTCCCCTAAAAACGTAATTGAATCAAAAGGCACAGAGAACGATTTGTAAAAGGCTCTCAATCGACACAAGACTATACATAGAAGTAAAAAAAAAATCCCGTACAATTCCAGCTGAAAATGTAATTCCTGTGTTAAGTGTAAATACTTGAACAAGTCTAGCTCATGGCGAAACTATATAAAATATGTTTGAACATATAACTATACATGATTGTAAACTTCTATATTATCTTTCTTCTAGGAAACTATTTGAACGACTTTAAATACAAATCAAGGTCTACAATAAAGTTTTCAACACAAACTCTTAGTGTTTCTGCAGTATCGGTTGACGATTGTGCAAGATTGTGTGTTGAAACACAGTCTTCGACGTGCAACTCGTTTTCGTTTTGTGGGAATGACACAACATGTAGATTGACACCAGCACACCCTGTAACCGGTCTGTCTACAGTGGCTACGGACTATTGTGATACATACACACGTAGGTGTTATACATAATAGTAAAAAGTTATCCATGTTTGAAATAGAATTACAACGAAGTTTCAGACAGTTAAACTATAGAAATTTGATCAAACTTTAAACTCAATGAAGGATTGCTTTGAAATAAAAAGAAATTTTGAATTATCTGAATTATCTCATACTGAGTACCATACTGAAAAAGAATACCTAGTATGTTAGGGAGAGATGAACGACAAAATATACTTACGAGAATAAAATAAAAATTTGATGAGATCAATTACCAAATACCAAATCATAAGTGAAGCATTTGAAATGTTTAACACATTCGCGCATAATTGTTAAAATGTTCATTAGTATATAAAAATGTTTATGTTCTAGGAACCTACTATCCATCATCTACAGCAAGGCTTAAGCAATCAACAACAAAGTCTGGGTCTGGATACACATCAGGTTAGTGAGAAATGAGAATAATACGAAAATAACTGATCGAGGAATATCAAAATTATATGCCTGAATCCGTCCTTCGGTCTTTCAGTAGGTGCTAAAAATGATGACATTCCATTCTTGTATTGCATTCTTAAATTACATAAAAACCCATAAAAACAGTGCTTCATTGTAGGGTCGTCCACTAGACCTCTTTCAGTGCAGTTGACTTCAATACTGACGGCAATAAAATCTGATCTCAAGATATAATTTGACTGCTGTTGTTTTTTGAATTGGCGTCAATCATATGTGTATCCTATAGAATTAGAACTCAATGACACACATGATGACTCTCCAATGGTCAACTTTCCCTTTTTATAGCAACATTCAGTCCGCTTTAGCTCATGTATTTTACGTTTCACAACTGATTCGTTATTCCAAAGCTTGTAGGACCGTGGGACTATTATCGATTTCCTTACAAAGACTTGGTTATGCTGCTTTTTCCATTATTGTGTTCACTTAAGAAATTTTATGAGAGACATCATGTGCTCATAGACAAATAGACTCAGATGAGAGCAGATGTAAATTTGTCATCAGGTCTTGTTTTGTCCTGTTTTACCGGATCGATACACTAAATTGCCCATTGGCAATACGATGGGTGTGCTATAGCAAGAAGGAACTGCCTACTCTTCCGCAGCACCTGAGTTCACTTTCGTTACGACTTGAGTTCTCGTTGTTGATTGCTATTAAGTTTTTGTATTTTTATGTTGTCTTTTTTCTTCTTGTAGTTCTCGATCATGTTGCCTGTGTTTATCTTCGCCCTTTCGGGCATTTTATATGCGAATGTCTCATATAAAATGTCCGAAAGGGTACTTCTTTGTTTCTTTCTGAAATAAAAAAAAGAAATGACAAAATACGCAATGAGAAAAGATTACATGAACATTGATAGCAAATTCCTATGTAGTGTTATTTGTTTTGTTTAAGGGATTAAATTTTTGAGAAAAAAATTGTCCTTCTAAGAAGATCTGCTTGAAAATATATTGTTTGAGTATATCTGCTAAAAAATACATGAAAATAAGTTTAACTTATTTCACAAAAACTATGCTTGGTACAAAACGCAAAAGAACAAAAATAACTATATAGTTTCAGAAAACCAAGTAAACTGGTTATACGTTGTATTAGCACATCATGTCATCAGCGGCATTGATGTCAAAATAATTATATGGCAGAGATCAAAACTGGAAAAAGAAAAACTTGTACCTGAAAAGGTAGAAAAGGAAAACAAGATATTGACCATGTGCATTACAAGAAGAGAAGGTTTAATCAGGAAAGGATAATTAACAAAGTGTAAAATTGCTTAAATTAGTTATACTGTGTGTGCAGTTTTCGAAGGTTTAGTATCATTTGAAATTAATAATTGGAAGTTTGGAAACCAAAAAGCAACAAAAAATATTTTCTCGAATCCAAATATTTCACAAGAGAATCCAACCAAATCCATCATCAAGGATATGATCATGTTGAACATAACAAGGAAATATTTTATACCTGATTAGAGCAACTGTAAATTAAAGTTACAAATACCAAAACGAAGGTATAAACGGTTAATTCGGATATGCTATATATCGATATTTCAAGGAGTAACCTCTCATCAGTAGCATTTAAATCAAAACATTGGAAGGTCAAATTCCAAAACTGTTGAAAACGAAAAGTACTCAGAACCAAAACGTTCGAACAAGAAAGCCAAATCCAGCACCGAGGATATCGACCATGTGCATTACAAGGAAAGAAACCTGGTGTTTTAAACAATTTTGAATTTATAAATCAGGAATTTCAGCAACAACGAAAAATAGAAATTTTATGGTAAATCGTGTCAGACAAGTCTGACTACCAGGCTTGTGATTACCCTCGGGGACCTCTGGTCCACCAGCAGCGGTTATCGCCCAGTGGTTTCAAAATTACAAATACTAAAACGCGGGTATAAACAGTTAATTTGGATATGCTATATATCGATATTTCAAGGAGTAACCTCTCATCAGTAGCATTTAAATCAAAACATTGGAAGGTCAAATTCCAAAACTGTTGAAAACGAAAAGTACTCATAACCAAAACGTTCGAATAAGGAAGCCAAATCCAGCACCGAGGATATCGACCATGTGCATTACAAGGAAAGAAACCTGGTGTTTTAAACAATTTTGAATTTATAAATCAGGAATTTCAGCAACAACGAAAAATAGAAATTGTATGGTAAATCGTGTCAGACAAGTCTGACTACCAGGCTTGTGATTACCCTCGGGGACCTCTGGTCCACCAGCAGCGGTTATCGCCCAGTGGTTTCAAAATTACAAATACTAAAACGCGGGTATAAACAGTTAATTTGGATATGCTATATATCGATATTTCAAGGAGTAACCTCTCATCAGTAGCATTTAAATCAAAACATTGGAAGGTCAAATTCCAAAACTGTTGAAAACGAAAAGTACTCATAACCAAAACGTTCGAATAAGGAAGCCAAATCCAGCACCGAGGATATCGACCATGTGCATTACAAGGAAAGAAACCTGGTGTTTTAAACAATTTTGAATTTATAAATCAGGAATTTCAGCAACAAAAAAATTAGAAATTTTATGGTAAATCGTGTCAGACAAGTCTGACTACCAGGCTTGTGATTACCCTCGGGGACCTCTGGTCAACCAGCAGCGGTTATCGCCCAGTGGTTTCAAAATTACAAATACCAAAACGCGGGTATAAACGGTTAATTTGGATATTCTATATATCGATATTTCAAGTTAATAGTCCCGGTACACTTTTCCTTGGATCCAAGGCTGGACATATTTTAAATATATTGTAAAGCATTTAAAACAAGAGGCTCACATGAGCCTAAATCGCTCACCTGGTCTTGATGTCAACCCTATGAAGACGTTTGTATAGCTAAATGAGCTGAATGTTTAAGCAAGAAAAAGATTTTTTCTATCTGCAATCGTTTTCATTCTTAATAATCAAAAAACACTTTTATTCAACTTTTAAGGGTTATCTGACAACTGTGACCCTATGGAGACTTATGTAGAGCTAAATGAGCTGAACATTTAAGCAAGCAACAGCTTTTCTCTATCTGCAATAGTTTTTTTTTTATTCTATGGACCAAAAGCATGAAAAAATGCTATTTTTCAACCTTTAAGGGACTGTAACCCCTATAAGGGATCATCTGACAACTTTGACTTTATGGAATCTTTTGTAGAGCTAAATGAGCTGAACATTTAAGCAAGCAACATCTTTTCTCTATCTGCAAAAGTTTTCATTCTATAGGCCAAAACCACAATTTTTGCCTTTAAGGGGCTGTAACCCCTATGAGGAGTCATCTGACAACTTCGACCCTACGAAGACTTTTGTAGAGCTAAATTAGCTGAACATTTAAGCAAGCAACAGCTTTTCTCTATCAGCAATATTTTTCATTCTATAGGCTAAAAACACTATTTTTCGCCTTTAAGGGGCTGTAACCCCTAAAAGGGGTCATCTGACAACTTCGACCTTATGGAGACTTTTGTAGTGCTTAAAGAGCTGAACATTTAAGCAAGCAACAGCTTTTCTCTATCTGCAATAGTTTTCATTCTATATGACAAAAACATGAAAAACATTTGACCTATAAATTGCCATAATCCCTATTAGGAGTCATCTGACAACTTCGACCCAATGGAGACTTTTGTAGAGCTTTTGATTCTGAAGAGCTTAAAATCCTTCGGATTTTTCTATATGTTATGGTTGCTGAGTTATAAGCCATTTGAATTGATTTTACCATATGCTCTATATTTAGTAACAGCGGCCATGTTGTTTATCGAATCATTTTAAAATGAGAATCGTTTTTGCCAACATGTCATTTATCATTCCTGCAAAGTTTCAGTTAAATTGGTTCAGTGGTGAAGATGAGATGAAGATTTTTGAAATTTTTAACGGACGACAGACGACGGACGACGGACGGATAGTGAAGGCATAAGCTCACATGGCCTTTGGCCAGGTGAGCTAAAATGGATCGTACATGGTTTATTTAGAAAACTGTCAAACTTTAATTTGAACAAAATCTAAAAACATTTTGTACATGTTTTCATCAATAAAAAGAGATTTTTATCTGAAAATACCTGATACGATTAATGAATATGGAACTAATTTTTTTAGTTGGGAGGCTGATCAACTTTTAATTTATGATGTATTATTTCATTTAAAACGATCATCTTATGTTTTCAGGGACGGTAGCTGGAATTTCCATAGGAGTTTTTATACTAGGCTTAATTGTTGGAGGAGCTCTTATCATCATATTATCAAAGAAACAGAAACTCCCACAAATGGAAATATTCAATATGAATTATGAAAATACACGTGGTCTGCGAGATTAATGGTTATGTATCCCCTCAGAAGGAAGTTGATCTCAATATTTGAAATAGGTGTTTGGGCTGGCTATTTATCAACATAGGATTGTGGTTACAAAAATGTGTTACAAAAATAGAAAATACATTCTTATTTAGATTTATTTATACCGTATATTAAACTATTTTCTATTTTGTCTCTTTTGCAGACCACGACCATCGACTATGTACAAATATTTGATAAAGGGTTGTATTCTGATTATTTTGGCATCCATAAGTCACTCAAAAGGTTCATTTTCACATTCACGAATCAAGTAAAAAGAACAAACAGAACATATCAAAGCTATGAATTTCAAAATTGTCAAACCCATCCAGGCTTAGGATGATCTCAATCATAATTTTGATTCTAATTTGACATAATTTGGTTTAATGTTTTATGCTTTTCATATTCATAGTGTTTGGTATTTTCGATTATTTTTTTTTGGTGGAGCGCCTCTGATGATAGAAGAAAATGAGATGTGGAATAAGTGTTCGCGACACAATCTACAATATAAACAATCCACAATGGAAAACAGCCAGCAGAGTCTTGAGTAGACGAAACGCGCGTCAGGCATAGCAAAATTTATTTGCCTAGAACTTTGTATTTCTAAGAAAAAAGGATCATAGACGAGAGTATTTTCCACTTTCAAAGATGCCCTGTGATAATATGCTGGAACAATAATCCTTTGCTATTCTGCAAACATACCCAATATCAGTCCTCCCTTGAGAGTCGCTTTAATAAATCTTTCCCCAATGTAAGCCGGGTCACTCACTACGAACAAATCCATGTCATGCTAATTAAATTCTACACGCGCTTCCTTTAAATGAACTTCGCTATCAACCAATAGTAGTTACCTTCTGATTATGGCGTGACATTAAAGTACAGTCGGTAGTAAAATTTCTAACGTGCTTGGATATTTAAAAGTTTGTCATTGTCAAATTTTCGATTGATACAAAAATAGGGCGGGGAAGGTATTATTGCAAGGACCCTAAGTTAAGTTGGAATATTTATTGATTTACTCCCTAACCGCTGCGAGAATTGGAGAACACAACTGATTCGTTATTCCAGGGCTTTTGGGATTGCGTTGAAATCCTTTTTAGAGCGTCACGTCTGACACAAAAATTGCTAACATCCGTTGATATTACTCCTCAATTGTCTTCACTTAAGACATTAAACGGAAAACATCGTGCGCTCAAAGCAAACAAAAAATTATATCGGTCTATCGCTCAGATAAGTACAGATGTTTTTTGCCCTCCTTTACCGGATTTGACAAGCTGAATTGACAGCAGCGCGACGGGTGTGTCCTCAAATACAGGATCTTGATAACCTTTCAGGAGCACATGAATTCACTCTTGTTATGACTTGAGTTCGCATGCGATTTATTTTCAGTTGTTTTTGTGTCTCTCTTTGTTGTTCGTGTTTGCTGGTTTTGTCTCTACCCTTTTCGGACTTTTGACATTCGAATGTCCCACTTAATTGGTACGTAACCTCTCTGTCTCTTGCACGCTACTATTGTATTTAACACTTTGTATAATAAATCGGCAAAATGACTTTTATCAAATAATGCTTCGTCTGTCAATACAACATATTAAGTTTTTTTAAGCAATTTAAGGTGACCGGTGTTATGTACAGCAATAAACTTCCTATACAATCGAAATGAAGTACTGTACAGTTTGTGTGATCCAAAAGCAAAGCAATAAAGTTTGTTGTCACCAAAAGTAGTTATTTGCATTCATTCTATAGCGTTCTGCTCCGGTATAGACAGTGCTTACTGATGTAGGTAGGTTTTTAAAGTATACACAGATAAGCAAATTTAACATGTTAAGAGAGTCGGTTACCCAGCAGGTTTCCTTTGATGTTTGGATATAAATAGTATTAAAATACTGCTTGAAAAGGAGCAAGTAGTACTGCGTTATCAAATGCAATAAAGCAAAGATAATGTCCAACTATCTGATGAATATGGTACCGAGCTGCCTTCAATGGTATAAAGTTTTGTTTTGTCTTTACGAGCTCAATAGGGCTGCTTCAAAGGCAACAATCGCAACCTGCCAGCATGACAGTGTTTTACACAAGTGTTTTCCATTCCAGTTAAGTCAACAAGTTTTACCTACAAAATTAGAGGAGTGAGAAAACATAGAATGAGAATAACATTATTCCGTATTGATGGTTTTTGTGGGGGTTTTTGTAGAGAGGTTATCTTGTTCGTTTTTCGAGCATTCATACAAAATCATGCAGGAAGATTGTGTAGAAAAGTATAAACAGGCAACGAAGGCTCGCCAAAGCCTCTGTCGGACCGCTTTGGTGAGATTCCCTCGAGTCTTGTTGATAACTTTGTGTTTGTTGTGCCGCCCGTTGCATTGTTTTTATTTCCTACCGATTAACTTTGTTGGCCGGATTTCACGGAGTGAAAACTCCGGGTTATAAAATGGTGAATGTCGGGTGGGCGGGGAAAAATTTTTCGTAACAGTTTTCTCAGCAATTACTAATCACAGCCACTTGATATTTGGTATACAGCATCAGGGTTGGGTCCCATAACGTGGGATTCGATTTTAGGTCTTTCGCTCACCTACTTCCTGTTTAACGAAATCCGGTCGTTTTTGTTTGTTTTCCATTTTTTTGGTGATGATGGGGGGAATCATTTGATGCCAATGATATCAGTATTTTTTCTACTTTCGTGAACATTGAAAATTGCATATTCAGCAGTTGTTTTCATGTTTGTGTGTAATTTGTATGATTGGAAACAACAAAGTATGTAACGCATGTTGGCGGCAGCACATCAAAACTCTTTCAGGTCCACTACATTACAATTGACCTGCCTGAGTTATTCATCTGAACAGTCAATGTCTGCTATAGGGTAAAAACGTTCAAATGTCTTGAATTATTTATTTATGATAAGAGCCAAGTTTTGCCCCCAAATTTTGAGATTATTGAAATGAGCTGGAAATATGCAATATTTACTTTAAATAAGTTAAAACTGAGATAATTAAACTTTAGTTATTAATTTTCTCAGGTTAAAAGGAGTAGGTTCACAAACTGCCTTTTTCGGCCCTAAATCGGGTCATATTTTCAAATTTATTATTCAGATAAGACTATGGTTGCTAATTAGTCTAGAATAATTGCTTGTTACAAAACAAACCCAATTTTAAAGTTTTCTGCAATTATGGCGTTGCAATGACGCCATATTGTGACACTGAAATAGAAAATATTCAAATTTCAGCAGAATTTCGCCATTTTCCTCTTAGTTATTTGTGAAAATGACAGTGGCGCCACCCCTCGCCCATAAATATTTCTGCTGAAATTTTACAAACACATTATTTTCTTTATGTTTCAACAAACAAAAATATCGATGGGCGAGGGGTGGCGCCACATGGAAAATCACACGTGATTGAAAAACTGGTTATTTTGGCCTAAAAGTAAAAAATCGCTAATCGAGACTATATTTGAAGCGTCAGGTTGCTATTAAGGTTTTTGGTTAATCTAACTATAAGCCACACAGAGTACCACTACAATAATGTGACAGTGTGTGAATGATCATTATATGATACAGAAACTCACCACTAAAATATCTTTGTGGTACTCTGTGTGGCTTATTCTTAGATATGCCAAAAACTAATCACAATTTTCATGATTTTAACACTTTTTTACAAAAATGCAATTGCAAAAATTTACAAAATTGCCCGAACAAAGTCCGATTTTGAGGCCGAAATGCAATAAAAGAATATATATTTGGCTGTTTTGGAAAGGAAAATCATTCGTGAAACGAATTATATAAGAAAAGGTATGAGATCAATAATTTATTAAAAGAACGTCGAATTGAAGAAAAGGGTTTTTTTGTGTTGCACATTGACAAAATACTGATAGAGGGTAGCAAGTCCTGTGTTTCAATTAAAAACAACTTGGCATTTTTACAAAGAGGAGAATTTGAAAACTGAAAAAAAGCTTTAATAAAAAGTGCTACTCAATATTTATGCATGATATGTGTGTTCAATATCCCCAACCCGATTTTGGTGCCAGTTTCATTCCTTTACCAAAAAAAAAAAAATGGCGGGAAAGTTTTCATCGGAAAATTTTACGTTCAGCAAGTTATTTATTGCTTTGATTGTGTGTTTGAATATTTCATAGTTAATTAAAAAAAACAATTGACGTATTTGCTGAATTAGTATGAAATCGTACTTCCAATAAAATATATATGCAGAATTTTTGAAATTTAAAATAAACTTCGGAACATTTATGCCGGTCCGTCTTTTGATCACACTTTACCATATCTTTGTCAACATCCGCAGTTAAAAATCATAATGGTCAATATGATATTTCTTGGTAAGTATGTTTCATTTGATTTACATAGCATTTCCGATCCTTACAACTACTACGAAATAGATGTAGATCCTCCAAAAAGGGAAGAAATAATGAAGGCCATAAAAAGTCTTAAAAACAACAAATCACCTGGAATCGATAACAGTTACTGCAGAAATGATAAAATCTGATTCAAAGTTTAACGTAACGTTAACGCTACCCAAATTGCAACAGGTACCCAAATTGCAACACTCTACATAAATTGTTCGAAGATAATAGGATCGTTTAGTAAGACCAGTTTTTATTTTATATTATTAATATTTAATTATTTTTCTAAAGTATTCAACGAAAATATTAATTAAAAAGTAATTTCTGATAGAAAAAAATACAATTGTACTGATAGTTGCATACCTTATGCAATATGGCTCCACATTGAAAATTGCCGTGCGACAGACGAGACTTCTGTTTGATGCTTCAAATCTTGACAGTTGTTGAATATTTTCATTTTGTTACATATCATTTGTTGCCAAATTATTCAGACAGCAAAATTCATGTTGATATTCCAAGATCTCAACCCGGAACTTAAATAAAAGTGCTTTCTATCACGTCCGCACTAGATGACGTAATGGAGACCTAAATTTAGACTTCAAATTAACTAATTTTCAGGCATGTCAGGTCAGTTATGTTTGCATTTAGTGTTTTTAAATATTTAAAAGATGTGCATGCTTCATTTACAAAGGACTTTGCATGTCTATACCGTTGTTTTAGCTGCAAACAAGAAAATATACAATTATACGGCCTTTATAAGGAAATACTGTGCAATTGTCTAAAAATCCAACCAGGAGTCATAAAATGCCTTTAAAAATTTTTGACATACCTTTTCTTGATTGGATTTTTCAATAAAAATGAATTAAAGTAATTACTTTCAAAAATGAAGCAAGATTTTTAAGAGAAATCTAAAGGAAAAAATGTTTACCCCCATGTGCAATTTGGGTACCCCTGATGTGAAAAATTAGGGTCATTCCCAAGTGTCTTTAAATCTGTTTTATGACATTTGTGTATCAAATATTAAAATTCTTTCTGCATTGATAAATATAGTAAACCTTACTCTTAAAACACAGCGGACCAAAATTTTAAGCAATCATGTCCAGACAAAGATACGAGACAAAAACCGTCAAAGTTGTTGCAATTTGGGTACCGTCACGTTATAGCTGAAAAACTTGAAATGAATTTCCGATCCATGAAGTGGTTATTGGTCATAATGTTATTTATGAATCGGGTAATCGACGTTTATGAGGAGGGAAGTTGAATTTATGAAGTGAATGTGGTATGTCCATTAGGCATTACAAAGGACAACAGACTTTTGCTCACACTGAGCTGCTGAGAGATGTCAATATATATGTGTCAAAATGCATTTGAAAGTCCACCACAGGATGCATGTGTCAAAAAGCTTTGTAAGTCCACTATGGGCTTCTTGTGATCAAAGCAATAGACTATCCATATTGGGCCTACAACGTACAGGGTTCAACTTAATGCAGTTGTATCATGCTGCACTCGGCGTAGCTTTTAATTATACATGTAGTCAATGTATGTATACTGGTATTTATATTTAGCCAAACCGTCTTAAATCTTGCCGTCGGTCAAAAGCTCTTGAAGTCTTCCGAGCTAATGTTAATTGTTTGACTTGTGTACACATCATTGATGTTTAATCAACGACGTTTAATAATTTTTACCTTTTATATATTTTTTTCTCATTTGTTTAGGAACAGTATGAAAAACATGGAACATGCTTTTTTAAACTTGAAGTAAAAAAAGTTCAGGATGAGTTAAAAGATCTTATAGATGCAACTGGTTTAACAAGTACTGCACTACCAAAATGAACAAAAGTGGCCAAAATGAGGTGTCATACCACATTATTAACAATTTAACAGAATCAACATCAACACAAGGATCAATCAATCAATCATCAGCTTCCAACCACACATTAGCTTACATCCTTATACCTATTGGTTCCATAGTTCTAGTGGCATTACTAGCTTTAGTAGTAAGTATTGCTCTTAAAACTTTTTATTGATTCATTTATTTTGAAAAATATGTCCTTGTCTTTATCATGTTTATATTCATCATATGTACTTGTAATTACATAACAAATATAAAGTATGCTTGTATTTGTATTATTATGCAACCTTAAAATTGTAAATATATATTTTTATACTTGTGAGCATGTAAAAAAAGCCTAAAATTTTGTAAAAAACATTGCAACATATATAATCATATCCACATAGATACAAGTACTGGTACATATTTTATGAAAATTTTATTCCATCAAAATAGTAAAAAAAATTCTTTTCTCTTTTATCTTTCAGGCAGTAATAATTTTTAGGAAAAATAGGTATGTAGCAAAATATATTAACATTAATATGCATGTTATGTCATCAAGCATTTATCAGGGATCACACTGTATGTAAAAAAATTAAGCAAATTGAAATCTTTATTTTTATACCTGTAAATGAAAATGGGATACTGTAAATGTGAAAATTTTCTCGGGATGAACCTTTTTTGCGCGGGGGATAATATCGTGTTTCTTTGAGTAATTTATTTTATTTACATTAGGAATAAACCATTCGCATGAACATGATTGAGAATATTTATTTTTAAGAATAATTTGTGATCCAGAATTAAGCAAAAATAATCCCAAAGCAAAAATTTCCACAATTACTCTTAACATCTCACCACTTCAAATTTCAATGATTTGCCCTGAACATATATGATTACTCCCATATTTAAAAAGGCATTATCCATAATATTAAGTTTTGAAAATTGCTATACTTGTAATTCTAATTTGTATTATACAAAAACTATATCTTAAGCACAGAGTGAAACTAGTCAATTTCTTGAATTAATTTTATGCTTTCAAGTTGTTAAAGGTGTAATACCTTAAAAGTGAACCATTTGCTTTATATAACATTATTTTAGGATGGATAAACTGAGACATCATCTCATGCCAATGTACAGTTTTGATCCAAATGAAGATGGGGACTGGGAATCTGAATTATTAGAAGATCAGGATAATGAACAGCGTCTGGCCTTAAGAATAGAGGTAAGTTTTAAAAGTATTGGTAGGTTGTTAAAAATAGAAAGTAATGAGGTGTGGAATAGGTGTATAGGACACAGCCCACATAAGCTGAAAGTAAAGCAACAATGAAAAACACCCACCAGCCATTAATGAGACCAGAAGGCACCGAAGTTTAAAAGGGAGGGTTAGTTAACCTTAGGTTTTAAAAGTAGTCATCAGTTTATGTTTTTGTTTTGAACAATACCAAATTCAGAGAAACAGAATAATATCAATGAGCAATGTAACAATTTCAGGTAGAAATTAAACTGTTTAACTTTTGGAAAAATACTTGTCATATATAGTGCACTAATTTAAACAAATTATTGAACATTGATATTCATGATATAGGGAGGCAAATCCCTGCTCTTGATCTGCTACTCTTAACCTTGTTGTAGTGATACTTAGCATTTAGAGGTTGTCACTACAAAAGGTAATCATAAGAAAATCTCAACACAGTGACTGCTACAATGTTAAAAATGGTTTGTAAGTAGGAGTGAAATAAATACATGTTTACACCTATAGCCCCATTTACATGCACAAATTATACATACGTAAGTAAATATACACATGTGCAAATTTACACACGTATGTATAAGCAAATTTGCTAAGCATTTACATGAGTTTTATGCTTAGTGTGTATTTTTATGAATTAATTCAAAAGAGTTAGCTGGACCAATATAAACTATACGTATACCGGTATGTAATCCCATTACTGTCATTCTGTATACCCCTAGCTTTGCTTCATCGTCGTAAACCACAGGTTTAGAGTCCACGTCCGCTCCCTCCAATGAGGGAGAGAAGCGATGTGATATCAGCCATGGGTAACCGACAATGGCTTTGCTTATGAAACCCTGTCATAATTAAATTAATGGTCTTCAAAATTTACAGTCCCTCTATTTCCCACCCCATCCCCGTTTTTCTCTCTCAGTGAGTGTAGGTTCAACCAGAATTCAGTATTGAATTTTCGACAGATAAGGGTTGCTTTTTTTAAACTGAGTAAGGGTTTGGCTATATCCCACACAGGCAAATGATCATAGTAGTATGACCTTATTTCAGGTAAGGGTTCTTCATTGTCAGTCACCATGGCATATGTATGGGTTCCAGATTGTGTGAAATTTTTTAGGAAGGCTTTTGTCACTTTCAATTTTACGGAAGACATCATGCACTTATAGACAAATATGGGATTTCGATCTCTCAGATGAGTGCAGATGTTGGTTTGTCATAGTGTGTTGTTTTGTCTTCCTTTACTGGATTTGACACGCTGAATGGACTATTGGCAACGCGACGGGTGTGCTATAGCAAGCAGGAACTGCTTACTCTTCCGGAGCACCTGAGTTCACTCTTGTTTCGACTGGAGTTCGCGTTGTTGATTGATATTCAGTTGTTTTGTGTTTCCATGTTTTACGTGTTGTCTGTTTTTGTCCCGTTCTTGTTTGTGTTTACTGGTTTAGTCTCTGCCCTTTCGGACTTTTGACATTCGGATACCCCATTGGTACCTCTGCTTCTTTCTGAGTACATTAGCCTTATATACGGTATAATGGTGCATTGAGGTAAAATTATACTGGCCTGTTTTGTGAGTTGGTTTGATTTCCTTCTGGTTTGTGGTCGTACATTAGCCCCTTTTGCATGACATGCATGGGTCTGTGTTATGGTTGCTGTGTTCTGGGTGGGTCACACAATTTTGTTGTATCAATTAGTTTTTGTCATGATTATGACTGGAATATTGTTGACTGGACATAAAACAAACAACAAACAAACGAACAAACCTATAAAGACCAATACAGCAATAAAACAACTTTCTGTTCTTTATGGTGTCAAAAGATTAACAGTAGTGATATTGGTTCCCAAAGCATAATTTTTCTCAGAAATACGCATGTTTGAGCTTATGGTGTTAAAATATGCCAATAGTGTTTGAGGAATTAGGAGTAAAGGTTCCAAGTTTAGAAAAAGTTTGATATTGTAGAGTGATATTGGTTTCCCATGCATAACTTCCAAACGCCTTGGTATAATTTCATAAAACTTACATGTCGTAGAGCTTATGATGCACGAAATATGCATGTGGATTATGGAGTACATAGCTTTAAGGTCAAAGTCACAAGGTCCAAAGGAAAGAATTAATCGAGCTATGCATTTGTTTGAATTGCGTTTACATGCACAAAATTTAATTAAAAAGCATATGTAAATTTACACATAAAGATTTACATCTGGTCCTGAGGTGATGTAAATTTACACCATGTGCAAATTTACATACGTATGTATTTGCATTTACATGCAGTTTTTACACACATGTGTAAAATTACATACCTATGTAAAAATACATACGTATGTAAAACTGTGCATGTAAATGGGGCTAATGCCTTAATTAAGCAATACCAGGAATAACAATCACTTCTGTGAGTGTTGTAGCTGGCCTAAGGGTTAAGATAAGATGATGTTATTAAAACACTATTCCTAAATGGTCAATAAAAAAGTTTTATTATGTTATGAAATTATTTTTTCACCATTTGATACACATCTGAGGGAAACAAGATCACTCTGTTGACTAAAGACTTAAGAAACAATTTTCAAAAAAAAATTCTTTATGATTTCTACCAATGTCTGAAGTATAAAATACATGTGACCTTCAGATGTTCACACAAATTTGATTATTAAAGAAATAAAACTGATTTCACATTATTTTTCAGACACCAAGCCCAGACAATGCTCCAGTATATAAATTTGGAGTCAAGAGAAGATAAAACAGAGTTGGATGAGAGAGACATATATTATGCAGATCAGATGTAAACAGATAGGAAGTTCAATCTCATCTTATTTACTGCCATTTAACTGTATTTAAGTTAATATTTACAAAGATGTTATTTAAAATTTTTAACTGGATTCATTTATTATTTTCATGGTGATTTTTTTCATGCCCCCCTGACATTTCTTTGGATTTAAAATTGTATAATAAGCACATGTGGCAAGAAGAATTCAATATCAAAATTCCATTTCATTGGGTTAACTTATTATTTTCATGTCTAAATTGCAACCATGAAAATTGACACCCCACTTATAATAATGAAACCACAGTAGCACTTTTACAAATGTACTTTTAATATTACAATGTATTAACATTAAATGTTCAGATTTTTTGTGTCTGTTTGACATTGTAACATTTGATGGTAGGGGAAAATTATTTGTGGAAGATCCTATGTCCATTGAAAGATAACATTATCTATAGATAAGATTTAGAAATGACATTATTTTTAAAGCTCAATCTTATTTCATATCTTTGGTTTTATATTGACTTCCAATTTCAGAAAATTTAAAACCTGTTGGTATTGTCATGATCATGACTATTCTGAACGTTTTTTTGTATTTGTCATTTTTAACTGCCTGTGTGTTTGTTTATTTTATTTATATATTTATTGTTTTGTTATTGTTGACTCCAGTTTATAAATGTGTTGTATTTTGCTTTATTTTTATGACTATCATTTATTTATACAGTTTAACATACATCTAAGTATTAATCTTTTATTAACAAGATCTGTTATGTTTTATCTTTGTTGTTGTTTTTATTTTGCTACAGAGGTTTGAAATCTCATTGTTAATTTTTTTTTATTTTCTTGAACAATTATAATACCAAAACAAGTTTGTAGAAATAAGCTTTTCCAATGGCAGCAAATATTTGAAAAGATCAGTGCTGTAAAATATTTAACTTATATGTATATTGTGATGATACCAAATTAAATGTTATTGAATAAAATACCAAAATAAAATGTTAAAATGCAATGGTTGGAAAAGCTTATCAAAGCATAAGTTTTAAATTGTAATACTAGTAGACTAAAAGTTTAACAACTCCAGCAGACATTGTTTGTTTATTTGATTTGATAGGAGATTTGTACTATTTACTAGGAAAAAGAAGTGCTATTCTTTGATAAAATGTCACATCTACTTAGGCTTCTTAAAACTTTTGGATTGGTTGAGTGGTCTAAGGTGCGGGTTTATATACCACACTATTGATTACTAATCATTTACGGATCAAATCCCTGTTTGTTATTCACAAAAACAGAATTTTCCCATCTGTATGTGTTTGTCAGTTACCTGCCAAAGGTCATGGTAACTGACTGTTCTATATGGCTCATCTGCATCAAAAAGGACATAAAAACATTTTTTTTGGATAGGCTGTCTTTGATGTGGCTTCAAAAGACTAACCACATGTCAGAGGAATTTGTTTATTTTGATGCCAGTAAAAATGATTGGGCAAAACAATTTATTTGATATGACATACATGTACAAACTTTTACTTTCTCTCTCAGAAACCTGTAGGGTAAAATGTGTGTAATTAAAAAAACAGTAGGGTAGTGGTTATATGCTTAAATGTTGATTATAAAGCTGTTGTTCATTTACTTATTTGAATTCTAAAAGATATAAACAATCATCACTTTTTTTTAACTGTGTGCCCATAAAATAGATTAATAGTATTTGTTGTTTTTGTTTTGCTTTTTATATATTTGTTTTATTTCAGTTTACACACAAGTTTTTTATTGCATTTTATTTTAATTTTATTTATTTGTTTTGTATTTAGTGGATAATTGTTCTAGTCTTATCAAAATGTTCATATAGATATTTATGGGACCAAAAAAAAACACTAACTGCTAACTGTTATGTATAGGTGTTAATACATGTAGTTTTCACCATTTTTTTCTGTTGCTTGCACTTTGTTAAAAACATCCTATTTTAAAAACCAGTGTGATAGATATCTATTTTACCAAAATATTATGACTTTGATCTCTCATATTTTCTTTGATTATATCAACAGTTTTAAAATTTGTGAACAATCATATAAAATCCATTTTTGCCAAAGCAGATTTCTATTAAACAAGAATGATCAAAAGGTTTGAAAACTTTAAAATGCAATCATGGGGTCATGAAGTGTGCCATTTCCTTTGTTTTATTTTAATATTTTAATCTATTATTTTGTATCATATTTTGGAAAAACAAATAAACATTTAAAACATATTGAGATTTGTGTTTGAACTTTTTAGCTGATTCCCAACCTTTGAGCGAAAAGAATTTTTTTAGACATTTAAATAGATTAAGGAAAAAACAACAACAAAGGTTTATTTTGAAAAACACAGAATATATTCATATTTTTTTAGACATTTAAATAGATTAAGGAAAAAACAACAACAAAGGTTTATTTTGAAAAACACAGAATTACTGAGAAATGACTTATAGAAGCAACATGTAATAGTCACTGTAAAACCTTTCCTTTGTTTTCAAATTAATGCAGAGCACCTTTGAAATTAAAATTGCAGCTCTATACTAAAAACACCATCTCCTCACACTACTATTGTGCAAGTTAGATTGTATCTTTATACCCCTCTAACGAAGTTTTGGATAGTAATGTTTTCGACTAATCCGTCAGCCTTTGATCAAAGTTTGTGGAGACAACTCCTCTGAAACTATATATACGTATACTGAACAGATTATAAATGGAATCTTTTTCACCATATGAACTTGTGCAAATTACCAAGAATATTTTATCTACAAAATTTTGATGGAGTTATGGCCCTTTGAACTTAGAAAATTATCAAAATTAAATCATCTTGTAGACACAACATCTTTAAAACTTTTGAACAGAATTAAACAAAACTTGGTAAGCAAGAAGAACACCATATGTAGTTGTGCTAAAAGCAGGAATATTTGATCTGCAAAATTTTGTTGGAGTTATTGCCTTTTGAAAACAGAAAATTCTTATTTATTACTATTGAACAGAATTTAGAAAAAAATGTTAAGCAAGAAGTACAACAAGGTATAGATGTCGTAATACAAGGAATATTTGATCTGTAATTTTTTGTGGGAGTTCTGGCCCTATGAACTTAGAAATGTACCTAAATTCCTGATTAATCATCTTGTGAATGCCCTGATTCTGAAACTTCTGAACAGGAATTGAACAAAACTTGGTATTCCAGAACTACACCACATGTTCTTGTGCATGTTACCAGGAATTTTTATGGCCTGACCATGTATATGGATTGGCCAGATAGTTTTACCCTTGTCCGTGTTCATCCATAACACTTTTGTTAAGTTTTGTGTTAAGGTCAATTACATTATTATTAGGGCTACACCACACATTAGAAATAAGGTCACTGTGACCTATATTTTATGCATGAACTACTTTAGTATATTTAGTTAAGTTCTCAGTTAAGGTCCATAACTTGGATACTAGATGTTGGGGTGCAATAATATTTCACCACTAGATGTGTCTTTGGAAACACGACACCACCCACTTAAAATTAGGTCATAGCAACCTACATATATATTTCACGCATGAATGACTTTGGTTAAGTTCTTGGTTAAGGTCCCTATCTCGGATACTACATGTATGGGTCATATTTCATCATTAGATGTGTCTTGGGTAACATGACACAAATCAATAGAAATGGGGTCAATGTGACCTTTATTTTATGCATGGACGATTTTAGTTAAGCTCTTGGTTAAGGTCCATATCTAGGATACTACATGTTAAGGGTAAATGATATTTCACTACTAGATGAGTTTTGGTAACACAGCACCATCCACCAGAAATAAGGTCACTGCGACCTATATTTTACTCATGAACACTTTTGATTATTTTCTTTTGCTTAAGGTCCATATCTCAGGTTATACACATTGTTGGTCAATGATATTTCAAAAACGGGAGGGCCACCCTGTTGCTCATAGACATTTTTTTTAGGTTATCTGCAAATTGTTGTGGGAGTTATGGCCCTTTGAACTTTGAAATTTATGGCAACTCCATATTTCTGCATTTCACATTACTACCTGAATGATTTAACTGAATTTTCAGATTTTTTGTTAGGATATTATCTCCATCTCATATATCCTATGGAACTTGAGATAAAGGACACTACAGATTCTAGGAAGTCAGGTTCATATTTAGATCTACATCTCGAAAATTTTGATTTGTTACTCCAGAGCTTGTGGGAATTACATCAATGTCACACTGCCCTTCCTCAATAACTATAGAATACCAAGGACTTCTAATGTCCAAGAACTGTCTAGCACAGCCAACCATCATCATTTTACCTACAACTTGGTTTGCTAGTTCATTAGTATTAGTTAACAGTATCAGCAACACAATTGTTTGACCCTGAGTATTTGGTTCAGGTACTATCAAGCTTAACAATAAATTCACTTAACGGTATAATAAAAGGGTAATGTTTCTAGGCCATCTCAATTTCATATCTACTAGTAATGGAAACAAAGGCTGTATACTTGAATAACTTTTTAAATGCAGATCCAATAGTAAAAGTGTACATCATCCACTTAACCATCATTTTACTTTCACCTTGACTTTTCTGTCATGTGACTTTTACATTTTGAAATAATTTAATCAGAAGGTCAAGTTTAAAAATGTTCTGAGATGGCAATGAAAGGTGAAGCATACTTAAGTGTTCACTCTGTTTGTCATCATGCTCCTCTCCATTTCTAAATTACTTTAAAACTGGCAAATGTATCTCATGATTGACATAAATTGCTATCTCGATACATCTTTGCTTGAAAAGCATAGTTTAAGCTGCATTGTGTTGCATTTGTCTTTGTGTTGTTAGAGTACAAAATGTAGCAAATATTGGATTTGGACTGCTAGATTTGTGAGAAAACAGCTTTTATGCAAAGGTCAAAATGCAGTGTGACAGATGGACAGACTAAAATTATGTCCAGAAACTTTTAATGGTGCCGGGTCATAAAAATGTTTTGCTTTACACAATCTCTGATGAGCTTTCAATAGATAGCAGGTGATTAAAGCTTTCAAAATTTCACAAGACCTGTTCTTGTTTCAGTTAAAAAGTTGCATCAGATTATAACTCATTAAATATTAAGATTTTATTAAATTGTATCTATACAAATAGTGTAAAGACAGAAATCATAAACAGATTGTAAACTATGTAGATTTTGATGGAATGTGTACATTTTGATATGTTTGAAAGTACATGTATGATATCTATTTAAGGAAAAAAGATAAAAGGGAATGTCTTAAATACATCATGATGTGTCCAATACATTATATTTACAATTTACATTATCAACTTGATAAAAGTGCCTACTATTAAAATAAGGCATAAACTACATGTATATAATATGAATCTACATAAAAAATAACAACCATTCAAATAAATATAACAACCAATATTTGCATATTCTAAAACTTTTGACTTATTTATAAAATGTATCATACAAGTGTAATATTGTTTGAATAAGTATAACAGCATTAAAAAAATCATTAAGAATGAAAAAAATAATTCAATACCATTTAGATAACAGATTTCAAGAAACTTCTTTTAAAGAATTATTTTAATTTATCCATATATTGATATATTTTCTGCCAAAAAATATTAAAACTATATTTTTCTTAGATAAAAGTGCTGTTGATTTAAAAATATTGTGTAAAGTAGACGTATACCATATCTCATCATTGTTTGGTTTATTGTACTGCAGGTGTGTAAGTATTACTGAATTTCTAAGCCATGATTATAGAACACAAGCAAATTAATGTCTATACAATCTAACAAATAATACACAAAATAGTTCACAAAGACTTCTGTTAGCAAAAATCATTAACACCCATAATCAATAATTTGAAATTGAGAGAAAACTTTTAAAATTATATGTAAAGAAGTTAAACAAAATGTAATATAGCATCAATCAAAATTTGCTTCTTTTTGCAGTTTCAGAAATTTAGCACCATTTATTTTTTAGATCAAATTGAAAAAATGAATAAAATAGCTTAACTGAATATTCTGATTAATTTTATTTGATGATGTTTATTAATATAACACATTGGCTAATGACAAATGATTGAATATGCTAAGATAAAATGATGTGAAAATAAAAAATCTGTTGTGTTTATCTCATTATCACCCTTTGAAAAACTAAAATGTACTAAAGTAAATGTATCTAAATGTGAAATAATATACATGTATTTAACAAAGGGATTTCCTAAAAGTTTGCTGCAAATAAAGTACAACTGAATGAGACAATGATTATATTTTTTGGAATTTTTTTATATTTGATTATTTTATTATCATTTTTATATTCATTATTTAATATTTTATAACTAGTCTCATTTGACAAATAAATATGGCTATAAGTTGTAATTTCTGTGTGACTTATTGATTTAAGACAAAATGGCACATGAAGTATGAAATTGAATGCACCAAAAATACAAGCACTTAACAATTAAAGCTGTAAGTAGCATTGTTTGCACAAGTTATCTTTCAATAATTTAGTCTGCTTAATACATATATTTTGAAATAATATAAAACAAAATGGCAAGACAATCTAAACATGTAAAATTCATATTAAATTGTATGTAAAAATAATATTTTGCATAAAATAATGTAGTTGCAACAAAATAATAAATATTTTAGCTTAGACCAATTAACTACATTACAGAATTTCTACATGTATCACCTTTATATTTACATAAATTATAATTACTTTCTGTGATCGTAAGAACTGAAAGGGTTGGGTAAGATTTGTAGAGATATGATATTTTTTCCTGCTACAATTTAAACTGAAATCATAATTTCATAAATGATTATAGCAATAATTTTAGACATTTGATTCCTGACAAAAACAAGGCTGATTTTTGGAAAGTTAATTCATTTCAAAATAATATTAACTTTATGTTCAAATAATTCTTTGATAAAAAACACCAGTCACAAAACATTGGCTCTAAATCTAAGCTTTTTCAAGACATAACTAAATTACTACTTGAATATGATGTGAAAAAAGTAAATTTTGAAAACTACAATTATGACAATAATCATACTATAACACTACAATTTATTTACATTACAGATATATATATACATGTATAGAGAGAGAGTTTATAACTTTATATGTACAAGTGATATGTATAAAATACCATTTTACATCTTTGGAATGTGATAATTATGCAATTAAAAATTAATCATGATTAAAATTTGAACACAAGTAAACAAAATTATTCTCTTGTAAGTTGTCAAAAAGTTAAAAAGAATTATTACACATTATTAAATTATTACGCAATTTTTTTTTCAAACTTTTTAAGTTGATTAACATTTTTTCTGCTGTCACCTGTCAAAATGTAAAATATTCCCATTGAATAGGACACGATGAGTTGGTCCATTATTGGGGTAATAATGGCGATAAATATGCTACAATAGCAACTGTTAAAATTCACAAGATACTGTTTTAGCTTTAAATCACAAAATTTTACACCCCCAAAAATAACACACTATACAGTAAATGTTGATATACAATTTTGTAGATAAGTCAAACAAAATACATAAACATTTTATGCTTCCTTCTGCTTACATATTTAAACATTGCAACATGTAATATTCTGGTTACAGGCAAAATAATAAAGACTAGAAAAAAATCATCATGTCATGTAAAATCTCACAGAATTCCTAAATTCTTATCCATTCATAAATAAATGAATGATTATAATGACAAATGATTCATGTTTGTACATAATTATGCCTGAGACATTTTATTTCTTCACAGAACACGAAACAAAAAAATATACATGTAATTGTCAACTAGAATAGCACAAGCTAAAGTGAATTTTTGAGATGTGAAAACCAAATAAATATGAATCTACAGATAAATAAATAGTCTCATTATACATAAAAATACAAAATACATGTATAACAGACAACGACAGAAAACAATCACTTCTAAAGACATTGTGCATAAAACTTCTAACATAACTATGTCACATAATACATGATATACGTGTACATTAAAACAACTTTATAATAACTCTTAAAAATACTTTATTAGAAAATTTATTGTTTTTTTTCATATCATCATTAACGACCTTATACTTTATTATATCATACATGTGTATCAGGATGCAACAGGTATATTTGCACATTTCTATACAACTTGCCCGAACTGTACAGAAATATTAAACCAGAAAAAATCCTATTTAATAAATACTTCAACTTACGAATCATTGTTCTCTTTTATAATACTACTTTAAATAGATCTTAAACTAAAGTCTTGATAACTCACATATTGTCCCAAATCTATTACATGTACTTAAGCATTAGTAATATTAAGATATAAATTTTGTAACAAAAGATCATCATACAACACTTTCATTAGTTATGTCCCTTTTCTGTGTAGTACCCTGTTGATCTGTGAGTTCTTTCAATCTATCCCATGATGACTTGCCCTGAGATGACATTTGACCCTGTGTCACATACATACCAGATGTAGAACTACCACTCCCTGTACCACTACTGCTGGTGGTCCCATCCGAGCTCTGAGCAGTCCAGCCCTGTGTTGAGGGGTAGGGTACTGCCTGAGGCTGGGGAACTTGGGGCTGTGGCTGCTGAATAGGCTGGGGGTAGGGGTTTTGAATGACTTGTTGTATCGGCTGCTGCATGATTTGTTGACCTGGTTGTGTTGGGTACTGAGTGTAGCCTTGTTGGTAAGGATATACTCCTACTTGTCCCGGCTGGTAGGTGGGTGGTGGTGGATTGCTAGTGAAAACTGAGCTGACAATAGATTCTGTATCAGTAGGCATGCCTGGTTTATGCTTGTCTGTTATCTCTACTAACATGTCCCAATTTGATTTGCGAGGTTTGCCTGGTTGTGCTGAAGGCACTGCAGATGGTGGAGCAACTGGCCTTGTGGCAGGATAGGAAACAGGCTGTGCCATTGGCTGACCCTGTACAAAAACTGGTTGCTGGTTCGGAGGATACTGAACTTGTTGTGCCCCTTGTGGTAATGTAGTATATGGTGGGACAGGGTATCCTTGCAGATTTGCAGGAACTGTCACAGAATGATGGACTTGTGGACCAGGAACTGCTGTAGTGACTTGGTTAACTTTCATGTTTTCAACACTTTTAGCATGATGCATATTTGCATCAGATTTTGATCTTTTCTTCAATTTTTTACTTTTCATCCCCTCATTATCAGACTGGGCATGCTCTTGCAATGATTTTCTTGGTTTAGGCTTAGGTTTGACTGGTGGTTTTTTAATTTCAGTTTCCTCATCTGATGTTGCTGCTATATTCTCCTTTGATTTTGTCCGAGATTTTGTTTTCTTATTTTGTGTCTGTGTTCCCATTGCACTTAAACTTCTAGATCTTGGTCGTTTCTTTACAACCCTTTTAGGATGAATTACAACAGATTGTTCATGTCCTGTTTGGGTTGCTGTCTCACGTAATGTTTGTGTTGCATTTTCTTTCATTGCACGTCCCAAGTCATGATCAGATTTTGACATCCTCAATCGATCGTTCCGAGAAATGGGCTTTTCATAGCCACCAAAATCATCTTCATAATCATACTCTGACCGCGTTCTTGAACGTCTATAATAGTCTATATCATCATGAGCGTATGAAACTATAGATTCACCACACGAATCTGCACGATCTCTACCTCGTCTTCTGCTATACAAGGATGATCTTGATGCATATAATGAATTCTTGGATTCTGACCTTTTCAGTGCTGTAAAATAATTATTCATATTTTTTTTATTAACCAAAATAATAAGCATAGGCATTTGCACTAAAAACTTAATTTTCTAATATATTGGTAAATTTACTTTTTTTTTTAACTTGGAACAATTAATGTTGTAGACAATGTACATGTACATGTAATAAAATCTATGAATTCTATTCTCTTTTAAATGTAAATAAAAAAAAAACAATTCTTTTTAACTTTTATTCTTTGTCTTGTTTTAAAATGTGTATTGCTGGTTTGCAACAAAAGAGAATGACTTGTTATTTTTCCAGTGCTGTGTTTGTAATAAAATAAAAATACCTTGATTAATCTGTTATTTAGAATAATGGTGGCCCCTTTTCATTGCACAATTATAATTTTTTTTAAATTATTAAAGGTTCATTCTAAAAATCTCTATTTTGAAAAACTATAAACATTTCATATACATGACATAGAAAAGTAAATGTTAAATCAAAGACTGATATCACATTGCTTGAGCAGACACTAACTCTAATCTAAACCCATGGTGTTAGATATGATATACAAAATTTGATCTAAATTAATAATTTGGATTTATTAATTATCAGATTCATAACATTATAAAAATAAACTAGTTTTAGTATAAAGACTGACTTACGAGGAAGAGATTCTAAGTCTGTCCTAGATCCTACACTAATGGCATCATCCCCTCGGCTACCAGTTCTCCTATGACCAAACCCTTTAGCTCCCTTTCCAAGCCTAGGTGATCTCTGAGATCTTTTACTACTCCTCCCACTTGATCGAGTGCTGCCTTGTTTTACAAATAACCCAACTCTTTCATCTTCCTCATCTCTCAAATCATCGATTCTTGGGTCCTTTGCCCTGCCAGGTTTTTGTCGACGATCTTGCTCAGGACTCTTTTTCCTATTGGGTCTGAGAGTGTGTTTTGGTTTCTCTGGTTCATCCCTAGTCCTACCTCTATCTTCCTCCATATCTTCAGAGCTCTGGGTAGGGGAGGAGTAGTCCATGTAGGAGTCAGGACGAGTAGCCTTTCTCATGCTTTGATTCTTTTTCAAATTAACTGCCCGTTTTCCATTATCTGGAACTTTTGGCAAAGTTGGACGTTGATCAATCGAGTCATTAGAAGTAGAATATGAAATTCTTTTAGCTCTATCATCAGCATCTCTTTCATTTTCAGAATATGACTTTCTAAATTTAGGATTGGATTGTAAAGCATTAAGAATAGGATCCACTGGTGTCACAGGCCTGTTAGGTTGTTCAATTTTTTCCTCATCCATGTTGTAATAGACTTCGTCAGGATTTTCACTATAGCTGACCTCTGCTCGTCTTACATCATCTACAGGGGGAGGCTTCTTATGGGCATTTCTAATATTCAGTGTGTCTGGACGGTTAACCTTTCTTCCTGAGTTAGGTGATTCTTGATTATTTCCATCACTGTAGCCTTTTAAAAGTTTTGTTTTGGCCACAGGTGATGCCTCCCCGTTTGAATTATAGTGGTTAGTAAATCCAACGCTCTTATTTGGAGAAGAAACATCCAGTTCTAAAGGGTCTCGTGCTTGATTTGCATAAAACATTCCGTCCATTTTAGCACGTCTGATTTTCTTGTGAAGACAGATTCCGATGATACAGATGAGCAGTAGAAAGACACATATACCAACAACAACCCCTACTATAAGTGTCACAGACACAGAACTGGAGCTACTTAATGCTGGATCAACTGGCTCTGTAAAATAATAATTTACAAGTTGTTATAAAAGAAAAGATTCAACATGTTTTTAAAAAATGATAATCAAAAAACATGCATGACACAAAATCATATTGTAAACATTGAAATAAAAGGACAAGGTACACTTAGGCCCATATTTGGCCCCCTCTATGATTCAAAATTAGAAAGTTGATATGGAAAAGATTTTTTATGCTATTTAGAAGTTCGAGTGAATGAACAAACTTGTTCTAATAATTTTTTAAGCATAGCATCTGACATTGGTGAAAAATAGGATGTCAAAAGAAACCAAATATGTAAGATTCCTGTCAAATTGGCTGAAAATGGACGAATTTTGGGTCATTTTTTCAATTTTTGGATGCCTCCGCCTTCTTGACCCAGACATTTTGTAAATTAACTTTAAAACTGACTTCAATTAAAGTCTAAATCAGTTAAGAAATCTCTGGGTCACGTAGGCGGAGGCCTTTGAAAATAACAATGTAAGCTCTAAAAATCAGTATTTTTCTCGAATTTGTTGATTTTACTCTGTTTTGGGTCTCTATAAAATTGAAAATCGAAAAGATTATTGAAAATTGGAAGCATACTCATAAATTTGATCCATCTTACTCCATATATAAAGTGCACTTTAATAAATTACGTAAGATTTATTTTTTCATAAAATAGGGGGCCAAATATGGCTCTTACCGTACCATGTCCTTTAACAATGTAAAGAACAGTCTTAATCGGGAGTTTAAAGGCTCTTATCACATTACTAAGCGAAACATAATTTTTTAACCAACTAGCTATGAAATTGCTTTAAATCTCTTAAGTTCCATCAAATTGATTTCTCATTCTCAGCTGAGTTGCCTTCACTGATGTGTGGTTTTTGTGTGTGTTTTTTTTTTGTCTTTAATTCTTTTTATTGGGTTAGTCACAACCATTTTTTGTGAAGTTAAGAATTTGTTCACTTTTATTTGAGAGGAAAAAATATTCTCAAAGAATTGAAGACTCTACAACAGCTTTTGATACCTTGTACAAACCAGTATACACAATTGATACATGTACATGTGGTTTCAATATTTCTGATTGGATGAATTCTTTTCATTTTTTTGTTTATCTTTTTTTTTCAAATCCTTTTAAAACTGAGGAAAAACTAAAATACAAAAAATCTTACTAATGCCAGCAGTAACCTGCATCTGAAATTGACCAATCCCCCCAACTGAGTTGGAAGGTTTAGTCAACGTCACTGTTACTTCTCTGGTCAAGGAAGAAAATTTTCCTGCTGGAATAGTATTACAATCCCAAGATGTCTGAAAATAAAAGGAAAAATCAGATTACAAATGCAGGTTAATCAAGGCTGTCAAGTTTTTATGAGTTGCATGCGTGAGATTCGAAGAAAAAATTAAATATCAAAGGAGAAAATTAAAAGATCAAAGAAATTTGACGCCAAATTGCGGACCAGATGTCTGAGTCTCAAGCCAGTTGCGTGACACTTGACAGGTCTGGCCTGGGAGCCACAAAACTTGAAAAATACTTAAGTCTGAGAATATTCTTAATTTCCATGGCGACTCCAATCAAAACTTTCTAATTTGATGACGTCACAATGAGTGGAGAATATTCTCAGACTTAAGTAATTTTTCATGTTTTGTGGCACCCAGGCCAGGTTAAGGTAAGGTCAGATTTGATAAAAGCCAAGGTGAAAGGTTCATATGAGAGGCTTGTTCATGTTGTTAACATAAAAATAAAACATAAAAAAAAGAACTACCATGCATTTTTTAAACTAAATATGAGGTCAATAATACATTGTACTGTTTCTCTTTTATCTCTGCATATCAATATGTTTTATCAAAGAATGTCTTGTTTCCATGCAATAATTTTGTCATCTCAATATTATTGTCTTGTTTACCTAATGTGTTTTTACAAGATTATTTAAGTGGCACAAACAGCAAATGTAACAAAATAAACTGTGGAAAAAAATATTTCAAGACTAACCTTGGAACTACCATAACTAAGCTCTAGAGACACGCCACAGGCAAGTCTTATATCCAACTGGTCGAACGATAAGATGTGGTCCCCATTGGTAGCTCGTAGACGAACAATACAAATCTGGTTGTTGATATTGACTCCTGACAAAAATCCACCGCGAAAATACACAAAAATGTCCGAATCTATGTCATATGACCCAGCACTGTTACACATGTTTTCAATGTTATCTGTTGATAGAAAATACAATTAAAATTTTAATACATTTGAAGTGAGCATGGTTACTGGTAGGTAATGATATGACATTAACATGATTGTATGTGACTTCCAAGTATAGTAATGGGTAGAAATTTCCTCCGCATCTCGAGACATATAGCCTCTAATTTTATGTCCATTCATCTTCCTGTACAAGTTTTTATTTTATGGGGGTAAATGAGCTTTGATTTCTAATCTGTATTTTACAAGCCCCTACAAATTGTCTGATGTGTTTTCAAATTTCATTTTAAATGATGATATAGTATTTTCTATATTTTACATAACCTTTTTAGAACTACATTTTGTGTATCACATGACTTTAGTCACCTGTGCAATGGGGAAATATATTTCAGCGGGAATATACAAATTATAGAAATTAAAACCATTAATGCTTACTATAAAAGTTACTGGAAAATAGTTATATCGATTTCAAATAGTTGTAAGATAGCGTGGTTCATAAATAAATAAAGATCTACTTAAATTTAGTAATTGCCTTCTTCTGTCGAAAAAGTTATAAACCACAACAAAAATCGCTTGCCTTCGTTCAAATGTGACTTCCAAGTACACAGTACCAACCGTACTTTGATGATACCTGTGAATGGTTGTCCTAATGATTTTTTTTAGGAACAAGTTGAAAACTTACAAATTTTTTGTGCTGAGGCACTGCCAAGACAGAGGAACACACACACCAAGGTGTGAAGAAATATGGCTTGCCCCATTACTGGTCTATGTTATATCAACCAAACAACTTAAAATTGTCATCTTGAACTAGGATCTGAAAAAGAAATTGATACATTATGATCATGATGATAAAATAAATCAATTTAGATCAAGATCAATTTGAATGCCTATAACATGTATGAAATCTGCTATAGATATTTCGTGAAATAAAACATTTAGGATATGATAATTAATTAACAAACACAATTAATTATCATATCCTAAATAATAAAATAAGAATAAAAGTAATGCACAGTCATGGCAGTCTAGTCTTGTTTTAGGAACATTCAATTATTTTTATTTCCAGGTTCAGGTACCTCCTTAAGCAAAAAAAAAAAAATTAAAGACAATTGGTAGCTAATTGTCAATATATCATATAAAATACTAATATGTAATAGACAGAAGCAATTTACAGAGAAATGATGTCCCCATTTATCTTGAACAGCGTAGTATTACTCTTAATAATCATGATTACCATGATTACAATGTACAATTTTTGTATGAATGCCGTAAAAAACAAATTATTTTCTAAACCTTGTAATTTAGTTCAGCAAATGTACCAATTATGTTCTGTTTCACTAAATGACAGATCAACTTAAGAAAATGACATTTTACAGTCAACAACTTAATCATAGACAAGTATGAGTAAATCTGACACATTAAATACAGATTTGACTGTCCCCAGGTATGATAACCTGTTACGCTATTTTTTATAACCCTAGGCGTCTATCTGTTATCGTGAGAAAAACTTCAATGTACGAGGACTTTAACACGCCTGCATTGTCAGGTAGATAATTTACCCTATTCTTACTCTTACTGATAGTAGGCTTCTTTTTAGTTATCTTTGAAGAAATTGGTATTTATTTAAAATACATCTTGTTAGGTGAATAGTAAAGGTTTTACTTCAAATACTTTGAATTACTCAATCCATAAAAAGTCATGAAACCGTATGATTGAATAAAAAGGAAAAATATACAAAGTGTGCATATCTTCCATGATTATTTACAACTGTTTTCTTTATAAAGTGTTACACTTAACATTGCTTTAAGAGATAAAAAAAAAATTGGTTCTCCGTTTTTTGATACAGCAAAATAATGCCTCATTAATTACACTATGAATAACAATTAGAAAAATTAAAACAAAATTTACTTTTCAAACAATGATTTTATATTTTAAAGTTTTCAAATCCAATCTAAAATTAGATCTGTGTTTTTCAAGATAAGGAACATGAAACTTTTAAGAGTAAAAAATATCTTTATAAAAGACACTGTCATGTCTCCATGTGACTTGAAAAAAACCTTACATTTCGATTGTCAATTGATATTTATCAGCATATTCACAACAAAACCATGTTAATTAAATAAAGGTATTAATAACACAATTGCCCAACTTGGAGGATCAAATAGAAAAGACAAAACAAGGAAAACATATCAGAGGAACTGAGGACCACAATGGTCCTTTAACTATTATTATTGTGCTTTGTACAAGATTATTAAGAGGAGGAAGGTTCAAAGGGTCCAAAAATCTAGTTTAACCCTCCCACATTTTATACATGAATGTGCCTGTCCTTAGCCAGGAATCTTTGTCAAAGCTTTTGTTTGTCCCTGTCATCTTTGTGTAAATTATTTTATGTCAGAAATGCGTCTTTTGTTGGTAATTTTGGGATTGGAATCCTATGTATTGTATTTCTAGTCCTGGGCCTCAGCAAGACAGTGAGCAGCCACATCTGGTCATGTTAAAGACTGCTAGTTGTTTTTCATCGAGATTTTCTTTTAATTGCCATTTCTTAATGTTGGTTGTGTTGTACACTTTTTCTACATTCCATTATTACATGTATCTATTGGTACAGGCATTTCAAAAGAAATGGTGGGTTAAATCAGATTTTAAGGTGTGACAAACCTCCCTCAATTTTTCATTACTTATTGTAGTCATATATATATGTTTAATTTATCGTAAAATTGTTGTTTCTTTAAGAGGAAATAAAGAATTGATTGATTGATATTCATTAGCATATTCAAAACAAAACCATACTTTGAATTACTCAATCCATAAAAAGTCATGAAACTGTATGATTGAATTCAAAGAGGGAAAATATACAAAGTGTGCATATCTTACATAACTATAATCATTAACAACTGTTTTCTTTTAAAAGTGTTATACACATAGAGATAAAGCTTTTTTCTTTAAATAATTAAAAAAAATAATTAAAAAATAAATTATTAATACAAGTTGTACATGATCATTAACTACTTTTCTTTCCAAAAGTGCAACAGGTTAGTCATTCAATTGGCTTCAAATTCCTAAATATTAAAAAGTATTTATGATTCTGACATTTAAATACAAGATTATAAACTACATTGAATCCATTCAAAAACTCAGAATTGCTTAAATGTTTTTTTTTTAAATATACTACACATGTACATGTAATGCTTTACATGAACAGGTACTAATAGATGTTCAAAATTTATCTTTGAAAATAATGTGCTTTTGTTTACTTCAGAACTAAAATTAATGGGGGATAACTCAAAGTTTTATCATGTTTATATTACAGAATTAATGTTGGACAAAATAACTTGTACACAATGAATTTCTCTTTTTATTTCATACAGGTCAGTGGTTGCAATTAAGTCAATTATTTCTGACTTTTCTGTTAAAATTTACCAAAAATGGCAAAGCTTCACCCAACCTGAACCAATGACAAAATATAAAGTACTAGTAAATATATATGTATGTCTGGGGTAAAGACACATCTTACTCATCAAATGTCCACTGTCCCATTTTAATTTATTCTGTTAAGCAGTAAACTTTAAGAGTTGTGCTTATATCAATTACTTATGTTACTAATAGCATGATCCATCATACATGTCATACAAAAATGTATAGCACTGTAAACATAATATTTTTGTATCAGTTGTCTACAAATGTGTTTCCAATGACTATGCAGTGAGCCTGCATATTAACTAAATACTCAATAAAAGAAGTAACTTATATTTCAAATTAATAAATGATTTGTCAGGAATGCAGGGGTCATTCTAAAGTAAGCAATCTGCATTTGAAACAGGAAGTATACAAGTGACAGACGTGACAACGCATCCCACTATATGAAAATTGACCCTGTCTAAAGCGGCATACCAATTGTGCTAAGGATACCACCATGTAACCATTCAGAAAATAGGAAGTAGATGTCTGACTAACTTGCAAAGGGGAGGCATGTTACAACTCATTGTACTAAAGCTGTGTATACCAAATTTGAAATTTTACCCTTCAGTAGAAGCCAAAATATCTTTTACAAAACATTATATACTTTTGACCTGTAAGAAGTCTACAAATGTAAGTCATCTCAGCAAACAGGAAGTAGATGTGCTACTAATATTGAAAGAGGAGGCTTGGTATATTTACTCATCATGTTAAAGCTGTGTACCAAATTTGAAATCAATCCCTTCAGTAGAAGCTGGAAATCATGTACATGTACATTTAGTTCTGAGTATGGGACAGACAGACATAGTGATTCCAATATACAATTTTTTGCCCCCCTTTCTTACAAGTGGGGGTAAAATATCAAAGGCCTACAAATAAAAGTAGCTGGAAAATTTGATAGGAAATAAATGTGACACCTGACAATTTTGTGCTTTAAATTTGTTTAGGCAATGTGTTGGGGGACAACAGTGTCTGTGCTTTTTGTATAAAGAATACAATACTGTTTTTTTAAACCATATTTTTAAGAAAAAAGTTGTTTCTTACATATTTTTCAGATTCTGCATATACAAATGAATAACAATTACCATTTATATTCAATTGGAGATTCCTCACTCTGATTGAAGAAAGTCTAATTAACTAGAGGAATGTAGAGTGGACCCCCTCTTCATCTATACATATATGTATGATAAATATGATTGTCTTTCTAGATCATACATGTACATGTACATGTAAGATTTTCTTACTTCTGAGCACGTATATTTTTAAGTAAACTCCCTCTTTTGAAAGACTTACAGGCATAAATTGTCTACCAAAATCACAATTTTTTCATCCCAAATTTTTAAATGTCATTTAGACCAAAATGTTATTAAAAGAAAACTTTGAATATCAATTTGGATTAAACTTGGATTATTTTGCTCAAAATTATTTGACGATGTTGATTGATTATTTGTTTACATTCGTGACGACAGGTATATTTTATGGCCATCGATCAGGATCTCAGATGTTTTGTTCCTAAAGACTTTAATATGGTGACAAATTAAGCAAATTCAATGTGTTTTATCTAAATCATCTTTATTTCTTATATACATGTATAAGAGCCATAAATTGTCATTTTCTTTGTTTTGTGAATTTGGGGTTTTTGGCGCAGTGAATATTTCAACGGGCTTAAACCTCAAGATACAGTGTCCTGGTTGCGATTTTGAACAAGCAAAGTTTAAAAACAAAATTAAAAACAGTGTGCATGCAGGCTTAAGGCAGGATTTAGCTCATGAATATGAATTTTTGTAAAGCTTTACAAATAATTAGTTAGTGAATATTGTTTTTTAAATCTTAGATTAATTTGGTACCATACATGTAGCTGTATTTTTGTGGTTCATATGTTTAAATATTTGACATGTTAGACAAAACAAACAAGTTGTCTGTTGCCTTTTTCTGTTAGTAAAAAAAATATTTTTTCGTAGACAATATCCCTTTAAAATAATTGTTCAGCCATTAACATAGGAGTTTTTTAATTAGGATTAATGCAATTTCGCAGGTAAAATTGCCAATTTAAGGTTTATTGCCAAGTTGGATATCCCCTCTTTCCTTCGCATTCATTCAGATTCTAGACATGATCGACAAGGCCCTTTGTTTTCCATTGACAAATTTCATCCTTTCAAATATTTCTTGATCAAACCCTGTTGCTGTAATCGACTCAATTGAACAGTTTGGTAAATGCAATTGCTCTTGCTTAAAATCAATATGCCACTTAGCAGGGTGTTGAAAATCACCAACGTTCAATATCTTCCATGATAAAAATATATATCTCCAGCATTGTCATGATGGATCAATCACATGTACATGTATTTCCCCTTTCTATAAACCATTGAATATAAATCTGACTGTCTTACAAATAAACGCAAGTCTGTGACTAGTCTGGACCTGAGAAAATCATATCGAAGAGAATCGAATCATCCTATTAAACATATGAAATGGCTGAAAATATTTAAACAGTGTCGTTCTTGTGTAGATCTAGAATCTTCTCGATTAAACTTTGGTGTTTCTACAGTATTTTCAAATATAAAAGTATCTTTAGATACCTGAATTTCTTGTACATTGTTTGATATTATTTTCGAAGCGTTTTATTTATTATTTTGTTTGTAATCTATTAAAATGTGAAGGATGGTGAAAAATAAAAAATCAAATACCACGCAAATAGACTGATATTTGTCACAATAAACAAATTTCCTTATCGTGAGTTATTTGCCAGCGGGCGTCCTGTTAAAATAGGAAATTGACCAATTTCAAACTGTTAATTAGTTGACCTGAAGTTATCAAATAACCTTCAAATAATCAAATTTCACCTGAATATTCTCCAATCATTTTGCTATTTAACAGTATAAAATAAGATACTATAAGGTAAGATTTGATATGAAATGTACAAAATGTATTAGATTTCCAACACATGCCAGAGGTCTATTTCTAAGTTTGAATTTGGAAAAAAAATGTACGATTGACTTTAAACTATTCCTTTGGAAAAATGTGTGATAAAAATAGTCTAAACAAAGCAGCAAAATATATACTCTTTCCAACGATGTATATATTTCATATGTCCGATACATTATGAAAAAGTTTACTCGCGCTTACAAGTAATGCAAACGCCTATTTCAACAGGCCGAATCTGAATTTACAAATTAGCGCGGAGACACTGTTATTTTGGATTTATCGTCATGATCGTGGAGACCAATCTCGTCAATAATTGTCTCAGTCTGGACAAACTCTTTTTACTCATGTTACTTGTGCCTTGTAAGTGACACAATCAAAAACATCTTTGAATAAAACATTCAAAAAGAATCTGGACCAAGATTGGGGCATGTGGAAATAACAGGGTCATTACATGTGTATTATGACGAAGAACAGAATATATATACATGTATACAGGCTAGGTACATGTACATAGACGATAAAGAGATGTGGAATAAGTGTACGCGACATAACCAACATTAAAGAAACAGCAAATACAATACATAAGATTCAAACAAATCCATAGTCTTCAATACTAGGGTTGCACATTATATCTGTTCCGGATTTGACTCGTCATTTAGACGAGGTCATCGGTCACGGGGAGGAAAAATGACGTCATTCGACTAGGAACAAAGGGAACAGCATTTTATATCAACGATTCTTCTGTAATTATACAACATATGGGTAAAAATCATTTGCAACTGAAAAATAAACCCACGGACAACACTTCCAACCGATCAAAAATCAATCTTGAACAGAAATAAAGAAATTACTTTCCTCGTCCTTTACATGTTGGAACCAGTTTTTTTACCAGTTCCTCCTCGTTTGGCTAAATTAGTGACTGATCCCGCAAATGCGCAACCCGTCTTTGAAGAACATTAATATACAGGCTAGGTTCACAGTAGTTTTTGAAGATAAAAATAATATCCATGCTAGGTACACTTACTTTTACTCCTATAGCCATGATAATATGTATCATATTAGAAATAATAGAGATCTCATACTCTTATCGCCAGTCAGAGATCCCACTTAAACGGTATATGTCAACAAATCCAAATAAATTATAGATCCAGTGATATTGGAATATAGTGATTCTAACAAGGAATTCGTTGATTCTGAGACAATAATTAAAGAGATATGTCTCCGCGATAAATCCAAAATAACAGTGTCTCCGCGAAATTCAGATTCAGCCTGTTGAAATAGGCACTTGCATTACAAGCGAGTAAACTTTTTCATAATGAATCGTACATATGAAATAAATACATCGTTGGAAAGAGTATATTTTGCTGCTTTGTTTAGGCTATTTTTCTTTTCATTTTTATCACACATTTTTCCAAAGGAACAATTTAAAGTCAATCGTACATTTTTTTTCCAAATTCAAACTTAGAAATATACCTCTTGGAAATCTAATACATTTCATATCAAATCTTACCCAATAGCATCTTATTTAGTACTGTCAAATAGCAAAATGATTCGAGAATATTCAGGTGAAATTTGAAGGTTATTTGATAAATTCAGGTCAACTAATTAACAGTTTGAAATTGGTCAATTTCCTTTTTAAACAGGACGCCCGCTGGCCGATAACTCTCGATAAGGAAATTTGTTTATTGTGACAAATATCAGTCTGTTCGCGAGGTGTCTGATTTTTTTATTTTTCACCATCCTTCAGGTTTTATTAAATTACAAACAAAATAATAAATAAAACGCTTCGAAAATAATATCAAACAATATACGAGAAATTGAGCTTTCTAAAGATATATTTATATTTGAATTTACTGTAGAAACACCAAAGTTTAATCGAGAGGATCCTAGATCTTCACAAGAACGACACTGTTATTTTCAGCCATTTCGTATGTTTAATAGGATGATTCTATTCTCTTTGATATGATTTTCTCAGGTTGATTTTAAGAATTTTTATAACTCTGAGAGCTATTATATCAATTAAGACAGATTATGACAATGTTTACTAGTCCATCCCCGTTTCCTTGTTGGATCGACATGCTTTTTCGTGGTCATTTTCCTTTGTTTTATTACATTTTAGAATGATGAAAAACAGGTTTGATTTTTTCTTGATAAACACAGTGTTCGAGTCAAAAATGTTGAGTTATTTATTGTTTGTGTGGCTTTATACCTGATTTCGTTTTCTGAGTTCATAGCCTGTGATTCTTTGTCGCCATTTTGAATGACCTATATTTAGATTCATTATTTACCTGAAGACGCGACAGGTAAAAAATGATTAATCGAAGAATGGTCAAAGGGAGATAATTCTGTTTTGCTAAATTCACTTACCTTAACTTTTTTTCACTATATTCATTTTAATCAGTACATTAATTAAAACAAGGAATTAGATCTATATAAATTCTTGCTGAAAAAAATGACATTATTAAAGAAAATAAAACTAATGAAAAACAAAAACTAGATAGCATTTTCTTAAAATTATTGCAGCTAAAAGTTTCCCGCGAAAAGTGTGACTCCCACGGAGCTTTTAAAATTGATTAAATTGCCTTGTCTATATATAAACACACAAGCAAAATAGGTTCAATTTTAAAGGCATAATGTCAATATTTTTTAGCAGGAAACTTTGAGCTGCAATAAGAAACTTTTAGCTGTCTATACTTTCTGAGAAATCATATCAATAGTCAAGTCTGAGTCTTAGCGCCACAAGGAACAACCAATCGGTAGTCAAAATGCAACCAGAAGGAATTATGTTTTTCTTGCTGGTCGAACTTTGACTCTCAACCACAACTTGCTATTCTTTAGTACCATAAAACCATCATTACTGTCTGTTTTGATTATTATCAGTTCAAACTTATAATTTGAAAATAGCAATTATATGTATTGATCATTTGACCATAGAATTAATTTCCTGCGAATACAACACAAAAGTTGGCACCGTGCTTGAGAAATTGGATTTTCTGCTTATGTATAACTTTAACTACTTATAGTAATTAGTTAACGTGCGTTTCGGTTGTCTGTTTATTTATCGCGAAAAGTATTTTCACTGGAACCGTTACTTTCTTGTATGTCTGTTGTCTCATTCTTAGAGAAAAAATTAAAAACCGTTGAAATTTGTTTAATCTGTTCATTTGTTTTATGCATACTATATACTAGTACTAGTATCTGGGATCGATTGTTTATGGTTTAATAGTGAGTCTGTGATGGCACCTTAAAAAAAAAAAAAATTTCTGACCAGATTAAAAAACAAGCATCCAATGTTAAATGGTCGGTCTTTAGGGAATATGTGAAGAGGTTATTATGTTTTTGCCAGTGTCGTCTATCGCGACTTCAAAATGGCGAAGCTGTGTTTCTTTCTGACCTGTAATATTCCGTACATAATGGATATTATAACACGATTGGTACTAAATGGACATTAATCGGGGCCCAAGAGAAAGGTCTTTGTTATAAGATTCGAGTTCATTTTACATGTTCTGGTATTTTTTGCACATGAGCTGTACATAAGCGATGTATCGCTAGTATAACACCAGAAAAATCAGCACTTGGTACTCTTGTATAAAGTATATTATGAATGAATTAGATATACCTAATCTGAATATGAAAGCTGGAGCTTTAGCTAATAATATTAAAAAACAATTATGTGACAACTATATTGAGTATTGGCATAGATTGCAGCATGAAGCCATAGCAACCAAAAAGGGGAAGCTTTGCACCTATTTTACTTTTAAACAGTGTTTTGAGAGAGAGAAATATTTAGAAAATAAACAGTTTAAAATTAGACAAGCACTGTGTAAATTAAGAATCAGTGCTCATCCGTTATTAATAAAATATGGCAGATATAAAAATATTGACAGATCTGAACGCCTTTGTAGATTTTGTTCACAGGGAGAAGTTGAAGATGAACGCCATTTTATAACTGAATGTAATCTTTATGAACATTTGAGAAACAATCTATATTTAGAATTAGATAAATTATGTATAAACTTCAGAACTTTGAATAACTCCTCCAAATTTTTATGGATGTTGTCAAATGAAGATATAAATATTACAACTCTAATAGGAAATTATATACAAGAATGTTTTGAACTCAGAAGAATTTATTGTTAATTTAATATAAAACTGGTATGGCTCTGAACAGACTATATATATATATATATATATATATATATTTGTGTTGTCTTGACCCAATTATACATGTAAAATCATTGTATTAAATTATTATGCCCCTTGAGGGACCTTAATTGGAATAAACAATCTAATATCTTATATCTTATATCTCTATAACACGATATGGAGGTTCATGTATGCTCGGATTTGTAGTGATGGTTTGGTACAAATGGGGCATCCGAGTGTCAAAGTCCGAAAGTGCAGCGACAAAACCAGTTAACACAAACAAGGACAGGACGAAAAAAACAGACAACAACACAAAAACCACTGAGTATCAATAAACAACGCGAACTCTAGTTGTAATGATAGTGAACAGAGGTGCTCCGGAAGAGTAAGAGTTTCCTGCCTGCTATAGCACACCCGACCAACTGCCAAATACCAATTCAATGTGTCAAATCCGGTAAAGGAAGACAAACCCCTATGACAAACCAACATCTGCACTCATCTGAGAGGGAAATCCCATATTTGTCTAGGAGCGCATGCTGTCTACCGTAAAATTTCTTGAGTGACGACACCAACCGTTGGTTGCTTTATGTCCCGTCGGCGATATTGCAGCCATCATCGGCGACACCAACCGAGGAGCAACTTAACTTTGTGAAAACAATTTTTGTGTCAAACGTGATCCTCTGCCGAAGAAATCGATATGATAACCGCAAGCTCTACTGGACTAACGAATCAATTGTGATACGTTAACTCGATAAGCTAGAGCGGGTTAGTGTAGAAAAAAACACTCTCTCTTACAGAAACAAGACTTAACAAACACTAAAGTATGATTCGCCTGCGGGCACCATTAGAAACAATAATTCTTTTTTACTTCCACTATATTTTGAATTTATAAGGATTTTCAGTTTCTGAGATCAAAAGATGTTAACAGAACTTAAACATTGCTAATATATGCAATTAAAATTATCAAAGTCACTCAACCAGAAAATCAAGGTCCAGGTCAAGCGATGGGGATGCCACTGTGCTAAGCTATTACTAGGGCATATGCATACCAAGTTTCATCAGCTTAGGACTTAGAGTTCTTGAGATATGGAGATGCTCGCAAAACCTTACCTTTGCTATTATTTGTATTGAAAATTGTCAAAGTCACTCAACCGGAAAACCAAGTTCAAGGTCAAAAGATGGGAAGGCAACTGTGCTAAGCTATTACTGGGAAATATGCATACCAAGTTTCATCAACCTAGGACCTATAGTTCTTGAGATATGGAGGTGCTCATAAAACCTTACCCCAAAAAGTAAACGCCACCGCCGTCGCCGGTTAAGTCACGTCCGTCCCTTTCCTTCGAAGATGTTTTCTTAAGTCACTGAACGGATCACTTTTAATATTTATAGTGCCCTATACCAAGTTTGCAAAATTTATACCCACCGAATAAACATAAGTCGACCTGCGTTTGCTTAAAGGAAAAAAAGGGGGTAAGTAAAGGTAATAACAAAACTACCGAACTTGAATGATCAATCTCACAGTCCAAAGAAAACGACAAAAACGAATCAGTCATACCGGAGAATTGGTGGATTGCAATGGTCCTGACTTGGTACAGGCATTTCAAACGAAATGGTTGGTTAAACCAGGTTTTATGGCGCCAAACCTCCCTCTTGCATTGCGATCTTAGGATCCGGTAATGACCATAGAACACAACATAGTTGTGAATCTCAGTACAGCAGACCAGTCAAACACTAATTTAAACAATTAACCACCATATCTTTTAGCTCAATTTTGAACTTTTCTACTAGTGTCTGATAACGAAGAAAGAATTTTTTAGGGATCGTATAAGACGTATTTTCTGATAGCCCTGCTCCAAAAGTCGGTCACGAAGAAATCGGTGTCTGATCAAAAAATCTGTGAAATGTGTGCAAGCTCTGGCATATCGAATAAGTTGTGTATAAACACCGTATGCAGGGGAAGTAGGTATATTGCTTTGTAGATTAGGAAAATTAATAATTTGAAAATTAAAATCGTCTCTTTTATCGTAAATTTTTGTACTGAGATGACCACCTGGGTCAAATTCGAGGTGCAAATCCAAGAAAGACGTGAAGCAATTAGATTCGGTGGTCTCTTTAATCTCCAACTCTGGAGGATATATTGAAGGAATCCATCTACCAAATGAAGTGTTATTGACAGAAAGGACATCATCAATATATCTGAATGTAAGATTAAATGATCTTGCCTCTTTCACCTTCTTGTTCTTTACGAGTCCCTGAAGAAATTCAGTCTCGTAAGAGTATAAAAACAAATCGGCGAGGAGAGGAATCACAGTTTGTGCCCATTGGAATGCTGATTTGTTGTTGAAAAATCTCTCCTCCGAAGGTGACAAATATGTTGTCAATGAGGAAATCAAGCATGAGGATAAGATGATAGATTAGGCTCGAAAAGTATAAAATATATAGAGAATCGAAAACCCAGCCCTTCGTCGGCATCAAAACTAAAATACATCCAATTGTGAAAATTAACCATCTTTGCACTTTAACTCGGAAAGTCTTATTCGTCTAGAGAAGTTAGGTATGCTCGGATTTGTAGGTTTTTGGCAATATTTAGCTATGCAAAAATGAAAATAAGATAAAGTTTCAAGTTTTATTTCTCAAGTCGTGAATAAAAATCAACATAATTTTAACAAGAAGACAAAACATGCAAAATTAATTAACACAATTAATATATCGTATATGTTACAGGAAGTGTGTAGTTAGGGATTACGCGTAATCTCTGGGAAAAAATGCATTGGTTTTTCATGTAATCACTGGCCAAGATTTGAACTTCCAGGGATTACACGAAATTCCTGATTTTTAGGGGAAATTTTTATACGTTATTCATGAAAGGAAAATTTGATTTAAATAAGACGTTTAACTTTTTACTGCTGTTTCTAAAGGCTTGACACTTTATAACTAATTGATTTATTTATTAATATATAATATTTCATTTTACGCATATAAACGAAATATTATAATATGAATTTGGAATATTATTTTTTACTTGGCCCTATAATGCATAAATATTTCGGCTGACTTATTTTTTCTATTTTCATTTGCTTCATTGGTTTACAAAACTCAGCATTATTGCTGTTAGTCTATTTCTTTAAGGGTTATGCAGTTTTTTCGAAATTTTCCTTTTTATCAATTTACCCAATATCTAATAGACAATGAAGAGATGTAGAATAAGTGTGTCGACGTTTTAGAATGTTTCTTAAACTACCATTGAGGCAAGTGAGGCAATTGCCTCACTATAAATTTTGACGATTTAAAAAAAATATATAATTAAATGAAGATTGTCGTTTCGTAAGTTTGGGGACCAATACCCATTGTTTTAGCTATGATACATGTAGGTGATGTTAACGATCCTTTTCTGGATGCTCCGGCTTCTAAGAAAAACCAACGCCTGAAAGTGATAAAAAGACTTTGCGGGCTTGCAAAGCTTAATGGCCGATGTGTGGTTTATCTAGACTGCTATATCGGTTGTTGTAGCGTTCAATAATGTTTGCTGAGAATGAAAGCAAAAGGGACATGTATTCAAATATCTAATGTATAAAGTTACTATAGGAGGAAACAGAGACCCAAACAGCACAAGCAACGCAAAACCACCATAAAACCCAAAGACATCAGATCATCAGAGAAGCTTGTTGCAACACATGTTTAATTGCAATTTTTATGTGTGTATGTGTGATTTGGTTCATGTGAACTATTGCCATCACTTGGTGTCCGTGGTCGTCTGTCGGCATCTGTCGTTTTCGTCTGTTAACATATTTTAAAAAACTTTACAAAAGTCTGCATTCGGTCGAAGTTGTCAGATATGACCATTTACAGATCTCGCATATAGAGCTCACAGAAGAGACTCTTATAGTTTAAGGGCAAATTAAACAACTTGAGCTCGTGGGGACCTTTTGTTGTAATCTGTTTTGTCTTTGTCTTTTGAACTTCTGACATTTTGGATGTCTCATAGGTTCTGTTTTTCACCTGTCTACTAGTACATGAAGTCTTTCATAACACTGAGTGAAAGCAAAAAAATAGTTCAAACATTATGTTATTGTAGCTTATTGTTTCAGACGCTACGGTCTATTCAAGATCAAGGTACATGCATACTGCTTTCTCTGGAATAATGTAAATTAAAGTTCTGAAACTTAAACTTTAAAAGCCTAAGACTGACTGTCATTGTTTTAAAGTCATGAAATGTTTGATATGGCGTTGTGAAAAAAGTCATCCTTGTGTATCAATTAAGACCTGTCAGGATACACTAATTATAAAGAAATGTACCACTAGCACTTTATTTTCAGTGGAGAAACAGCGCAATTTATGTTGGCTTTTAATCTTAAAAGTGATTGTTAGAATTTAAGAGTGCTTTATTTGAATAAAGGAACAAATCAGATGTACACAACCAGTGTTTATTAGAATTCCAATGGTCTGATAAAATAGTCGAAAAGCAAGTTAGCCATTTCTATTGTATTTTAATTGTTCTAAAAGACAGCAATTAATAAACCTTGCTTCAGGTTCAATTGGCTCTCATGCAGGAGACCCCCAGAATGCAGGATTTTGCACCAATGACCCTAGAGCATCTGGGGGCCTTGAGCGGCCCCTAGACCCCCAGCCGAAAAATTTTACGCCTCGCTTCGCTCGGCGACCGGATTTGCCCCATTAATAATTTAACCCTAGTTACGGTCTTAAAAGCCAGAATTTATGTTCTTTTTATTTTAGTATTACTAATGGGTCTATTTTCTGTCTTCAATGTATTGTTTGATTAATTAATAAATATAGATACATCATGTAAATTTAGTTTAGTTATAAGACATTGGTTTTCGGCGTTCTGGTAATATGATTGTATAAATATTCTAAAGCCGCTTTTTAACCAATAGTGTCAGACGAATTTTGCACTCAGTCTAAAAGAATAATAAATATTATAATTTTTATATTTTGATATGTCCATAATATACAGAGAGGAATGCATGCGCTTGTTAACAAACTCTCAAAATCTCAAATGAGTATATACATGTAAGAAATATCGGTCTGTAGAGTTTGCCTAGCATTCTGTTATACAGCACTTGACTAACCCTAAATGATCGCCGACATCATGACTGATGTCCCTAATTGAGAAAAACGCGTGTACTTAATGAATATTAAAAATATATATCATTTCAAATCAGTATTGAAGTTAGACAGTCGTTAATCGTTGTATTTGAGTATTTTTCTACTAAATATTGTCCACCGACAACACGACACTGAGGTGTATTACAATTTGCAAGAATTACTTTCCATTCCAAACCATCTAAGTTATCCTTGCTATATTCAAGATTTTTTTGGCTTTGTTCAATGTTTTTGTAAATAGATTTTTTTTCAGGTTTGAATTAGTTTTTTAAGCTTTTGAAATTACTTTTCTGCCTTGTAATTCAATTTTACTTTTAAAATTCTGGGGTTGATGCGCTATTCGTTCGTTACAATGACGCTCTGTGCGCTCTGTACACGTAATAAACACGTTAAATAGGTTTCTTTTCAACGTTCGCACAACTACCACATAGCGTACACCAGCGTGTGTATAACGTCCTTCTAACTTATGCCTAATGTTCGAATAACCTATTGGTTGGCGAACGTCGGAAATTTTAAGCATGTTCAAAATTTTGCAACCCACCCGACGTTTACCAACGCACGCTGACGTTTGCTAACGTGTTTGTAACGTTTTCATAACTTATACAAAACTTACGCAACGCACACCAGCGTGTTACAAATATATTCCAAAACATCGGCACACACTGGCTAAAACCAGGGATGTCCAAAACAATCAGTTTTATTTAATCCCTGCTAAAACGTTATAGTGAGACAGGGCCATTACGACCAAGAAACCTTTTTAACGTGTTTTAAACGTGTACGATGTCCTTGGGGGTTCCATTCTAGTGCTTGTTTGGTCACGTTGTTGTTGTTTTTTCTCAGTGTGTGACCAATCCATTTCCACCGTCTTTCTGTTATTGTTCTTTCAATTGGCTCTTGTTTTGTATGCTTTCAGGGATCTTCATTTCTGATTTTATTTGGCCACTTTATTCCAATGATGTTTCGGAGACACCTGTTTAAAAACACCTGTAGTGTCTTTTTAGTGGTTACATTTAGTCTCCAAGTTTCTGACCCATAGAGTAGGATGGACTTCACATTTGTATCAAAGATTCTCAATTTTGCTTTCATAGAAGTTTTTGTAATCAGAATTCCAACTCCTTTCTCATGTGGATCATCTTGGTTTATGTTTCCGGAATATATAATGGTATGTCCAGAGTTCAAAGTGGTCATGCCTGATGTGTTCCATCTGACTTCACTGAGGCCTAATATTTCCATATCATATCTATCCATTTCTTTGGCTACTTTTGACCTTTCCTGTTTGATATAGGGTTCTTACATTCCAGGTGCCTATTCTTGTTGATTGTTTGGCTGAAAACAACTCCATCGGCCTTCGCGTCATACGCTGTTTTCTATTTATGTTTGGTTGTACTTCCTCAAGTCGATGACGAGAAGGAGTAGTATTTGCTTCATTGGTCGTTTCTGTAATCAGCTGGTTTTTCCAGGGTGGGGTGATTAACCCTACGCCTAACCCCCTGGGCTCGGAGGGCCAGCAGTTTTTCTGTAGGGGTTGTTTTCCCTTAGACGATTGCAGTTGCTAACGAGTTCCATCTACCCGGATTTTCTGTCTGGATTTACTTCCATAGCCTTTGACTCAATAGTCTTATCACAAGGCAGTGATACTAGTTAACCCATAGCTGGGGCAAAGTTGGTGAGAGCAAGGGCGTGTCCACACACCGGTGTGCCTGCACTCTGCACCTCTAGGGTCCTTGCTACTCCGAGATCCCCTTCAACTTAGCCTTGAGTGCTAGACCCAAGTTACTGTGCATTGCAACGAGGAGGCATTGAAGGAGTCTTAGTAGTGTAGAGGCTATGTACTGACAGGGAAAGATTTACGCACTCGACTCTCCCTTTCACCTACAAGTAGGCTAGCCAGCGACAACAGAGATCTAGAGACGTTCGAACTCTGCCATACTAGACGCATATCACTACTCTGTGGCGTTACCACCACTAACCTACTGAGCTACCAAGGATCTAAAGAAAAACTAGAAATACATTTACACAAACATTAAGAAGCAGACTTTGGTGCAAAGTTTCATACAAGCAGGTCTCAGAACATCATAACTTGTACACACTGAAACTGTATTTTTTCTAGAGAAAGGAGGATTTATGTGATAAAAAATAATCAGAACATTTTAGGAATGACTGTCATAATTTTTTTTTCATTGGGTTTGAAAAAAAAGCACATTGTATAATCTTAATGTGCAAAACTTTTTTTTATCATACCCCCCAGTGAAAAAAGAACATAAGTCATTCCTTATAAATAAATTTTCAAAACGATTAAAAAAAAACATGAAAATTTTACTCTTAAAAGAACGTTAAAAGTGGGCGTTGCCCCATGATTTTTTTCATTGGGACATGAAAAAAAAATTGTTCAATCAATTTGTAGTATTTCAATCTAATTTATGTATTCTGAAATGAACGAACAAGGATAGAAACTGTAATTCTATTTGACAAGTGAAGCTCCAGGCACAGGGACTTGCTCCTATCTATCAATATTTTGTTAGAGTCAATGTGCGGTACGAAAAAACGTGTGTTTTTTCGTACCGCACATTGACTTTAACAAAATATTGATAGAGGGGAGCAAATCTCTGTGCTCCAGGTAAACGCAAAATGAACCTTAAAGTTGCGAAATTTTGAATGCTGCATTCATCTAACCCTTTCGAAAATATGTTTCACCTTTAGTGAAGAAAAGTTGGGAGACCCAGCTTGTAATAAAAATTTTTTATTTACAACTACATATTTTTTTATGGTCATGTTATTTATGTACAGAGAAACAATAGATTTGTTTATATTTAAAGCAAGAAATTTCAAGACAGGTGCGGATCTAGAGGGGGGCACAAAGGACGTGCGCCCCAAAAAACTTGCAAAAGTTATGTGTTTTTTTTGGGGGGGGCATAAAATCCACGTAAAACACTAAAAAAAAACACCTCGCTTTGCTCGGCGAAAACATATTTTGCACCCCCTAACCTAAACTCCTGAACCCACCTCTGCATAAGAAATTTAAAGATTTATGAAATCAAATGAAAAGGTACAATGTATTATAGATTTTTGTTCGGAATTTTGTTATTTTAAACAACAGAAAAGTATAGAAAAACGATTTATTTTAAAGTCTTTGTGGGGGAAGGGAAAACATGAAAACATATGTTGAAACTAGATAATGTGTCTATGAGCCACAGGATGGCCCTCCCGTTCTTGAAATATCATTGACCCTAAGTGTGTATTACCTGGGATATGGACCTTTACCAAGAAATTGATCAAAAGTGTTCATGTGTAAAATATAGGTCGCTGTGACCTTATTTCTGGTGGGTGGTGCCATGTACCAAGGCTCATCGAGTAGTGAAATATTATTGACCCCTAACATGTAGTATTCAAGATATGGACCTTAACCAAGAACTTAACCAAAGTCATTCATGCGTAAAATATGGGTCACAGTGACCTCATTTCTAATGGATGGTGTCACCTTACCCAAGACACATCTAGTGGTGAAATATCATTGACCCCCAACATCTAGTATCCAAGTTATGGACCCTAACCAAGAACTTAACCGAAGTCATTCATGCATAAAATATAGATCACAGTGACCTTATTTTTATTGGGTGGTGTCATGTTACCCAAGATACATCTAGTGGTGAAATACCATTGACCATCAACATGTAGTATCTGAGATATGGACCTTAACCAAGAACTAAACCAAAGTCATTCATGCGTAAAATATAGGTCACAGTGACCTAATTTCTAGTGGGTGGTGTCACATGACCTAAGACACATCTAGTAGTGAAATATCATTGACCCCCAACATCTAGTATCCAAGTTATGGACCTTAACCAAGAACTTAACCAAAGTCGTTCATGCATAAAATATAGGTCACAGTGACCTAATTTCTAGTGGGTGGTGTCACCTGACCTAAGACGCATCTAGTAGTGAAATATCATTGACCCCCAACATCTAGTATCCAAGTTATGGACCTTAACCAAGAACTTAACCGAAGTCGTTCATGCATAAAATATAGGTCAAAGTGACCTAATTTCTAGTGGGTGGTGTAGCCCTACCCAAGACCCATCTGGTGGTGAAATATCATTGACCCACAACATCTAGTATCCGAGTAATGGACCTTAACCAAGAACTTAACCAAAGTGTTACGGACGGACGTACGGACGTACAGACGTACAGACGTACGGACGTACGGACGGACGGACAAGGGTAAAACTATATGTCCGATCCACATACGTGGTCGGGCCATAAAAAATTTCGGAGATTTCATGTAATCTGTAGAAAAAAAACTAGGGATTACATGTAATCTCCAAGTGATTAAGCGATTACACGTAATCCCTGAATTTCTAGGGTTTATACGTTATCCCTAATTTCACACATTTTCTGTAACATAAACGTGAAATATTGAGCGGAAGACATACACGATTTGATAGAACTACATAACAGTTTAAACATTATTTGACAACAGACAACCCTTTTTGCAAAACTTTGCTTTTCGAAAAGATAATCTTTTAGAGTGTTTACATACAATTAAAAACGATGCTTAGTTTAAACATATTTATTTGTAAAAATACACAAATTGGATTAGACACAAGTAAAACATACTAATGAAGTCCTCTCCATAACATAGTTAAACAATACAATGAATAAACAAGTTGAGCATGCATGCAAGTTACATTTGTAAATAACAAAAAAAAAGAAGTATAATTGCTGAATAAGAATAAGAAAGAAAAACATTTTAGGAGTAATAGAAGTAAGAGAATGGATTGCTTGGTACAAAAAAAATGTATCCGTGTTGGAAGAGATGATGAGTGAGGCCTACACTATTAAAAATCTCTTAGTCCGTTTGATATAATCAAATGAATGTTTAAAATTAGTCTCATTTTGCTCTTGACTTAATGCGGTGCTACCACATGTAAGGAGAGTCGCATTTAAAATGGTGTTATTTGGAAGCCAGCTGAGATCATTGACAAGTATAGCTCTATGTTCGTTATATAAGGGACATTCAAAGAAGTAATGGTTTATGTTTTCAATGGCAAAGCCACATCGACAAGAAGCGTCTGTTATAAAATTGGCTTTGAATATGTCACCATTTAGGAATGAAGCGGAACACCTCAATTGGGTCAATATCATGTTGAGTTTTCGTGGGTCATAGGAAAAGTATATAGGAACTTTCACAGTAGAGTTACTGTTCTTCTTAAGTTCGTATATGAATTTTATAGCTGATTACATGTGTCGAGTGTTTATATCTAAGTCATTGCATAGTCTAATGGTAGCAGAGATAAAAGAATCTCTAGCTAAGGATAATCTGCAATTAGGAAGGATAATGTCTTCACCATTTCGGATGCTTTGGAAACATGCAAATGGCAGTAAGATTCTATTGATATGTAGGAATGAATGATTCAGTGAGATGTTGTTTTACGCGGCCTATATAGGTTATTTAAGGGCAAATAGACTACATCAGATGTTTTAGCTAACTCAAACATAAAAAGAAAAAAAGAATATAAACTTTTGAACACTGCCATGGATAATATATACTTGACAATAAAATGTCAAAATCAAAAGTTCTAGACTTGCTTCCAGATTGTTATGGTGCGTGTATTACTTTGCTAAAAGCAACAAATAACGGAAAAGTCACATTAAACAGGAACTGCTCATCTCCGCACATGCATAACAAATGACATGTTTCCAATCTTCAGTATGATATCAATATGTGTATACATGTACATTAGGATCGAGCTGGCTATATTTTCCATCGAGAAGTATGAAAATTCCGCTGATTTATAAAACGGTAGTTCTTTCAGATCAAAATGTGCTTTCGTGATTTGCCTCTGAACTTCTATATAAACAGTAAAAAAATATATGGCCATATATATTGATCTGACACAGCAGTTTTGTCTTGGTCAAAACAAGGTATACTGCAACATCATGATTTTCGTAGTTTTCCTGATTCCAACAGGGTCCGTATAAGAACAGGCAAACCGAACTGGAATACTAGTACCTCATTGGTGTAGTAGGCCCGCTGTTTATTATATAGGTTTTGTCGATCGATTACACTTATTTCACATCTCATTATCTTATATATAGTGCCACTAAATAAGATCAAATCTACTAAAATTATTGACAGATCTGTAAAATATGATTTAAAGTTATGAACTTAGTTACAAGGTATCGCAAATCAATGAAAAGAAAATCATGATTACTAGTAGTATATGTGCGAGATTTTATCCTTAAGCTGCAAATGATCATATAACAATTTCTGCTTAGGTCTTTCCTCACAGTATTAACAAAGAAAGACTTCCTTTCTTTCTACATCAACGTGAACACAATAAGCATATTTTAAGCATACTACAAATCATATTTACACTTACATTCAATACAAAGGAATCTGAGCCACTGCTCACTTAAGTATATAACCCCTGCCGCAAATCCCCCGCCCCCCCCCCAAAAAAAAAAAACCGTCCTAAGTATAATTAGGTTGCACATCAAATATCTAGTCACTGTGATTTCTAGTTGCTGAATAAAGTGGAAGAAAAAATTTCGCCCAATGACATATCTTAATTGGAACTTAGTTATTGGATCTCAAGCTGTAATTATCTATCAAATTTGTAGTCAGCGCAGTAATAAACAATAGCTGGGAAAACATACGAAAACTTTCAACCATCGACTACAAAATCAAAGGAAAACAGGGTGTAGATATGGGACAGACCTTAAATCTCTACTCTCTATACAAGATATCATGCAAGGTTACATAATAAATTTTTAACTGTTAGGAAGTAATGTTGTGAACGGACAGACGGACGGACAAAGGTAAACCAGCATATACCATCTTTCTCGAAGTGTATTATGAGTATTATTCAATCACATTTGAGAGACATCACAAAATAACAGGAACAAGAATATGCCCAAAAGACATAATGCCCCATCTCGCAACATTTATTTTTGTCCACAATCACTAAAGCATCAACATGGTTGCTATTAAAGCACTTGTAAGTCAGAAGGAATGGACTTTAACTTAACCATTCTTCTATAAGTGGTCATTCATGCGGAAAATATAGGTCACTGCCAGCATCCGAAGCATGCATTGTACAAAGCATCACTAGGTGCGCCTAACATACCAATATAGTTGATGTGGCACATGTCAGTAAAAAAGTATGATCTTTATCCATTCTTCTATAAATGGTCATTCATGCGGAAAATGCAGGTCACTGCCAGCATCCGAAGCATGCATTGTGCTAAGCATCACTAGGTGCGCCTACCATACCAATATAGTTGATGTGGCACATGTCAGTAAAAAAGTATGATCTTTATCCATTCTTCTATAAGTGGTCATTCATGCGGAAAATATAGGTCAAAGCCAGCATCCGAAGCATGCATTGTGCTTAGCATCACTAGGTGCACATATCATAACAATAGAGTAGATGTGGCACATGTCAGTAAGTGTGAATGGACTTTAACCAGTCTTCTTTAAGAGGCCATCCATGTGGAAAATATAGGTCACATCCAGCATCCGAAACATGCATTGTGCTAAGCATTACTAGGTGCACCTACCATACCTATTTGGTTGGTATGGCACTTGTCAGTAAGAAGGAATGGACTTTAACCATTCTTCTATAAGTGGTCATTCATGCGGAAAATGTAGGTCACTGCCAGCATCCGAAGCATGCATTGTGCTTAGCATCACTAGGTGCACATACCATACCTATATGGTTGATGTAGCACTTGTTAGTTAGAGGGAATATACTTTAACCATTTTTCTGTACATGATCATTAATGCAGAAAATATAGGTCACATCCAGCATCCGAAGCATGCAATGTTCTTATCATCACTAGATGCACCTACAATACCAATATGATTGATGTGGTATTTGTCAGTATGTGCAAATTTGGAAATATGGGATTTGGGACGGACATCTGAACGGACGGACGAACGGAAGGACGGACGGACGAACGGACGGACAAACAGACGGACGAACAGACCCGAACACTATATGCCCCTCTACTTTCGTAGATGGGGCATAAAAATGTCAAGAAAATTGAAACTTCTGACATTGTAGCAATAAAACGTAGTTTCAGGAACATATTTTTAGTTGATACAAACGCGTGATTCAAATGATATGATTTAGACAGTTTTTTGGTGTGTTTGGTCTGTTTGATCGCTTTCGCCCCAAGGAAAACTCGAATCGTCACTATGTTGAACCGGTCTTAGTGACGGGAAATGACATGGTAGGGGTTCAATGTTAATTGACGATTGTGAACGATGATGGGCAGCTCTCTGGATCTGATCAGAAATAGACTTTCTTAGTTTGTCTTCTTTCATTACAATCAAAACAGAAATAATTTCTTTACAGAATTTTCCGTCCGACATGGCGTCTCGGAGACTGTCCAGAAGGTCATATTTCTTTCCTCTACTAAGTGTATCTCCAGATCTGAAAAAAAGAAAAAAACACTATATTCTGTTAAGAGAATGACGAGATGTGGAAAGTAAATATGATACCACTTATATTCATAAATCCACAATAAAATAATAGCCAGCAGCCTTCAGTGACTAATGTTTGCTGCTACCCGTTTTACAATTTGCCTCAGACTTTCAACACATCCATTCATTAGTATGTAACACAGATTATCGGGTTAAAGACAATTATATAAGGATTTAAATTTTATACCATTTTCTTAAACCCCACTTTTCTATCGGATATTTTCTCCTAAAAGCCCGACAAAGAAAACACATTGTCATTGCTTTTCAGTTTCAAATTATTGTTGAATAAAAACTAAATCCAAACATTAGACTAAGTAATAAATATCCTCGTTTTTTTATATACACTTTTATTCATAAAATAATGTTCCACCCTTTGTTCAACGCATTCATTCCGTGAAAACATATGACAATAAACATAATTCATAACACACAATAGAAAAGAAAGCAAATTCTTCCTGGGTTGATCCTAAGCCTCTTCATGATTTTCTATAGAATAGTCCATTTGCAAATAAAGTTTTGTATTACGTGGGAATGCTGAGATTTTTATAAAAAAAATACACGTACCAAGTATTACTAGTATACAAAAGTATGAGCGCTACACTCGCTGGAAGCTTCAAGAAGAATGGTACAAATAAAATAAAACAAGTACAGTCTTTACTTAGGGGGGTTTGCTTCTCTTTCACAAAATAACAAGAGGCTCCCAGGAGCCTAAATCGCTCACCTGGTCTTGATATCAACCCTATGAAAAACTTTGTAGAGCTAAATAAGCTGAATATTTAAGCAAGCAAAAGCTTTTCTCTATCTGCAATAGTTTTCATTCTATAGACAAAAACACTATTTTTTGCCTTTAAGGGGCTGTAACCCCTATAAAGGGTCATCTGACAACTTCGACGCTATGGAGACTTTTGTAGAGCTAAATGAGCTGAACAATTTAGCAAGCAACAACTTTTCTCTATCTGCTATAGTTTTCATTCTATAGGCTAAATACACCTTTTTTCGCCTTTAAGGGTCTGTAACCCCTATAAGGGGTCATCTGACAACTTCGACCCTATGAAGACTTTTGTAGAGCTAAATGAGCTGAACATTTAAGCTAGCAACAGCTTTTCCCTATCTGCAATAGTTTTCATTCTATAGGCAAAAAACACTATTTTTTGCCTTTTAGGGGCTGTAACCCCTATAAGGGGTCATCTGACAACTTCTACCCTAATGAGACTTTTGTAGAGCTAAATGAGCTGAACATTTAAACAAGCAACAGCTTTTCTCTATCTGCAATAGTTTTCATTCTATAAGCCAAAAACATGAAAAAATGCTATTTTTCACCTTTCAGGGGCTGTAACCCCTATAAGGGACCATCTGACAACTTCGACCAAATGGAGACTTTTGTAGAACTTTTGATGCTGAAGCAGTAGCGTGGCATCAGATTTCATCTATCTCTTATACTTTTTGATTTACAAGCCAAAAACAGTAGTTTGACCCCCCTGGTCTATTTTTAGTAACGGTGGCCATGTTTTTTGACGGATCAAAAATCAAAACACAAGTTTGGTGCAGGACACCCTAAGGATCATTCATACCTAGTTTCATTAAATTCTGTTCGATAGTTTCAGAGGAGAAGATTTTTGAAAAATTGTTAACGGACGACAGACGACGACAGACGACGACGACAGACGACGACGACGGACGCCAAGTGATGGCAATAGCTCACCTGGACCTTTGGTCCAGGTGAGCTAAAAATCAAAGCGCTAAAGCGTTAAAAGGCAAGCGAACAAAAGCAGATATTTTAAAAGATAATGAACACTCTAGTGTCTCCCCCCTTTTGGCACAGAAGATTATTCAATCTATAAACAATCAGAGTTTAAATTAAAACAAGAGTTGACACTAAAGTATGTCTCGCCTGCCGGCACCATCAGAAACAATTAATCTTTCTTACTTCCACTATATTTTGTGACATGGATTTTCAGTTGATGTTTATAGACTTAAACATTGCTAATATATGCAATAAAAATAATCAAAGTCACTCAACCAGAAAATCAAGGTCAAGGTCAAAAGATGGGGATGCAACTGTGCTAAGCTATTACTAGGGCATATGCATACCAAGTTTCACCAATCAGGACAAATAATACTTGAGATATGGGGGTGTTTGCAAATCCTTAACATTGGTATTACATGTATATGGATTTTCAGTTTCTGAGATCAAAAGATGTTTATAGAACTTAAACATTGCTAATATATGCAATAAAAATAATCAAAGTCACACAATCAAGGTCAAGGTCAAAAGATGGGGATGTAACTGTGCTAAGCTATTACTAGGGCATGTGCATACCAAGTATCATCAACCTAGGACTTATAGTTCTTGAGATATGGGGGTGCTCCCAAAACTTTTCCATTGCTATCATATTTATTGAAAATTGCCAAAGTCACTCAACCGAAAAATCAAGGTCAAGGTCAAAAGAGGGGGATGCAACTGTGCTAAGCTACTACTTGGGCATATGCATGCCAAGTTTCATCAACCTAGGACCTATAGTTCTTGAGATCTGGAGGTGCTCGCAAAACATTTCCATTGCTATTATATGTATTGAAAATTGTCAGTCACTCAACCGGAAAAGCAAGGTCAAGGTCAAAAGATGGGGATGCAACTGTGCTAAGCTACTACTGGGGCATATGCATACCAAGTTTCTTCAACCCAGGACCAATAGTTGTTGAGATATGGAGGTGCTCATAAAACTTTTCCAAAAAGTTAACGCTGCAGCCGTCGTCGCCGCCGCCGCCGTCGGTAAAGTAACACCTATGTCCCGCTCTGCTTCGCAGGCAAGACAATTATATAAACTTTCGGGTGCACATGCATTGTATTGTACACAAATGGTATTGATTCAATAAAAAGCTTCGCCGAGCGCAGCATGATACGACCGCAACATGTTGAACCCTGTACGTTTTAGGCCCAATATGGATAGTCAATTGCTCTGGACATATGCAGCCCATGGTGGACTGAAAAAGGTTTTTGACACATGCAGCTTTTGGTGGACTTTCTGAATCCACATTTTAAAAGGAATTATTTTTTTTACAAAGGAGATCAAAATCAGACCACAAATAAATAAGTTTCGATTTTGGCCTCTAATTTCATAACAGGGGGAAAAGGGGGGGTCGCAAAAATTAATTCTTAATTTTGTATCCACTATTTGACAAGAACAAACATGCAAAAAAATTTTCAAAATCGGATCACAAGTAAAAAAATATTCATTTTGGTCCCTTTTGGCCCCTAATTACATAATAAGGGGGAAAAGATGGGAGTAGCAAAAATTAATTCTCAATTTTGCATCCGCTATTTGACAAGAACAAACATGCAAACAAAATTTTCAAAATCGGTCCACTAATAAAAATGTTTCGATTTTGGCCCCTTTTGGGGCCATAACCCCTATAAGGGGTGATCTGACAACTTTGACCCTATGGGGACTTTTGTAGAGCTAAATGAGCTGAACAATTAAGCAAGCAACAGCTTTTTGCTATCTGCAATAGTTTTCATACTATAGGGCAAAAACATGAAAAAAATCTATTTTTCACCTTTAAGGGGCCGTAATCCCTATAAGGGGTCATCTGACAACTTCGACCAAATGAAGACTTTTGTAGAACTTTTGATCCTGAAGCAGTAGGGAGGCATCAGATTTCATCTATCTCTTATACTTTTTGAATTACAAGCCAAAAACAGTAGTCTGACCCTCCTGGTCTATTTTTAGCCACGGCGGCCATGTTTTTTGACGAATCAGAACTTGAAACACATCTATAGTGCATGACACCATATTGATCAATCATACCAAGTTTCATTGAATTCTGTACAGTAGTTTCAGAGGAAAAGATTTTTGAAAAAGTTATTGTAAGAACAAACTAAAAGTTGCAATTTGGCCCCTTTTGGCCCTTAATTTCTAAACGAAAAAAGAGGGGACTCCCAAAATCAATCCCATCCATCCTTTAATGGTAAGAAATATCATTGTCAAATTTTATTGCATTTGGATAACTAGAACTAAAGTTATCGTGTATACACTAAAGTTAACAGACGACGACGACAACGACGACAGCATCATACCATTATACGTCCGCAAATTTTTTGCGGTCGTATAAAAACCCCTTCGATAAAAATGAACTCGTCCAGCATATACTAGTGTATTAATTGTGTTTTGAATTTTATGAATGAATCAAAAATCAAACCAATGAAATAACAGCAATATTTGAAGGAAGAGTGCACGACCAATCAAGTTACAGATAAATATTCATGTATGTTCTGGAGCCGATCATTAAATAGTTCGTTTTGAAAATTGCAAAGGAATTAGTAAAACTTGTTGTGTGTCGTTTAGAAAGGGAGATATTGAAAAAATGCATTAAATTCCAACATATTTGATCATATTTTAAAAAGAAATATAGAAGATAAAGAATTAGAGTAGGCAGATTACTCCGTCTAGACAGAAAAAAAAACCGCGAAAGCCAGCAGTAATCTTATATGATTGCATAAGGCAGCTAACGCTTGCCTAAAAAGAAAGGAAAGAGGAGCATTAATTTTATTTATAAAATTAAGCATGAAAATGCTATAAGCGTTTACAGTTTTGACAGGAGACAGTTTTTTTCAGGAGTTTTCACTACTTTTGCATTGTTTGGTGTGGCCCCTTTAAATCGCCTAAATCTTATGACAGAGTAAATACAACTTCATAAAAAATTGTAAGATGCATTTTCAGTTAACTTTTTTTTTTAGAAAATAAAAAGAAATTAGGGGTTCCGTAGGCAAAAGATTTCAAGCATAGTTGATGGATAAAACCAGAGGATCTCGAAAATCGAACAAAACACTCCAAAATATGAGTAGCAACTTAAAGTTCATCCACATGACATTCATAAGAAATATAATAAATCAGACAAGCCAGAAAAGAAGAGAGCAAAGTTATAAATAACGAAAGACTGATGATGTAAGATATCTAATATTTACCTTTTATGCATTCTAAGTTCCCTTTCTGCACCAAGTCGTCTACACATTTCGTCAAATCTTTCATCGTCCAAGCCGTCTATAATCTCATACATGACATTTGGAAGAATTCCACGTCTTGACGAAAACGTATCCAGGTGGTTCATACTTTCCTGCAAAACAATAACAAGTATAAAAGGCTAGTGTAAGGTGCTAAAGGCCTTGCCTTTGTTCTGTCGAATAGTTACTAACTTCCTAGCACTGAAGGACATTACAACCCAAACTAAAGACGAATGATAATCAAAGACGTTAAACCAAAATTTAGATCGACAGTCAGAAAAAAACTTCCGATGATATAACTCCAAGAACTTACTTATATGGCAATGATACTGGAGTAAATATTTCATAAAGAAAACACAGATTTAGCTTACAAAGATCAATACCCATTCACAAGGGACGTTGCCAAAGACAAGGACGAATCTTTATCAATTGCAGTTTTAAATTGTGTTTTGTGTATGTTATTTTGTGGTGTCGTTGTCTTTACTGTCTGTTGTTTTGATTACCGTGATTTGGTTTTCGATGACAGTGTCTGAAAGGTCAATGTCAACTGTCATCCGGGTTCTAGTCGCATCACCAGTTGACATCTGAGGACTGATGTGAACAGACGACTTCAGAGGAACACTCTCTTCCTTGGCTACCGAGTCGCTTTCAAAGTTGTAAGGACCAAGACCAGGGAAGTCCATCGACGTATCCAAACTCTTTTCATTGATAATGACATTTTTATATAACCCTTCGTCGCGAGAGGTCTCTGTCGAATTTCTTCTGTAAAGGATTTCTATAAAGCATTGAAAGACCGTTCGGTATCGTGGCGGGCTTTCGTTTTTGAACTGCCATTCTTTTGTAGTCTGTATGAACTTGTGACTTCCACATTTAAACCTCTGTCCAATATTCCATTGCTGAAAAATACATAAATTGAATGGATAAGATCTTAAGCTTAGCTGGTGTGTATGAGCGCTATGTAAATACAAATCGGAAGAGATTTGACATAAATAAACCAGGCCCCATGGTCTACGACGATGTGAAGAAGGCGAATTTTAAAATTACACATACAAAGAAATTCGGGCTAAAAAATTGCGTATACATGCGTATATATAGTACTAAAAAAAACAATGCAACATGCACGGCATATACACATGATAAATACACAGGCGTTTGGGTCCAGGATGTAATTTTTATTTATTGTGTGTATATCAAAAAAATCTGACCCTCGCCATATTACTACGTGGAAATAGTATGTATACGAGATGAAAAATTTTAAATACACGTTATTCAAAATAAAAACGAAAACCCTGGACCCAAATGCCTGTGGATACATGCAGAAGTACTGAACTAGAAAACCCACAGCAAACAAATAAAGAACAAAGAACAAACCAAAGTCCAACAATGCAATGCACTCATTAAAAGTAACTGATGAAGGGAAGGTTCTGTTCAAAGTAGTATTCATAAAGCATCTGGTGCCCTTTTGTTCTTATTCATTAAAAAACAATGACAAACGATGACTAATTCTAAAATGTCAATTGTTTTTCATTGTGAATACTATTCAAAATTTGGATTTTGAGATTAGAGGAAGTGCTTATGCAATTCATGTTTGGCATACAAGGAAAACGGATGTCAGTGACTACATTCATGACATTATTATGGTTTTACCATGTGAATTTGATGGTTATTGACAAAACCAAAATATACAACACATAGATTTTTACAAAGCTTTCAAACACATAAATTATTCTTGTATTAACACATAAAAACAAACATTAAGCACACAAAGTGGTCCATTTTAATATATATTTGGTGTAACCTAAAATATTTAGAAGACTTTATGTACCTTAGACACTGGGTGGATTGGGAAACCGTTTTTGTCGACGGAATGTTTCCAAACTGGGTTCATGTTTCTTGGTACATCCTCAAAATCGACTTTGATCTCAATAGAATCTGAGGTTGATATTTCATTGTCTAAATCAATCTCTGTTTTGCCTTTGAAGTTATATCCCAAGGCTTGTTCATCTTGCTTAAGTGCCTATTTGAAAATACATTGAATTCCAAATGTGAAAATTGTAAATCATTAGGAATAGTTTATATGTAAACAAAACAAGAAATAAAAACATTACATGGTTCATTTTATATCATGGATGATGCTTTTGTATATATATCTTTGCATAAAAACACAAAATCTCTGAAAAGGAACTATATGGCGCGCGTGCATTGACATTTGAATTGGTATATGTGTTGAGGCAACACGACCATCAAGCATTTGATTGGTCAGTTAGATAAAGGCACTTGGCGATTATCCCTACTAACAAATTGGCATGCAGGTAACGGTAAGAATGGTTCAACGTTGACCATATAGGTTTTATTTACCCACTTTCTATAATTCTTTTTTAACAGTCAGACTTTTTTTTATTTCTGGACAAGATTCGTTAAAAATTATTTTCTATTGTCTTTAATGAATACCCCGTCAAAACCAACAATAGAATTATTTTACATAAGAAAAGATGAAAAAAAACGAAAATATAAATTTTACCTCAATGCAATCTTTTAATGTTATTTTTGCATCAGCTATGTGGACTTTGATCTTTATGTTGACTTGGCTGTGGTCGATTGGCACATACTTTCCAAAAGTAACAGCATAAAGTTCTAACGGAAATGATTCGGAACAGGAACAAAAATAGACAGAAAAATGAAGTGTGTAAATGGTAACAAAACCGGGTTTAGTCTTCATAAAGAAGACTTCGGGGAGAGTTTTTGAATGTAGTTGGTCTTCATTCATTAAAGGAATAGCACGGATTTGAAAATCTCCATAATTTGTTTTGATATTTGGATCAAACCAATATGGCTGTACATGGTCGTCTGCATGTTCAGAGATGCAATGAGGCAGTTCAATGGTCACATACGATTCAAAGTTTCTTTTATATGGAGTGTAGTATTCGACCACTGGAGATACTATGCAAAGTTCTATGTCAGTTTTAGCCTTAATTTCTGAATCCTGAGCAAAAATTGACCAATATATGCAAGTTGCTGGTGTTTGTATGAATTTCGTAGGCAGATTGAGGCAAATGTCTGAATTATCTGCTTTCAAAAGTCCACCGTCTGAATCAACAATACTTTTGTACTCCCAATTTAGGTTCAGAAAACTCTTAACGTTTGTTTCTTTTTGGCATTTAATTTCTTGTAGATATTCTTGTTTTATAACATTGGCATTCTGATAATCCGGATGAACCTGTTCGTGCTCTTTGTAAACGCTTTGTGTGTCTTCGCGATGTACTTCGTTATAAGCTGCATATATTGGGTTTTCTAAATTGCAGGTTGAACTTTCAGATTCTAGTACAACATTTAAATAATCTACATCTGGATTATTGTTTGTTTCATAACACTCATGCGGGGGCTCCTCGTAGTCTTCAATGCTATTATCAGACAAAACACTTTTTCTTTCGCCATGTAACCCTTCAACACAGTTTTCATAATCCTCATCCGTCATAGAGTCGATACGTTCGGTAGGGAGGTTATTGATAACACACGTTGAATTAAGCTGTTTCATTGCCGGATCAGGAGCCTGAATCTCGTTCTCCTCTTTGTACGAGTCTTCTTCGCTTATTCGTCTTGGTACGCCGTGAAAAATGGCACGCCTTTCACTTGATGTGTATGCTGCAACGGACCCTGTCGCTGCTCCTTCGTGAAGGGACACTTCTGCTTCATAAAGGTTTTCATGACGTGTACGATTCATAAAAGACCCAGCAAATGATTCGAATCCAGATTCAGTATTGGGATTCTTTTCTCTAGATGTAAGATTTTCAGATGTCTTTTTTCGCCTATCTTCCTCGTCTGTATTTGATATCTGTCGTAAGACTGTGTCCTCCGATGTGACTGTATCACTCTCGTAACCTGTATTTTGGTATTGGCTGCGTTTGCGGAAAGAGAGTGATTTGACACTTGTAGGTTTCTTCTTCCATGATGTTTTGTCGGTCTGTTTTGGTGTGCGTAACAGACCTCTTCGACACACAAAGACACACAGAATTATCATAGATATAAGAAGCAAAACAACAATCACGATCAAAGACACCGAAACAGCGAACCACTGATCCTCTGTTGTATTTGACACTGAAAAAAAATAAATATTTTACGTATATATGTTTTCAGGACAAAAAATGCATGCAACTTTGTATATTTGAACGATCTATAGAGTCAGTGTTTCGGGACTTGTAGAACATAGATGTAATAATAAGTTTGGATTTTGACTCTCAAACGTTTTGATTCAAATGCTGCTGGTGAGATGTTACCCCTTGAAATATGCATATACAGCTTAACCAAATTTAATGTGTTTATACCCGTTTTGATCACAGGCGTTTGGGTCTAGGATTCTGTTTAATTAAATAACGTGTATAAAAAAATGATTTCGTCTTTTTTTACTATTTCCACGTGGAAATGGTAATATAGCGAGGGTCAGAACTTTATTAATCGCCTGTATTTTCCACTGAGGTAAATAGCTGATATATACATAAATATGTAATATATGAACCATAAAATAGTTAACAATTCTGGTTTTAATTTTACTTTAATGACGTTGACCAAACTAGTATCTTAAAACTTTTAAGAAATACATGTATCACGTTTTGTCAAAAACTAAATATTTTGCTTTAGTTTAAAAATAATGAACATGTTTCTTACCGACTTCATCAGATTCTGTGAGGGGAGATAAAATGGTGACATATTCTGTCGTGATATCCATCCTTCTATTGCTGAGATTCACTGTAAAATTGTCAATTATGGTTCTGGTAGAAAGAACTGAATGACACAAAGAAGAATAGCTACCAAACTTTATAACCAATTTTCACACAAATATTGTTTGTCAAAACATGAGCAAACTCCATTTGTAGAATGTTTGTTGCATTCAGTACAAGCATTTCCTTATAATAAAATCTGAAAGGAAATAATATAATTGATTTTTCCACCGGAAACAAAAAGTTTTGTAATTCATTCATTGTTTTTATTTATAGCTAAACGTTGTTATATTCATTGTGGTGAATCCTTAAACATTTCATCATGGAAATGTTAATCTACCCTAAAATGTTTTTATTTTTTAGGACCTCTGCATAAATTTAATCTACCTCTAGGAACACCCTTTGAGAATTCTGCATAAGTTTAATCTATCTCTATGGATACCCTTTGCGAATATAGGACCTCTGCATAAATTTAATCTACCTCTATAAATACCCTTTGCGAATAAAGGACCTATGATTAAATTTAATTTACCTCTAGGAATATCCTAGTCGAATATAGAACCTCTGCATAAATTTAAACTACTTCTACGAACACCCTTTGCGAATAAAGGACCTCTGAATAAATTTAATCTACCTCGAGGAATACCCTTTGCGGATGGAACCGATTTTAAAAATCTTCAATGTTGTCATGTTTTAAGTCCGTACCATTTGTTTTCATTTGGATTAATTCATGTTTGCAATCATCACTCTACACTGGGGTTTTTGTTACGTAATATCTATGTTTTTATGGGCACATTACTCTGGAATACAGATTTCCATTTGGGCTAATCGCCTTCGACTTTTGGAGAACTAAATAAGCTACAAAAGATATTCAATATTGTCTATTAATGATTGAACATTTAAATTTCAGATATCTTTTATCGTTTAAAACAAAGAGTGGTACATTGCCCCTACCTCAAAAAGTGGCCATAATAGACTTCCTGCAAGCTTCTGTCATTAAAGGAATTGCCATTACAACATTTCTGACCTGTTTTTCATTGTAAATATTGAACTTTTAGCTGTTTATTGTGAAACTGGAACTGTTTTATTTAGAAACATGAAAGCACGAAGTTCGATACATAAAAAAGATGATGATTATGATGAGCTCGGCATGATCATGATGGTTCTTGATATTGACCACTAGTCTTTATCTAATTACCTCCATGATTTATTAGTAATAGGATAATTTAAGTCATCACTTTCATTTCTTTGCGAATGACATCAAGAGCAATATACGAATGCATTTAAACCTAACAAAGGTTTAAATAGAAAATAAAGAGATGTGGTATAAGTGTACGCGACACAGCCCACAATTAAACGGCAATTTAGAAAAACCACAATGGACAACCGCCAGCAGCCTTCAACGAGGCCATTTGGCACTGCTTGCGGTTCTGCGATTGGCCCATGGTCTAAATAAGATGCATATAATTCAAATCCAGCCCTGAAATAGTCACAGATAGACCCCCTTCTTAAACAAGGAACAGAAAACATCAAAAAGACAAGTACAAACGAAAGCTTTGTCAAAGATTCCTGGCTTAGGACAGGCACATGTAATATGTGGCGGGGTTAAACTAGTTTTTTGGGCCCAACCTTCCCCCTATCAATATTCCTATCAATATTCCTAGACAAAGCACAAAAACTAAACACACAATAAAAATCAAATCGATCAAAGTCCAATTCTACTAGAGAGAACCTAAGACAATAAACAAGAACAAACAAAAGGACGGTAAAGGAACTCTCTATAGAACACTCGCTGTTACTGACAGCTAGCTGAGAATCATCAAATCGACTGATATAAAAAAAATCAAACGTATCGATTTTAAATCCGACAATAATGATTTAGTGAAGTGTCATCACACAAAACCGACACGCTTGATCGCTATAATGCTTAAAAATGACAATAGTAAAAACGTTTATGGAAGTTTTAAAGCAAGTATCAAGTTTTCAATATTTCTGCCAAAAAACACTAAATTCACAGATTTAACCAAGATATTCATTTCATATCCTTTCCGTAATAAATTTTGAAGCCAATTTTTCATTTCTATTGGATTGCTTTTAAATTTGTGAGCTTTATAAAAAACATTACCATAAAATTCAGGATGTGATATTCCTTTCACTATAAGAAAGTGACGTGTACAATTAAATCAATGCATCTCATTTTATTGAAAATATTTTTAAAAAAGTCCAATCATGGGAGTAACTTCGCTAATTTGATACTTCCATGGTCAAATTAAGCTTCAGTCTAAACATCGACTGGTTATAAGCCCAAACATATAGTATTTCTTAGCCTATTTGCCTTGCCTTGCCAGTTAGCCTAAATGTGAATCTAGATCTCTTTTCTGTGATTCTATGTTTATTTTTAAGAGCGGGATGCTATCTAAAAAATAAAATTAACCCTGTTTATTCACAAAAAATACCCCATTTAAGAAAATTGGACAAATTGCAAGTAAAGACACATAAATGTTTTCCGAACTGAAAAACACTGACTGTAGTACTGTTAATTGGTCTTTGAGTAGGTTTAAAACTTTGAGTTTTAATTAAGTTTCTAAGAACAATACGAACAAGACGTTTTATGTATTTCTGTATAGTATATGAAACGAACAATGTTGAAAACGCCTCTAAAATTTTATTGAGATTTTTTTTCCATACAAACAATGTCTTGAACGGAAGGCTAATATTTTGTTATTGTAAAAAAAGTTACTAACAACCATAAAGATTTATTTATTTCCTACCAGTGCGTGAGTTTATACAACATATTCTTAAGCATGTTGAAAAAGTTTGCTCTTGTAATTTTGTTTATAATATTAAAATCTTACCATCCATTTTGGGTCTCTATTACTTCCTCATTCCCATTTACAGTAGCGACAAATGAAGCATTTAAAATTCTATTCATTTCTGAACAACTTGTTTATTATCTATGAGTAATGTTATCTAAGTGCTAAATAACATGTTCCTTTCCGATACATCCATCCTTATACGTAAAAATGTGATATTGAAATCAGTGTTATTTCTGTACACTATCATGGAGTATTTAAAAATTATCTACATGTTTATATAAATTAAAGACGCAGCATTTTCCACTATAGATTTTCATATATACAAACTTGATCACCCCCCCAAAAAAACACAAACAGCAAAATATAACAATCATAATGTATCTACGGTCTCTGATCTTTACCAGGGTGTAACAATTTTTACCATAACAGATGTTTTGGGAATTTGATAATCCACGGGGACCTGATATATTGCAAAGTGGGTGTGGCCGGCAAAATGGAGTGTGATAAAAAACAGACAAGATGACACTATCTGAACGTCACTTTCTAAAGATAGCTATGAAACATTAAACTAATTGATACAAATAATCACAAGTGCCCATCCGTGGTTTAAGAAGAAATTTCCGTCGGAAAATTTCTGATTAACACTAGCCGTTCATGTTGTTAGGAATATATTCCAATTTGATTTAAATGTAACTTAGAAATCAAAATGGGCCGATTGGCAGAAAATTTGTCATTCTATCTATTTGCTTCTTCAATTGGAAGCACAAATTACCGTGTACACACACCTTATACGTTTAATATACTTTCGTGAGTATGCTTCTAGAAAAATATTGCTTTTTTCCCGAGCTCATCGTCACGGTCGTTACTTGTCCTGCGACAACATGTTTTCTACCGATTTTTCTGCTTGTTTTCTACCGATGATCCTTGTTTTCTACCGATTGGTTTTTTAGAAATATGAAAAATAACGCGTATTTTTAACATTTGAATACATCCTATGGGAGAATATGCAATAAATGATCGTTTATTTGTAAAAGAGCCATTTGCTTTTTCATATAACTAACAGGTTTAAGAAATTTGATATGTCCTGGTTTTCTACCGATTAGGTATGTTCTTTACTGTGTTTTCTACAGATGAGTCCTTGATTACTACCGATGATCTAATTTCATATAACTACACATTTTGGTTGTTTATAAAAGCATACCTACACGGTAAATGTTTTGTGTTGTACAGTGAAGCTTCATCATACTGTTGTATGGAACGCCATTTTAGCCAAAACCTTGGTGTCTATAGGATACCTCAGATAACTGGGAGTTTACTGGCAGCTATCTGGGGGGTTTCTAGACGAAAATCTCAATTACATCAGGTATTAAGAGTTATCTTTGTAACTGGGGGTTTGCTGTCAGCTATCACATAGATACATAATTAAACCCCCTTCTAGCTACAGATATTGTTGTCCTGTGCGGGGCCCGGGTGGCGAGTAGGCCCGCAGCAGAGTCTAGCTTGTCGTAAGAGGCGACTAAGGGTATTGGGATTCTGACGTCGGGTCAGTGCTCAGCCCACAGAGCGACCAACTGTGTACCATAAGTGGCTGAATAGGGTGGCCCTCGTCCGCAGGGGTTGTCAGGTCTATAATACGGAAACCCTGACGGCCGACCATAGTGGGCCAATGTGTGAGGAGAGTGCCACGCTTCATGCACGTAAAAGACCCCTTTGTGGACCGCCAAGTAGTGCACCACATAGGCTAAATTTTCCTGTAGTTCTTCAAAATTTGCAGTTCCTTTGTTTCCCACCCCAACCCCATGTTTCATTTATCATCCTCATTTCATGTTCATTTTATCATCCTTTTCATGTTCATCGACTTTAAATAACCTATATAGCGTTGCTCGGGCGTAAAACACCAATTCACTCACCCACTCACAGATATTGTAAGTTCATGCTATTTAACTCTTTGAAAGCAGAATTTATCAATGTAAAGCTGAAAACTATCAATTCCTCAAAACCTAATACAAAGCTTCCAATAAATTATTTTTGAAAACACTTAATAGCAGGAGTTTTTATGACATCCATGGGATAGCTGATAGGAAACCCTCAATTACCTGAAATAACTCTCAATACCTGATGTAATTAAGAGTTTCGCTCTGAATACCCCCAGATAGCTGCAGGTAAACCAACCCCAAGTTATCTGAGGTATCCTATAGTTACCATGGTTTTGGCTAAAATGTCGTGTCATACTGTTGTATATGTACAGATCAATTTCAGCCCGAGAAATTCATGTCTCAGTGACATTGGGAGCGTTTTGTTGACGCATGCCTTCTAAGGTCCCTATATATGACCCCCCATATATCAACATGTGACACAAACTCCGTCTTTTTCCACATCTTTAATCAATCTTATTCTTACATTGTCTTACAAATGTTCTCTTTAATTAGAAAACACAGCGCGAAAATCTGCAAAACATTAGTTTTGTCAAAGAATTAGAGTACAATGTAATTCCTCGTTTTGTCTTATTTATCAAAACTGCAGTTTTAATGACATACATGAATATTTTGAATTTTTATGGCCCGACCACATATGTTGATCGGACACATAGTTTTACCCTTGTCCGTCCGTAACACTTTAGCCAAGTTCTTTGTTAAGGTACATTGCTTGCATGGATACTAGATGTTTGGGGTCAATGATGTTTCATCACTAGATCAAAGACCTGTATATTAAATATACAGGTCTATGACTAGATGTAGCTTTCCTAACACGACACCACCCATTAGAAATAGGCCAATGTGACCTTTATTTCACGCATTAATGGCTTTGATTAATTTCTTGGTAAAAGTCTATATCCCGGGTAATACGTGTTGGGTATCAATGAATTTTCAAGAACGGGAGTTTTGTTCGTACCATATTTCCTTTCAACTGTTGATATCCTTTTCACAGCACAAATGCTGATATTTAGTCAAGTCCCTTATCATAGCTCAAGAACAAGAGGAATTTTTGTTTGTCTTAGAAACGAGCACACAGATGTATGGATTTCGGTTTATAATTTGAACAAATAGACAATGATCTTTTCAATATTTCCATCACAATTCATAAAATTTGATATAAAAAAAAAGACTGGCCAAACTTGAATTAAACAGATATTTTAGTCTATTTTTATATAAGAAATGTTAAACACACTTATTATATACTGGCAACAAAAAGAATCGATACCGAGGATATTTTAATTTTTTTTCATAGTTCAACGAAACTGTTTGACTGTAATTTTTTATATGAATGGAATGAATAATTTGTCCTTCAACTGAGTTGAACAACATTTTTTCTATGCCGTCAAATAATGTCAATTTTTAACGTTTTCTAAAACAATACAAGAGGCTCCCAGGAGCCTGAATCGCTTACTTGAACTACACAGACACATATATTTTGTAGATATTATTGTGCATAACCATATACGATTTAAATTTCTGAAATATCTTGGTAAGTTTTCAAGATATTGGGCTTGATAAGTGCAAAATTTGGCAAAAATTAGGAAAAAGGGCAATAACTCCTACATCAGCAGTCAGATCTTTTCCAAAATTTCAGCACAGGTAGATCTTAATATGCTGATCTTTTTTTATACTTGCACAATTTTGATATCTGAAACCATTTTTGAGTTATTAGCAAAAAAATGCAATTTACCCCTATGTTCTATTTTTAGCCATGGCGGCCATGTTTTTTCACCAATCAAAAATCTGAACAATAGAGTTGTAGCATATAAGCTATTAAACAAGTGTGCCAAGTTAAAATGCAGTTGGTCTTACGGTGTCAGACAAGTTAATCTTTGAAATTCAGGGAAAAAGTAATGAAAAATGGTAAATTTTGTTGTTTTAAGGACAATAACTCCTTAAAGAAATGATCCTACAGCTTTGATCTAAATACATGAAATGTAGATCTTGATGTGCTCAATCATATGCAATTCAAATTCTTGAAATATCTTGTATAGTTTTCAAGATATATGGCTAAACAAGTGAAAAATTTTGAAAAAATCCAGAACAAGAGGCTCCCAGGAGCCTGAATCTCTCACCTGACATATGTGCCTGGAGTAAAGGCTATTAGGCAAAATCTATTTGACATTGAAAGGGTCATAAGTTTAATAAGGGGGTCATCTGACAATATGGTGGATCTTAAGGTGCTGATCACTTTTATCTCAATTAAAATTAAAAAATCTGTCATCCTTTTTGAGTTATTAGCAAAAAAATGCAGTTTAACCCAATGTTCTATTTTTTTGCCACAGCGGCCATGTTTTACAACCAATCAAATATCCCCACATCAGTTCTATACACCTAATGCTAATTAACAACATTACAAAGTTTGGGTCCAATTTGACTTTAAGTGTCAGAGGAGTTAACGAGGAAATGCTTTTTAAAAGCTCAATTTTGATGTTCTAAGGGCAATAACTCCTCAAATGAAAGGTCCTACAACATTGACCCTATTACATATTTTGTAGATCTTGATGTGCTTAACAATATGCAATTTAAATTTCTCGAATATCTCGTAAAGTTGTCAAGATATTGAGCTAAACAGGTGCAAAATTTTCCAAAAATCCACAAAAAGGGCAATAACTCCTACATGGGTCGTTGGATTTTCTTCAAAATTTCAGAGCTGGTAGATCTTCAGGTGCTGATCACTTTTGTTCCCAATCAAAATTTTAGAATCTGTCACCCTTTTTGAGTTATTTGCAAAAAAACTGCCATTTACCCCTATGTTCTATTTTTAGCCACAGCGGCCATATTTTACGACCAATCAAAAATCCCCACATCAGTTCTATACACCTAATGCTAATAAACAACTATACCAAGTTTGGTTCCAATTGGACTTGAACTGTCAGAGGAGTTAACGTTTACAATGTAATGAGGAAATGCTGTTAAAATGCTCAATTTTGACGTTCTAAGGGCAATAACTCCTAAAAGGAAAGGTTCTACAATGTTGACCCTATTACATATTTTGTAGATCTTGGTGTGCTTAACAATTTGCAATTTAAATTTCTCAAATATCTTGTGTAGTTTTCAAGATATTGAGCTAAGCAGGTGCAAAATTTGCAAAAAATCCACAAAAAGGGCAATAACTCCTACATGGGTTGTTGGATTTTCTTAAAAATTTCAGGGTAGGTAGATCTTGAGGTGCTGATCACTTTTACCCTTTGCCAGAATTTTGATATCTGTAGCCGTTTTTATGTTATTTGCAAACAAGAGGCTCCCAAGAGCCTGAATCGCTCACCTGAACTACACAGATACATATATTTGTAGATATTATTGTGCTTAACCATATGCAATTTAAATTTATGAAGTATCTTGGTTAGTTTTCAAGATATTGGGCTTAATAAGTGCAAATTTGGCAAAAATTAGGAAAAAGAACAATAACTCCCACATCAGCAGTCAGATCTTTTCCGAAATTTCAGGACAGGTAGATCTTATTATGCTGATCACTTTTGATTCTTGCACAATTTTGATATCTGAAACCAGTTTTGAGTTATTAGCAAAAAAATGAAATTTGCCCCTATGTTCTATTTTAAGCCATGGTGGCCATGTTTTTTTTACGAATCAAAAATCTGAACGATAGAGTTGTAGCATATAAGCTATCAAACAGTGTGCCATGTTAAGATGCAGTTGGTCTTACTGTTTCAGACAAGTCAGGGGAAAAGTAATGAACAATGGTAAATATTGACGCTTTAAGGGCCATAACTCCTAAAAGATATGGTTCTACAGCTTTGACCTAATTACATGAACTGTAGATCTTGATGTTCTTAATCATATGCAATTTGAATATTTGAAATATCTTGTATAGTTTTCAAGATATACATGATATAGGGCTAAATAAGTGAAAAAATTTGAAAAAAATCCAGAAAAAGGGCAATAACTCCTATGTCGTTTGTTGGATCTTCCTGAAAATTTCAGAGCAGGTAGATCTTGAGGTTCTAATCACTTTTGTCTTCCATCAGAATTTTGATAACTGTTACCGTTTTTGAGTTATTTGCAAAAAACTGTAATTTACCCCTATGTTCTATTTTTAGCCATGGCGGCCATGTTTTTCAACGAATCAAAAATCCGAACGATAGAATTGTAGCATTAATGCTATAAAACAACTGTGCCAAGTTTGGTTGAAGTTGGATGTATGGTGTTAGACAAGTTAATCTTTGAAATTCAGGGTAAAAGTAATGAAAAATGGTAAATTTTGACGCTTTAAGGGACATAACTCATAAAAGAAATGGTTCTACAGCTTTGACCTAATTACTTGAAATGTAGATCTTGATGTGCTTAATCATATGCAATTTGAATTTTTAAAATATCTTGTATAGTTTTCAAGATATAGGGCTAAATAAGTGCAAAATTTTGAAAAAATCCAGAAAAAGGGCAATAACTCCTACATCTGTTGTTGGATCTTCTTGAAAATTTCTGGGCAGGTAGATCTTGAGGTGCTGATCACTTTTACCCTATGCCAGAATTTTGATATCTGTTACCGTTTTTGAGTTATTTGCAAAAAACTGCAATTTACCCCCTATGTTCTATTTTTAGCCATGGCGGCCATGTTTTTCAACGAATCAAAAATCCCCACGCTAGTTTTATACTACATATGCTAATTAACAACTGTGCCAAATTTAAAAGCCATTGGACTTATGGTGTTAGAGGAGTTAACGTTTTAAAAATGTTAACGACGACGGACGACGGACGACGACGGACGCCAAGTGATGGCAATAGCTCACATGGACCTTCGGTCCAGGTGAGCTAAAAACTGCATTTTACCCCATGTTCTATTTTTAGCCACGGCGGCCATGTTTTACGACGAATCAAAAATCCCCACATCAGTTCTAAGCACCGAATGCTAATGAACAACCATACCAAGTTTGGTTTCAATTGGACTTATGGTGTCAGAGGAGTTAACGTTTTAAAAAGTTTACGGACGGACGACGGACGACGGACGCCAAGTGATGACAATAGCTCACATGACCATTCGGGTCAGGTGAGCTAAAAAGGGCAATAACTCTCACATCAGTTGTTGGATCTTCTTGAAACTTCTATAGCAGGTAGATCTTGAGATGCTGATCACTTTTGTCTCCAATCAGAATTTTGATATCTGTAACCATTTTTGAGTTATTAGCAAAAAACTGCAATTTACACCTATGTTCTATTTTTAGCCATGGCGGTTATATTTTTGACGAATCAAAAATCTGAACGATAGAATTGTAGCATATGTGCTATTAAACAACTGTGCCAAGTTTGGTTGAAGTTGGATATATGGTGTCGGACAAGTTAATCTTTGAAATTCAGGGGAAAAGTAATGAAAAACGGTAAATTTTGACACTTTAAGGGCCATAACTCCTAAAAGAAATGGTTCTACAGCTTTGACCTATTTACATGAAATGTAGATCTTGATGTGCATTTTGAATTTTTAAAATATCTTGTATAGTTTTTAAGATAAAGGGCTAAATAAGTGCAAAATTTTGAAAAAATACAGAAAAAGGGCAATAACTCCTACATCGGTTGTTGGATCTTCTTGAAAATTTCTAGGCAGGTAGATCTTGAGGTGCTGATCACTTTTACCATGTGCCAGAATTTTGATATCTGTTACCGATTTTGAGTTATTTGCAAAAAACTGTAATTTGACCCCCCTGTTCTATTTTTAGCCATGGCGGCCATGTTTTTTACAAATCAAAAATCCGAACGATTGTTTTGTAGGCCATACCCTAAAGATCAACTACACCAAGTTTGGTTTAATTGGACTTATGGTGTCAAAGGAGTTAACGTTTGAAAAAGTTTACAGACTGACGACGGACGGATAGACGGACGGACGACGGACGCCAACTTTTACCATGTGCCAGAATTTTGATATCTGTTACCGTTTTAGAGTTATTTGCAAAAAACTGTAATTTGACCCCCCTGTTCTATTTTTAGCCATGGCGGTCATGTTTTTTTACAAATCAAAAATCCGAACGATAGTTTTGTAGGCCATACCCTAAAGATCAACTACACCAAGTTTGGTTTCAATTGGACTTATGGTGTCAGAGGAGTTAACGTTTGAAAAAGTTTACAGACGGACGACGGACAGACAGACGGACGGACGACGGACGCCAATAAAAATGTGAAAATTCTGCACGAAAGAAAAGTAAAATTTTTAAGCTTGATTATAAAATGTGCCATGATTTACAAGACAAACAAAAGATGATCAAAACTGAAACCACAAAATCTAACAAGAGGCTCCCAGGAGCCTGAATCGCTCACCTGACATATGTGCCTGAAGTAAAGGTTATCAAGCAAAATCTATTTGACATTGAAAGGGTCATAAGTTTAATAAGGGGGTCATCTGAAAATATGGTGGATCTTAAGGTGCTGATCACTTCTGTTCTCAGTCATAATTTAAAAATCTGTCACCCTTTTAGAGTTATAAGCAAAAAAAGGCAATTTAATCCAATGTTCTATTTTTAACCACAGCGGCAGTGTTTTACAACCAATCAAAAATCCCCACATCAGTTCTATACACCTAATGCTAATAAACAACAATACCAAGTTTGATTCCTATTGGACTTAGAGTGTCAGAGGAGTTAACGTTTTCAATGTAATGAGAAAATGCCTTTTAAGGTTAATGTGGACACCTAAACTGAAAAAAATTCTGTCATTAAACATTTGATTTTATGGTCTAAAATGAAACATGTTATTAATATCCTTTATTTAAAATAAAAATAAGGATAGGTCACCATGCTCGTTATTGCAATATAAGTGGTTAAAGTATGCCTGAATTACAATAGATTTTAAAGGAAAGGCCAAATTTTAGGCATAAAATCATGTCTCAGAAAAAATCCTTACATTAGGATCTTGTTTTTATTTTGTCAAAAGTTATATTTTTACCTATATATTAAAATAAAACATAGAAAACAGGGGGTCACCAGCTTAGATTTTTGTCTACTATTCAATTCCATTGTAAATTTTGGGTAATTTTGAAGTGAGTTATCTCCCTTGTTTTTGTCAAAAATTGCGTTATTCAAGAAACGATTGATGCAATTGTTAAACAATTGAATATTTATTACTCATTTAAATTAATTCAAATATTCTTTTTTTTATTATTGACTTTATAGACACTGGTCTTAAATTTTGCATTTCTAAAGGTACAAAAGTCATGTGACACCTGTCTGTATTAACCTTAAATTCTCAATTTTGATGTTCTAAGGGCAATAACTCCTCAAAGGAAAGGTCCTACAACGTTGACCCTTTACATATTTTGAAGATCTTGATGCGCGTAACAATATGCAATTTAAATTTTTCAAATATCGTGTATAGTTTTTAAGATATTGAGCTAAACAGGTGCAAAATTTGCAAAAAATCCAAAACAAGGGCAATAACTCCTACATGGGTTGTTGGATTTTCTTCAAAATTTCAGAGCTGGTAGATCTTGAGGTGTTGATCACTTTTGTTACCAATCAAAATTTTAAAATCTGTCACCATTTTTGAGTTATTTGCAAAAAACAGCCATTTACCCCTATATTCTATTTTTAGCCACAGCGGCCATGTTTTAAGACCAATCAAAAATCCCCACATCAGTTCTATACATCTAATGCTAATAAACAACTATACCAAGTTTGGTTCCAATTGGAATTAAAGTGTCAAAAGAGTTAACGTTTTCAATGTAATGAGGAAATGCTGTTAAAATGCTCAATTTTGACGTTCTAAGGGCAATAACTCCTAAAAGGAAAGGTCCTACAACGTTGACCCTTTACATATTTTGTAGATCTTGATGCGCTTACCAATATGCAAATTAAATTTCTCAAATATCTTGTATAGTTTTCAAGATATTGAGCTTAACAGGTGCAAAATTTGCAAAAAATCAACAAAAAGGGCAATAACTCCTACATGGGTTGTTGGATTTTCTTTAAAATTTCAGGGTAGGTAGATCTTGAGGTGCTGATCAAACTCAAACTTAAAAATTCCTTCATGAAAGCATAGAAAGGGATTTATATTTTTGACATATAATATGAAATATTTGACAAAGACTCTTTATAGTACTTGCTAAAAAATAATTCTGGTTCATTTAATTCTGAAAACAAACTTATTTTAACACATACTTTATTTCTTGTATTTCTTTTTCAGAGCAATGTTGCTGTCATCGATTTTTAGGAATCTTTAGCACATACTTTTTCTGTCTGTGACTTTTTAAAATTCTTGTCCTCACAAAAAATCATTCATCATTGCAAAAAAGTTGTTTTTCTGTAATGCATATTTTAAGAATGAGATCAAAATAACTTCACTGACCATATTCTATTTTATGCTGCCTTGTACATTTATTATTATAATGCCTCATTTTGCTAGAAAATCAAAATAAATCCAACTCATTTTAAATTGGTGGGAATAATTAGTTCAGATCAACAATCCTTAGAAACCACTAGTCCAATAAAATTATACAATGAAATGCACATTTATAGTTGACTTTGGGAAAATCTAATGACTTCAATAGACAGGTCAATTAGATTGAAATGCACAATGGTCATTAATATAATAAAGATATAGATGAAATATTGTGATTGGAGTTCAATAAATTTCTGGATATTCACGGAGTGAATATCAGGATTAAATTAACCTGTATGAAAATTTATTTAACCCTCATAAATTTTCCTGCTAAAAATAAATAATATAGATTAGTAGGCAGTACACAAATTATCGATCAATGATTTCATAGTTTTCAATGTTTTGATGATTAATTGTCACATTTCTCACATTTATCTATATAATAAACAGTATAACTAATTTCAGGTGACAAATATCTACTTTAATGTCACTCATGTTGAATTACGCTAGGAGATCAAACTTTCATTTTTTAAAATTTCCATTTTTAAAAATTGTTCAAACAAACAACAAAGAGAAAAGTACTACTTTTTGTATGAATCAGGCAGATACCATAAACAGGGTGGCACATCGATAACAAATACACAAAAAAATTTCAATAGAATAGGGTGAAGCAACCCTAGTTATATTTGTTTTGACCACTAAATTTTTCAGTCAGTCTTGGGTTGAAGAGTTAATACCGGTCAAAGTTTAGTTACATTGTAAAGAGAAAAGTACGGGAAAATTTCCCGCCATAATTTTTCCCTATATAACCAGTCAAAAAATATCTAGACACCGACTATGATTTTTAATGTAAATACTCCATTGGGTTTGTTTTTTATGTCAGATAAAATGAATGCATCTATACCCCAAAATCTAAAATTGGAAATTATCAATGTGCCACCCCCTGCCTTCATGATTCTTATGTGGAATAGTACTTAATAGATACTATAAAAGTTTATACTGAGCAAACATAAAAATTTTGATATTCTGTATCTTTATAAAAGACATATATCTTTATGAAAGATAATACACTGGATATACATTTTGTACTGTATAAAATATATAAAATCCCTTTAATTTCATTTACAACAATATACATAACATTTATACAATATGGGTAATAAACATATTCTTTAAAAAAAGCAAAATATAAAAAAAAAGTCTTAGAATAAATCAACATGGGAGTTAATTTTTCCTTAGTATCAATAAATTATTAAAAATATGTTAAAAGTGGAAATTTTTGGGACAGCTTATTTCTGTATCGTTCTTATATATGAAAATAAAACCATGTGAAGACTGATTTTCAAGTTATATGCAAATTAGACTTTTATGAATAATAAACTTTATAAACGTATTTCAAAACAGACAACGTGAAGTTAAAACCACCTGAAAATATCTCCTTTTAAAAGAAAAACAAAATATGTAACATTGCAGGGGGTAGAATTAGAATATATAGAGCATCGTAATGAAACAAAATATATTTATAAACATGATGTTTGTTGCACACTATGCATAAAATTATAATATTTCCTAGGCTTAAGCACTAGTTCAGAAACTTGAACTGATAATTAATTCATAGCCATAAAAGCCTTAATGTTACATTTGTACAAAGATACAAAAGAGCAAAGGTTAATAACATAGTGGGGGTATTTTAAATCACCACAGAGATTATGTATAAAAGGTATTGGCAAGTATAATCTAAAAAATTCAGAATCAAGTACATAACAGCTTACATTACAACATTTAACAAATAACATATGAGGTAATCAAGCAACACTCTTCAGTACACCCAAATCAATACAATAATGTTTGAATATAAAATAATAGTATATATGTAAATATCACAATAACTAACTAGAACTGTAAAAGAATGAAATTCAAAAGGGTTCCATTTTTTGTGGTTTAAGTGAGAATGATAAGATCTTATAAGAGACCCAGCAAATACTCTCTGAAAAAGAGTAAAAACAATTCTACACTTAGAACTAAATATTGGGAAAAGGCAGCTACAATTAAACTACAAAAACTGATTCCCCTGAATAAAATTACATTTACAGTAGATTAAAAGAACAAAACCAAACTTAACAGTTTTAGATTGCATTTCATTGTTTATCACCGGGCAGCATCTAGCCTTCTAGACCGAGTTCTTCAAGCAGGTTATCGATAAGTCGTAGTTTTTCATTAGCTCCTTCCATGTCACTATAAGTCTGTACATTAAATGTCAAATGGAAACGTATGTTATCTATTACATCAATGGAGTCTGTTTCTTGCCGACCTTTGACCTCAGCAGCATCATCTTTCACAAGCTCTGAAAACTCTGGCTGTTCAATGATCTGTTTAAAAACATTTTTAATTAGTGTAAGGACTAGCTTAAATATGCTCCTATTTATGCAAAAGGTATATATATATAAATCTAAGTACAGTCAAACCTGCTCGAGCAGACACCTTTAATAAACGGTCAACTGCACAAAACGGTCATTTCAAAACCCGCCCGACCGTTTTTCCTATATGTTTTAACTCGATTTAGAGGACACCTGTCTAACGCGGTCAGCGGTCACCCTTTTTCCGTCGAATTAAGATTTTTGTCTCCTCATAACGGCCATTTTGACCTGAAATCACGTGATTTTTAAGTCAAGATCATGTGATAAAATATGTAGTCCTGACAATTATTTACATTGGTTACGTACCGATCCAGTAGGGCTAAATCAATAATCTTGTTAATAAATTAATGAATATTGGTTCTCAAGAGTTCACCTTTTTATGAAATCAGTTTATTCGAAATAAAAACAATATCAGTTTACATACTCTTGCTTACTACAATATGCATGGATTTATATACTACATGTGTCTAGTCTAATATCTTTAAAATAGATCCCATATATGAAACCTCAATTAAGAGGTCACCTGTCTATAAAGGTCACTTTTAGTTTTCCCCTTAGGTGACTGCTTAAGACAGGTTTGACTGTATTAAATTAAATGGAAAGGTTTCTTTGAGACCTTGGAGTGCAAAAAAAATAAATCTTAAATCTTTTGCAAAAACAAATATCATTAAGTTGGGATCCTTTGAATTTTGAAGTTGTGCTTATGAGAAATGTGGACAGACAGACAGTACTCATTTGAGAGACAGAAATTCTATATGATTCTATCTACAAGCACTCGATGTCTTCTGTTAATTGTGAAAATACAGCAATCAATGATTATTACCTCTTCCAGGTTAAGAGCCATGAATTCAGCACACTGATCCTCTAGTCTGGGTAATGAGAACAATCTGGATGTCCTAGTGACCTGCACAGCATTACTGAGGCTGAGATGTTTCACAATACAGTTGGCACAATGTCTTTTTAAACCAGGAAGTAGATAAAGATCTGCACAACACAACACATCATAGACTGTGTCCTCTGTCAGCTATATTTAGAAAGGTAAGAACATTTTTTCTTATGTAAATAACCGATAAAAATAATGGATGCTGTGCAGTGGTTTTGATGCAGAGTAAAAGTAAATAGAGGAAATTTGATACTGTGGTTTCATTATTTTTGGTGGGGTATTAATTTTCGTGGCTTCCTTGATGGTCTTGATCCACAAAATTTGATATCCCATGAAAAGGAAATGTAGCATTAGTTTGGTTGCTGCAGACCTTAGAACCACGAAATATAAAATCCACAATCTAAACACATTTCATTCAACCACGAAAATTGGTACCCACGACCATAAAAACATAAACAAGATTGCTAGGCGTAGCCATGTGGCCCCCGCCGCTGCATAAAAGTTGTGTGGTATGTCAATTCAAGAGATATATTTTCTGAGAAACGATTGAAATTGGTTGTCAAAATATGGGATGATCACCTACTACTATCAGTGTGTAATGTTTGACATTTTGTGGACCGAAAAATCACAAATTCGTAAATAACTCAAAAACCGTATATATCGCTTCAATTTTTTTTCGTATTATTATAGAGTACCTTTTGTTCTATCAGCCTACAAAATTTCAGAACCCTGTGCACCTAGGTAAATGAGTTATTGGATGTCCTATATTTTGACCTTTCTTCCCTGTTTCCATGGAAACGGCTGCCATTTTGAATATTTCAAATATGGGATGATCATCTACTAATTGTACTCTATCAGTGTGTAACGTTTCAGCAACATCCATTCAGTAGTGTCCAAAGAGTTGCACCCACAAAAACGTTTGACAAAGTCCCCTTTTTCGGACTGAAAAATCACAAATTCGTAAATAGCTCAAAAACCGTAAATATTGCTTCAAATTTTTTTTCCTATTATTATAGAGTACCTTTTGCTCTATCAGCCTGCAAAATTTCAAAACTTTGTGCACCTAGGTAACCGAGATATTGAATGTCCTATATTTTGACCTTTCTTCTGTTTCCATGGAAACGGCGGCCATTTTGAAAATTTCAAATATGGGATGATCATCTACTAATTGTACCTTATCAGTGTGTAAAGTTTCAGCAACATCCGTTCAGTAGTGTCCGAGGAGTTGCACCCACAAAAAACGTGACGGACAGACGGACGGACGGACGGAGACCATTACTAAGTCCCTCCGACGCGTTGCGGCGGGGGACAATAAATCCACAGTATAAGTAAACCGGTAAAGGGAAAAAAACAGGCATTGAAACTTAAAAATATGTTAGTTCTTTTAGAATTTTGTATAATACAATTTTGTTGCAAATAATACTACCTGTATTTCTAAAAAAAATTCTTGGCTTATCAAAACAATCTAGCTAACATTTAACAAGAGGCTCCCAAGAGCCTAAATCGCTCACCTGAACTACACAGATACATATATTTGTAGATATTATTGTGCTTAACCATATGTGATTTAAATTTATGAAATATCTTGGTTAGTTTTCAAGATATTGGGCTTAATAAGTGCAAATTTGGCAAACATTAGGAAAAAGAACAATAACTCCCACATCAGCAGACACATCTTTTCAGAAATTTCAGGACAGGTAGATCTTAATATGCTGATCACTTTTGATTCCTGCACAATTTTGATATCTGAAACCAGTTTTGAGTTATTAGCAAAAAAATTAAATTTGCCCCTATGTTCTATTTTTAGCCATCTTGGCCATGTTTTTTTACGAATCAAAAATCTGAACGATAGAGTTGTAGCATATAAGCTATCAAACAGTGTGCCATGTTAAGATGCAGTTGGTCTTACCGTTTCAGACAAGTCAGGGGAAAAGTAATGAACAATGGTAAATATTGACGCTTTAAGGGCCATAACTCCTAAAAGAAATGGTTCTACAGCTTTGACCTTATTACATGAATTGTAGATCTTGATGTGCTTAATCATATGCAATTTGAATTTTTGAAATATCTTGTATAGTTTTCAAGATATATGGCTAAATAAGTGAAAAATTTTGAAAAAATCCAGAAAAAGGGCAATAACTCCAATGTCGTTTGTTGGATCTTCTTGAAAATTTCAGAGCAGGTAGATCTTGAGATGCTGATCGCTTTTGTCTGCCATCAGATATTTGATATCTATTACCGTTTTTGAGTTATTTGCAAAAAAATTTAATTTGACCCCTATGTTCTATTTTAAGCAATGGAGGCCATATTTTTTGACGAATCAAAAATCCGAACAATAGAATTGTAGCATTAATGCTATTAAACAACTGTACCAAGTTTGGTTGAAGTTGGATGTATGGTGTCAGACAAGTTAATCTTTGAAATTCAGGGTAAAAGTAATGAAAAATGGTAAATTTTGACGCTTTAAGGGCCATAACTCCTAAAAAAAATGGTTTTACAGCTTTGACCTAATTACATGAAATGTAGATCTTGATGTGCTCAATCATCTGCATTTTGAATTTTTAAAATATCTTGTATAGTTTTCAAGATATAGGGCTAAATAAGTGCAAAATTTTGAAAAAATCCAAAAAAAGGACAATAACTCCTACATCGGTTGTTGGATCTTCTTGAAAATTTCTGGACAGGTAGATCTTGAGGTGCTGATCACTTTTACCCTATGCCAGAATTTTGATATCTGTTACCGTTTTTGAGTTATTTGCAAAAAACTGTAATTTGACCCCCCTGTTCTATTTTTAGCCATGGCGGCCATGTTTTTTTACAAATCAAAAATCCGTATAACAGTTTTGTACACATAATGCCACTAAACAACTATACCAAGTTTGGTTGCAATTGGACTAATGGTGTTGGACAAGTTAACGTTTGAAAAATTGTTTACAGACGACGACTACGACAACGACGGACCCCAAGTGATGGTAAAAGCTATAATAATCTTAAATTTAAAAAAGAATTTAAACAACAACACATTAACAGAGAAGTAAAAAATAAAAACAAGAATATGCCCAAAAGACACAATGCATCACCTATATACATGGAAAATCAACTTCCACCTTCAGAAGGTAAACCTGTTTTGGGATGGAGAGACAAACACTATATGCCCTCTACTTTCGTAGATGGGGTATAAAGGCAATGATAAAATCACCTGACAACTGTCCTGGTAGATATAATACATGATCCTTGTAAATATGTTACAGTTAACCTCACACAGTCTGACAACAGGCAGAACATCTGATGTCTCGTTCTCTCCAAAGTGCAGTAACGCTTTAAAATAGTCACTTCTTTCACAGAAGAATGACTGAAAACAGACAAAAGAAAAAGTGATTACCAGTACTTGACCACAAATTTGAGATTAAAATATATAGTTATCAGCGTTCTCCTCAGAAAGTTTTCAATATATCATGGATTTTTCAGTTTAAACAAAAACATCTTCTGGTTTGAAATTATAGCATCACATTCCAATTAGTGTATATTCAAGATAATTTCTTATAGCATCACATTTGGACCAGATAGCATCACATTCTCCAGGGGAGAACACTGCAATTATATTTGAAAACATTGAGGTAAAATAAGCATCATATGATGGAATAAAATAAATGAATATGATGGATACCCATGTTAAAATCTATTACAAATAATGTGAGGCAATAAATCATTTTAATTCTTATATGTCATTTTTGAGTTAACTTGTCAGTGAGCTTACAGGCAAGACAGTCTTATGTGCACAAAATTATATTTAAACATCATAAGTTTTAGTGTTAAAGTAGCTCGGAATTCCCCTGGGGCTTTATTGGAAATTGACTTGTAGCTTCTCAGCATGATTTCACTTGTCTACATTGGAAAATATTTTTTTTTTCAAAGCAACTAAAGAAAATAGAGTAATACTCATGCATCAGAAAAACGTATACCTTGTGACACAGAAAGTTATGACCTTCAACAGAAAAGCAGATATCAGGATACATAGATTCATATTCTGGTTCAAAGGGCATTTCTCCACACATCTGAAACATTGAATGGAGGATTGTGATCTATGATCCATCCAACAAAATAATAGAATTTTCAAAACCAGTGATTCATAAAAATTGTAAGATAAAAACACATCAATCATGTCATAATTTCCTTTTACCTTTCTAAACAAAGATATAAATCTAAAAACAAGAAATATGCTCAAAAGACACAATGCACCACCTATATACATGGAAAATCAACTTCCACCTGAAAGTAAACCTAAATTTAGTAGAAATGATAATTATACAGAATCAGTATTAAAATCCAAAGAGCAACAATTTGTTTAAGACTTAAGTTACTTATTCTATTTGTTTCTTTAGGTTTAAATACTATCATATTTGTATCATACATGTAACTGTGTTTTGCAGTTCAAATGTCTGGAATATTTAAGGAATGACTGTCATATTTTTTTTTCATTGGGGTATGAATTTTCAAAACAATTAAAAAAAACCATGAAAATCTTACTCATAAAAGAAATAAAATGTGGCACTTCCTGTAAAAAGTGGGCGTTTCCCCATGATTTTTTTTCATTGAGATATGAAAAAAAAATTATGTCCAATCAAATTGCAGTATTTTAATCAGATTTATTTATTTTGTTTTAAATAGACAAAACACACTTCAGAATCATATTATCATTTTCTAATCTCATTGCTTAAATCATTTTGTTTCAATAAATATATATAGTTAAGGAATATTTTCATGTAACTCTGTTTTTCTATTCATGCTCAACATAGTAATAAAAAGAAACATAAATAATAAATATTAAACAAAATACAAAATTAAGTTTCTTAAAGAGAAAAATATAACATACTGTGGTGAGTTCTAATGGCAGTGCTAGATCTCCTAATCTTCCTAGATCCATCTGTAAATCCTTGTTATCAAGGGCAGGTTCAATGACTAGAGTGGTCACATTAACACCGGGCTTAGATGATTCTGTAGGAAAGAATTTTGTCATTAATAAATTTATATTACAATATAACATGATTTTTGATCAGGAAATTATTATTTTAATTAAACAAATGAACACTGAACAACAGCAAAGTTTCAGGCAAAATATTTTCTCTTTTGGTTCAATGTAAAGAAAGATGAGTCTTGAGAATTATCTTAAAATGCAAATTTATAGTTAAAAAAGATTTGATATAACAAAAGTTGGCATGACATCTGATCAAAACAAAATTACAACAAAATGCCAAGAAAAAAATTCAAACTGAAGCATAATTGAATATATACAAACTTATTCACTATTTTGCATAAAAAGTATTACTCTATTTTATTCACTGGGTAGAACCCAGATTATTTTTTTTCATTCTTTTGGTAAGATTCAAATGACCAGCATGTAATAGTTGACCAACATGATAAATGAAAGAACCTTAGTGAGCACGCTCACATACCCCACGCGTTAGGCTTTTGGACTATCAATGTTATCCTTGACGAATTAGTATCGAGCTACAGGAATCAATAATATTGAATGGTTGTAAAAGTGAATGTGCAAGTATTTGAATACATGTATCATCACAAAGTTATGTCAAATTTCTAAGTCCAAAGGGCCATAACACCCACAAAAATTTGGGGATAAAAAATTTCTGGTGATATGCACAACTACATATGGTGTTCTTCTTGCATACCAAGTTTCGTTAAATTCTGTTTAGTAGTTCAAGAGGAGTTGCGATTACAAACTGTAATCATGATTTTCTGCAAATTTCTAAGTCCAAAGGGCCATAACTCCCACAAAAATTTGCGAATCAAAAATTCCCGGTACTGTGCACAACTGCATGTGGTGTTCTTCTTGCATACCAAGTTTCGTTAAATTCTGTTCAGTAGTTTAAGAGGAGTTGCGATTACAAACTGTAATCATGATTTTCTGCAAATTTCTAAGTCCAAAGGGCCATAACTCCCACAAAAATTTGCGAATCAAAAATTCCCGGTACTATGCACAACTGCATATAGTGTTCTTCTTGCATACCAAGTTTCGTTAAATTCTGTTCAGTAGTTTAAGAGGAGTTGCGATTACAAACTGTAATCATGATTTTCTGCAAATTTCTAAGTTCAAAGGGCCATAACTCCCACAAAAATTTGCGAATCAAAATTTCCTGGTGATATGCACAACAATATGGTGTTCTTCTTGCATACCAAGTTTCGTTAAATTCTGTTCAGTAGTTTAAGAGGAGTTGCGATTACAAACAGTAATCATGATTTTCTGCAAATTTCTAAGTCCAAAGGGCCATAACTCCCACAAAAATTTGCGAATCAAAAATTCCCGGTAATATGCACAACTACATATGGTGTTCTTCTTGCATACCAAGTTTCGTTAAATTCTGTTCAGTAGTTTAAGAGGAGTTGCGATTACAAACTGTAATCATGATTTTCTGCAAATTTCTAAGTCCAAAGGGCCATAACTCCCACAAAAATTTGCGAATCAAAAATTCCCGGTAACATGCACAACTACATATGGTGTTCTTCTTGCATACCAAGTTTCGTTAAATTCTGTTCACAAGTTTAAGAGGAGTTGCGATTACAAACTTTGATCACAGACTGACGGACGGACGGACGGACGGACGGACCAGTCAAAAACATTATACCCTTCGCAACTTCGTTGCGTGGGGTATAATAATTATACATGCATGATGAATAGGATGTCAACATACCAAACTGAACATTTTTCTTGAATCTTTCGAGGATGAGGTCTTGTAATCTCTGAAGCTGACATTGTTTGGCAAGAAGAAGGCAGTCATCTATATCATCAATGTGTGTTTCTAACCTTCCTATTAAAACACAAGAAAAAAATTAAGTCAATAATGTTAATAATACATAACAAAAATATTAATATAAAGACTATTTTTAAAGAAAAGAAAACAAAAGCTATCATGTGAAATGAATTATGTGCATGTATATCCTTATTAGATACTGTATAATCATATATTTTCGTGGGGATAAAATTTCGTATTTTGGAGCACAAAACTGAATTGGTGGGGGACAAATTGTCATGGATTTTTAATTCTGATATACACTCTTTTACTAAATATTTTAAATTTGTGGGGATTAAATTTCGTGGATTTTTCTTATCCATGAAATAAACAAAAATTTATCCCCCACAAATATTTCTGCTTCTACAGTATGTGCTAAATTATCATTCTATTTCAGCACAACAATTAAAATAAGTTACATGTATTGTTAAATTTATTCCTTTAAAAACATTATGTAATAAAAAATGTAAGTTAAGTATTTCATAGAAAGTCAATTTTAAAATTTAACCATCAATACTGTAAATCTTTATGTAGAGCTCTAAATCTAACCTTACCAGTGTAGAGATATTCTAAAACAGATTTAAAAGCTACGGGTGTAACCTACAAAATAAAAACCTAGCCGTTAATAAGCCATAAAAGTTACATCTCATTATCTAAGGCTGTTTAAAACATATACATGCTAATCAAATGGATAAAAATATTTTTTAAACAAATAAAAAAAAAACAAGTTATACTGTAAGCAAGCTCACAAAAGGATACCCCCGGTCATATTGGACTCTGTACTGTAAAAAAAAATCCCAAGTCCAGTTATCTCCCCTCGATAATAACCAACAGCAATACAAATTCTTCATGCACATCTACAGATGATGTACTTTCTTCATGTAAAGTTTCATCAAAATCCATCGAGCGGTTTAGGAGGAGTTGCACTTACAGGGTCTCCCATAAAAAGTCTAAGTCCAATCATCTCCCCTGAATGATGTCTGATTGCGATGCAAATTCTTCATGCACATCTACGTATGATGTAATTCCTTCATGTAAAGTTTCATCAAAATCCTTAAAGTGGTTTAGGAGTAGTTGCCATTACCAAGTTTCCCACTGAATAATATATTTTTTTTAAGTCTAAGTCCAATCATCTCCCCTGAATGATGTCTGATTGCGATGCAAATTCTTCATGCACATCTACGTATGATGTACTTCCTTCCTGTAAAGTTTCATCAAAATCCTTGAAGCGGTTTAGGAGGAGTTGCGCTTACGAGGTCTCCCATTGAATAATGTATTTAAAAAGTCTAAGTCCAAATCCCCTGAATGATGTCCGGCAATGAAAATTCTGCATGCACATCTACATATGATGTACTTTCTTCATGTAAAGTTTCAGCAAAATCCTTCAAGTGGTTAAGGAAGAAAAGTGCTTACGAGTTATGTGGACAGAAGGACGGACGGACAGACAGGGTGTTTCCTATATACCCCCAAACTTTGTTTGCTGGGGGGGTATAAATATCATTTTTACCAGGAAAGGGCCATGACACGTACAGGGAGTCATCTGACAATTTCGATCCAATGGAGGCTTTTTTAGAGCTTTTGGTGCTCAAGAAGGTTGCATTTAATTGTTTTATCTCTTATACGTTTTTATTTACAAGCTAAAAACATAAGTCTGACCCCTGGACTTTTTTTAGTAACATTGGCCATGTTTTTTAATTGATCAAAAATCAAAACACAACTTATGTGCAGGACAATGTAAGAATCAATTAAACCAAGTTTATTTAATTATGTTCTATAGTTTCAGAGGAAAATCTTTTTGAAAAAACTGTTAACAGAAGACAACAACTAAAGTTGCCAAGTGATGGCAATAGTTCACATCGATCCAGCTCAGCTAAAAACTATATCTTTAACATTTATTATCTCATGTTTATGGTACACTTGAGAAATTTTAACTTTTTTTAACGAAGTTTGCCTTTAATGTTTGTTATATGGTAACTTAAGCTTATTATGAATATCAAATACAACCCATTTATTTCTTTCTTTTATTTAAGACACTTACCCTTGAATGACTGAGGACTATATCTGCTCTATCCTTCCACCTAGTTTTAAACTGATCAGCAAAGTAATCACACCTGGCTGACAATATACATTTGTGACCAGGAAATTCTTGTCCATGTACATTAAACACAACATCTGCATAGTTACCACTTTCTGTCAACCTAAAAAAATATCAATAAACCAACATCAACATTGCTCCTCGGTTGCTGTCATCATTCATGAAATTTTGGTAGACATCATGCACTCATTAACAAATATGGGATTTCCATCTCTCAGATGAGTGCAGATGTTGGTTTGTCATTGAGTTTTGTTTTGTCTTCCTTTTAAAAAATTGGCAGCCTGACGGGTGTGTTATCATGGTTATATCAGACAGGAACTGCTTACTCTTCCAGAGCACCTGAGTTCACTTTATTACGACTTGAGTTTGCGTTGTTAATTGATATTCAGTAATTTTTGTGTTTCTGTGTTCTATATGTTGTCCGATTTTTTTCATGTCTTTGTGTTTACTGGTTTTGTCTCTGCCCTTTCAGACTTTGACATTGGGATGCCAAATAGGTACCTCTGCTTCTATCAAAGTGCTAAAGCATTTAAAGGCAAGCAAAATATACAGTTACTTAATAGATTGGTTCTTCTTTCAATATATAGTTAAAAATGTTCTTGATGTATTTTTTTGTGGTAAGGAAAGGAGGGTTATGCAGATGTTTTCAAAGTTAATGAACACTATTGTGCCCCCAAACAGAGAAGAATATTTTGTGTATATTTTAACAATACTATAATATAAAATAAATGACAGGTAAGACAGCATCATACACAAATGGTATCTCTTCAAATAACCCTTCAATAAGAATTAACTTGTCCAGCATAACACATGTACATTCGTTGATCAATGTGAATTGGATACTGAACTTTATAAATGAATCACACAGGCACTTGTTTCTATCAATAAGGGGGTCGACTTTACACGTATATAAAATAAAGAGTTTTTATACATAGTCGACCCCCCTTATTGATAGAAACAAGTGCCAGAGTGATGAATCAGAATAAAAATGAAAGAAACCTTGCATAAACCAATGAAATAGCAGAAATATATTTATAGATAGTGCATGAACTAATCAAGTAACAGATTAATAATCGTCTGATTCTGTATCCCTCGGAAAATATTATGACTGTGAATGAAGAGAAAATTACCCCTTTGCCAAAATTTCCCCGTTAGCAGTATACCAATTTACAGTTTGTACACCATTCATCTGTCATCCATATCTTTCTATGTTATTATATCACTTTTTATTGTTAACATCAACATGAGTGATTCATACATGTATGATCTGTTCTTAATTATTTTTAAATTCTTAATTATTACTTCAATATTTCCTTGTTTATTGTCAAAACATCAATTCAAACTTTATTCATTTCCTGTGTAAAATGTCAGAAGACTGACTTAAAATCTTTTTGAAGCCACAAATATACATATGCAGTGATAATGAGTATATCAAACGAGAAACTTCGATATAAAAAATTACATATTAATAAAAAGCTTCGCCGAGCGCAGCATGATACGACCGCAACATGTAGAACTCTGTACGTTTTAGGCCTAATATGGATAGTCTATTGTTCTGGACACATGCAGCCCATGGTGGACTGACAAAGGTTTTTGACACATGCTTCTCTGATAGACTTTCGACCCAGGGGGTAAAAATATAAATTTTGAATGTTGTATTCTACTCTTTAAAAGAATAATGTTTGGGGAAAAAATTAAAAATAGAACCAGAATTTTCTTAAAATTATGACTACAGCCCCAAAAATTTATTCTTAAATTTAGAATCGCTACCTGACAAGAATAAATTTGCAAAAAAAATTTTCAAAATCGGACCACAAAATAAAAAAGCCCCATTTGGCCCCTAATTACGTAATAGGGGGAAAAAGGGGGGGGGTCACAAAAATTAATTCTTAATTTTGCATTCGCTATTTGACAAGAACAAACATGCAAAAAAAAATTTCAAAATCGGACCAGAAATAAAAAAGTTACAATTTTGGGCCCTTTCGGTCCCTAATAACGTAACAGTAAAAAAAGGGGACACAAAAATATATCTGCTACTTGACAAGAATAAATTTGCAAAAAAAATTATCAAAATCGGACAAGAATTAAAAAAGTTTCGCTTTCGGCCCCTTATTACGTAACAGGTGAAAAAAGGGTGGGGGTCGCAAAAATAAATTCTCAAATTTGGGTTCGCTACTTGACAAAAATAAACTAGCAAAAAAAATTTCAAAATCAGACCACAAATAAAAAAGTTTTGATTTTGGCCCCATTTGGCCCCTAATTACGTAATAGGGGAAAAAAGGGGGAGTCAAAATTAATTCTTAATTTTGTATCCACTATTTGACAAGAACAAACATGCAAAAAAAAAATGTCAAAATCGGACCAGAAATAAAAAAAGGTTACAATTTTGGCCCCTTTTGGTCCCTAATAATGTAACAGTAAAAAAAGGGGACACAAAAATATATCTGCTACTTGACAAGAATAAACTTGCAAAAAAAATTATCAAAATTGGACAAGAATTAAAAAAGTTTCCCTTTCAGCCCCTTTTAACGTAACAGGTGAAAAAGGGGTGGGGGTCGCAAAAATAAATTCTCAAATTTGGATTCGCTACTTGACAAAAATAAACTAGCAAAAAAAAATTCAAAATCGGACCACAAATAAAAGTTTCGATTTTGGCCCCATTTGGCCCCTAATTATGTAATAGGGGAAAAAAGGGGGGGTGGCAAAAATTAATTCTTAATTTTGTATCTGCTATTTGACAAGAACAAACATGCAAAAAAAAATTTCAAAATCGGACCACAAATAAAAAAGTTTTTATTTTGGCCCCTTTTGGCCCCTAATTACACAAAGGAGAAAAAGGGGGCGCAAAAATTCACCAGGTTCATTCTTTTATTGTAAGAAACATACTTGACAAATTTCACAGCAATAGGCCAACTAGGACCAAAGTTATGGTGGAAACAAGTAAAATATTTGAATTTTTTTGCCCCTTTTGGGCCCCTAATTTCGAAACAAAAAAAAGGGGGGACCCCCAAAATCAATCCCATTCATCCTTGTATGGTAAGGAACATCACTGTCAAATTTCATAGCAATTGGATAACTAGAACTAAAGTTATTGTGGAAACAAACAAAAAAGTAGTATTTTTGGCCCTTTTTTGGCCCCTAATTTCTAAACAAAAAATGGGGGGACCCCCAAAATCCATCCCATTCATCCTTTCATGGTAAGGAACATCGTTGTAAAGTTTCATAGCAATCGGATAACTGGAACTAAAGTTATTGTGGAAACACTCAAAAGTTAACAGACACCGACAACGACAACGACGACGACAGCATCATACCATAATACGTCCGCAAATTTTTTGCGGTCGTATAAAAATTATTACATTTTTTTTTCAAATAATAATATACATTTACCTCCTTAGAAACTCTTCATACTGATCTCTCCTCATGGTTTTAGCTGAGATAACATTGAAGGTTTTCAGAAGATTTCTAATCCTATTGTTCAGGGCACCATAAAGACACCGCTCTCCATCAAATGTGTTGGCTTGACATTTTGCTCCTGATAATGGTGAAAATGAAAGTATAATATCCATCAATAATTCAACTAGTTTTACATTAGTTACATTTATCTAATTAGAAGACAAAAGTATATGACCATTGACAGGTTGTTGACATGTTTAATAAACATGTTCAAACACACTAACTTTAATGATACTATAGGTACATGTATATGCTAAATATTTCTCTAAGTTTTTTTCTTTGCAATATATTATTCTATCGATTTGTATTTAATAAGCATATCATTTCTTTTATCTGGCATTAAATTTAATAAAGAAAAAAATGAGAGCATGCACATTTTTTATATTTTGTTGCTTTTTTTCTTTTTTATGTTTTGATGATGTGCACCCTCAAAAGTGCTTGAAAATTTCTCTGATTCTACTAGTGTTGACATATATCTTCAACTTAATGTGTTGTTCTCAGTTTTTTATACAAGTTTTAATTCAGTTATAAATTGTAAATCATTACCATTTTCCAGCAGAAACTTGACCAACTCTTCATGGCCACACAAACAAGCATAATATCTACAAGAACAAAATTCTAATCCACAAAAAAATCTAACAATGTCAGACTATTTTTTTACACGGAAAGTGTTTCAGAGTAATTTATTATTTACATGTATACAAGAAAAGATGTATATCTCAAGTCTTAAACAACTGGTATAGTTGCTCAATTGGAACTATCAAACAAATCAGTATAAACACAAATGTAATTACATGAGGTGGGAGAGCTAAATTAATAAAAAAATGTTTGTTTTAAATAGTTCATGTCTAATTGTAATTTCTTTGTTTTTGTTGTTGTATGTTTTTTTTGTATCAGTCTTGTCTTAGTTGTCAGCTGATTTGTCTTAACTTTTCTCAAACTCTGATATTTAATAACCATATACATGTACATGATAACACATGTTCGGTCTTTCAACCATACATGGATGGATTGCACTAGCCATAAAGTTTGTGAGTATTAGTACTTTTATGTATCTTAGCATGTACATGTATCAATTTTTGCTTGTACTTGGATCTATATCACAAAGATCTGTATGGTGTAAACTTACAATGGTGTACTGTCCCATTTGTCTCTGACATTTAATTCTACTTCTTTCTGTTCAACCAGATACCTGGAAAAGTATATATTTTAATTATTATTACATGTTATCACAAGCATGTCATGCATCTTATTCTTCTTCTGTATGCAGGTGTGTGTTTTTAATCTGAATTATAACCATTCTTTTTATTTTTGTGATAATAAAAAAATTGGTAATATCAATTCTTAAGCAATGTGTTCTTTAAGCTTAAATTTGACTTGTCTTTTTTTTAGCTTTATACATGTGTTAATTGTGATCTTAAAAAATAGTCAATGCTTCTCTCACAAAACGGTAATGGATCGTAAATAAATACAACATATTTAAAACGATGCTATACATAAACAAGAGGCTCCCAGGAGCCTAAATCGCTCACCTGGTCTTGATGCCGACCCTATATTTTGTAGAGCTAAATGAGCTGAACATTTAAGCAAGCAACAGTTTTTTCTTTATCTACTATAGTTTTCATTCTATATGCCAAAAACACAAAAAACTTTTATTTTAGGGGCCATTACCCCTATAAGGGGTCACCTGACAACTTCAACCCTATGGAGACTTTTGTAGAGCTTTATGCGCTGAACATTTAAGCAAGCAACAGCTTTTCTCTATCTGCTATAGTTTTCATTCTAAAGGCCAAAAACATGAAAAAGGTTATTTTAGGGGCTGTAACCCCTATTATGGGTCATCTGACAACTTCAATCCTATTGAGACTTTTGTAGAGCTAAATGAGCTGAACATTTAAGCAAGCAACAGCTATTCTCTATCTACTATAGTTTTCATTCTATATGCCAAAAACACAAAAAACTTTTATTTTAAGGGCCGTTACCCCTATAAGGGGTCACCTGACAACTTCAACCCTATGGAGACTTTTGTAGAGCTTTATGCGCTGAACATTTAAGCAAGCAACAGCTTTTCTCTATCTGCTATAGTTTTCATTCTAAAGGCCAAAAACATGAAAAAGGTTATTTTAGGGGCTGTAACCCCTATTATGGGTCATCTGACAACTTCAATCCTATTGAGACTTTTGTAGAGCTAAATGAGCTGAACATTTAAGCAAGCAACAGCTATTCTCTATCTGCTATAGTTTTCTTTCTATAGGCCAAAAACATGAAAAAACATCATTTTAGGGGCCGTAACCCCTATAAGGGGTCATCAGACAACTTCGACCCTATGGAGACTTTTGTACAGCTAAATTAGCTGAACATTTAAGCAAGCAACAGCTTCTCTCTATCTGCAATAGTTTTCATTCAATAGGCCAAAAACATGAAAAAACATATTTCAGGGGCCGTAACCCCTATTTGTTGAATGGGCGGAATGGACTAGAGAAATAAAGGAAGACGTCTATGTTGTTCAACCATTATATTCATGTATATAACGTCTAGATACGGCGACGTCATTGACGTCGTCGGTAGTTACAATAAATGTGCAAAATGACATGAGTGTACTTCGCGTTGATTTCACGACATTCTGGGGGCCGCAAAGAAAAGAGGAAAATGTGAAATTTGAAAAAAGCTGAAAAAATGAATAAAATACATACGAACGAAAAATGCTACTCAATTGTCTCTGTATCAATAAAATTTGAATTTATCACTGAACTTGATTATCCTTATCAATATTACAGTCCCTGTAACTGAAACTCTGATCACTTATGACTTTTAATGTTTATTTCCCTGGTGTGTCAACCTGTAGATCCTTTCATTCGCTACTTTATATGCATCACGTAGTGGAACTTCTCGAATTCGTCTGGTGACATCATCGGGCAAATCTGTAGGGTCATCCGTCTGCGTGTTGAGTTCAACGGGGTAGAGCTTAACGATAGGTCTTGATGTACGACCTGAATTGGATTTAACTACTGCAGCTCTAACGTATCCATCATTTCCCACTACGAGTTCTTCCACAGTTGCTAACTTCCATGCGTTTCGTGGTTTATCCTCTTGGATGTGCACAACGTCTCCAACACTAATTGTTCGTTTGTTATCTCTGGTAGTACGATGGAATTCTCTAAGTGACGTGAGATATTCCGTTCTCCATCTATTCCAAAAGTGCTCGATAACTTGTCTCTGAAATTGTGCACGTTTACATAGATCCCTATTATGAATACGAGTGTCCATGTCTATGTCTTGTAGTGGGTACGGCGTCGGTGTGATCCTACATCCATAGAGTAAATGGGCGGGTGTCAAAGGCTCCTCGTCTTCGAAGTTCGGCGAAATGTATGTAAGCGGTCGGTCGTTGATAATTGCTTCTACTTCTACTAAAACGGTCTGAAGCATATCGTATGTCAGAAAAGATTGTCCAATTGTTTTACGCAAACACGATTTTGTAATCCCAATCATTCTCTCCCAGAATCCTCCGTACCAAGGAGCTCGTTTCGGGATGAACTGCCACGAAGTTCCATAGTTGGCTAAGGTGCTAATGACCTTTTGCGATTTCGTTAATTGTTCAAGTGTCTCTGAAGCGGCCTGAAAGGTAGTGGCATTATCTGAGATCATTATCCTGGGTAGAGATTTTCTGCTCGTAAATCTTCGAAAGGCAAGAAGAAACGAATCTTCCGTGAGATCATTCACTAACTCTAGATGTATTGCACGGGTGCACGCACAAGTGAATAGACAAATATAAACTTTTGTTTTCAGTCCATTTAGTTTATCCTTGACATACAATGCTCCTGTATAATCTACGCCTGTAACTGTAAACGGCGATGTCTTGGTTAATCTCGTTTTCGGTAACGGAGCAGGATCGGGTGCCTTGTACGGTTTTCCTTCGTATTTTCGGCAAATTAAACATCGGTGTATTACGGCGTTTACGCACTGTCGAATACAAGGAATCCAATAGGTCTGTCTAAGATGAGTAACGGTTCCTTGCATACCTGCATGATGAAATTGTAAATGTGTGTCCATTACTAAAAGTTTTGTAAAAGTGTGATTCCTCGGCAAGAGATACGGAAAGATCGCCGTCTCTTCTAAAGGCGCATTATGAATTCTCCCGCCACAACGAAGTAAGCTTTTCGGGTCCAAATACAATCGCAATTGTTTCACTAAATTTGCTCTTTTATCGGTGTTCGATTTCAAATTTTCGATCTCGGATGAATATTCTGTTTGTTGAGCGCTTAATATCCAAAGCTCTGTAGCCTTCTGTAATTCTTGAACTGTTAGTTCGTCGTGCTTTCTATCTGTATTGTGTCTACAGTTGTTTACAAATCTTACAACGTATGCGGTTGTTCGAATTAGTTTCCGTAACGTACTAAATCTATCAATGCTGATGGTTTGGTGTACTCCTGACACGGTTTCCTGATCCTTGTGTTCGGACAAACTATAACATGAAGTTTCCAAATTGCATACTAACGATGAAATATTTGTATGGTTCCATGTCGGCCAGTTATCCCTTTCACACAGCCATGTAGGTCCTTTAAACCACAACCGATTTCCTTTAAGCTTGTCATTTGGTAAGCCTCGCGTTTGTAAGTCGGCTGGATTGTCGGATGTTGGGCAATATTTCCACGAGTCGGATCCTGTGATTGATTTGATCTCGTTAATCCTGTTCTGAACGAATCGTTTTAGTGATTTTGTGGTGTTAAGCCAGTGAAGAACTATCTGACTGTCGCTCCAGTATACAACTGTCTTGAACTTAATCGCTTCCATAACATGTTGAGCTAAACGAGATCCTATTAACGCGGCCATTAATTCAAGCCGTGGTAACGTCAAAGTTTTCAGTGGTGCTATGCGGTTCTTTGCCATGACAATGCATGAACTTGTACCATTACAGATGTATGCCACTGCTCCATATGCGGTTAGGCTAGCATCTACGAAGACATGTAGTTCCAAATCGCTGTGTTCACTTGTTTCGTTGAAATAATGCCTGTCAAATACCAATAAGTTGCAAGCTTTCAAATCGCTGGCTAGTTCTCTCCAGAGTGTACTTAACTCATCGGGTAGTGACTCATCCCATTCAAATTTACGCTTCCATAAATCTTGAAGTAATGCTTTTGCTCGTACTGTAACGGGTCCTAAAAGTCCAAGTGGATCATAAATACGAGATGATTGTCTAAGTATTTCCCTTTTTGTGATTGGTTCATTTTCCTCGTCTATCTTTGCATCACAAAATGAAAGTTTGTCGGTATTCGTATCCCAACGAAGCCCAAGTACTTTGGTTTTCACATCCTTGTCTAACACCTCTTGTCGATTGGCAATGTCTCTCAGTAAAGCACTATTCGATGCCCATGCTCTGAGGTTAAATCCGGCTTCTGACATCAGTGATCGGCCTTCTTTAAAGTACTGAATAAGTTCATTCTCTGTATTCAAACTTGTTAGAATGTTGTCAACATACAAGTCGTCTTTCATTGACAATGCTGTTGGCGTTCCACATGCATCCAAGTGTTTTAAAAGCGTGGCATTAAGAATAAATGGCGAGCAGGTAGCTCCGAATAAAACAGATTTGAAACGGTAAGTATTAAGGCTGCTGTCTGGGTTTCTCATACATGTGACGGATCCATGAAGACAAAGCTGGAGATTTATAATTTTTTGGCTGGAGATTGGACCAAAAAGCGGGAGATTTTCAACGCTCATTAAATTGCTTTTCAATGTCAATTGGGGGCACTAGCGTTTGCCAAATATACATGGCTTTACTGATTAATCTCAAACTGTTTATACAACCATCAGGTCAATCATGGCAATAAACCCTTAATTAACACCTTTACCTGTTAAATTAACGTCTTCCTAATTGACAAACCCCTAAAACAACGGAAATGTTTCAGACTGAACGATTAAAATGTCTATAAAACTAAAATTTTGTCATGTCTTAAAAAAGCGGGAGATTACACAAAAAGTCGGGAGAACGGGAGATGGAATAAAAAGTCGGGAGATTTCGTCTCCCGGCGGGAGAATCACATGTATGGTTTCTGGAATCCGATAACCATAGAAAACGTGTCATGTCTCGATCTTTCTCATCTAGTTGCACGTGTAAAAATGCCTTTTCTATATCTGTACTGACGGCATAAGTGTTGAGACGAAATTTCATCAATAGTTTTGTCAGATCATTTGTAACGGGTGGTACGGACATCAAACAGTCGTTAAGACTAGCGTGATCTGGTGATTGTCGACAACTACAGTCATAGACTATTCGTATCGGGGTAGTAGTTGAGTCCTTTTTCACAGCATGATGTGGAATGTAATGTACGTTAGTATCCGATTCTTTAGCGTGTTCTACTTTTTCAATGAAACCTCTCTTTACTTGTTCTTCGATTATGCTTGTGTATGTCTCTAGTGACTTTGGCTCTCGGCTTAATCTTCTAATTGAACTCTCCGTCCTAGCCCTAGCTATGGTGTAATTTGTAGGCAATTCTGTGTGATTTGGTTTCCACGGTAATTTAGCGCTATAGTCCTTTTTAGAAAGTATTTTCCGGACTTGCGGACCTGAGCAATCTTTTACTTATTCACTGCAGGTTTACGACTTCTGGGTCGGCCTCGCTTAAAAAATCTGTTGAAATTAACTAAATTCGTCAACCTGTTTAAACATTTTTAAATCTGTCTGCCAAAGTCTCAAACTACTAAAACATACGTTATCATCCAAGACTTTACTCCAAACCAGGGGTGACTCTAAATGATGCCCGGTGATGCCCATAGATGCCCGTTGATGACCAATCATGCCAAAAGATGCCCGGAGCTATATAAAAAGGGATTTTAATAAAATCTTATCTTAATATGGTATTTTATTGTATTATTAAGTCTTTTTCCCCAAAAGAATTTTCAAAAAATGTTATTTTATTAAAAAACGAGGCACTTTTGTTTTTAACTTAACGGCCGCCGCCATGAAAATGAAGACCGGACAATCAATGGGCAGTCCGGAGCTATATAAAAACAAGGGATTTTGATAAAATCTTATCTAAATATGGTATTTTATTGTATTATTAAGTGTTTTTTCCAAAAAGAATTTTCAAAAAATGATATTTTATTAAAAAACGAGGCACTTTTGTTTTTAACTTAACGGCCGCCGCCATGAAAATGAAGACCGGACAAACAATAGGCAGTCCGGAGCTAAATTATAGATAATATCAATAAAAAACTTATGTTCTTTTTTAATTTAAATTAAATTCTAACATATTGTACCAAAAAAAAAGTTGTTTAAAAAGAAAAACAATAGGTCTCTTTTTAATTTGTAGACTCCCATGCATGTTTTTGTACCTCAGCTCCATACATTTAATAAATGTAAGGGACAGTCCGGAAGGAAATTATAACTAATATGAATTAAAAAAATATATTTAATGTTAATTGATATCATATGCTAACCAATTTTCCCAAAAACAAAGTTAAAAAAAATATGATCAAGTTAAAAAAAGTCCCTTTTGAATTGTATATTCATACCGAAGCTTTGAAAACGAAGTCCGTAAATTCAAGGGGCAGTCCGGAGCTAAACTATTCATAACATCAATTAAAAATATCTAATTTTTGTTAATTCACATAATATACTTACATATTTTTCCCAAAGTAAAATGAAAAAAAAAGGTTTTAGTTAAAAAAAGTCGCTTTTTAATTGCCGATTCTAACCTAAGCCTTGGAAGTGAAACAAAAACGAAGTCCGTATATTTAAGGGGCAGTCCGGAGCTAAACTATTCTTAACATCAATAAAAATGTCTATTAATTGTATTTTACATCATATACTTACATATTTTTCCCAAAGTAAAACGAAAAAAAAGGTTTTAGTTTTAAAAAAAGTCACTTTTTAATTGCCGATTCTAACCTCCGCCTTGAAAGTAGAATAACGAAGTCCGTAAATTTAAGGGGCAGTCCGGAGCTAAACTATTCTTAACATCAATAAAAAATGTCTATTAATTGTATTTTACATCATATACTTACATATTTTTCCCAAAGTAAAACGAAAAAAAAAAGGTTTTAGTTTTAAAAAAAACCGATTCTAACCTCCGCCTTGAAAGTGAAAAAATGAAGTCCGTAAAAAAGGACAGTCCGGAGCTAAACTTTTCTTAACATCAATAAAAAAAATGTCTATTATTTGTTATTTTACAATCATATACTTACATATTTTTGTCATTAAATAACTGATTGAAAAAATTTTTTTTCTAAGGTAGAAAAAGGAAGATTTGTAACTATACAAAATATATAAATGTCATTATAATCATATTTTCTGTATTCTATCATTATATTGCTATAGTGGATTCATCAGGAAGTCATAAAAGAAGTTACTTGCCTTAATTGCCCCCTTTTGTTTATTTAACTATTACAAAGGTGACATGTCAAGCTGTTTGAAATAACAGTTATGTCTGATGAGGTGTCAACTTGTTTATTCAGCAGTTACCTGTTAAAAAATGGAAAGAACCGTAATTTTGAGTGATTACTTTTGATCTTTTAACATTCAAAAAGAATTCTATCATAAAGAAAATATAAGAATATCATAGATAATGCCACCTCAAAGTCAGTTTTGTAAGTTTTTCATGATCTCCCGACTGTCCCATATTTATATTTTTTTCAATAACGTGTCCAAACCCGCATCGTTGAAAATAAAAAGCGCTTCATAATTTTATTTCGTAACTGCATATTGTTTTTGAATAGGTTTAAAATATATATTTAAATATGACAATATTAACATACAACTTAAAATAAATATAAAAAAAAAACGAAACTAATGATTGGTTTTACTATGGAAGTATTAAATGGTCAATTTTTTTACAACTAGAATACTGACAAAGTCAGAAAGGGCCCCGCGGCAAAATATCTAAGTGTTTTCAAAATCATACGAACTTTAATTATAACCACTAAGGCATGTTCCATGGAATGCATATGAAACTACAGATCTGTATTGTTAATAGCCTTTGAGTTTTAATGTTCACAAAGTCCATAATTCTCAAAATCTGTGATTTTCGATAAAAAATGAAGTTTTTTCCAAAAATATTAATCAGATTTGCACGAAATTTTAATATGCAAATCAGGACATGCTACTTAGCAGCTGAACAAAGTTTCAGAACTGTTTTGTTAACAGTTTTTGAGTTTTAGTGTACACAAAGTCCAATTCTCAAAATCTGTGATTTTCGATAAAAAATGAAGTTTTTTCCAAAAATTTTAAACAGATTTGCACGAAATTTTAATATGCACATCATGACATGCTACTTAGCAGCTGTGCAAAGTTTCAGAACTGTATTGTTAACAGTTTTTGAGTTTTAGTGTTCACAAAGTCCAATTCTCAAAATCTGTGATTTTCGATAAAAAATGAAGATTTTTTCCAAAAATATTAATCAGATTTACACGAAATTTTAATATGCAAATCAGGACATGCTACTAAGCAGCTGAACAAAGTTTCAGAACTGTTTCGTTAACAGTTTTTGAGTTTTAGTGTTCACAAAGTCCAATTCTCAAAATCTGTGATTTTCGTTAAAAAATGAAGTTTTTTCCAAAAATATAATTCAGATTTGCACGAAATTTTAATATGCACATCATGACATGCTACTTAGCAGCTGTGCAAAGTTTCAGAACTGTATTGTTAACAGTTTTTGAGTTTTAGTGTTCACAAAGTCCAATTCTCAAAATCTGTGATTTTCGATAAAAAATGAAGATTTTTTACAAAAATTTTAATCAGATTTGCACAAAATTTTAATATGCACATCATGACATGCTACTTAGCAGCTGTGCAAAGTTTCAGAACTGTGGTGTTAATAGTTTTTGAGTTTTAGTGTTCACAAGAATTGTTGACGGACGGACAGACGGACAGACGGACGGACGGACGGACAGACGGACAAAGTGAAAACTATAGGGCGTCCGCATCTTCGATGCGGGGCCCTAAATATGATTTCCGACTGCCCTTTTCCAATTTCCCGGCTGAAGTCGATCAGCATGCCAAATATTATAATAGAGCTTGGTTTATTTTATGATATGGACTACTTTTTAACAACATTTGGATTTAATAAGTAATTGGTATAAACTAGTTACTTGGAAAAGAAGAAAAAGTCGTTCACATAATGTTGCGTTTCTGCCCTTGAATGCTAACTATAAAGTGCCAAAATCAGCACGGGTTTTCGGGTTGTATTTTTTTGTTTGAGGGGGGGGGGGGGGGGTATATAAATTGATCAGTAAAAATATTTTTGAAAACAGTTTTTGAATGTGGGATAAACTTATATAATTATTTTAAAAAATGATTAATCTCCGGACTGCCGTATTAGTTTAGTGTTTTATTCAGATTGATTTAAATTTTCCGACCGAAGTTGGCATCTTTGAATATATTTTTTTTTATTTTTGAAAAAAAATATGTTAGAATATAAAGTAAACTAACAAATAATAGAAAAAGTAAATTAAATCCCCAATACATTAGCTCTGGACTGTCCCTTGTTAGTCACCAGGATATAAAAGTGATTCGATTTTTGTACAATATGTTTTTTGTTTTTTGTTTTTTTGTTGTTGACAAAATGTAAGAATATGATATAAAAAAAATATATATAAAAAAAGTTTATTGATATTGTCAATAATTTATCTCCGGACTGCCCATCATTTATCAGGTCATCATTTTCCAGGCAGCGGCAAACGGGACATGGTCATATAAAAGCGATTCTTTATTTTTTACTAAACTATTTTTTAATTCTTTGGGTTTTTTTTATAAATATGCAAGAATATGATATACAAAAACATAAAATATAAAAAGGTGATTGATATTGTCAATGAATTATCAACGGACTGCCTGCTGTTTGTCAAGACTTCATTTTCCCGGCAGCGGACGGGACCTGCGGATATAAACAGTGATTCGTTTTTTTACTAAAAATATTTTTAAATCTTAAAAAAAAAAAAACATGTTAGAATATGACATAATGTAACATAAAATATAAATAGTTTATTAATATTGTCAATAATTCATATCCGGACTGCTCATGGTTTATCGGGTCTTCATTTGCCGGACGGCGAGTGGGACCTGAGGTAAAAAGTGACTCGTTTTTCTACTAAAATATTTTTTAATTCTGTGTTTTGGGGAAAATATGCAAGAATATAATATAAACTAACATAAATTATAAAAAAAATGATCAATATTGTCAATATATAATCTCCGGACTGCCTGCCCCTTGTTGTACACATGTCTTCATTACCCTGACCGCGGTCGGTGAGGTGAAACAAAATTGTATCGTTTTCTATTAAAACAATATTTTTTTCTAATTTTTTTTTTGGAGAAATAAGCTTTTATTAGTATAAGCTATCATAATACAACACAAATAATATAAAAATCCTCTTTATTTAGTCCCGGGCATCTACGGTCATCATCTGACATCTACGGGCATCATTTAGAGTCACCGCCAAACCAGTTCATTTGAATCGGGAAGGAGAAATTTCGCCAAAAACAGATAGGGATAAATTGATGTTTTCCTTAGCTCAACGTTGATCACACAATGTGGCCGACCCACAAAGGGAAACTACTCTTGCAAAAATTAAAATAAAAGACTCGGAATCGGAATTCCGAATGACTTTTTCAAAAGGGCTATAACGACCGTCGTTGTACTGTATGGAATCTTTCTGGTATTTCTGTAAATAATCCAAGTCGTCGTCGTTTTCCTCCGATTTGATTCCAAGTGCTTCTAATCTCCAAAAGTTCGAGATTATCTCATCTTCCATTCGGTGCGGTGAAACGATGTTTAAATAGACTGCGGACTGCTTGTTATTTGTAGACGAAGTTACTGGCCCTGATAATAAATATCCCAGTCTGGAACTAACAGCTGTCGGACCATTTCCCTTTATGACTGTTTCTCCGACGACATCCCAATAAAAGTCGGATCCTATGAGTAAAGATACTTCGAACCTTGACTCACCTGTGAGTGGGTGGGCTAGTTTGAGACCTTTAAGGTGTGGCAAGTTTATGATGTTCCTAGTTAAGTAACTTTTCATTGGAGTAGCTATGTTCGGAACCACAAGTACATGTAACGGTATACTTTCTTCATTATCTATGATTAGCGATATTGTCGCTGACTTGAGATGTCGGACTTTTCCGTTGGTATCTCCAAATGCTGATAGCTGTATAGTTTCTGTTGAATCCACATTCACGTTTACTTGCCTGGCTAATGCCTCCGTAATAAACGAGCGTTGTGCTCCCTCGTCCAAAAATATATGAGCATCTATGGTATTGTTTTGAAATTGTACTGGCGCTATCGCGGTCTTCAACATAACATTAGAACTTGTTGTCGCTGAATGCAGAACGGATTCTGTTGTTTCGTCTTGGCGGATAAGAGTAACAGTTTCAGTCTTAGTAAATTCTGGCTTTTCCGACTTGAATTTTCCTCCACATAAACTGGTATGGTGCTTTTGTTGACATTTACGGCATTTACCTTGTGATTTGCAGTCTTTTACTCTATGTGACCCAAGGCAGTTGAAACAAAGCTTTTTCTGTCTTACTACTGACACTCTACCTTGTGCATCTGTTACCTTTTGACAATCATTTGCAATGTGCGATTCCTCACAAAATATGCACGGACGTCTTGCCTGCATTTGCGTGTTTCTAGGGGTCTTGGTTTGAGACTTTGCACCGGTGAAAAATGTAACTGTTGAATTACTTTCGTGCATTTGAGAAGTGTGACCAACTTCTAGTATACTAACTTCTTTCATAATGGCTTTCCTAAGTTCTATTAAAGTTATATTGTCAGATCCATTATCTCGGGCGATGTTTCTCCTAACATCTAGCGGCAATTTCTCAAGTACGACGGGTGTTAATAGCGCACCATACATGTCTTGCGACTGGCCTAGAGACTCGAGTCCTCGAACGTAGGCTTCTAGTTTGTCTCCATAGTGGCGTAAACTACCAAGATCATAACACGGGGGCGGCAAATTCATGAGCGCTTTCATGTAAGCATTTACAATCTTATGAGGTTGACCAAATCTTTGTGTAAGTAGATCAATTGCAGTTTCATAATTGGCGTTAGTTAGCGGAAACCCTTCAATGGACTGAATGGCAATACCTCGTAATTGTGCTTTCAGATAGCTAAACTTCTGTATCTCAGTAAGTGTATCATTTGAATGTATAGTAGATTCATATGCGTCCCAAAACGTTTGCCATGTAAGTATATCTCCGTCAAAATACGGTAGGTCTAGTTTAGGAAGACGATGGCTTTGACTGTTTGTGCGTGATACCGATGTGAGATTGTGGTTGAACGTATTACTTGTAGATTGCGTGTATGGGTTGTGTACGGACTCTGTAGCGGGTTGACTGGTTTGTACAATAACATTATCAGAGCTAGGCGGACATGAAGTTTGACCATGCTGAGAATCTGAGACTGGCGAAAATAGATCAGCGTCAGGATTTAAGTGTGATGATGAAGTTTGCGGGGTTTGATGAGATGCAACAAACTTTTTGACGAGTTTGATTTGAGTTTCTAAATCGTACATATACTCATCTGTTTCTTCCATTTCGTTGGCGACATCATCCTCTGCGGTTGTGTCCAAAATCCTTCCGTTGATTTCCAATATAAATTTCTGTTTTTCCAATAGCGATTCCAATAATGTCATTAACTCCTCGAGTTTGAAGTCCGTTTTCTGCTTGAAATCTTCGAATTTCCGTAGCAATCTTGTAACTCCTCCTTTATGGCCTGCACGAACTGCTTTCAGTTTCGTTTCCATCCCTGCTTATGAACGTGAACGGCACCAAAATTTGTTGAATGGGCGGAATGGACTAGAGAAATAAAGGAAGACGTCTATGTTGTTCAACCATTATATTCATGTATATAACGTCTAGATACGGCGACGTCATTGACGTCGTCGGTAGTTACAATAAATGTGCAAAATGACATGAGTGTACTTCGCGTTGATTTCACGACACCCTATAAGGGGTCATCTGACAACTTCGACCCTATGGAGACTTTTGTAGAGCTAAATGAGCTGAACATTTAAGCAAGCAACAGCTTTTCTCTATCTGCAATAGTTTTCTTTCTATAGGCCAAAAACATGAAAAAACATCATTTTAGGGGCCGTAACCCCTATAAGGGGTCACCTGACAACTTCAACCCTATGGAGACTTTTGTAGAGCTTTATGCGCTGAACATTTAAGCAAGCAACAGCTTTTCTCTATCTGCTATAGTTTTCATTCTAAAGGCCAAAAACATGAAAAAGGTTATTTTAGGGGCTGTAACCCCTATTAAGGGTCATCTGACAACTTCAATCCTATTGAGACTTTTGTAGAGCTAAATGAGCTGAACATTTAAGCAAGCAACAGCTTTTCTCTATCTGCTATAGTTTTCTTTCTATAGGCCAAAAACATGAAAAAACATCATTTTAGGGGCCGTAACCCCTATAAGGGGTCATCTGACAACTTCGACCCTATAGAGACTTTTGTAGAGCTAAATGAGCTGAACATTTAAGCAAGCAACAGCTTCTCTCTATCTGCAATAGTTTTCATTCAATAGGCCAAAAACATGAAAAAACATATTTCATGGGCCGTAACCCCTATAAGGGGTCATCTGACAACTTCAACCCTATGGAGACTTTTGTAGAGCTAAATGAGCTGAACATTTAAGCAAGCAACAGCTTTTCTCTATCTGCAATAGTTTTCTTTCTATAGGCCAAAAACATGAAAAAACATCATTTTAGGGGCCGTAACCCCTATAAGGGGTCATCTGACAACTTCGACCCTATGGAGACTTTTGTAGAGCTAAATGAGCTGAACATTTTAGCAAGCAACAGCTTTTCTCTATCTGCAATAGTTTTCATACTATAGGGCAAAAACATGAAAAAACGCTATTTTTTACCTTTAAGGGGCTGTAACCCCTATAAGGGGTCATCTGACAACTTGGACCTAATGGAGACTTTTGTAGAGCTTTTAATGCTGAAGCAGTAGGGTGGCATCAGATTTCATCTATCTCTTATACTTTTTGATTTACAAGCCAAAAACAGTAGTCTGACCCCCCTGGTCTATTTTTAGCAACGGCGGCCATGTTTTTCGACGAATCAAAAATCCCCACATCAGTTCTGTGAAGGATACCCTAAGGTACCATCAGACCAAATTTGGTTCGAATCTGTTCAGCCGTTTCAGAGGAGAAGAAGTTTGAAGAAAAGTTAACGACGACGACGGACGACGACGACGGACGCCAAGTGATGGCAATAGCTCACATGGCCTTTGGCCAGGTGAGTTAAAAACTAATAAGTAGGGTATAGAAAATGTATGCAACATTACCAATTGATGTTAAATAATTTAAAGATTATAGATATTTCGGACCTGTATTAATTGTTCTATAATTCTTAAGCAATGTGTTCTTTAAACTAAAATTTGACTTGTCTTTTTTTTAGCTGTATAAATGTATTAATTGTTCTATTTGCCCTGTTTCATTTGAAATTGTGTTTAAGTTATTAGCAAGATAATTGATTACAAACCATATACATGCACATGTATTTTCTCTAGAACCAAGAATGTACATTATTATACCCCTGCTTTGAAGAAGAGGGGGGGGGGTATTCTGTTTTAACCTTGTCCGTCCCTTTGTTCCTCAGTAACAATCCGTCACAGTATTCTTAACAACTACATGACGCAGAGGTCTGATATTTTGGGTGAATACTGATTTCATGCTCCTAGGTCAACTACATGTACTTCCTTTTTTCAATATATACATGTAAATGTAGTGTACATACATTCAAAATTTTCCTCACAGTTTTCTCAGCAAATACATGACGTAGAGGACTGATATTTTGCGTATAGCTATCTCCTGTAGTACCATATGATTTGTACAGATTTAATGCTCCTAGGTCAACTACTTCCTGTTTACCGAATACTTAGGTTTTACACATAGTATACATTCATTCAAAATTTCCGTCACAGTTTTCTCAGCAACTACATGAAGCAGAGGTCTGATATTTTGCATATAACTTTCTCCTATAGTACCATATGGTGTATACCGATTTCATGCTCCTAGGTCAGCTACTTCCTGTTTACCGAATACTTAGGTTTTAACACTTCAAAACTTCAATCACAGTTTTCTTAGCAACTACATGAGGTAGAGGTCTGATATTTTGCATACAGCTTTCTAAATTGTACCATATGGTGTATTTTGATTTCATGCTCCTAGTTCAACTACTTCCTGTTTACAGAATACTTAGGTTTTTAGACATAGTGCTCATACATGTATATTCAAAATTTCTGCCACAGTTTTCTTAGCAACTACATGACTTGGAGGTCTGATATTTTGCATATAGCTTTTTCCTATAGTACCATATGGTGTATACTAATTTCATGTTCCTAGGTCAAATAGTACTTCCTGTTTACCGAGTATTTTAACTTGTATGCATGGCATAGTTTTGGGAGCGGAGGTATAACTAGTGAGCATATTAGCTCACAGATTTACTTGCTTTTACATTAATCTACATGTACAATATATGTTGCATTTGGAAAATCACTTAAAAATAATAATATACATGTACATGTTAATATTATTATTGGCTTGTAATCCTGATATATAAACATGTACTTTTATCATTACATAAACTCATCTTGTGCATAATGAACATGAATATGTACATTTTTGTAACTGTTACAGGACTTAATAACATATATTTAGTAACAGGATAGAAAAAAATATAAATTAAGACTTACATTGTACTTAGTATAACAATAAAAACATCTTGAAGGTTCTTACTGTTAAGTACATGTATATTAATCTAAAACATAGGTACGGTGTACAGGATACCCTTTGTGGTGCCCCTGAGTGGGCGGAGTCATTCCGGATTTTGTTTGTCTATTCTTCTAGCTACTTTAAGCTACTTCTAGCTTAATTTCTGATAAATTGTTGAGATGAGGGTTCCTGATTTTTACCGGTCGATTGACTTATTATAGCAAGCAAAGTCAATCGACCGGCAAAATCAGAAACCCTCATCTGTCAGAGTTTTTTCAACAATTTATCAGATATTAAGCTACAAGTAGCGAAAAATAGACAAAATAAATCCTGATTGACTGCGCCCACTCAGGGGAACCACTAAGGGTATCATGTACACACGTACCTGTGTCTTCGAGGCTTTCCCATTCTAGCTTTGAGGTCATTTTCGTGCCACAGCAAGGTGTTCAGTCTGTGTCCTTGTTGCTCACGAATCATGCAGGCTCTTTTCTGTACTCCCTGAATGTTCTCTTCTCATTTAGGACTTTTTGGATTCCATACAGTGCTTGCATATACTATAGTTGGTCTTACTTACTTATTTTTTTTAATTCAATTACTTACTTATTTTTTTAACTGAGTACACACAAGTAACGGTGACAAGACCCTGTCTAAGAACAGATCAGACAGTGCCATGGCAAATTATGCATTGAATTAAAGATATCTTCTTCTTCTTCTTTAGGTATACTGTTATCCATCACAAGTTGATGATCACTAACAGTTAGCAGTTGCATGCGTGGGCAAAAATGTTTAATTTAGAACTTTATTAAAAAATCTCAGAACATTGTGACAGCATATTTACAATTTGTGCCAAATAAATAAATATATATTAAACATGTTAAATATATATAATAAAATCGGAGAATAACAAAACAGTCGGGCGATAAGGTGTTAATACTGGGAGAATCTTTCCACCAAGGAATTTTCAAGCACTTTAGGAGGGCGTACATCATTGAAATATAAAAAGTTAAACAAGGCCGGAGATGAACACGACGGGCCTGATAAAATGAACATGAAATGATGTGAAAAAAAAAAAAATACATACAGGTTTTTACTATATAAATCATTCAATTTACTTATTATATATTATCAAATATAGAAGTCAAAAGTCAAAAATCAAAACTCGCACGAGCGAGATGCACATTGTCCATCAAAGGAGGGCGTACGTCAAAAAAGTGCTTGAAAATTCCTTGGTGGAAAGATTCTCCCAGTATTAACACCTTATCGCCCGACTGTTTTGTTATTCTCCGATTTTATTGTACCAGTTTTTTAATAACTTTGCATCGTTTTCGATCCAGTCTGCTTCTCGACGGTTTAGTAAGAGTTTTCTGGTTTTCTTTAGACCCTAGTTTATTAAATATATATAGATATAGAGCATATTTAAAATTTAAAGACATTCTTACTGAACTTTCTGTAAATCTCCACGCTTGCAACAATCAAATAATTCTTGGAGATCCATATTTTGTAGAGTAGAGTAACGAAACGTAAAAATACTGCTCCGGGAGACCAGGATATGTCTGTACTTTGTAAAGTCCTGTTTGTTTACATCCTGCATTCACGCTTATATCACCAAAAAATAAAAACAAACATTTATTATTATTTTTAACCCTTTTAGGAGCAGTAACAAAATATAATTCTAATTTAATTTTAAAATAAAATTTTAGCTGTCAATAATTTCCTTTAATATGTTTTATTACCAAAAATATAAGTTTATACCGCTTAAGTAAATACAAATCAATCTAAAAATAATATCACGTGATTGATGCATGATAAAATGAAAGTAGCTTTCAAAGTAATTTTGGCAATGATTACGGGATTAGTGTTTTACGTTAAAAAACTTTTAAGAAAATCGAAAAACAAGGAGCTTATAATTTTCTCAAGATATCCATGCCCAGGTACAACAAAAACCAGACTGATTCCTGATATAGGGGCAGAAAATGCTGCATTTGCACAACTCAAAATGGTAAGTTGCATTATATTGTCTCCTTTCGTATTAAGAATCTTTTGACCCGTTATATAATAGTGAATTTAGCAAGGAAAACAATATTAACCTACTTGGTCATACCACCAAAGTGGATATATACCAGTTATAATAAAATATACAAATACAAATAATACCAAGAGAAAAAACAAACAGCCGGCAATGACCTATATACATGTTTGTACCTATAGTATATTAGGTCATATTAGTATAGAAAAAGGTAAAGATAAGTTTTTATTTAGGCCGTGGCTATTTTGCAGTAACCCCGTCCCGCAAAATAGTCTCCCAGGCTATTTTGCCGTCATTGTTAAAAAAATATTAATTAACACAGGTATCACGGCCTTAACTTGATTGATTAGGGCAAACTTATACATAAAGATAATTAAGAAAAAAAAGATCTTTCGGTAAATCGGTGCTGTTACAGTTTGATTCAAGGCTTTTAAATTAATATTTTGTTGGTTGCATTTGAAAGTTAAAATATTTGATTTTAAAAATAAGATTCTGAAAAATTATACGATCTAAATATTTTTTTTATCTTTTTCATCCAAGAAAATTAAAACGGAAATAAAATGTCTCAATTTTCTTTAAAACTAAATTGAAATTGAAATTGAAATTTACTGATGGTTGAGTTATCTATTGGAGTTTTTTTTTTTTTAAAAATAATTGTAGCTGCCAACCATTTTGCAGTTTCTCCAAATCGTAACACCGCTTATCCCTTGTACAATATTGATTGACAAGCGTGTAATTCCTGCGCATTTAAATTTTGTTTCATTGTTTTTGCTGTATAAAATATGTACGGGGGATTTAGGCATTTTCGGGACGCCGAGATTGACCATTTTTAAACCCGGGATTTCGGATTGGCAAAATTAAAGTTTGGGATTTCGGGAAAAATTAATGACAGGACGCCGGGATTTCAGTTTTTACACGACCGCAAAATTTTTGCGATTGTATCATGTTATGGCGATGTCGTTGTTGTCGTTGTCGTTGTCGTCGTCGTCGTCGTCGTCGTCGTTGTCGTCTGTAGACACTTTGGTTTCCGTGCGATAACTTTAGTTGTAGATAACCAATTGTTATAAAATTTTGATATGATGTTTATAACCACTAAAGGAAGGTTGGTATTGCATTTGGGGTTTCAGGCCCCTACCGTTTAAGAAAAAAGGGCCAAAAGGGGCAAAAAAATATTGACAAAACGTCTGTAGAATGTTTAATTTTCATCCAATTTTGATCATTCTTTTTTATGTCACCTGCAACCTGTTGCAGAAGCGACATATAGGGGTTACTTTGGCACTATCCGTCGTCTTGCGTCGTCCTGCTTCGTCCTGCGGCGTCACAAAAATTTCCGTCGCAGTTTTCCAGGCAACTACATGTCACAGCCTCTTGGTATTTGGTATGTAGCTTCATCACATAGTACTTTAAGGTGTAAAGCGATTTTATGCCCGAAAAATAACTACTTCCTGTTTGACGAATACTTAACGTTTTATATATAATGGACATAGATGCCAAATTTTCGTCACAGTTTTCTAGGCAACTACATGCGACAGCCTCTTGATATTTGGTATGTAGCTTCATTGCATAGTACAATAAGGTGTAAAGCGATTTTATTCCCGAAAAATAACTGCTTCCTGTTTGACAAATACTTAACACTTTGTATATAATGGACATAGATACCAAATTTTCGTCACAGTTTTCCAGGTAACTACATGCCACAGCCTCTTGATATTTGGTATGTAGCTTCATCACATAGTACTATAAGGTGTAAAAGGATTTTATGCCCGAAAAATAACTTCTTCCTGTTTGACGAATACTTAACGTTTTATATATAATGGACATAGATGCCAAATTTTTGTCACAGTTTTCCAGGCAACTACATGCCACAGCCTCTTGATATTTGGTATGTAGCTTCATCGCATAGTACTACAGAATAAGGTGTAAGGTGATTTTATAGCTGAAAATTAACTATTTCCTGTTTGGCGAACAAACATAGATACGCAGGCGACATATGCCTTCCGGGGAAGGCTCCATCTAGTTTATTGTATTCCTCAATAAATTCTGTCAACAAAATGTATCAACAGCTTTGATGTATCTTGTACCGTTACATTGCTACTGGGGGTCAAAAAGGGGCCACACCCCAAAAATTGACTTTTTTATTTGTGGTCCGATTTTCAAATTTTTTTTCATCGGAATCCTTGTGAAAATCCCTGCCTGCATTTTTCAATCAGATTTTCAATATCTCTTACCGTTTTTGAGAATTAAGGGGTCAAAGGGGCCAAAAACGCTGTTTTTAAAAGTTTGTCATTTAAACCAAAAATTATGTTGTAGTGGGCCTGCCAATTGTTATGAAGTTTTAATATGATGATTATATCCACTAAAGGAATGTTGGTTTTGTATTTGGGGTTTATGGCCCCTTCTGTTTTAGAAAAAAGGGCCAAAAAGGTCTAAAACGGGTGTATTGACAAATCTGTTGTAGAATGTTCATCATTCATTCGATTTTTTGAAAATTCTTTTTTTTATTGAATTCATCATTAAATTCTATCTACCTAATGTGTCAATGATTTTGATATGTATTTCACCATTACATTGCTACAGGGGACTAAAGACAGGCCACGCCCTTAAAATCAACTTTTTTATTTGTGGTCCGATTTTAAAAATCTTTTTTTCATTGGATTCCTTGTGAATATTTCTGCCTTTAATCGGATTTGCAATATTTTTACCGTTTTTGAGAAATTAGGGGTCAAAAGGCCAAAATTGTAAATTAATACATGTATATATAAATAAGGCTTTTGTATTAGATGTTGATGTAAATATAAATGTGTCAAAAATGCATTTTTAAGTCCACCACAGGATGCATGTGTCAAAAAGCTTTGTAGGTCCACCATGGGCTTCATGTTACCAAAGCAATGGACTATCCATACTGGGCCTCCAATGTACAGGGTTCAACTTGTTGCGGTCGTATCATGCTGCGCTCGGCGTAGCTTTTTATTTAAGGTCAGGATGACGGGATTTTTCAATGTCGGGATCCGCGGGATATCGCAAGACCTTGTAAATTCATTCAGTGCATGAAAACCCCGATGAAACATGACAATGTGTTTGCCTCGCTACGCTCGGCGTCTCCTTATATTCACTATTATGGTTCCATTATCTATTATGGATCATAATCGCAAACCTACTTCATAGCAATATACATATACATGTATTTGATATTTAAGAGGATACTCATGTTCATGTACTTATTAAGATTATCCAAAATAATCTTCTGGGTTTTTTTTTCACGCTAACCATAGTGCCCCATATCTACTGAATTAACAATAAATGTATGCCCCACAAATCTAGAAAGCGTAGACGCCATGGTCGAACTTGTGTACCAAACTTTGAAATAAATCCCTGTTGTAGAAGGTGTGGCGAATAGGGCTTCAGATAAGAAGCAGTCCCCACCAAACCATGCTGGATGTATTTTAACTTTTTGCAGCTTCAAAATTTTCATTCTCTATACATGCTATATGGAGTTTCGTAGTTCCCGTCGCTAGTGTAGATCTTAGCAAACCACACTATTTCATAGCTGAAACACATTCCTTGCCTCTGCATTGCCTCTCCGGCAATAATGATCTAATGAATATAAAAATAATTTGTTCCACTCGATATTACAGCAACGGCAAAATAGCCACCGCCTTTTATTTAACGTCGGTGAGTACACATCATGTTCTGGTTCTGGTTCTGCCTATTACTGGCCACAATCGTCAGGTTGATTATACTGCCAGGCTAGTGCGAGCGGTTCCAAAATATAAAAGCTGTATATACATGTATGCAGTATATATATATACAAATAAAACTATTTACACTTGTTTGCAATTTACTCCTCCAGATCTGCCACTTCGTTCTTAAAGGTGGCAGTGGTCTGTGCTGATGTAATATCTGGAGGTTCTTCAGAGCCAGTATGTCCTTAGTGGACCAGCGTTGACTTGGTTAGATTCATATCTATTGCCGCGTAGTTGTTGTGTAAGTGTCAATTCCGTATTGTCATCCGATCGTGTGTTGGACTGCAGCGTGCCCCAAGGGAGCTGCTTAGGTCCGTGGTTGTATCTTACTTATGCTGGTACTATATTTGACATTATACCATCTTCTGTGACAGTGTATGGTTTTGCAGACGACCATGCTGCAAACAACACCGGAAGAGGAGTCCAATGCTATACGTACTCTTGAGGACTGTGCTATTCATACATGTATTAACAATTGGATGAACCACAACAAACTCAAAATGAACAATGCAAAAACAGAATTCATCATGTTTGGAAGTCAATTACAGCTGACTAAGTGTAACACCAAAGTAATAGATATATGCGGTGACTTTATCCAAGAAGCGACATGCATTAGATATTTAGATGCTTTTTTGAACTCTAACTTTTAAAGAGCATGTGGAACGAAAATGTCAAACTGCAATGTTAAATTATTTCAAAATAAGAAACATCAGAAAACATCTATCTAAAGAGGCAACTGAGATACTTGTACTTTCATTGGTTATTTCTCATTTGGATTATTGTAACGTAATTTTATATGACATCTCTGAGAGTGAATTATCAAAGCTCCAACGTATAAAAGATATGTTCGCTAAACTGGTACTGTGTCGCTCTAAGTATGAAAGCTCTAAGCAAGCTCCTTTCGATCTACATTGGCTTCCTATAAGAGCAAGAATTAAATTTAAAATCCTTACATACATATACAATTGCTCTATTGGAAAAGCACCGGCGTATCTGATAGACTTGTTATGTCCACAAATCTCAAAGCGAACTTTGCGATATATCATCCGTAGGTTGTTATACAGTCTTATTGATAAAAGAAAAACTTTTTCAGATAGAGGTTTCAGCACAATAGCAAAAGTTACCGCTTGATATCAGAAACAGTCTATCCATTGACATTTTTAAATTGAAAACATTTTATTTTGAAGATTATTTCTCTCTTTTTGAACAGTAATGTATATGTTACACATAGTTACACAGAAATTTTCTAGTATTGGTATACGATATTTTTTTCGAAGTTTGAATGTTGAATGCGTTCCAATCCCTGATGGTTCTTGGGAAGAAGGAGTACTTTCTTTAGTCGTTGTTAGTACTTAGTACCTGGAATGATTGGTGGTGCATGTATTTTGAGAGTTGGCTTGGTGGGATAAGCATGTTCTCTGTAGAGATTGCAACTTCATTGTTCTTTATCTTGAAGAGCATAGTTAATCTTGCCTCCTTCCGTCTTTGTTGTAAAGATTTCCATTCCAGTGTTTTCAGCATGTCCTCGATGCTTGATCTATTTCCACGTCTATTATAGATTTATCTGACCCCCTTCTTTGGATCATTTCCAGGGTATAGATGTCTTTCTGAGTATATGGAATTGGTCGTACGAGTGAGAAGTATGCATTTTGTTTGGTGGTAGTTAATCCGATGTTCAGGTTCCGTCCGCTAAGTCCAATGTTTTGTTGGCTTTTCCACATGTTGTTAATGTGGTTTGTCCAGCGTAAGTCTGATGTAATAAGACAGCCGAGGTATTTTGCTTCGCTGACAGGTTTAAGTGGTTGAATGTGCAGTTTGTAAGTGAGCTTTAGTGAATTGGCTTTTGGCACTGGATACAGTTACCTGGAAAAGTAACAATAAGAAAAAAAAATATTGTTACCTGGCACCGGAAGGACGGACTAACGGGAAACCGTGTAACGGACACGGACATGTATTCATGGAAGTAACAATAAGTATTTTTGTAATTGAAAACTTGAAATAAAAAAAAAACAATTTATTTTTCCTTCATTTTCACTAATAAAACCACGGTCGACCTGAATCATGAAAATACATAAAATGAAACACCATCTTTTCTATAATACCATGTATATTTGAGGGTGTAAGATTAGATAAGTACGTTGGTGCATTCCAACTTTGAATATTATAATACATTTGTAGCTTTTTTTCTTTTTCTTCCATCTATAAGTGGTTCCCATCCCGGTTCCTAATATAGTTCTGATGATCTACAGAAGATAGGGAGTCCTGTTACAATACGGGCCGCTTCAAGTTGAAGTTTTTCTAATTTTTCCGCGTTTGTTGTTCCACTGTTATCCCAAACTTCAGAAGCGTATTCAAATATAGGTCTTATGTACGCACATGATCAGTATAACTTTTCTTATACAGTTCGGCTCAGACTTAACTTTAATTTTCTGAGAACATTAAGGTAGAAGGAAGCAAAGGTGTACCAAAGGGGTAATAAATATCATAAAACCGTAAAGACAAAGACAAAACCGGTAAAAAATCATCATAACAAAACAAACCACACATCAACATAAAACACACACATACACATAACAACAAAACCGCATTCATTACAGCAACGTGAACTCAAGTCGAAACGAGAGTGAACTCAGGTGCTCCGGAAGAGTAAGCAGTTTCTGCTTGCTATAGCACACCCGTCACGTTGCCAAAGATCGATTTAGTGTTGGTCAAATCCGGAAAGGATGACATTACAAAACACAATGTCAAACCAACATCTGTGCTCATCTGAGAGATAGAAATCCCGTATTTGTATACAAGCATATGATGTCTTCCGTAAAATTTCTCGAGTGATGACAACAACCCTTTTAGCAATGTTGTCAATGTGGTGATTCCACTTTGCATCATAACTCAAAGTTATGCCCAGATGTTTGTGCTGACTAGAAATAGGGATGTCTTTTTCGTTTAACGAGAAAGATAATATTGAATTGTACGTTAGTACCGAATCAGGATCATTGCCATTTTTTTTGGCAGTATAAAACTGTTTGATTTTTTATGGTGCCTTGCTCATTTTGCGAGAATTCTTTTTGCTGAAACACCATTACGAAATCACCGAACCAATGAAGAAGTCTAGTATACAAGAGTTCAAGCGTATTGATGGTGAATGTGATTATTGCTTAACTTGAATGCGTCAATCTGAGTTTCGGCTTTACAATTATATGAAATAGTTACATTTACTAGATATTTAAACCTTTAAATAAATTTTCAATGGAGACTTGTAATATAAAAATCACTGAGCTTGGAGTTTAAAGATCTGATTTCCTTTTTTAGACAGAGCATATCTTAGAAAATGTTGGAAAGTTCTATGACAGCGATAATGATATTTCAACTATTATGTACTATAACGGAGGATCGGAGAAACAGATGAGATACTGGTTAGACAGACGAAAACAAGATATATCATGGCAAGAACAAGGGAAGGGTGGACTTGGAGATAAACTCTCTGCAGCATTTGTAGAAAGCTTTCAAAGAGGCTCCAAACAAACTGTTGTTATTGGTATGTATGTTAATCGAGGGAGTGGGAATTGAGTCCCTAGCTGCTTTAACAACCCATGGTTTTGAATCGTCATTTAGACATGGTTCATGTTTCAAGAATAACTCTCATATGTGATTGCTTAAGTTGATAGCTTTAATTTTTGAATTACTGTTTGTTTATGTTTGTTGTGTCGCGTACACTTATTCCACATCTCAATAACGTATATTTAAGAGGACAAAAAGCTTGTATGTTTTTTTTTATTTGATAGTCCCCTACCGGCCCCATATTGCAATGTTCTAATGGTAAACATTCTGCTAGAAAGAAGCAAAGAAAAAGAAAACATTTACTTGATCTGTAACCCACCTTAATAGACTCACATACCAACCAGTTCACTATCTTGAAGCATTTAAAAAAGTGTGGAAATTAAAGTTTCAATGAATTTCTTAGTTCAAAGGGCCATTATTCCAACAAAAAAATGTAGATCGGAACGAAACGTAAATCAGGTCTGAAACTCATCACAGTAGACTCACATACCCTCGAGCGCATACCAAACATAATCCCTCTGCATACCCCCCCCCCCCTGATATGAATACCATACCCACCATTCTTTGCTACCTTAGTTGTAAAATTTTAGTGATTTTTGAAGGAAGTGATATTCCTGGAATATCATCATCTATATTACAAGAAGCATATTCCAAACTCCATGATGGAAGAGATATGGTGATAGGACCTGCTGCTGATGGTGGATATTATCTTATAGGATTGTCCAAGGAAGCTGTCATTGATATTGGTATGTTTGAAAATAGACCAGAAAGATTGGTTAATTTATTCTTTGTCAATACCATCATGTAAAATTTGCATGGATTTCGTTCTATTTTGGTTATTTTGATCAATTTCCCGGTCACTTAATAATTTGAACAAACGCCATTTGAAATGGATAGCCGATGCGGTTGAAGATTGTTGTTTCATGACCAGGTTGAGATGCGAGCACGTGCAGCGATCTCGCACTGTTTAATTAACCAATAAAAACCATCGGTACTGATAATGATTGATGACGTCAACCAATGAAATGTAATGTTATTTAAAACTTTCGGTATTAAGAATGAAGCAGCCTATAGGAAATGAAATAGGGTACTTACACGCGTCCTTGGAAAACCGGCAATGATCTTTCATTCGTGATAGAATTTTCCGGATCTTTTTGCTCGTTCCGCTGCGCCCCACTCGCAAAAAGACTGAAAAATTCTATCACTTGTGAAAAATCAGCTGGTCTTTTCCTAGAACTTTTGTAAGAATGGAATAAAGGCAGTGTGTGTGAACATTTTTTTTTGTATTTGAACTTTGTCAAAAGTCATATTTTCAAATATAAATGTCACAGACAACTTTTTGCATAATGAACTTTGACGATAATACATTGTCACCTGGATAATTTACACCTATCATGATAATGGTGATGTCTTACATCTCCTGTTGTTATTTCAAAACTAGCACAAAAAAAGTCGTTTGGAAGGACGTAATATTTGGTATGATTATCATTGCAAATTCCTATATCTTCTAGTAGCCGTCTTTCCAAGGCATCTGGATTTTTGTCTTCAGTCATTTTCAGCTAGGTACATATAAATGTAACTACTTACCGCTGTTTCTTGAATTTTGGTATAAGATATGCAACTTCAGTGTTAAAGCCTCAACCATTGTTCATATCATCTATTAAGATTTTGACTGTTGCTCATCTCTTTTCTATTGAATAACAAGTATTTTTTCTTATATTTAATCACATGTATTTAATTTGTTTTAAGGCAGAGCTTTTAAGCTCGCCTTATGCAGTCATACGACTGGCTTATTTTCGCGTGGTGATCTAGTCTAGACGTTGAATTGGTCAGGCAATATTCCTACAAAATTACCTTTAATATTACACTGATTCTGTGTACTTTTATTTTTTCACTGTATTAAATGTTATCCATATTGTCTTAACTACATCCTTATACCTGCGATATAAATGTGCACTACATTTTATTCTCAATACACCAGTTGATGCATAATTAAGCATTATTGAAGTTTTACCTTTTCGATCTAGATTTCATCAAATATTCAAATATGCAAAACTAAATTCCAGCTTTCGTAACAAATGCTCAAGAGGGTGGAGCAAAGTTATAGCTTTTTTAACCAGGAACCAAATTGATATTCATTAGTAAATTTTAACTGATTTAAAGTTTATATATTGCATATTTCGAGCTCATTTTGATCATTTTAAAATTTTGCGGCAAAATTTGACTCTGATAATGCCTTGTCTTTTCGGACTATCCCATCACTCAAAAGCAGTGGGTCCAGAAGGCTTGATTTTGACAAGGGAGTAATCTCCCCCATTTTCATAAAGCAATAAGATTACGGAAACAAGGAAAAGTAATATTCTTTATGACGTCGAGTCTCAAGCAAACCAGCAGATGCTGGGAAGATCGCCCAAGACAAATATAGATGGAGAGCCGTATTCCTTGCATTATGTCCCCCACGGGCATATAAGGATTATAGAGAGAATAAGTTAAATTGAACTCATACACTTCTTGTGCAACAGTTATATACACTTAGACATACGGTTTGCTAAAAGTAGGGCAGTTCTTAAGGAAACTCGATCGAATTGAATTTATTTGCAATATTTATTTGATGAAAGTTGGGAAGTAGTGGTATTCTTGCACGTTCGAAATAATCTCAGACTGTTTTCACATTAACTTGCATTATTATATAACTCTTCTTAGAACATCATTTCATACTTTGTAATTTAATATGTCTTCGTGCAAAAAATGAGGCTGTAAAGAGCTTACTTGTTTGTTTATGAAGTTAGCAGCCATTAACATGGTAAAGGCTGTATTTCATGATTAATAAAATGATTTATAATAAGTTTTTATGGTTTACAGACCATGTTCATAATTTTCAAGAAATTTCAATATCCAATTTCAGACAAGCTGCAAACAGCAGACCCCGTTTGTCAGAACACATACCCCTACCCAAATAAGACCTGTCTTATTTTGCTGAGATGTCACATTTAAATCTTCTGTCAAAGTAGTGACAAAAACATAATGACATACCACAAACATTTTTTAAGTGTCTGGGGCGCCTAGATGATTAACACTAGTTCTAATAATAAGGGTTTCAATGGGATTCCATTGAACGTAATGGAGCAGCCGCCTGAAAATTAAGCGCTGAATTTGAGAACGTTTTGGTGTGATTTTTGAGTTGCTGCGGATATATCATTAATACCTTCATGATAAATTCAGGATATTTCCGAACAAAATTAAGTTATTAATCACAGAATCTTATTTTTATACACTTTTGATCCTGAATTTCATACTAGTAGTTAAGTTCAGGATCAAATAAGAAAAAATGACAATATTATCGTCAAAAACATGGACTTTTTCAATATAAATTAATAAAAGCTAGTTGATTTCAAAGTTTTCCTGACTTATCTAAATCCATTTCAAGTCTTGAGAAGTCCAAACATACAATTTTGGCTTGCTCCGTTACAGGTAATGGGACCCCTTTGTAGCTGTCAAAGGAGCCTCGTTAAAGTAATGTTGATGCCTTACATCTCCTGTGGTTACCTTATAACAAAACTAGGACAGACGTAATAGGATGATTGGGTTTTGGTATGACTATCCTTGCATCAAAATAGGGGTAAAACTGTATTACCTCTTCTACTAGCCGCCCGTCCATCCATTTATTTGAAAAAGCAAAGAGGCACCAATGGGGCATTAAGGTAATAACGAATAATTGAACTTGAGGATCAATCTCAAATGTCCATGAGTAAAGACAAAATAAGGAAAACTAACCGGAAAAATTGAAGATCGCAATGGTACTGACTTGGTACAGCCATTTCATAAGAAATGGTTGGTAAAACCAGGTTTCGTGGCGCGTCAAAACTCTCCTTCCATTGCGATCTTTGGGTCCGATAGTTGCACAAAACACAACACGGTTGTGAAGACATAATAAGGATGTTGAGGTGACCATCTTAAAACAACAACCAGTCTTACACTTATCAAAACAATCACTTATCATTGCGTCTAACATAACTTTGAATTTTACCTCCAGTGGCTGATAACGACGTAAAACTTTTAAGGGGTCGTATAAAACCTATTTTTTTATAACCTTGGTTTGATAGTCGGTCACGGAGTGTCAGATAAAAAAAATCTGAAAAATGTGTTAAAGCCCTAGCATTTCGGATAAGTTGTTAAATATAGCCACCGTATGCAGGTGAAGTTGGTATGTTACTTTCCAGATTAGGAAAATTGATAATTTAAAAAATTAAAATCGTGACGTGAAGCAAATGGATTCGGTAGTTTCTTTAATCTCGAGCTCTGGAGGATATATTGTAGAAATCCATCTACCATTCCAGTGTCAAAGTCCGAAAAGGTAACGACAAAACCATCAAACACGAACGAGAGCTTCACGAAGAAACAAAAATATAAAAACACCTGAACTTAACTTAAATCAAAATCGCGAAGTCAAGTCGTAACGAGACTGAACTCAGAGGCTCCGGACGAGTAAGCAATTCCTGTTTGCTAAAGCACACCCGTCGCGATGCCAATTGTCATTTCAGTGTGTAAGATCCGGTAAAAGAAGACAGAGCAAAACCCTATTACAAAACAGCATCTGCATTCATCTGAGAGAAAGAAATTCCATATTTTTCTATGAGTGCACGATGTTTTCCGTAAAATTCCTTGAGTTAAGACGGCAACCGAGGAGGAACATTACTTTGTGTTCGCAATTGTTGTATCAGACATGACGCTCTGCCAAGGAAATCGATGTAAGTCCCGCATGCTCTGGAATAACGAATCAATCGTGATACGTGAACTCCATAATCTGTAGCGGACAAAATGTTGGTACACAAGAAGGAAAAGTTAACAATTGGAAAGTCGTCACGTTTGTCATAGATAGACGATATTGAGATGTGGAATAAGTGTACGCGACACAACAAACATAAACAAACAGAATTCAAAAAATCACAACGGAAAACAGCAAGCAGTCTTCAACATGACCATAGGTCACTGCTTACCGTCTTGCATAGGCCCAAGACTTATAATACAATACAAAAGTTTCAAAACCACTCCCTAAATCATCAACGAAAGACCCAATTCTTGACATAAAACAGTTAACACAGAATGACAAGGACAAACAAAGGCTTTGTTGAAAGTCTATTTGAGAATCTATTTCGAGATGTAGATCCAAATATGAAGCAGAGATCATAGAATCCGTTGAGCTCTTTATCTAAAGGGTATATGCGATTGAGAAAGTCACCAAATTGTCAATATAATTGAACTTGAGGATAAAAGATAGAGAGCTAGTCTATGATCTTTTTGGATAGAAGTAATTGTACGAAGTCTGCTTCATTTGAATGAAGAAACAAATCAGCAACAAAAGGTGCATAATTAGTGTCCATTGGAATCCTTATTGTTTGCGGAAAAATTCGTCCACCGAACTTTACAAATATGTTGTATACAACAAAATTGAGCATGTCTATTATTTGGTCTTCTGTAAATTTGTTCTTTTTCTTAGAATCATTGATGCCAAAGTAAGTCTTAGAATAGTCGACTAAAAGATATTTCTACCTGCGTTTCACATTCTTTTGGAAAACTGCCTTTTGTCCCAATCGAAATTTGAATTGTTCATGTAGAATAGAAATATAAAGTGTAGAGAAATCAAAAGTTTTGATGCTGTAACAAGATGAACAGAATGTGCATCAGTTCTTTCGAATTCTAAATAGGAGCCATACTTGATTGACGCCATTTCTAGAAAAACAATAATCGAAAAGTTTCTGAAGATATAAGATTTTATTGCCATCAGTATTAGAGTCAAAAGAACTGAAAGAGGTTTTAATTAGTGGTACATTTGATGATCCTACCAAAAAGCGCTGTTTGTATGCATTTTTATGTAACCTCGGAATCCAGTACAGGAATGGGATGTCATCATTTTTAGCACCAACAGAAAGGCCTCTATTGTTCTTTCTCTTAAAAAAAATTCAGATAGCTAATATTGCATATTACATCCTCTTAACACTTAGTGTATCATTTTAAGTCAATCAGATTGGTTCAGAGTAAAAGCCTATTATTTCTTTTAAACTGTTGCTCATTTCTTTTCTCTTGATGAAAAAAATATAATTGTTTTATAATTAACTAGTTGTTTTTGGTATTTGTATCTGTCAGTTCTTTCACTCTGCCTGACAAGCTATGTTCCTTCAAATAATCAAAAGGCAACAGACAAAACCCATTATGGATACGCAGCGGAGAAATATAAGTTGCAATGGTACATTCCTTTCAAGAAAGCCTTAATTTGACATTTCATATTAAAAATATTTTCGTAGCTTCAACAGTTCCTTCTTGTGTACAAAAATTCTGTCTGCTGGACGATTTATAGCGAGCATAGCTCGCAAGCGGGCACGTAGTGCCCGCTCGAGCGGAGAGCTCTACGGTATTTGTTTCCGCGAGAAATTTGCTAATGCTGATTTAGATTTTTTATGGTCCGGAAAGGGTTATTATTTTTACAGGGCCGGAGTGAATGTTAAAATAATTTATAAGAAAAGAAATAATTCTTAAAAAAATAATAAATTGCGCTTTTTACAAGAAAATAATATTCTTAAAATGATAAATACACATAAGCTGCTCGTTTCGTCTTGGTTATATGCACGTACGAAACTAACGTGTCTCGAAGATTAATCGCCCCATACCATCTCGCCCCAAAATAAGCAAATGGAAATATTGGAAATTAAATGATAGCAATAGCCCTGAATGTCGACATTTAGAACAAAATATGAATAAAAAATATATATGAAAAAGATTGTTAGAAATGGAAAAACTTGTTTACCAAATAAACTTATGAATTTTGTCATTTTACACATTTTTATTTTATTCTTATTGTCATCGTTAAGCGTCCGTCGTCCGTCCGTCCGTCGTCCGTCCGTTAACTTTTCTTCAAAGATCTTCTTCTCTGAAACCACTGAAGGGATTGCATTGATACTTGGTATACATGATCTTTAGGATGTCCTCTACCAAGTTTGTGAATTATATACATGTCGACCAACCAACATGGCCGCCGTTGCTAAAAATAGAACAGGGGGGTCAGACCATTGTTTTTGACTTATAAATCAAAAAGTATAAGAGATAGAGAAAATCCGAAGCAACCGACCTTGTTCAGCATCAATAGCTCTACGAATCTCTCCATTGAGTCGAAGTTGTGAAACGACTCCTTATAGGAGTTATTGCCCTTTAATCATCAAAATTGACCATTTTTGCAGTTTTTGGACTATATTTTAAAAACCGTTAGAGCTAGAGGAAAAGTTAGCATTGCAGAATTGTTTAGCTCATTGAGATCTACAAAAATTACTTCAGGGTCAAAATTGTCAGATCAGCCGTTTAAGAGTTATTCCCCTTTAACTGTTTTTTCCATTAATTTTAACTGATTTTTAAAAATCTTCTTCTCTAAAACCACTGAAGGGATTGCATTGATACTTGGTATACATGATCTTTAGGATGTCCTCTACCAAGTTTGTGAATTATATACACGTCGACCAACCAACATGGCCGCCGTTGCTAAAAATAGAACAGGGGGGTCAGACCATTGTTTTTGGCTTATAACTCAAAAAGTATAAAAGATAAAGAAAATCCGAAGCAACCTTCCTTGTTCAGCATCAAAAGCTCTACAATCTCTTCATTGAGTCGAAGTTGTGAAACGACTCCTTATAGGAGTTATTGCCCTTTAATCGTCAAAATTGACCATTTTTGCAGTTTTTGGACAATATCTTGAACACCGTTAGAGCTAGAGGAAAAGTTAGCATTGCAGAATTGTTAAGCTCATTGAGATCTACAAAAATGATTTCAGGGTCAAAATGGTCAGATCAGCCATTTAAGAGTTATTCCCCTTTAACTGTTTTTTTTCCATTAATTTTAACTGATTTTCAAAAATCTTCTTCTCTGAAACCACTGAAGGGATTCCTTTGAAACTTGGTACACTTGATCTTTAGGATGTCCTCTACCAATTTTGTGAATTATATACACGTCAACCAACCAACATGGCCGCCATTGCTAAAAATAGAACAGGGGGGTCAGACCATTGTTTTTGGCTTATAACTCAAAAAGTATAAGAGATAGAGAAAATCCGAAGCAACTTTTCTTGTTTAGCATCAAAAGGTCCTAACAGGAGTTATTGCCCTTTAACTGTTTTTTATCTCACCTGACCCGAAGGGTCATGTGAGCTATTGTCATCGTTAGGCGTCCGTCGTCCGTCGTCCGTCGTTAACTTTTCTTCAAAGATCTTCTTCTCTGAAACCACTGATGGGATTGCTTTGAAACTTTGTACACTTGATCTTTAGGATGTCCTCTACCAAGTTTGTGAATTATATACAGGTCGACCAACCAACATGGCCGCCGTTGCTAAAAATAGAACAGGGGGGTCAGAACATTGTTTTTGGCTTATAACTCGAAAAGTATAAGAGATAGAAAAAATCCGAAGCAACCTTCCATGTTCAGCATCAAAAGCTCTACAAATCTCTCCATTGAGTCGAAGTTGTAAAACGACTCCTTATAGGAGTAATTGCCCTTTAATCATCAAAATTGACCATTTTAGCAGTTTTTGGACTATATCTTTAAAACCGATATAGCTAGAGGAAAAGTTAGTATTGCAAAATTGTTAGGCTCATTGAGATCTACAAAAATTATTTCAGGGTCAAAATTGTCAGATCAGGCGTGTAAGAGTTATTCCCCTTTAACTGTTTTTTTCCATTAATTTTAACTGATTTTCAAACATCTTCTCTGAAACCACTGAAGGGATTGCATAGATACTTGGTATACTTGATCTTTAGGATGTCCTCTACCAAGTTTGTGAATTATATACAAGTCAACCAACCAACATGGCCGCCGTTGCTAAAAATAGAACAGGGGGGTCAGACTATTGTTTTTGGCTTATAACTCGAAAAGTATAAGAGATAGAAAAAATCCGAAGCAACCTTCCATGTTCAGCATCAAAAGCTCTACAAATCTCTCCATTGAGTCGAAGTTGTAAAACGACTCCTTATAGGAGTTATTGCCCTTTAATCATCAAAATTGACCATTTTAGCAGTTTTTGGACTATATCTTAAAAACCGTTAGAACTAGAGGAAAAGTTAGCATTGCAGAATTGTTAAGCTCATTGAGATCTACAAAAATCATTTCAGGGTCAAAATTGTCAGATCAGGCGTTTAAGAGTTATTCCCCTTTAACTGTTTTTTTTCCATTAATTTTAACTGATTTTCCAAAATATTCTTCTCTGAAACCCCTGAAGGGATTGCATAGATACTTGGTATACTTGATCTTTAGGATGTCCTCTACCAAGTTTTTGAATTATATACACGTCGACCAACCAACATGGCCGCCACTGCTAAAAATAGAACAGGGGGGTCAGACCATTGTTTTTGGCTTATAACTCGAAAAGTATAAGAGATAGAAAAAATCCGAAGCAACCTTCCATGTTCAGCATCAAAAGCTCTACAAATCTCTCTATTGAGTCGAAGTTGTAAAACGACTCCTTATAGGAGTTATTGCCCTTTAATCATCAAAATTGACCATTTTAGCAGTTTTTGGACTATTTCTTAAAAACCGTTAGAGCTAGAGGAAAAGTTAGCATTGCAGAATTGTTAAGCTCATTGAGATCTACAAAAATTATTTCAGGGTCAAAATTGTCAGATCAGGTGTTTAACAGTTATTCCCCTTTAACTGTTTTTCATTAATATTAACTCATTTTCAAAAATCTTCTTCTCTGAAATCACTGAAGGGATTGCATTGATACTTGGTATACTTGATCTTTAGGATGTCCTCTACCAAGTTTGTGAATTATATACATGTCGATCAACCAACATGGCCGCCGTTGCTAAAAATAGAACAGGGGTGTCAGACCATTGTTTTTTGCTTATAACTCGAAAAGTTTAAGAGATAGAGAAAAACCGAAGCAACTTTTCTTATTCAGCATCAAAAGGTCCTTATAGGAGTTATTGCCCTTGAACTGTTTTTCCTATTAATTTAAACTGATTTTCAAAAATTTTCTCTGAAACCACTGAAGGGATTGTTTGCAACTTTGTATACTTGAAAGTTTGTGAAATTTATTCAAACTTAGGCATAAGAGATCAGGTGAGCGATTCAGGCTCCTGGGAGCCTTTAGTTTCTATTAATTTAAACTGATTTCCAAAAATCTTCTCTGAAACCACTGAAGGGATTATTTGCAACTTTGTATAGTTGAAAGTTTGTGAAATTTATTCAAACTTTGGCATAAGAGATCAGGTGAGCGATTCAGGCTCCTGGGAGCCTCTAGTTTCACATATTTTCAGGCTATGCTCGCATTTAGGCAATGCCTACTCCATATTAAATAGATTAGTTTTTTTTTTCCTGAGCATATGAGTGCATGTGCCTAAATAGCCTTGGAAGTCAACAAACTGCGTTTGTCTACAGCAATATACTATCCATATTTGGCCTCCAACCTACAGGTTGCAACATGTTGCGGTCTAATCATTTTGCTATCTAACTACTACTCTACTAACTTTGCTTTGTTTTTATTCAGACAAGTTGTTTTCCAATATTAACTGGGGGACTGACACAGTTTTCAAGGAGCAACTAGCAAGAGCAGAAGCACAGGGACTGTCCTGTGAAGTTTTAGAAACTGTGTTGAACGATGTGGTAAAGTAGAAATAATTTGTTTTAAGCCTAGCATAAGTTTTAACTTATTTAATAAAACGGCTTTTGCATATTTGAATTCCTCCCAGTTTGTCACTGTGGTCTTTAAAGCGGCCCGAGCCACGGATGGTGTGTCGGACGTGCTTGTGGACTTGCTCACCCCATACACCGGGCAACCATTCTAGTGTGTTACTTAAGACAATTCTCGCAAATTGTCCCAAGGAAGTCGAAATATATTTGTTCATGAAATTCCACTCACTGACGAGGATGGAACCATAGAGTAGAAAGTGTAATTTTTGTTTAATACTACTCGTCTTAACTTGTCTTGGTGTTTGTTTTAATTTTTGTACCATATATATTAATTTTCAAAGACGTTATTATTAAGAATGAGCAAGCCCTTGTTCAAAATTAAAGATATTTATATGCTGGTTGTTTTTAATCATAGATTTCAATTTGTTTTATTAGATGGATTGCACATCTCAATATTGTCTATTGTCAAACTAGACTCATAAGGTGTTCATCCTTTCATAATTTATTCATTATGAATTGTTTGTTTCTACCGTAGTTCAGTATAAATGTTAAACATGCGTCAGCAACATAAACAGTTTTTTATATATATATTTTTTTTGTTTATCAGACATGTACTATTTCGAATGACGTCAAAATCCGGTTATGTTAAATGTCGTATTTTTGTTGTTTGTTTGTGGAGTAAACCTGCATTTTTATATTGTTTGTTTGTTTGTTTGTTTGTTGAGTTATAGTTTTGGAACTTTTCAAAAAAAGTAAAAAAATATGGTTTTACAAAAGTACAAAACATTGTTAGCATCAATTGAATAGCTATTACTCTGAATTTTTCTATTTCTACTGTTTTTCAATTTAGTTTGTACCCATCTGGTAAATCTTTGAAATGAGTGTTTTATAATTCAATAGATATCATTGTAACTTTATAAATATTTTTTTATATGACATTGTACTTAATTTTTGACAGGCTATATTTTATATATTTATACCCCCGCTTCGAAGAAGAGGGGGTATACTGTTTTACCTTTGTCCGTCCGTTCGTTCGTTCGTCCGTCCGTCCGTAACAAAACTTCCGTCGCAGTTTTCTAAGTAACTACATGAGATAGAGGTCTGATATTTTGTATACAGCTTTATCCTATAGTGCCATATGGTGTATATTGATTTTATGCTCCTAGGTAGTTTACTTCCTGTTTACCGAATACGTAGCTATAGGTTTTTACACATAATGGACATAAATGCAAAATTTCCGTCAAACTTTCCCAAGCAACTACATGAGATAAAGGTCTGATATTTTGTATACAGCTTAATCTTATAGTGCCATATGGTGTATACCGATTTTATGCTCCTAGGTAGTCTACTTCCTGTTTACCGAGTACTTAGGTTTTTACACATAATGGACATATATGCAAAATTTCCGTCAAAGTTTCCCAAGCAACTACATGAGATAAAGGTCTGAAATTTTTTTCATACAGCTTTATCCTATAGTGCCATATGGTGTATACCGATTTTATGCTCCTAGGTAGTCTACTTCCTGTTTACCGAGTACTTAGGTTTTTACACATAATGGACATATATGCAAAATTTCCGTCAAAGTTTCCCAAGCAACTACATGAGATAAAGGTCTGATATTTTGTATACAGCTTTATCCTATAGTCCCATATAGTGTATAGCGATTTTATGTTCATCATGTTCATAGGTCAACCACATCCTGTTTACCAAGTATTTAAACTTGTATGCATGGCTTAGTTTGGCGAGCGGGGATATCACTATTGAGCATTAGCTCACAGATTTACTTGTTTCATTTGTTCTGAAAGAAATTCTCAGTTCTCAGTAGAAGGTAGCAAACCATCAAAAATGTCTTCTTTGTCTTAATCCATAACTGTCCACATGATTATGAAATACAATTCTACAGGACCTGATAGAAGACATTCCTGTCATTGAAAGAGAATTAAAGATAACAAGACAACAACTAACAAATCCTTCCATTAGTATCATTATCCCAGTTTACAACGAAGCTAAGAGTATTGTATCAACATTGAAAAACGCCATTCAGGTATACTAGTATATATATATATATATGCATCTTATATTTTTTCTTGGTTCTGTTGCAAGTAGGTAAATTCGATGCCTTTTGGTTTTGTTCTGTGGTCATCGTTTTCTTTGGCTCAATTGTCTCGGATGTCTTATCAAGACGAAATGAGTCGGACACAAATTTTTTGAATTATCAGCCTGAAATTTTAATATAACTGTTTAATAAATATTGTTGCTGCAGATGTGAGCCTTTTGTAAACTTTTCGTGTTCTCTTATCAAAGACTAATCTTAGGTTAGATTCTCCTCCTCTGCTAATGTTTTGAACACTTGCATGTATTACAAACCTTTAATTGATGGATTACTTTATGTACTACCGTTGATTAAATAAGATTTCATTCTTTGAACAGAAATTTATTATTTAACTAAATGTCAAATAAATTTGTAAAATCAAGAAAGTAAAAATAATTTCTTTTCAGAGTTACTGCTCTTTCATTTGATATTTGTTGTACAATTTTGATATTTGAGTTATATTTTTACTCTTTTATACAGCCACATGATACTTATCTTTTTAGAACTGCGGCCAACAAACAGCTTTGGCAGAAATAATTGTCAGTGATGGAGGAAGTAGTGATGACACTGTAGCAGTGGTCAAAAAATTCGCCTCTCGTTCTGAAGTCAAGATCAAAATTAATAACAGTTCTCCAGGTAACTCCATTTCTTAGGTAATAAAATTACTTAAATTATTTTGTAGGTACTGAAAAAGTTTTACAGGTAATAAACATGTAAAATTCTTAACAAATTTTACAAATAATACAAATCACAGGTAATACAATTAGCCCAAACAGTAAAGTTTTGGAAATTTTGCTATTATCTCTAATAGGGCTGCAGGTATACAAGTAAAAAGAAAAAAGAAACCTCATGCACAAATATTGTTACAGCTTTCATGATAAATCATGTAGATTCTTGAATTTTCGGTAGACCAGTCAGTTCCCTAAGGATGTAAGGGTAATTACAAGTCTTGTCGTCAGATTTGTCTGACACAAAGGATGAGGGGCATTAAGACCCATAATTGTCCCATGTAAATGTAGTTTGTTCAAATATTATGATATTTATAAGAAATAACAACTTAAATGTAGTTACAAAGAAAATACACCAAATAAAGCGAAATTTGATCATTGTGCATAGTAATGACATCTGCAATTTTGAATGGTTTTTAGTTCATATTTTCCTTTAGAAAACATTGGGCGCATGAAATCAACAACTTCAAACTTTCAGAAATGATTGATTTCATCATTTTACACATTTTATAGAAGTATGAAGTTGTTGTTTATATGCGCACACCCTTTTCAAGACCAAAAAGTGTGTGAAAATCTGCAAAATTCAATGAAATTAGCACAATTTCTTTAATTTATAGCTTTTAAAGTTAACAAAAGGGCATAACAACTTAACTGATATGGCAAATGTTTATCATTTTCTTTAAGCTTAATATTTGAGCAATGTTTCAGCAACTTAAGACATCTGTATGTTCAGTTTTAATTGCATGGTTTATTTTGGGCCAAAAATGAGCCTTATTGCCACTCCTCCTTTACCAACAAATTTTGATATTCTGTCTTTTTTTTTAATTTTCATATTGTTAACTGTTTGAACTTTTTGGTTTTTAGAACTTTTCGTTATTCTAAACTTCCAATATTTTGATTCAAATGCTGCTGTTGAGAGGTTACTCTTTGAAATATGCATATACAGCATCTATGCGTTATACCTGTTTTGGTATTTGTTTTTCCCTTGTGATAAATTTTGTGTAGGTTTGTTTGTTCGAAGTTGAAATTAAGATAGTTGTGTAATGTCAACATTTTTCATTTGTATAAAATGTTAAAATAAAAGACCTCCGTAGTGGAAAAAAATACAAAATGTCAAAGTATATGTCAATTTATGTAAAATCAACTTGAATCTAAATAAAAAAAAATCATGTATGGCGTTAAAACAAATCTTATCAAAACCTTCTTGCAATGGTAAAAGAAAGTTTCTCTATATTTCATAGAAGGAATATTCAGTATTAAGAGATTCTGATGAGTTCAATTGCCTCCCTTCTTTACACGAGGTTGTTGTTCAGATAAGGCTGACTTCAAAATAGTTTTTGTATTTTGAGCACAACATTACATTTGTTTATTTAAATAACTAGGCATCAATTGCAATGCCTCCCCATTATGATGCATATAGCTTTGTTTGATAAAGACAGGATCATTGCTGACAACCATTCATGTCCTCATCATGGGGACTTGCTCCCTTCTATCAAAATTTTGTTAGAGTCAATGTTTGGTACGAAAAAAAAAAGACTCGTATCGCACATTGACTCATCAAAATATTGATAGAGGGGAGCAAGTCCATGTGTCCTCACAATAAAGTTCATAGATTGGATATTATCCTGTTCTTTACAAATCCCATGATGATTTTGTCTACTGAAAAAAGACATCATGCATCATATGAGGAATTAAAGACCATACGAGATTTGTAAGAAAGTGTTTAACCTGATCATCTTCCAAAGCGCCCGGGGAATGATTTAGCGCCCGGGGGAAATATTTAGCGCCCGGGGAGTACTAAATAGCGCCCGGGAACAGATTTAGCGCCCGGGGAAACTTTGTAGAATATAGATTGGGTTGATAAAAAATGAATTATGCATACAACATTTTTACCTTTATTATTCACAATGTTATCTATATATTACAACAATGGACTAAATTAAAAACTATAAAAAGAAAAAAAAGAAAAGAAAAAAAAAACCAAAACAAACTGTGCGTTAAAATCCAAGAATTTGATGAATAGAACATTTCATACTCAACAAGTTCAACTTTTTCACATTGAGGATGGTAGAATGTGTCACAAGTTGTGCAATATATGCTGCATTTGCTACAACTTTCCTTACAAATTCCACATTTTTTTCCAGAACAAGGCTGCTTTGGCAGTGGGTTTTATTTTTCGCTTTTTACTTGCCGGCATCTTGGAGCTGAATGACAAATGTTTTAGATTATAAAGTCGAATGTTAGTGAATAATATTCATGTAGATGTATATTTTTTTACAAACTACGCGTCACCTTCATTGATTAGCGTTATTGGTCCGAAGGCTAGGATCTTAATATTGGTTGTTCATTCATCATAAAAATAAGTGCCTTTCGACAATATAATTTGATGGCATGTTAAATCTTTAAGAAGTATTATATGTTAGTTTTTATATATGTTTTTTTCATCATTAAAAATAACCTCGAAAGGTTACTTAGTTCTTTTTGTGTGTGTGGTTTTTTTGTGTGCAAAAAATGCATGTGTTGAATGTGCAAATATGCAGATGGTTATTTTTTCAAAATGGTTTGATCAACCTTCGTATAATAAATGAAGATGCATTCCCCGGGCGCTAAATCTGTTCCCGGGCGCTATTTAGTACTCCCCGGGCGCTAAATATTTTCCCCGGGCGCTAAATCCTTCCCCGGGCGCTCCCGGGCGCTAATTAGTGTGACCGTCCAAATTTACTCTTTGTAAACACTTGATTTTCCTACCATTCCTCTACACAGGAAATTTGAAATCAGATTGGAGAAACTAATTTCAAATCTAGAGATTTTGGTTTTTTTTAATACATTCTACATAATATTTTTATGAAACATCTTATGAATTGATTTTCTAAACTAAAACATACATGTATATGCTGCATCTAAGAAGATTTTCAATTATACAACACGTTGGCATTCAAAAGGGTTCAAATGCTGCCCCTTCCAATAAGGGCTTGTTATTATATTCCTATGAGACTGAATTTTGTCAAGGTCATTTGATTTGTATTGATTTCGTCCTCTGTGTCAAGAAAGCATAGTGTCTAAGATAAATAGATGTGTTTTTGTTTTATCCCATATTTTTAAGAGATTGATAAATGTCAAAATTAAGGTGCCACAAATCTGGGAAAAATAAAAATATCTGAGAATATTGTCATCCCTTTGTGTTTATCATGGGAACTGAGAGGATTCTCAGACTTAAGAATTTTTATCGTTTAGTGGTGACAGGGCCAGTTCTCACTTTATACAAAAATGTTTATTTTTAGAGGATGTGGCTAATGGTTGATTTAATTGCCTATTTGTTGTTTGCTGTACAAAGATAACCACCACACTTTATTAGATTGTTTCTCACGAAAGTGTTGTGTTTTTAGGTCCAAGAAGCTGCCCCTCAGAATGCAATGGAAGGAAATTTAGCTCCTTATAGTCAACTGTTAATTTGGATATTTTGAACCATTCTGTACAGTCATTTATATACGGCCACAAAAATATGTCTTTATTTTTATTCCTGTGTTACTCGTATGGGTAACCGATTGTTCTGAAATTCAAGATGTTTCTTTTTCGGTAAAGAAGCTTCTTATTGAGTTTGGGCTTTGTGGTCTTAACCGTTTCAGAAAAAAGGCTTAGGGGGCACAAGGATGTTGACAATGCTGCTGTGAGTTTTATTCATTCGATTATTGTTGCACTGCGATAAATGTCATGCAAAGCGAAACTAAGTTGGCAATTTTTGCCATGGCTACAGCGGCGTCGTTTACAATTTAAAAGTTGTTTCTTAAGTCTGTTTTATGCGAAAAAATAATGATCCACCATTTATGCAGCTGCATCAGCATCAGTACAAATAATTAAAAAAAAAACTTTTCATCTGTATATTCCCTGAGTCACGGTTCATAGACTTTGAAATTTTTATCTGATTTGCCGATGTTAACTTGTAACAATGTTACAACATGGGCTTGAATCATATGTTCATCATGTAGTTCATCATGTAGTTTGGAGCAGGGCTATAAGAAAATACGTCTCATACGATCACTAAAAAAATTCTTTCTTCGTTATCAGCCACTAGTAGAAAAGTTCAAAATTGAGTTAAAAGATATGATAGTTAATTGTTTTAATTAGTGTTTGACTGGTCTGCTGTACTGAGATGATCACCTCAATATCCCTATTGTGTCTCACAACTATGTTGTGTTCTATGGTCATTACCGGATCCTAAGATCGCAATGGAAGAGGGAGGTTTGGCGCCATAAAACCTGGTTTAACCCACCATTTCGTTTGAAATGCCTGTACCAAGTCAGGACCATTGCGATCCACCAATTCTCCGGTATGACTAATTCGTTTTTTGTCATTTTCTCTGGACTATGAGATTGATCATTCATGTTCGGTAGTTTTGTTATTACCTTTATTTTCAATCCTGGGCCAATTGAAAGACAGCGAGCAGCGACCACTGGTCACATTTAAGGCTGATGGCTGTTTTCCATTGTGGATTTTTTTAAAATTGTAGGTTGTGTCGCGTACACTTATTCCACATCTCATTATCTTCTATTCTTTTCATAAATTTGTTTAACATGAAGCAGTTTGGTACACCATTATTATTTGGTATGCAGTTGCATTTGCATCTGTACGGAACAATTTCAAGAGCGTTCATCTGTATGCTTCTGCAGTCAAGTCTATGATTTTGAGATTTTTCACTGATTTGGCTGAATGTCAGTTTTTTTAACGTCTAGTTAAAATGAAGCGGATATGATATGCCAAAGATATTTGACATGCAGGTACATTATCACCATACAGTTGCATTTGCATCAGCTCAGATCTCTTTGAACAGTATCACTTTTGATATTACACTTATTAACTTCATTTCGTACTGTAACCAGATGCAACAGGCGAGACATATTTCTATGTTAACTGTTAATGATAATTCTGTTTTTTTTAGCTCACCTGGCCAAAGGCCATGTGAGCTATTGCCATCACTTAGCGTCCGTCGTCGTCCGTCGTCGTCGTCCGTCGTCGTCGTCGTCCATCGTCGTCGTCGTCGTTAACTTTTCTCTAAACTTCTTCTCCTCTGAAACCGCTGCACAGATTCAAACCAAATTTGGTCTGGTGGAACTTTAGGGTATCCCCTACAGAACTGATGTGGGGATTTTTGATTCATCGAAAAACATGGTCGCCGTTGCTAAAAATAGACCAGGGGGGTCAGACTACCGTTTTTTTGCTTGTAAAACAAAAAGTATAAGAGATAGATGAAATCTGATGCCACCTTACTGCTTCAGCATCAAACGTTCTACAAAAGTCTCCATTTGGTCGAAGTTGTCAGATGACCCCTAATAGGGGTTACAGCCCCTTAAAGGTGAAAAATAGCGTTTTTTCATGTTTTTGCCCTATAGTATGAAAACTATTGCAGATAGAGAAAAGCTGTTGCTTGCTTAAATGTTCAGCTCATTTAGATCTACAAAAGTATTCATAGGGTCGAAGTTGTCAGATGACCCCTTATAGGAGTTACAGCCCCTTAAAGGTGAAAAATAGCGTTTTTTCATGTTTTTGCCCTATAGTATGAAAACTATTACAGAGAGAAAAAAGCTGTTGTTTGCTTAAATGTTCAGCTCATTTAGCTCTACAAAAGTCTCCAAAGGGTCGAAGTTGTCAGATGACCCTTAAAGGAGTTACGGCCCCTGAAATAATGTATTTTCATGTTTTTGGCCCATGGAATGAAAACTATTGCAGATAGAGAGAAGCTGTTGCTTGTTCAAATGTTCAGCTAATTTAGCTCTACAAAAGTCTCCATAGGGTCGAAGTTGTCAGATGACTCCTTATAGGGGTTACGGCCCCTGAAATAATGTTTTTTCATTTTTTTGGCCTATAGAAAGAAAACTATAGCAGATAGAGAAAAGCTGTTGCTTGCTTAAATGTTCAGTTCATTTAGCTCTACAAAAGTTTCAATAGGATCGAAGTTGTCAGATGACCCTTAATAGGGGTTACGGCCCCTAAAATAACCTTTTTCATGTTTTGGCCTATAGAATGAAAACTATAGCAGATAGAGAAAAGCTGTTGCTGGCTTAAATGTTCAGTTTATTTAGCTCTACCAAAGTCTCAATAGGATCGAAGTTGTCAGATGACCTTTAATAGGGGTTACGGCCCCTAAAACAACCTTTTTCATGTTTTTGGCCTTTAGAATGAAAACTATAGCAGATAGAGAAAAGCTGTTGCTTGCTTAAACGTTCAGCGCATAAAGCTCTACAAAAGTCTCCATAGGATTGAAATTGTCAAATGACTCCTTATAGGGGTTACGGCCCCAAAAATAACGGTTTTCGTGTTTTTGGTTTATAGAATGAAAACTATGGTAGATAAAGAAAAACTGTTTCTTGCTTAAATGTTCAGCTCATTTAGCTCTACAAAATGTAGGGTTGACATCAAGACCAGGTGAGCGATTTAGGCTCCTGTGAGCCTCTTGTTATATTCCTGATTAACTGTATTGTTAAACTGGATATTTCAACTGTTTGATGTATCTGGACTCTTTATGATGCTCAGTACGGGTGGACAAAGTTTTTTAGTACCTTTTTTAGCTCACCTGACCCGAAGGGTCATGTGAGCTATTGGCGTCACTTGGCGTCCGTCGTCCGTCCGTCGTCCGTCGTCCGTCCGTAAACTTTTTTAAACGTTAACTCCTCTGACACCATAAGTCCAATTGAAACCAAACTTGGTGTAGTTGATCTTTAGGGTATGGCCTACAAAACTATCGTTCCGATATTTGATTCGTAAAAAAACATGGCCGCCATGGCTAAAAATAGAACAGGGGGGTCAAGTACAGTTTTTTGCAAATAACTCAAAAACGGTCACAGATATCAAAATTCTGGCATAGGGTAAAAGTGATCAGCACCTCAAGATCTACCTGCCCAGAAATTTTCAAAAAGATCCAACAACCAATGTAGGAGTTATTGCCCTTTTTCTGGATTTTTTCAAAATTTTGCACTTATTTAGCCCTATATCTTGAAAACTGTACAAGATATTTTAAAAATTCAAATTGCATATGATTAAGCACATCAAGATCTACATTTCATGTAATTAGGTCAAAGCTGTAGAACCATTTCTTTTAGGAGTTATGGCCCTTAAAGCGTCAAAATTTACCATTTTTCATTACTTTTACCCTGAATTTTAAATATTTACTTGTCTGACACCATTCATCCAACTTCAACCAAACTTGGCACAGTTGTTTAATAGCATTAATGCTACTATTCTATCGTTCAGATTTTTGATTCGTCAAAAAATATGGCCTCCATGGCTTAAAATAGAACATAGGGGTCAAATTACAGTTTTTTGCAAATAACTCAAAAACAGTAACAGATATCAAAATTCTGATAGGAGACAAAAGTGGTTAGCATCTCAAGATCTACCTGCTCTGAAATTTTCAAGAAGATCCAACAAACGACATAGGAGTTATTGCCCTTTTTCTGGATTTTTTCAAAATTTTTCACTTATGTTGCCCTATATCTTGAAAACTATACAAGGTATTTCAAAAATTCAAATTGCATATGATTAAGCACATCAAGATCTACATTTCATGTAATTAGGTCAAAGCTGTAGAACCATTTCTTATAGGAGTTATGGCCCTTAAAGCGTCAATATTTACCATTGTTCATTACTTTTCCCCTGACTTGTCTGAAACGGTAAGACCAACTGCATCTTAACATGGCACACTGTTTGATAGCTTATATGCTACAACTCTATCGTTCAGATTTTTGATTTGTAAAAAAACATGGCCACCATGGCTAAAAATAGAACATAGGGGCAAATTTCATTTTTTTGCTAATAACTCAAAGCTGGTTTCAGATATCAAAATTGTGTAAGAATCAAAAAGTGATCAGCATATTAAGATCTACCTGTCCTGAAATTTCGGAAAAGATCTGACTGCTGATGTGGGAGTTATTGTCCTTTTTCCTTATTTTTGCCAAATTTGCACTTATTAAACCCAATATCTTGAAAACTAACCAAGATATTTCATAAATTTAAATCCCATATGGTTAAGCACAATAATATCTACAAATATATGTATCTGTGTAGTTCAGGTGAGCGATTCAGGCTCTTGGGAGCCACTTGTTATTGTAACAGTTTTCTCATCAACCAATTATCATAGGCTTTCGATATTTGGTATGCAGCTTCAGGTAGGGGTCCCATATGGTGGGATAGGTTTTCAAATCTATCGCTCATCTACTTCCTGTGTAACAAGCCGACTTAAAATTTTCCCACTCAACTTGTGGGGGACATAGAATCTGTTCTTTTTATATTACCTGCAACATGTTGCAAAGCCACATATAGGAAGTCTTTTAAATTTACCTTTAGTGGACATATTTTTGGTGACAGTTTTCTGGGCACCTACATGCTATGTAGCATTTTGATAATTTGCATGTAACTTTATCCTATAAAAGTTTATGGTGTATAGGGATGTGATGCCCATATCTCATCTACTTCCTGTTTACCAAATACTTTAAATGTTATGGATAATTGGCTTTATATAAGCTAAGTGTACTTCACAGTTTGAAGAGCAGTTCCTTGATATTTTCTTAAATGAAATTAGGTTGTATTACCATCATCATCCAGTTTGTTAGATATTTTTCTTGTACAGTAGAGTAAAGTCAATTATTTTTGTGGGGAATCAATTGTCATGTGTCTCCAGTCATTTTTGGTCGGATTTCACGGAGTGAACAATCTGGGTTATAAAATAATGAATGGCATGCGTGGAAGAAATTTGCGTAACAGTTTTCTCAGCAACTACTGTTTACAGTCAATTGATTTTTGGTAAACATCATTGGGGTAGGGTCCCATAACCTGGGATTTGATTTCTGGATAGTTGCTCACCTACTTTCTGTTTAACGAAATCCAGCCATTTTTGACTTTGACAGATTTTTGACAGTTTTTATGCCCCATCTACGAAAAGTAGGTAGCATATAGTGTTCAGGTCTGTATGTATGTCTGTCACTAATGTTGCGAGAATGGGCATTATGCCTTTCAGACATATTCTTGTTTTTAGCTCACCTAACCCGAAGGGTCATGTGAGCTATTGCCATCACTTTGCGTCCGTCGTCCGTCATCCGTTAGCTTTTTAGCTCACCTTACCCGAAGGGTCATGTGAGCTATTGCTATCACTTTGCGTCCGTCGTCCGTTAGCTTTTTTCAAACATCTTCTTCTCTGAAATTGCTTGGCTAATTGCAACCAAACTTGATATGGTTGTTCCTTAGGGTATTGTGCAAAAAGTTTGCGTTGGGATTTTTGATACGTCAAAAAATACGTGATCAGCACCTCAAGATCTACCTGCCCAGAAATTTTCAAAAAAATCCAACAACCAATGTAGGAGTTATTGCCCTTTTTCTGGATTTTTTCAAAATTTTGCACTTATTTAGCCATATATCTTGAAAACTATACAAGATTTTTCAAAAATTTAAGTTGCATATAATCAAGCACATCAAGATGTACATTTCATGTATTTAGGTCAAAGCTGTAGGACCATTTCTATTAGGAGTTATTGTCCTTAAAACAACAAAATTTACCATTTTCATTACTTTTCCCCTGAATTTCAAAGATTAACTTGTCTGACGCCATAAGACCAACTGCATCTTAACTTGGCACACTTGTTTAATAGCTTATATGCTACAACTCTATTGTTCAGATTTTTGATTCGAAAAAAAAAATGGCTGCCAAGGCTAAAAATAGAACATAGAGCGTAAATTTCATTTTTTTGCTAATAACTCGAAAATAGTTTCAGATATCAAAATTGTGCAAGAATCAAAAGTGATCAGCATATTAAGTACCTGTCCTGAAATTTCGGAAAAGATCTGACTGCTGATGTGGGAGTTATTGCCCTTTTTTCTAAATTTTGCACTTATTAAGCTGGATAACTTGAAAACTAACCAGGTTATTTCAGAAATTTTAATCGCATATGGTTAAGCACAATAATATCTACAAAATATATGTATCTGTGTAGTTCAGGTGAGCGATTCAGGCTCCTGGGAGCCTCTTGTTTTTAATCTAAAAGAAAGGAAGGTTCTAGAATAAACAACCATTTCTTCATTCAGCTTTTTTTTCAAACTCAAAATCTTTGCCTAACACAGATTCCTGATTAAGAGTGCTCTGAAGTTTTATTAGGAAAATTACTCAAAGAGAAATTCCACATTTCTATATCAGCTGAATACAGATGCTGGTTTGTAATTGTTGTCCTATACCGGATAATGCCTAAACTTAATTGACTGATGGTAACGTGACGAGTGTCATGAAAATCAGGACCCACTTTCACTCTCAATTCACCAAGAATTTCTCCTTTTGACTTGAGTTTGTGTTATTTTTATGCCCGGCCTATAAAATATGAAAGTAAAGGGGTATATAGTGTTCGGGTCCGTTCGTCCGCCCATCTGTCCGTTTGTCCGTCCAAATCCTCATATATTTCCTATTCCCATTTACTGACAAGTGCCACATCGATAATATTGGTATGGCAGATTCACTTATTGATGCATGCTTCGGATGCTGGATTTGACCTATGTTTCCTTATGGATGACCACTTACACAAAAATGGTTCAAGTCCATTACCGCTTACTGACAAGTGCCGCACCAACTAAATTGGTATGGTAGGGGCACAAAGTGATGCTAAGCACAATGCAGGCGTCGGATACTGGATGTGACCTATATTTTCCACATGGATGACCACTTACAGAAAAAAGTCCACAAGTGCCGCATCAACCATATTGGTATGTTAGGGGCTCCTACAGATGCTGCTTCCGATTCTGGATGTGACCTATATTTTTCACATTGATGACCACGTGGAGCAGGGACAAAGAAATGCTAAGCGTCCTTCTGTCACACATTTTTTCGTTACAGATTTCTGTTAGCAACTATTATTTGTAGGCTTTCAAAATTTGGTTAACAGCTTCAAGTAGGGGTTCCATACGATGGGATGCGATTCAAGTCTGTTGCTTACCAACCTCCTGTTTAACGAGCTGACTTAGAATTTTTGCTGCTCGGCAGGGCTTATTTTTTGTCGTGGCCTTTTCGAACTTATGATATCAATTGTCCCGTTTGTACCTCTTTGCTTCTGAATAATTTACTGTATCTTGCTCAAATGATTTTTCTAAACGATAGGGAAAGTGAAATGATATATATTTCATTTCAAGAAATAAATTACCTTTTAACGTTCCATATTAGTTCTTTTTTAAACAAAGCCTGGTTTATAGCTGGTGGTTTTATTTTTACATACCTCCTTCGATCTACAGAGTTTATATTTCATTGTTTAGTAAATTAATGGCTCATTAATATTTTAGGGCAAGGAAATATATCATTTATTGGTACCATTTTGATATCCGACGAGAACTTCCGTATAAAAATGAGAACATGTGGTTAGTTTCAGAATTGTAAAAAAAATCATTGTGTATAGGCCTTTTTAATACTTCCACAAATATTTTTAGATTGCATTTAGAATGAAGCAAATGTGTACCAAAGGAGCAATCAAATATCGTTAATCTGAAATGACAAATCCCGGTAGACACAGAATCATCACAACAAGACAAACAATACACACATATAACAACCAAACCTCAAACAGAAAAGTGAGCTCAAGTCAAAACTCGGGTGCTCCTGATTAGTTAGCATTTCATGATTGCTTTAGCACACCCATCAAGTCAAAACTCGGGTGCTCCGGATTAGTTAGCATTTCATGATTGCTTTAGCACACCTGTCAAGTTTAAACTCGGTTGCTCCGGGTTAGTTAGCAGTTTATGATTGCTTTAGCACACCCGTCAAGTTTAAACTCGGGTGCTCCGGATTAGTTAGCAGTTATGCTTGCTTTAGCACACCTGTCACGTTACCAACGACCAATTTACTATGGGTCAAATCCGCGGGTAGGATGAAAATACGAACCTCTATGTAAAAGCAACATATGCGCTCATCTTAGAGATAGAAATCTCGCATTTGTCTACAAGCATATGATGTCTTCTGTAACAATTCATGAATGACGACAACAACCTGGGAATATCGTAACAATTGCTAACAATTTGTGTGTCAGACGTGGCGGTCTATCAAGAAAGTTACAATTCTCCCACAAGCTCTCGAATAACGAATCAGTTGTGATACGTATATACCATAGCAGGAGATAGTATCTGGGTTTCGCTTGTTTTTTTTTGCCTTATTTTTCATCACTTAACATTTTATGTCTGGCGAGCCACATTTAAAAAGAATCAATTTAAAAATAGTACTTAACTTAATCTGAGAGTAGAATTATCAAAGAATTTAAATAAATAGATAAATAAAACTTCATTAGCATAGCCAATATCTCTGTTGATCCCAACAGTCATTTTGAAGTAGTACACATTGCTCAGATATATCTAGCTTGGTATGGTAAAATTTCAACTGAGCCAAATTTCAAGTAAACATTTCAGAAATTTTACAAACTTTTATACAGTGTCCTGTAACAGTTTGTTTAATCCAGCGATCTTTAAATCTATTAACCAAAACGCGGTGTTGATTTCTATTCATTTGTTTTGTATTTCTGTGTTTTATGTTGTCTGTTTGTTTTGACTGTTCTCGTTCGTGTTTACTGGTTTTGTCTCTGTCCTTTAGGACTTTCGGATGCCCCAATTATTACCTCTGTTTCTACCGAAATGAACAAATTGTGGAGAAAAAATCTTTCCCAACGCATCAAGGGTGTATGCAGTCAATAAAATCGTAACAAAAACTTTTGTATTGAAATACCAAAAGCAAGTCATGACTAGTAGTATTTATAATTGATTTTTACTGCTTTGTCTTTTTATGTCGCCTGCAACGTGTTGCAGAAGCGACATATAGGGGTTACTTTGGCACTATCCGTCGTCTTGCGTCATCCTGCGTCGTCGTCCTGCGGCGTCACAAAAATTTCCGTCGCAGTTTTCCAGGCAACTACATGTCACAGCCTCTTGATATTTGGTATGTAGCTTCATCTCATAGTACTATAAGGTGTAAAGCGATTTTATGCCCGAAAAATAACTACTTCCTGTTTGACTAATGCTTAAAGTTTTATATACATGTGTATAATGGACATTGATGCCTAATTTTCGTCGCAGTTTTCCAGGCAACTACGTGCCACGGTATGTAGCTTCATCTCATAGTACTATAAGGTTTAAAGCGATTTTATGCCCGAAAAATAACTACTTCCTGTTTGACGAATATGACGTTTTATATATAATGGACATAGATGCAAAATTGTCGTCGCAGTTTTCAAGGTAACTACATGCCACAGCCCTTGATATTTGGTATGCAGCTTCATAAGGTGTAAAGCGATTTTATGCCCGAAAAATAACTACTTCCTGTTTGACTAATGCTTAAAGTTTTATATACATGTGTATAATGGACATTGATGCCTAATTTTCGTCGCAGTTTTTCAGGCAACTACATGCCACGGTATGTAGCTTCATCTCATAGTACTATAAGGTTTAAAGCGATTTTATGCCCGAAAAATAACTACTTCCTGTTTGACGAATACTTGACGTTTTATATATAATGGACATAGATGCAAAATTTTCGTCGCAGTTTTCAAGGTAACTACATGCCACAGCCTCTTGATATTTGGTATGCAGCTTCATAAGGTGTAAAGCGATTTTATGCCCGAAAAATAACTACTTCCTGTTTGACGAATACTTAACGTTTTATATATAATTGACATAGATGCCAAATTTTTGTCACAGTTTTCCAGGCAACTACATGCCACAGCCTCTTGATATTTGGTATGTAGCTTCATTGCATAGTACTATAAGGTGTAAGGCGATTTTATAGCTGAACATTAACTACTTCCTGTTTGGCGATCAAACATAGATACGCAGGCGACATATGCCTTCCGGGGAAGGCTCCATCTAGTTTATGATAAGTGTAGTTTTGTAATTCTGGTGAACATGGTGATAGTGTATGAATTAAATTAAAAGTTTGTTACTTGTCGTGTGATCTATGTGTTATTTTGTAGTCACGTGTATTCATTTTTATACGACTGCAAATTTTTTGCGATCGTATAATGTTATGGCGATGTCGTCCTCGTTGTCGTCGTTTTCGGACATTTGATTTCTGTGCGATAACTTGAGTATATGTTGACCAACTGTTATGAAAATTTGATATGATGTTTGTATCCACTAAAGAAAGGTTGGTGTTTATTTGGGGTTTGTGGTCCCTTCTGTTTTTAATTGGAAAAAAAGGCCAAAGGGGGCTAAAATGGGTGTATTGACAAAACTGTTGTAGAATGTTTATTATTCACTCGATTTGAAAATTATTTTTTTTATTGAATTTTTCATTAAATTCTGTCAACTTAGTAGACATGAAGAAGCAATTTTTCGGGCTTCATCCCATAGTACTGTAAGGTGATAAGCAATTTTAAGCCCGAAAAATTGCTACTTCATGTTTACTGAAGACTTAAGTTTTTATATATTATGACCATATATATGCAAAATTTTCGTCGCAGTTTTCTGGGCAACTACATGTCACAGGCTCTTAATATTTGGAATGTAGCTTCATCCCGTAGTACTATAAGGTTTAAAGCAATTTTATGCCGGAACCGTGCTGCTTCCTATTTACCGAACGTTTTCAGACGCGGGCGACATACGTCTTCCATGGAAGACCGCCATTCTAGTTATTAAATTTGTTAAGGCAAATAGTTTTATACAAACAATTTTGTTATGAAGTTTTCATATGATGATTAGGTTGGTATTATATTTGAGGTTTGTGGCCCCTACCGTTTTAGAAAAAAGGACCAAAAGGGGCTAAAACGGGTGTATCGACAAAACTGTTGTAGAATGTTTATTATTCATTCGATTTTGAAAATTCTTTTTTTGTTAAATTGCTCATTAAATTTGTTAACTAGATGCGTCAATGGTTTTTGATATATATTCCACCGTTACATTGCTACAGGGGGGCAAAGACGGTCCACGCCCAACACAATAACTTTTTAATTTTTGGTACGATTTTCAAAACCTATTTTTCATTGGAGTCCTTGTGAAAATCCCTGCCTGTATTTCAGTCAGATTTGCAATATCTCTTACCGTTTTTTTCGGAAATTAGGGATCAAAAGGCTATATTGGGCCTCCAACGTACAGGGTTCAACTTGTTGCGGTCGTATCTGCTGCGCTCGGCGTAGCTTTTTATTTTCTATTAATCGCATGTCAAACACTTTGAAACAAAAGCTTAGACATCAGGCGTGTAACAATTGTAACAGTAGTAGGAAAATAAAAAAAATATATTTAGCTACCTTAAAAGCAGCTTAAATTGTGTAAGCACCATCAACTCAACCATTTAATACAATAACAACATTAAGCAGTGAAGTCTTTAATTTTTTTTGAATAAGCAAGATATGTTTCATTCACATTTTTTTCCAACCTTAAAAACTAGACAAATAATAGTGCATTGATAAGAGTGCTCTGAATAATTTATCGAAAGTGCCTGAAAAGACATATCATTTCAATATAAAATTTTTCTTTAACGTTTCATTATTGTTCTGTTGTAAACAGAGACTCGGTAATATACTGATTTTTAGCTCACCATGAGCGAAGATTCATGTGAGTTAATGCCATCACTTGGCTTCCGTCGTCGTCTGTCGTCGTTTGTTAACAATTTTTCAAAAATCTTCTCCTCTGAAACTACTGTTTGGGGTTTACCGAACAAAAGTTGTGTTTCGATTTTTGATCCGTCAAAAAACATGACTGCCGTTGCTGAAATAGCCCAGGGGATCAGACTACTGTTTTGACCTGTTAGTCAAAAAGTATAAAAGATAGAGAAAATCTTATGCAACCTACCTTCTTCGGCATCAAAAGTTCTACTAATCAAAAGTCTCTATTGGGTCGAAGATCTCAAATGATCCCTTGATAAGATTCCGCTCCGCGGGAGCTAAATTGACAAAGAATGATGCCTTTAACCGAAACACGTATAAGCTAGTAAAAAAAATCCGCACCAAATAGAACGGAATGCAAAATTTCCAATTTTGTATTTTGCATTAAAAAAATACATAGTTATTGTATTAATATAAATATTTTATGTATTCCAAGCTATGAGATGTTTAAAAATGTTAGAATTAAGACTTCTTTTATTGGAGATATTTTTTGACGTCATACTGTTCCATTCTATCGCTAGAGGTCGCGTCTATCAAACAAAATGATAGAAGCACGGGAACGTGTCATTCTATTTTTTGCGGTACATGTCAACCAAACAAATAACTTGAGTAATTCAGCAGATATATTTGCCCTGCAGTCAATACATTTACCTTGTCCGCCTCAGTAAACAAATTTGTTTTTATTATTTTCTCTCTAGCTTTTGCTTTCGAAAATGAATGTAGAAATTCTTTAATGGTGTCTTCTTCGAGGTCCGAAACAAGATTTTTACAATATATGTTTAAGATAAAATCACTTCCTTGTATATGTCTGCAGGTGTTTTCCTTTTTTTAAATCATGCACAAGATTGCATTTCTTGCTGCTATTTAAAGATAATGAGTTCTTTCTTTTATTTAAAGTATGAGGTACAATAAGAAAGTGGCTTTATCTGCGGGAGGTAATCAGGTTTAACCTGCATCATATTAGGAATTATGACCCTTTTAAGATCAAAATTAGCGTTTTTCATGTTTTTGTCCTATAGAAGGATTACTATTCCAGATAGAGAAAAGTTGATGCTAGCTTAAACCTTCAGCTCATTGAGCTCTTCAAAATCTACATTGGGTTAATGGTGTCAGATGACCATTTATAAGCGTTATGACCCTTTAAAGGCCCAAAATTACGTTTTTACATGTTTTTACCCTTTTAGAATGAAAACTAATGCATATAGAGAAAAACTGTTGCTTGCCTAAACCTTTAGCATTTCATTAAGCTTCACAAAAGTCTATATTAAGTCAACATTGTAAGATGACCACTAATAGGGGTAACAGTTCATAGAAAAGACCCTTATAGCTTAAGGACCAGGTGAGCGATTCAGGCTCCTGGTAGCCTTTTGTTTAAATATAAATTTTATATTTCTGCGAAATTCCCTCGAATTGATAGGGTGTGTATTTCATTTATATAAATTCATTACTCATATAATATGTATGGTGAAGACATAAATTATTTATGATAACGACTTTAACATCCCACTATAATTTCTGTAAAGAGTTTATTTCAGTTTAAAAAATGAAGGTTGGGTTTAATACCTCTCAAGTTTCTCGTGTATACGTATAGAATTAAAAAAATATATGCTAGATGCGTGGGTTTTTTGCATTCTGGTAACGGGTTCGTAGGTCTGGTATATGGAATTTCACATTTGCCAAAAAACAGTCTTATTGGGTCGGATTTCAGCTGCGCCATAACGATATGAAATACTTGTATTTGACAATTTTTAGGATTATTTGGAATTTCACATTTGCCAAAAAAAACAGTCTTAATGGGTCGGATTTCAGCTGCACCATAACGATATGAAATACTTGTATTTGACAATTTTTAGGATGATAGAAAAACTCTAATTGATTGCATGTTTCCCTTTATTGAGTTTATCCCGCATCAATCAACAAAACACGCCATCACCTGTATTCACAAAAAAACTTTCTTAGTATCTTTATGCAAGTATTTTCAAGGATTATTTATTATAATTAAAAAAAAAACCTATCATTTTTTTTTGTTTGAAGATCTCGAGGCACAAAGTTCAAAGCATCATGTTTTGATCCTGTCATGTTTCTCTGCCAAATAAAACCATGTATGCACTTGGGAACTGCAGTCCACATTAAATTAGTTTTGATGTCACAGAGAATAAGAAGTGAGATATCTAGTACATGTAGTATAGCTATTGATACCGGTATACACTGAAGTATATTTTGTATACCATGTAGAAAATTTCAACTGAAACAACTTCATTTTTATAAGTTCACTTAACTGTATTTTGTTATGTGAGCTGTGTCGCGTACACTTATTACACATCTCATTTTCGATTTGTTTAGGTAGAGGTTTCCAACTGCGTAATGGTGCACTCTCAGCCACAGGAGACATATATATTTTCCTACATGCAGACACAACACTACCCAAAAACTACGACGAGGAGATCCGAAAATGTTTACGTGTTCCAGGCAACGTTGCTGGGTGTTTTAAGTTTGGGCTTGATGTTCTGGAAGATCCAGAAAGGTACCCTTTTATACCAATGTAAACTATGTTTGTAATTCGAGGGTCATATCATTTAAGCACTCATGCCTATTGATGCCTTTGATGCCTTCGTGATTTTTATCTTCTTCGATTCTCTCTCACTTGTCCTCTGGTAATGACACCTAAAATGAATGTTTTTTTTATGGCCCGACCACGTATGTGGAGTCGGCCATATAGTTTTACCCTTGTCTGTCCGTCCGTATGTCCATACATCCGTACGTCCGTACGTCCGTCCGTAACACTTTGGGTAAGTTCTTGGTTAAGGTCCATTACTCGGATACTAGATGTTGTGGGTCAATGATATTTCACCACCAGATGGGTCTTGGGTAGGGCTACACCACCCACTAGAAATTAGGTCACTGTGACCTATATTTTATGCATGAACGACTTCGGTTAAGTTCTTGGTCAATGTCCATATCTTGGATACTAGATGTTGGGGGTCAATGATATTTCACTACTAGATGTGTCTCAGGTAAGGTGACACCACACACTAGAAATTAGGTCACTGTGACCTATATTTTACGCATGAGTGACTTTGGTTAAGTTCTTGGTTAAGGTCCATATCTCAGATACTACATGTTGATGGTCAATGGTATTTCACCACTAGATGTGTCTTGGGTAACATGACACCACCTAATAAAAATTTGGTCACTGTGATCTATATTTTATGCACGAACGACTTCGGTTAAGTTCTTGGTTAAGGTCCATAACTTGGATACTAGATGTTGGGGGTCAATGATATATCACCACTAAATGTGTCTTGGGTAAGGTGACACCATCCACTAGAAATGAGGTCATTGTGACCTATATTTTACACATGAATGACTTTGGTTAAGTTCTTGGTTAAGGTCCATATGATGAATACTACATGTTAGGGGTCAATGATATTTCACTACTCGATGCGTCTTGGTAACATGGTAACACCCACCAGAAATAAGGTCACAGTGACCTATATTTTACACATGAACACTTTTGATCAATTTCTTGGTAAAAGTCCATATCCCAGGTAATACACATTTAGGGTCAATGATATTTAAAGAACGGGAGGGCCATCATGTGACCATAGACACTTTTTCTACTTTATACATGATTTGTTTATTATTAAAAGGTGGTGTAGAATTGATGCTTCTGTGACTTGTGGATACCAAGTCATAATAGTATTCACGGAAAATCAATCGTGGACAGGATGGCCAAGGACGTCCTTAAGAAACTTGTTTCCACATGTTTTATAACATACATGTATTCGAATTGTAGAAATAAATTCCGACTGTATGTTAAAAGTTTATGGGATAAGGTATTGGCATCCGCTGAAAACAACACACGTCTGTATGAGCTTGAGTCATAGCTTTGGGAAAGTCGTGCTTTATTTCGATGCCGTCAAGACCATGTGGTCACCGCTAGCTTTTGTATTGGACATTCTAGAGTCCACCATGGCTTCCTGGCGACACAAGAGAGGGATGCCTCATAGTGCACTCTTGTAATCAGGGTCGTAGAAGCAAAGACACACCAATTGGGCATTCGAGTGTCAAAAAGCCGAAAGGGCAAATACAAAACCGGTAAACACGAAAAAGAACAGCACGAAGAAACACAAAACACAAAATCAAGTCGTGAACAGGAGTGAACTCAGGTGCTCTGGAAGAGTAAGCGGTTCCTGTTTGCTATAGCACACCGGTCGTGTTGCTAATTTCCAATTCAGTGCGTCCAATCGGGTAAAGGAAGACAAAAACAAAATTTTACGACAAACCAACATCTGCACTCATATCTGTCTACGAGTGCATGGTGTCTACCGTAAAATTTCTTGAGTGAAGACAGCAATCGTGGAGCAACATAACCCTGTGTTAGCAATTTCTGTGTCAAATGTGACGTTCTGTCAAGGAAAACTCCATAAGCAGGTACAGACGGAATGTTGCTACACAAAAAGGGAAAGTTGACGATTTGAAAGTTGAAGTCATCACGTTTGTCATAGAGCTTCTTTGAAAGTCGTTCTTGAGAGTCAATTTCGAGATGTAGATGCAATATGAGGCAGACTTCATTGAATACTAATGTCAGATCAAAAGGTCTTCAGTGGGCCCTGAAATTTTTCTCTACATGTGTAATAGCAGTTTTGGTGTCAAAAGTGACGCTTTGTTAATAAATCAAGATATATTCCAAATCATTGAACAGATTAATTTATATAAGATGTGAAACAAAAGATACGCTAAAATGTTCGATTGACATTAAGTGTGTGTGGGATGGTGATTTGACCTTTATTTGATGTCTGTTTGATCATTAAAATATTTACATGTGCTTGGTATACACATGTTTGTTGAAGTGAGATACTTTTTTAAAAAAAATTCCTGCTTGGACATATTTATATTTTTTTTATATTTTAATAATCTATCTTTTTTCTTTCGTTTAAGGTCTAAAGAAATTACATCTGCTTTTAAGGTGAAAATGAGACTGTTAACAAAAGCAACTAACTTCAGAGCTTCCACCTTTGGTAATTACATTTCAATGTGTTTTATTTGCATACACTTTAATAGATAGTCTGTCAGATAGACGAACGCTATATCTTTAGTTTTATACAATTAGCTAAATAATCTTATTTCAACATCTTTTTTTTACTCCGTGGCAAACTTTAACATACTTTTTAAGTTCAGTATAAGATTCATTCTGGTTGGAAATGTGATTTGATATTTTAAGTGTTTGTTTATATGGTGTATTTTTACCTGCGTCGCCGAAAGCGAAAGCAGGTCTAGTAGTCGGGTCAGTCCGTCCGTCCGTCCGTCTGTCTGTCCATCTGTCCGTCTGTCCGTACATCCCACTATGGGGTGCCTGTCTTGTGTAATCTGAATCTCAAAAACCAAACACTAGATCTTTCTGAAATTTTACACAGTGATAACAGATATATTGAAGATGTGCACCTCCCCTTTTGGGGGCATTTTATAATGTCGTTTAGAAATAAGGGGCTCAAAAGGGGCCAAAAAAGCGACTTTTTAATTTTTTTCCACAATAACTTTTGTTCTGGTTGACCAAATGCTATGAAACTTTACAGTAATGTTACTTACCATAAAAGGAAGGGTTGGGCTGATTTTTGGTGTCCCCTCTTTTTTAATTTAGAAATAAGGGGCCCTAAAGGGACAAAAAAAAGGACTTTTTTATTTGTTTCCACAATAACTTTTGTTCTGGTTGACCAAATGCTAAGAAACTTTACTGTAATGTTACTTACCATAAAAGGAAGGGTTGGGGTGATTTTGGGTGTCCCCCCTCTCTTTTCGTTTAGACAAAAGGGGTCCAAAGGGGGCAAAAAAGTGACTTTTTAAATTTTTTCCACAATAACTTTTGTTCTGGTAGACCGAATGCTATGAAACTTTATAGTAATGTTCCTTACCATAAATGGAAGGGTTGGGCTGATTTTGGGTGTACCCTCTTATTTCGTTTAGAAACTAAGGGCCCTAAAGGGGCCAAAAAAGTGACTTTTTAATTTTTTTCCACAATAACTTTTGTTCTGGTTGACCGAATGCTATGAAACTTTACAGTAATGTTACTTACCATAAAAGGAAGGGTTGGGCTGATTTTGGGTGTCCCCTTTTTTTTCGTTTAGAAACTAAGGGCCCTAAAGGGGCCAAAAAAGCAATTTTTAATTTGTTTCCACAATAACTTGTTTTGGTAGACCAAATGCTATGAAACTTTACCGTAGTGTTACTCACAATAAACTAAAGGGTGGGGATGATTTTGGGTGTTCCCTCTCTTTTTGTTTAGGAACGAGGGGCCCAAAGGGGGCAAAAATGTGACATTTTTTATTTATGGTCCGATTTAGAATTTTTTTTTTACAAGTTAATTTTGGTCATATATAATATTGGATACAAAATGGAGGATACAATTTTTTTCTAGACCCACCTTTTCTGTTTAGATGTAAGGGGTCCAAAAGGGGAAAAAATAGAAACTATTTTTTTGTCTATTTTTACAATATTGGGTGGCATGTGACAAATATGCTTTGTAAGTCCACCATAGGATGCAAGTGCCAAAATATTTTGACTGTCCATATTGGGCCTAGAATGAACAGGGTTCAACGTTTTGCCGTGCGACGCAGGGCCAGACATCGATTGGTCTTGTTTTAATTAAAGGTCAATGAGTGAAAAAAAAAAAACATTGTGTATATATTCAAACTCACCTTTTCATAGATAGTCAAAAGCCTTTAGTTATTCAAACTCAATTAGATTCGATGTAGGTTTTATTATGTCAAAAGTTTTGGGTTTAATGTTTGAATAACAATAGAATTTTATGCCATATCTGCCTTAAACTAACAAGTATGCATTTTTTAAGGTCAGCTGAGCAATGTATCATGTGTATACATGTTTTCGGTTGTGATATTTTCTTTGAATTTTCTGTAAAAGACTATAGGGATTTCTTGAAACTTTTTAAATACATTGCCTTAATCACTCCAAGGAACACACGTATCGAGCCAGGTAATTTTAATTAACACTTTATATTGGCGAATAGAGTCTTTAAGATTTTTACTAACATGTTAAGGATTTTTCATAACCCTGATTTTATGTCGTATGGAAAGCCGTAGTGGATCTCCGGATGGCCAATTTATTTTCAATTGGTATAAGAAAAGTTATTTCATTTGATTTGCTTTGATAAGCAGTTGATTATAAGAGAAATCTTTTGCAGAGTTAAGTAAAAATTACCCGGATCTATTCGTGTGTTTCAAGGAGTGTTAATGCGATTTATAAAATTTATACCAATTGACCCTCTTAACTTAGTTCTTAAATATAAAAGTAGTGGCTGACTTCATTTTGTCTCGCCTGCGACGAATAGTCGCGGAAGGCAAGACATAGGTATTACTTTCCGGCGGCGGCGGCGGCGGCGGCGTCGTAAACTTTTTTGTAAGACTTTTGTGGACAATGAATTGCTTGAAAAGTATAATAGCTAGGCATCTGATATTTGGTATACAGACAGTTCAGGTGATGGTCTACGCAACTGTCACCATGCCATGTGACCCTGACCCCATTTTCACGCTCCAGTGACTGTGTGAACTTAGGTCTTTTTACAGGCCGTAAACTTTTTTGTAAGACTTTTGTGGACGATGAATTGCTGGAAAAGTATATAAGCTAGGCATCTGATATTTGGTAAACAGACAGTTCAGGCTCTGGTCTACGCAACTGTCACCATGCCATGTGAACCTGACCCCATTTTCACGCTCCAGTGACTCTGTGAACTTAGGTCTTTTTTACCATTGCGATCCACCAATTCTCCGGTATGACTGATTCGTTTTTGTCATTTTCTCTGGACTATGAGATTGATCATTCAAGTTCGGTAGTTTTGTTATTACCTTTATTCAGGCTGTAAACTTTTTTGAGGACTTTTGTGGACGATGAATTGCTGGAAAATTATAATAGCTAGGCATCTGATATTGGGTATACAGACAGTTTCGGTTATGGACAACACAACTGTCACCATGCCATGTGACCATGACCCCATTTTTACGCTCCAGTGACTCTGTGAACTTAGGTCTTTTTTTCAGACAGAAAACTTTTTGTAATACATTGTACTTGTGTGGACAATGGATTGCTTAAATAGTATAATAGCTAGGCATCTGTTATTGAGTATACAGACACTTTTTGTGTTTATATCAAGAAATGAAAGCTTAGGTAGTTGATATTAATGACGGTGCCGGCAGGCGAGACATACTTTTAGTGGCCACACTTGTTTTAGCTTATAATGCAACATATCAGCGATAAACAAATCTGAAGCAATCTTGAAGGCTCTATTATTATTTTTTGAGTAAAATTTATGTGATGACACTGCTAGGATTTATTTCCTTTTATTCCAGAAAATTTGCAATTATTGCATGTTTTGATTCGTTACTCCAGAGAGTGCGGGACTTACATCGATTTCCGTAGCAGAGCGACACGTCTTATGCAAAAATTGCTCACACAGGGTTATGTTGCTCCTCGGTTGCTGTCTTCACTCAAAAAATATAACGGAAGACATCATGCACTTGTAGACAAATATGGGATTTCGATCTCTCAGATGAGTGCAGATGTTGGTTTGTCATAGGGTGTTGTTTTGTCTTCCTTTACCGGATTTGACACGCTGAATGGACTATTGGCAACGCGACGGGTGTGCTATAGCAAGCAGGAACTGCTTACTCTTCCGGAGTACCTGAGTCCACTCTTGTTTCGACTGGAGTTCGCGTTGTTGATTGATATTCAGTTATTTTGTGTTTTTATGTTTGACATGTTGTCTGTTTTTGTCCCATTCTTGTTCAAGTTAACTGGTTTTGTCTCTGCCCTTTCGGACTTTTGACATTCGGATACCCCATTGGTACCTCTGCTTCTTTGCTTTCTACCTTGATAACTACCTATGTGTTGAAGAATATATCAAAGCTATGATAATGTCTGTGAAAAGTACAAAATCGTCAATACCTCAAAGCTCTTCTTATCATATGCATAATATATGTCTCAATTCAAAATGGTTTAGCTTTATTTTTCTATGCATTTTATTTTTAACCTCTCTGATAAGTCTTGGTAGATGATACGCGCGTGAGATTATAAAACCAGTATTAATTAACTTAGGTTACGTGTAGTCTATTAAACGTCTTGGTAGCTACCTTTTACTATTGCCATATTTTTTAAATTAGTCGTTTGCTTCAACAAACTGCAGAAACTAAAAACAACAACTTCATAGCCAACTAGAAATGATACATTGTTGCTTTTGACAGAACTTCCATATGGAGACCAGGCTATTTTTATGCCAAAAGAAACTTACAAGAATGTTGGTGGCTTTAAAGAAATCTATTTGATGGAGGATTATATAATGGTTTGTAAATTACGAATACGTGTATAAAGTTATAATATAATAAGGCAAAAAGGAGTTGAAATATATTTTTTTTGTAATATATCAAGAAAACTTCAAATATAAGGTACCAAAACCCGGGTTTCTGTTCCTGGAGAGCTTAGCTTTTGTAGCCTTAAAAAATGTCCCTAACAAATATTGACACATATGATATAAGAAAGTCATCTTATTTGTTTAAAATACATGTATATATTTTTTGTTAGTAACATTTTTAGTACTTTGCAGGTTGAGGCATTACGAAATATTGGCCATGTAGCAGTTGCTAATTGTGACCCAGTGATAACATCAGCCAGACGATGGGAAAAATATGGCATTTTAAAGGTATAAAAGGCTTTGTTTGAAATATGTGTTTGAAAGATAAAAGAATTTCTGTACAAAATGTGTAAAAATGATTAGTAATACATTAGTTATGGAAATATGCTTGTTAAAAATTAAAAGCACTTTGATTGGTTGAATTGAATTATTATTAGGCCAGTCAGTGGGCTCCCTCTTAGGCCAGTCATCTATTGCCATCTCTTGGCGTCCGTCGTCCGTCGTCGTTAACATTTTTCAAACGTTAACTCTTCTAACACCATAAGTCCAGTGGCTTTTAAATTTGACACAGTTGTTTATAAGCATAGGTAGTATAAAACTTGCATGGGAATTTTTGATTCGTTGAAAAACATGGCCGCCATGGCTAAAAATAGAACATAGGGGGAAATTGCAGTTTTTTGCAAATAACTCGAAAAGGGTTACAGATATCAAAATTCTGATGGGGGACAAAAGTGATCAGCATCTAATATCAAAATTCTGACAAGATTAAAGTGTTCAGCACCTCAAGATCTACCTGCCCTGAAATTTTCAAGAAGATCCAACAACCAATGTAGGAGTTATTACCCTTTTTGTGGATTTTTTGCAAATTTTGCACCTGTTTAGCTCAATATCTTGAAAAATATACTAGATATTTGAGATATTTAAATTGCATGTTGTTAAGCACATCAAGATCTACAAAATATGTAAAAGGGTCAATGTTGAAGGACCTTTCCTTTTAGGAGTTATTGCCCTTAGAACGTCAAAATTGAGCATTTTACCAGCATTTCCTCATCACATTGAAAACGTTAACTCTTCTGACACTTAAAGTCCAAATGAAACCAAACTTGGTAAAATTGTTTATTAGCATTAGGTGTATAGAACTGATGTGGGGATTTTAGATTGGTCGTAAAACATGGCTGTTGTGGCTAAAAATAGAACATAGGGGTAAATGGCAGTTTTATTTTGCAAATAACTCTAAAACGGTGACAGATTTCAAAAAGTGATAAGCACCTCAAGATCTACCAGCTCTGAAGTTTTGAAGAAAATCCAACAACCCATGTAGGAGTTATTGCCCTTTTGTGTTTTTTTGCAAATTTTGCACCTGTTTAGCTCAATATCTTGAAAATTATACAAGATATTTGAGAAATTTAAATTGCATATTGTTAAGCACATCAAGATCTACAAAATATGTAATAAGGTCAACGTTGTAAGACCCTTCCGTTGAGGAGTTATTGCCCTTATAACGTCAAATTTGAGCATTTAAAAAGCATTTCATCATTATATTGAACTCCTCTGACACTTTTAAGTCCAATTGGAACCAAACTTGGTATTATTGTTTATTTAATAAACATGCTAATAATAAGCATTAGGTGTATAGAACTGATGTGGGGATTTTTGATTGGTTGTAAAACATGCACGCTGTGGCTTAAAATAGAACATTAGGTTAAACTGCATTTTTTTGCAAATAACTCAAAAAGGGTAACAGATTTTTAGATTTTGATTGAGAACAAAAGATCCACCATATTGTCAGATGACCCCCTTATTAATCTTTTGACCCTTTCAACGTCAAATAGACTTTACTTCGGGCACATATGTCAGGTGAGCGATTCAGGCTCCTGGGAGCCTCTTGTTTAATGTTACTTACCAAGTACATGTAGACCATGTTGCATACTAGATAAGAGGCTTTAGCATAAGAGATCAGGTGACTGATTCAGGCTCCTGGGAGCCTCTAGTATCATGTTATTAAGATATTTTTAAAGTTTGGTTGAAATAGATTTGCTATATGTTTTTTTTTCAATTGATGAACAGGGTGTAACAATTCTTTTTTTATATGAAGAATTTATTTTTATGTGAAGAATACTAACACTTATATCCCATTTGTTTATATTTCATTTCAGGCTACTGGACTGAACCAGTTAATTGTTATTGCATACAAACTTGGGGTTCATCCAAATACATTAGCTCAGTGGTACTATAGTGATAAATTAAAAACTTTGCTTCAGAGGCAAAAGAGAGACTGACAAAAAGAGATTTGAATTGTTCTTTTGTAATTCTAGATGGTTTTTATCTTCTGGATAGCATTGAATTTAATGTTATTTTTACATTTATAAATTAAATAGACAGGTAAATCAGAGTAGTTGAAATCATTGAAGCCAACAAGTCAACCCAAAGTCGCTGGTCGTCTTCCTTTGTAGATATTACAGATGATTTTTATGGCTGTTGTGTTATATATATCTTTTCAAAATTTCATTTCTATAAAAGAAAGTTGAAGCGTTCAGAACTTTTGTACATATGATTTATTTCTAAATAAGTTTTTATTTACTATTAACAGGAGACATATTTGAAGGAAAGTCTAGTTTGTAAAGGCAATAAGATAACGGTATCCCTATAAAAATATGTAATGGGAGTTTTTTTAAATTAAGCAGAACTTGTACTTTCAGTTAAAAAGCAAATATTTTAAAACATAATGAACTTATTTTTGTATTTAATGTAAAGTTCGAATCTTTGGGCGCCATTGAGCAAGCAAAATGAAACCTTTGATTTAAAATAAATCACAATCTTGATAAATATCAATGTCCTTTTCAATCTTTATTATTTGGTTGAAATTGAAAATGTTTCACTAAAGCCTTTGTTTTGTCACAAAAGAAATAAATGTTGCTCTAACTCAGTTTATCAATTGAAGTAATCTTTCCTTCCATTAACTTCACATATATTTTCTTTTACAGCAGAGTTCGCTTAATGTAAACTAAAAACGAGTCTGTATTGCACGTCTCTTCTTTTAATTGTCTAAGTGGCAAATCTTGTTTTTATTTGTCTGTATAAACCACAAATAAAAGGAAAGATCGGCTGATTGTTAAAATCTTATCTATATTAAAACAAGTTTCCCCCATAGAAGTTTTGTTTGGGTTGCAAAATTTGAGAATAATTTTTTTTCTACTGCTGTCGTTTTCGTTTTAAGTAAGTTAAATATATCACTTCGTGAATATTCTTAAGTTCATCCACTGATGAGAAGTATTAATAATAATATAGTTGCAAATATTTTATTTTATTCCCTGATATGCTTTATACTTTATAGAACTAATTAAAGGCACATACCGTTACCATTTCTATAGTTTTGTTAATGGCTTTAATTAGTACATGCTTTGATAGAAATTGTATATGTTTTGACAATAAATTCAAATAGTTTATAGTGTCTTATGCAGCCCTATTTTGAAGTGTGTCGAGTTGTGCATTGTTGTTACATGTTATGTTACACGCGATATGCAAAGAAGCAACACTGCCCACTGATTCTTGTGTGTTCGCACATGTAAATATTCTGTAGATTCTAGGGTTCCTCACGTTCCGTTATATTGATGATGTCCTTTCACTAAACAATTCTCGATTTGGTGACTTTCTCCATCTCATATATCCACAGGAGCTTGAGATAAAGGACACAACGGATTCTAGGAAGTCTGCTTCATATTTAAATCTACATCGCGAAATTGACTCTCAAGGAAGACTTTCAACAAGGCTCTATGACAAACGTGATGACTTCAACTTTCCAATCGTCAACTTCCCCTTCTTGTGTAGCAACATTCCGTCCGCTCCAGCTTATGGAGTTTACGTATCTCAATTGATTCGTTACTCCAGAGCTTGCGGAACTTACATCGATTTCCTTAGCAGAGCGACACGTCTGACGCAAAAATTGCTCACACAGGGTTCTGTCGCTCCTCGGTTGCTGTCTTCACTCAAGAAATTTTACGGAAGACATCATGCACTTATAGACAAATATGGGATTTCGATCTCTCAGATGAGTGCAGATGTTAGTTTGTCATAGGGTGTTGTTTTGTCTTCCTTTACCGGATTTGACACGCTGAATGGACTATTGGCAACGCGACGGGTGTGCTATAGCAAGCAGGAACTGCTTACTCTTCCGGAGCACCTGAGTTCACTCTTGTTTCGACTGGAGTTCGCGTTGTTGATTGATATTCAGTTGTTTTGTGTTTCCATGTTTTACATGTTGTCTGTTTTTGTCCCGTTCTTGTTGGTGTTTACTGGTTTTGTCTCTGCCCTTTCGGACTTTTGACATTCTGATACCCCATTGGTACCTCTGCTTCTTGTAAGGGTCTAGCTGTATTAAATAATATTATTTTATAGAATTTGTTGGTTTTGAGGAGGCAATGTTAAATATTATTGTGTTACAACAGTCATTTGCAAGTTTGTGGGGATAAAATAAAGTCAAGACAATAACTTACCGGATATTTAAAAATCCAAAGGCTCTGACGTACTGGTACAATATTCAAAAGAAATGCTAGGTCAAAAAAGGTTTAATGTATCCCAACTTGCAGCTTTTATCGCTTTCCAATGGTCTGCATGGTATTATACAAAAACAACTTGGAGTGGTAAGGTGGTCACTGTCAGCCAAAAATATTCAAAACAATCACAAACAAGAGGCTCCCAGGAGCCTGAATCGCTCACCTGATCTTGATGTTGACCCTATACTTTTGTAGAGCTAAATGAGCTAAACATTTAAGCAAGCAACAGCTTTTCTCTACCTGCAATAGTTTTCATTCTATAGGCCAAAAACACCATTTTTCACCTATAAGGGGCCATAACCCCTATAAGGAGTCATCTGACAACTTCGACCCTATGGAGACTTTTGTAGAGCTAAATGAGCTGAACATTTAAGCAAGCAACAGCTAATCTCTATCTGCAATAGTTTTCATTCTGTAGGCCAAAAACATGAAAAATCGCTATTTTTCAGGGGCCATAACCCCTATAAGGGGTCATCTGACAACTTCGACTCTATGGAGAATTTTGTAGAGCTAAATGAGCTGAACATTTAAGCAAGCAACAGCTAATCTCTATCTGCAATAGTTTTCATTTTGTAGGACAAAAACATGAAAAATCGCTATTTTTCAGGGGCCGTAACCCCTATAAGAGGTCATCTGACAACTTCAACCATATGGAAAATTTTGTAGAGCTAAATGAGCTGAACATTTAAGCAAGCAACAGCTAATCTCTATCTGCAATAGTTTTCATTCTGTAGGCCAAAAACATAAAAAATGGCTATTTTTCACCTTTAAGGGGCCGTAACTCCTATAAGGGGTCATCTGACAACCTCGACCCTATTGAGACTTTTGTAGAGTTAAATGAGCTGAACATTTAAGCAAGCAACAGCTAATCTCTATCTGCAATAGTTTTCATTCTGTAGGCCAAAAACATGAAAAAATGCTATTTTTCACCTTCAAGGGGCCGTAACCCCTATAAGGGGTCATCTGACAACTTTGACCAAATGGAGACTTTTGTAGAGCTTTTGATGCTGAATCAGTAGCGTGGCCTCAGATTTCCTCTATCTCTTATTCTTTTTGATTTATAAGCCAAAAACAGTAGTCTGACCCCCCTAGTCTATTTTTAGTAACGGCGGCCATGTTTTTTAACGGATCAAAAATCAAAACACAAGTTTGGTGCAGGACACCCTAAGGATCATTCATACCAAGTTTCATTAAATTCTGTTAGGTAGTTTCAGAGGAGAAGATTTTTGAAAAATTGTTAACAGACGACGACGACAGACGACGACAGACGACGACGACGACGACGACGACGACGACGGACGCCAAGTGATGGTAATAGCTCACCAGGTGAGCTAAAAATTCCATTGATCAAGAAGACTGGATCAAAAACGATGCAAAGTTATTAAGAAATGGGTACAATAAAATCTGAGAATGACAAAACAGTCGAGCGATAAGGTGTTAACACTTTGAGAATTTTTGCATAGAGAAAATTTCAAGCACTTTGGAAGGTATATATTATTGGAATAAATAAAGTTAAGCAAAGCCGGAGATGAACATATCGACTTTTTATGAAATGAACATGAAACTTCCACAAATGTTCAGCTCAAGAACGTATACAATAGTTTCGATTGAAGTCGTTACATGACACATTTCAGTGTTAATGTCCTTAAAAGTTAAACAATAGTATTTTTTACCTAGAAAGAAAAATCTTATAGATAGAAAAACCTTTTGATTAAATTTACAGCTTTTCATAAGAAGCTGTAAAAAGTCAAGAGTACCAGTAGAGTGTTCATGCCCGATAAAGAAACCCTTTTAGGTTGAAAACCAGGTGGTCGTTTCATGCTTCTTTACTGAATTTGTCGGCCTTTTAGGGCTTAAAAGGTTTGAATCCCCCTTTATGTCTGATTTTATCAAATGATCTGAAAAGAATTTCTCTCTTTTCTCTTGTGTTTCTCTAGTTCCTTGTTTTGTCTCGTCTTATGGACATTTGAGATTGATTCTCCAAGTTCGTTAATTTTGTTATTACCTTTATCTAGCTTTTGCAGGTTGCGTTAGGTGACGACAATGTTTTGTATTTCTTTTTTGTACATTCATTCTGTCTGCCTTTGTTTTGTACTTTTTCATTATCAGGACAAGATCCTCACACATTAGAAGATATTTTATACAATATCTTAGGTTGTTTTATAAGTTAACTTTAATACAACGACCCTCGTCTAAGGCAACGCTTTCATATATTATTTAACATCAATCAGCCTAATTACTCTACATCGTACGTCACAGTAATCAGTCAAAGTGTTTTTCACTGATTTTGACTGACAGTGTCTATACAGAACTGTTATTCGTCGTGATCTAGTTTCTAAAATGTTTATGATATACACATTTGTCTTCTTAAACCTAACGACTTGTAAAAGATTAAATATATTCAGTTTATAGTTTTTTTGTTTTTTTTTACTTTAAAAAGGCATCGATTTAATGGGAGGAATAGGGGAAATTGTATTAAGAACAGTAGGAAAAGATTTTATGCCATTGGTTATTTGAGTTTTGGACACGTAAACGTAGTTCCACATCTCATTTACTATTAGAACCATAAACATTAGCTACGTTTTAATAGAGATAATCGGAGAAGCGACGTACGTATCTACGTATCGATAAGTTGCCCTAAGAAGTAAAAAAAAACGACATGATCATTACCTCCCTTATGCCAGGTGTCTTAATTGATCCGCACTAGATTTGAACATGTATGATAATCATAGATGTATAACTCATATTTAATGCATATAAACTTTCGTTTATCGTTGTTTATGTATTACTTATCTTATATATTATTAAAAAAATATATATTTTTATATAAATTCATATTTTTAATTCTTTATTTTTATTATTAGTATTATTTTATTATTATTATTATTATTATTATTATTATTATTATTATTTGGTGGGGGGGGGGGCGGGTGTAAATATGTAAGATTAGAAAATTAAAAATACATCTTATAATTTAGCGATTCCTCCGTTTAAACTTTTGTTTTAAAAATATTCACCTAGGCTTGTTATCTTTTATTCTGGATTTTTTTAAATTCATTTTTAAAAAAATTCCACTGTTTCAATGAATAAAATCTATTGCAGAGTAACTTACTTTGTTGCGGATTGTGCGTTCATCTGCTAGTTTGTCAAACATATATTTATTACCCTTTTGTTGGAATTTGGTATCAAAAACCCCACTTTTAGTAAACTGGATTGTAAGTTCTGAACATTTGTGTACAGAAGAGGGGATTTTTTTTTACAAAAAAATAAGTTAAACAAGTTACATGTGGTTTATTTCTACCTCAGGCACGTACATTTTTGACTCATGTAAAACAAATTTCAAATTGTGTATTCAATTTGGCATTTTTATGCCCCGTTTCGAAGAAGAGAATTGTATAATTTCCTAGATTGCTGATATTTGGAAACAAGCTTGTTATGGCATGGTTAGACTTGCTACAAGTTCCTCTCTAAGTAATATGTTTAGTTAATCATTTTCTAGTTAAGATATTATATTCCACTGATAAGAAATATCTCCGATCATCTCACATTTCCCTTTGTTACTAAACGGCCCTTTAATATAATTTTGAAATTAGAAATTAATTATGATTAGAAAGGGACTTGTAACAAGTCTATGGCATGGTGTATTGTGGGATACGTTTCTGGATTTATCAGACATTTTATTCCTGTTTATCGAAGACTTTAACTTTTTTTCCGTCACACAAAATTATTGAAGACTTTAATTTTTTCCGTCACACAAAATTAATTCTGCCCAGCTTTTCATTTGCATATAACTTGGCTTTGCACCTATTACTCCTAGGTTGCTGATATTTGGAAACAAGCTTGATATGGATATGATGTATTGCGGGATATTTTTTTATCCATCGGACTTTTTAATTAATTGCAGTTGGAGTCGCCATATGTGTTGTAGTGTCATGATCATTTACTCCATATCCTTTCATCAATTATTCTACTTCCTGTTAACCGAAAACTAAAACAAAAAACTGTCGCACATTTCATTCACTTACATGAAAACTCAGCAACTCCTAGGTTGCTGATAATAGGTAACAAGCTTGCATGGTAGTGACATGATGTATTGATACATTTTTGGATCCGTCGAACATTTACTTCCTGTTTGTTGTAAACTTTATATTAAACGCATTGCATACTAGTAGTAGTTGTGAAAGCGGGAGTATTACTGGTGAGCATTGGGTCACAGATTTCTTGTTTCTTTTGTTTCATCGTTCTACATGTATATATGTTCTTTATATATAGTGGGGGTTTTTTTTTTGGTTTTTTTTTTAGGTTACAGAGGAAATGATGAGACAAACCTGGCCTCAGTCATGTCAGTCGTATCAAATGTTTTAGTTTGTAAGTTTATTGCAACTTCTTCAGATATATTAATGGATACACCACTGAACAAAACTGAGACAAAAAACGGAAGTTTTGACAAATACAAGTTTATATGACCACAGCAAAAGTATTTTAGTCTGTTACAAAATCATGCTGAAATGGGTTTCACAACAAATGTGCGAATCGTTTAAGTCCCCCTTCCTCTTAATTTCATTTATAAATATATAGAAATGTTGGGTATCATTATTCTTTTTTAATCCCCGAGCCCAACGGAGTTGGGGAGAGGATTTAGCGTTTGGTTTGTTCGTTCATACGTTCGTTCGTTCGTTCATACGTTCGTACGTTCGTTCGTTCGTACGTATGTACGTAATAGTATTTGTTTTGTCAATAACTTGGGAACTAAATATCATAGAGGGATGATTTTTGGTTAGTGGTTACATCTTTGATGGTAGTCAGAATCAGAACCATATTAAGTGGCCTTGACCTATATTTCTGCATGAATGACTCCGATCTATATCCCAGCAACTGCAAGTGATAGAGCGATGATATTGGGTCAGTGGGTACATTTGGACAGTAACCAACATCCGCACCAAAATTGTGTCACCTTGACCTACATTTTCCGCATGGTCTAAATCTCAGCAACTGCAAGTGGTAGAGAAATGATGTTGGGTCAGTGTGAACATCTTGGAAAGTAACCAACATCCGTACCCAAATTAGGTCACCTTGACCTTAAAGTTTTGGTTAAGGCGCATATCTCGGCAATTCCAACAAGAAGATGAATGATATGTGGAAATTGGGTATATCTTGGATAGTAATTGACACCTGTTCCATTTACATTTTAATGTAACGGGCGAGGGGATTAGCTGTCGTGAATCCGGGTCCGTTCGCCCTAATTCGCGTACGTTCGCCACTGTTCACGTTCGCCCTTGGTCCGTTCGTCCTATATATGCCATATGTAGTCATATGTTTTGTAGAACATTAATTATTCTTCAAGCAAAGAAAAATACTCAGGTCAATAGGGGGAAAATCGGAATATGTTGAATCATTGACAAGAAACGCATCACTTACAGGTCCTTACCGGGCCATAAAATTTTAATGTACAATTGCCGAAATAATCGGCCGATGAGCCACGTTGTATTTGTATCATGACATGTATTAGACATTCAAACATACAACTCTATGAAAATATCCAGACAATTAGCTGAAATATTACTTGTCCGAACCCCTCGAACCCCCCCCCCCCCCTGGGTGAGGATATGCTATTGAAAATAACTTTAACCTAAAGGTTATTAACTTGCCGTAGTGTACGAACACAAAATTCCACACTCCGTTGCAATAAACAATGGAAAATTCAGACAGTCACTGGAGGTTGTGATAAAATACAACTGTAGATGGAATTCCTGGAACCCTTTCAAAAGGTTAAAATATGGATATGTAAGACATTGGAATATATAGATCTACATGTAACTCGAAAACTTACATGGGTTGTCGCCTCTTTATACTCCCGCTTCGAAGAAGAGGGGGGTATACTGTTTTATCCTTGTCCGTCCGTTCGTTTTTCCGTCCGTCCGTCCGTTCGTTCGTCCGTCCGTCCATAACATAATTTCCGTCACAGTTTTCTCAGCAACTACATGACACAGAGGTCTGATATTTTGCTTATAGCTTTCTCCTATAGTACCATATGGTGTATACCGATTTCATGCTCCTAGGTCAACTACTTCCTGTTTACCGAATACTTAGGTTTTTACACATAGTGTACATACATTCAAACTTTTCGTCACAGTTTTCTCAGTAACTACTCGAGATAAAGGTCTGATATTTTGCATATAGCTTTCTCCTATAGTGCCATGTGGTGTATACCAATTTCATGCTCCTAGATCAACGACTTCTGTTTACCGAATACTTAGGTTTTTGCACATAGTGAACATGAATGCAAAATTTTCGTCAAAAGTTTTCTCAGCAACTACAAGAGATAGAGGTCTGATATTTTGCATATAGCTTAATCTTAGTCCCATATGGTGTATAGCGATTTTATGTTCCTAGGTCAACTATTTCCTGTTTACCGAGTATTTAAACTTGTATGCATGACAAAGTTTGGGGAGCGGGGGTATCACTAGATAGCAGTAGCTCACAAATTTACTTGTTTAACCAAAAATTTGTAATTTGGGTCTAGTTCCTTGCAAATGAAAATCTCGTTGAGATATTTTATGGAGAATCCGTGTGTTTATCCGCTTTTCGACCTTCATGTATATGCAGGACAGCAATTCATCCAAAACAAACCATAGTGGAAGTTCATACTTATTATTTAAAATCGACCCCTAGTTTTTTTCAGTTGGTGATCATTTATAATGAATACAAATTAAAATTATCAAATCTAAAACTGGCGTAAGTAAAACCATCAATTAGCTAAAGCTGACCATGTAAATGCATATATTTGAGGTATATATCAAAAATAAAGTTAAGTTTCTTTCTAAAAGAAAGTTAAAATTTCTTTGAGTGTCAAAAAAACCCTGATGCCATACACACCAAAGCAATGAAATTAGAATTATCCATTAAATTCAAAATTCTCTGATGTTATTGGCTGATCTTGGGTCAAAATTGGGTTCTTGCTCGACATATATTGTTTATAAAATCTTTGCCTTTCATGATCGTCTCTAGTGCATGTTTGGTATTTTTAATCTCTTCGGCATCAATACTTAGATTGTTAACAAACACATCAAAGCAATGAAATTCTCCGTTTCAATTTCAAAATTGCCAAAATGCTAAGGTTCTTACTACCCCAGACATAAGGGACAGGCCATTTAACTTGAATGAATCTTTAAAAAATTATTTTTTGAAGGCATCGCGACAGAATTTTTTTTTCATTATTTGCATTATTTTATGTAGCTGAAATCCTTCTTCAGATTTTTTTTCTTATTTCTTACCCTCTGCTGCCAAAATATTTTTCTATCAAAAATGATTTCCAAAATATTTTTTGGGGAAAAAACCAAGCCCCCCCACCCCTTTCAAGTTAAATGGTCGGTTGTTTTTTTTAATTTTTGATAGTCCAAATGCGGCATACATTTGTATTGGGGTTGCATTGATTTTAATGATTGTCAATCTTTTGGATAAATCGCATCTAATGAATCTTTGATAGATGAATAAAGGTACTGGCAAAATTGCCGAGCTTGGAGGATCAATCTCATTGTCCAAGAGAAAAGACGAAACAAGGTAAAAATACCATATAGAAATTGAAGATTGCAATGGTCCTGACTCGGTTCATGAATTTTGAAAGGGGGTCCCGCCTATTGTCTACTAAAGAGGGTTCCAGGCCATTTTTGCCTAAAATCTGCACGAAAATATTACAAAATTTTCAAAGGATAGGGTGTGTTTCGACCCCTCCCCGGAACATCCTGTCTCTGGATCTGCCACAGCAGAATCTTTAAATATATATTAAATGTTCCTGATTAGAATTTTTGACATGAAATTATGATTTGAATTGAATTTTTATTTGAACGTGTAAAATAGGGATACAAATATCGACGGAATTCAGATTGGATGCCGATCGACGAAAAATTGCATTGGTAAGATTTTTACATGATGAATCTTCGAGGGCGGACTATATGATTAGTTTTTGTACTGCACATCATTGCCCCACGCCCTATTTAACAGATGAGATCGGAAATGTTAACGGCTGGTCAAGTTTTGATAAAAAAGATGAAAAAGTCCAATGTTCTGGGAAAATTCCAAAATTTCTAAAAGTATAAACCGAAAACAAAATACAGTCAAACCTGCCTTAGCGGCCACCTCTATTTAGCAATCACCTGCTTTAGACATCCACATATTTTTTGTCCCTTTCTTTAATAAATCAACAAAAACGTTACAAGCAGCCACCTGTCTTAAGTGGTCAATTTATTCTCATCCAAAGGGTGGCCTCTTAAAACAGGTTTGACTGTATTTGCTTGGGCCCTCCCCCTTTTTTCTTCCTTTTTTGATACATTGATTCATAAGTTTGAAAAATAAATCTTTTCGTGAGCAGTGTTCACAGTTTAGCCATATAAGGTATTATAATTAAAAGGGAGATAACAAGAACTTATGCCCGACTAATTGACATTAGAACGTAACAGGTAAACGGCTTTATGTCAACATTACTCACGATACGGCTCTTGTCCGATAATCTCTAGTATTTCATTATTAGAAGAAAATGAGATGTGGAATAATTACGCAGATGTCACTGGATGTATCAGGTAAAGTTTCAGTGGAATATTTTTCAGCTTCAGGTGAACTTGTAAAAAGAACGAAAATAGCCGACAACACATTTCTATTGTGTTTACAATGACCCTAGGCCTTCAAGGGCAGTTAATATACGCAAATGACACAAAGTCATCTTAATTTAGCTAACCTGGCTCTATAAAAGTTCCCATTGAGTCGATTTATTCAGATGACTCCTTATCGGAGTACATTCTCCATTGTGGTTTTTAGCTCACCTGGCCAAAGGCCATGTGAGGTATTGCCATCACTTGGCGTCCGTCGTCGTCTGTAAACTTTTTCAAACGTTAACTTGTGCGACACCATGAGTTCAATTGCAACCAAACTTGGTACAGTTGTTTAGTTGCATTATGTGTACAAACCTATCGTTCGGATTTTTGATTCGTAAAAACATTTGGCCGTCGTGGCTAAAAATAGTACATAGGGGTCAAATTACAGTTTTTGTCTCGCTTGCGACTTTAGTCGCTGAATGCGAGACATAGGTATTACTTTCCGGCGGCGACGGCGACGGCGTAAACTTTTTTGTAAGACTTTTGTGGAAAATGAATTACAAGAAAAGTATAATAGCTAGGCTTCTGATATTTGGTATACAGACAGTTGGGGTTATGGTGTACGCAATTGGTACCATGCCATTTGACCCTGACCTCAATTTCATGGTTCAGCGACTCTGTGAAAGATGTTTTTTGGTCCAAAATACCACTTTGTAAGACTTTTGTGGAAAATATATTAAGTGAAAAGAATAATAGCTAAGCATCTTATATTTGTTATACAGACAGTTGGGGTTAATGTCTACACAACTGGTACCATGCCGTTTGACCCTGATCCCAATTTCATGGTTCAGCGACTCTGTGAACTAAGATGTTTTTTGGACCAAAAAAAACCTTTTTAAGACTTATGTGGAAAATGAATCAAGCGAAAAGTATAATAGCTAGGTATCTGATATTTGGTATATAGACACCTGGATGCAACTGACACCATTTCCTCTGACCTTGACACAATTTCCATGGTCCAGTGACTCTGTGGACTTAGATTATTTTCGGGACAATTAAAACTTTTGTGGAAAATAAATTATGTTTAAAGTATAATAGCTAAGGCATCTGATATTTGGTATACAGACATTTGGGGTTTTGGTCCTCTCAACATACACCATGTTGTGTGATCCTGACCCCATTTTCACGGTTCAGTGACTTTGTGAACTAAGATGATTTTTTGGATGGAAAATGAGTTAATTGAAAAGTATAATATAGCTGGGCATCTGATATTTTGAGATTATGGTATACACAACTGACATCAACAAGTAATGTTGACCCCATTTTCATAGTTGAATGACTTAGTGAATGTTGGTCTTTTTTCATTGTTTCTCAATAACTATGGTATCTAGAACACACTTCAGACATTTTTGTGATTGTTGAATAGAATTCTGTCACCTGTCTCATAACTTTGACTTTAACTTTTCTGAAGGCCCAGCTAGACCATCAAACAGTTCTGTGATGGTGCCGACAGGTGAGACATACTTTAGTGTCAACTCTTGTTTTACAAATAACTCAAAAGCGGAGACAGATATCAAAACTCTGGCATAGGGTAAAAGTGTTCAGCACCTCAAGATTTACATGCCCTGAAATTTTCAAGAAGATCCAACAATCGATGTAGGAGTTATTGGCATTTTTCTGGATTTTTTTTTCACTGTTTAGCCCTATATCCTGAAAACTATACAAGATATTTCAAAAATTCAAATTGCATATCATTATGCACATCAAGATCTTCACTTCATGTAATTAAGTCAAAGCTGTAGGACCATTTGTTTTAGGAGATATTGCCCTTATTAAAGCGACAACATTTACCATTTTTCATTACTTTTCCCCTGAATTTCAAAGATTAACTTGTCCGACACCGTAAGACCAACTGCATCTAAACTTGGCACACTTGTCTAATAGCGTATATGCTACAATTCTATCGTTCGGATTTTTGATTCGTCAAAAAACATGATCGCCATGGCTAAAAATAGAACATAGGGGTAAATTGCAGCTTTTTGCTTATAACTCAAAAATGGTTACATATATCAAAATTCCGCAAGAATAAATAGTGATTAACATATTAATATCTACCTGTCCTGAAATTAAAAAAAAAAAGATCTGACTTCTGATGTGGGAGTTATTGCCCTTTTTCATAATTTTTGTCAAATTTTGCATTTATTAAGCCTTATATCTTGAAAACTAAACAATATATTTCAGAAACATAAATTACATATGGTTAAGCACAATAATATCTTCATGATATGTGTATCTGTGAAGTTCAGGTGAGCGATTCAGGCTCCTGGGGGAGCTTCTTGTTCTAAATTACCACTTGTCATGTGAGCTGTGTCGAGTACACATATTCCACATCTCATTATTTTCTATTTTAGGGGGTATGGTCATTTAAGGGTCAAAATGACAGTTTTGTGTTTTGCGGCTAAATGATGAAAAATATTGCAAAAAGAGAAACTGTTGCTTGCTTACACCTTCAGCTGATTTAGTATCACAAAAGTCTACATTGGGTCGAAGTTGGCAGATGACTCCTTATTAGAGTTTTGGTCCTTTAAAGTAAAAATGACAACAAAGTTCCAGACAATAAATTTTGCTACGCCTGACGCGCGTTTCGTCTATTCAAGACTCATCAGAGGCGCTCTACCAAAAATATTGAAAATGCCAAATACTATATGATTATGAAGAGCATAGAACAATAATACCAAAAATACCAAACTGGGGAACCAAATTATTAATAAGATGATCAACCTATGTCTGGGGTAGGAAGAACCTAAAGGTCAAACATTGCCTTTTACATGTTTTTGGCCTATTTAATGAAAAATATTGCAGATGCTTGCTTATAGCTTCAGTTGATTGGGCTCTACAAAAGTCTTCATTCGGTCGAGGTTGTAGAGGTTATGGCTCTTTAAATGCTGAAAAAACGTCTTCATTGGGTTGTTGGGTTGGAGTTGTGAAATAACAACTGACAGGGATTATGTGCCTTTAAAGCGTAAAAATAGCCTTCATGTTGTTGGTTTTCATTTTTGTTGTTTTTTTATTTGTTTTTGTTTTTGTTTTGTCTTTTTTTGTTAGGGGGGGGGGGGTCCTTATAGAAAGACAGCTATTGAAGATAGAGAAAAGCTGTTGTTTCCATAAACCTTCAGCTCATTAAGCCCCCCCCCCCCAAAAAGTCTCCATTGGGTCAAAGTGGTCAGGTGAATACTTATGGTTTAAGAACCATGTTAGCGATATAGGCTCTTGGAAGCCTCTTGTTAACCATTAAAACAAGATGTATGGAGCATGATATCAAACCAAAACTACAACAACGATTTTAAGTTCAAGACAATAATTTTTGCTCCGCCTGACCTGCGTTTCGTCTAATCAAGACTCATCAGAGGCGCACCATCAAATATATTGAAATTGCCAACCATTTATTTAAATTCAGACATAAACTATTAAGCCATGCATGCGTAGAAAATTGTTCATACTTATAAAATAAAAATTTTGGATAACTTTTGCTAGCTACCTTTGAATTGTTAAAATAGGATAATTATATTCATATAAGGTATAAAAGGGATCAGGAAGTTTTGCTCTAAAATACCTTCTAACAGTGTACTCTTCTATTTTTCTGGTATTGTGGCATGCTCAATCTGCACCGACACTATCGATCCTATATATGACTTAAGGGACGGACCATTTAACTTGAAAGGGGGGGCTTGGTTTTTTGTTTTGATCAGAAAGTTTTTTTCCGCGCAGACAAAATATTTATTTTTCGAAGGCGTCGGGACAGAATATTTTTTTTCATTATCAGCATTATCTTTTATAGTAGAAATCCTTCTTCAGAATATTTTTTTTCTTACCCTCAGCTGCCAAAATATTTTTTTCATCAAAAATAATTTTCAGAATATTTTTTTAGGAAAAAACCAAGGCCCCCCTTAAGTTAAATGGTCGGTCCCTTAGCGATCATCTGGTCTACTTTGGAAAGAGAAGAACATAGTTTCACAGAACGTGTCATAATGTGGCCTCTCATAATGCCACGATGTCCAGTGCACCCATTGGTACCATCCTGACTTAATGGAACACCTACAATCTCTTAAAAGAATTACCAACTGTTACCGATCCTGCTCTCCTACGTAGGAAAACGCATGTCAAAAGCTTTCTGTGTTAAAAAAAAACGTATCCAATATTGTAAATTTTGCTTGTTAGTAAAAACAGTCATAAAACTGAAACCATTTGAAATCAGTTTGAGTAAATATACATGTCGGTTGGCTGATCTAATGTTTAAGGTGGAGATAAAATTAACTTAATTATTCGAATATACGAATAAATACAGTTACTGTAATGCCATATTTCCGTGATTCAGGAAACACTTATAACAAAGGTCCAAAACGACTCCATGTCAGCTAAAGGAATATTTACTTTACAAAATTAAATCGCATGCCCTTTGCTAACTAGCTTCTAATGTATCAATTAGATTCGATAAAACAAACAAAACGTATGTAATATTCGTATTTTATTCTAAAAACTACTAAAAGGAAATCCCATACGTTTTCCCTAATAATTTATCAGTGATGCATCATAAAATTTACTCATCAAATAAATTCTCCTCTTAATTTGTTTTATAAATTTGGAGTTGTTTAATAGTCAATTTAAATTATAAACTTTTGACGTCGGTGCCATTTCTAATTAATCAAAAAAAGAAGAGACTCCAATCATTTAACAGCAAACTTAGTATTTTATATCAAATAACCTTTCTGTATTTTTGATAGAACATCATCTAATGCTTGAAGAAAAATTAGATAAGGATTCAGAATCAGGTTATAAACACGGCACTAATAACAAAATTAAATTTGTCCTGTCTAGAAACAATATTTTATCCAGATCCCCACTTCTATTATCCAAGCCTACCGGGCTATTCATCAAATTACTTTGTATCGTATTTTCCTCCTTAACTATAGCTACGTGTACATGCAAATACCGGTAGTTGTGTGGGTTATATAGTTATCGTAGTAGATCTGTATGTAAGGAACGAACATTTAGGATTAAATTTACTGTATCGACAAAACAAAAGACTATAAACGCAATATTGAACCTGCTTTACATTGTATGTAAGGAGAAAATACATTCACCAAAATGAGCGGTTTCATGGACGATTTTATATTAAAAACCCAAGCCTTAAGAAAAGTGGACATTAAAGGAACGATTGGACACAGCATCATGGCAGGAATGACTTAAAATTCGAGCTACTTTTTCACAATTCAGACTTCTATTATCCTTATTGAATACAACTTCCAGCATCTTTGTATACATAGTTGTATTAGTAGCATTTAGAAGGCACGGGATACCCAAAAGGAATAATGCTAACTCAACTGACAGGTCTGGCAAAGTACATAGAGATCCGTGTCAGCAAGGAAGAAAACACACCACAAAAACACTGTAGACGGGAGTTCTGTGTGCATGATCAAGATGGCGAACAGAAAAATAAACACACGCCTTTCTTAGACAGATATTTCGAAACATGAGAACCTGCAGTTACACCCCTGCGTAGTTACTTTATTACTTTTATTTTTAGGTTACTGTTACGCTATATGTATAGACTTTTACCAACACCAACAAATCTCTTAGGTTCCAATAGAAACATTCTACTATGCTTATATTAGCATGTCATAAAATAGGGTCCTATGAAAATAGTTGAAGACTAAGAGACAGCATACAAAAGCGAAGTATACATATTAATGTTTGGTCATGGTTGTAATATTTTTGGCTTCTGTTTTTGTTTTATCAAATCTAATATTCTACTGGTTTTCCAAGCTTTCTACTCCTAGCGTGTCTGATGAAGGCTAATCAAGAAAAGCGCTTCACACGCAGTGAAATTTTGCTTTTGTATATTTATCAAAATCATTTCAATATGTGGATCGTGTCTTTCTGGCACATATTCCATATTCTTCGTTTCTGACATAGATTTGCTATATAAATGAAGATGATATAGCAGAAAAGAGACAAGGAAACAATTTGGAATACTCACTCAGGTAGATGGCTTCAAACACTTGACCCAGGCCAGGAAACTTTGCCAAAGCCTTTGTTTGTCCTTGTCATTCTGTGTTAACTGTTTTATGTCAAGAATTGGGTCTTTCGTTGATGATTTAGGGATTGGTTTTGATACTTTTGTATTGTATTATAAGTCTTGGGCCAATGCAAGACGGTAAGCAGTGACCTATGGTCATGTTGAAGACTGCTTGCTGTTTTCCGTTGTGATTTTTTGAATTGCTGTTTGTTTATGTTTGTTGTGTCGCGTACACTTATTCCACATCTCAATATCGTCTACTTAATTAAAAACTGATTCCCTATGTAATTTCAATTAACTAGTCTTTGGCCTGATATGGTACTGCGATAGTCATTGGAGATCATTGTCATTGAGCTGACAGTTTCGTGGGAATTAACATGCACAGAAGCCCATGACAGAAAGATGACAATAGAAAATTGAGGACTGATGAACTTCCTAGATGTTCCCAGTAGAGGTTGCTTTTAGTCTGTTTGAAAAAAAAAATATTTGTGTTAAGTGTGACAGGCAGAAATAGAAGAACGGCAGCCCTGAAGATGGACCATGCAGCTGATAGTTCATCATATTGGATATGGAGAAAAGAAGATACCATTATTTTGATGCCCGTGACTGTGGACCCTAATCACAACAGTCTTTTCCACAAGACTAATTTGCTTGTAATTGTCCATACCAAATGCGACGAAGATTTTAGATAAGATTCTCCATTCTTGTTGTGCTTTTTCAGCAATTAACAATACCATATCATTATTTAAAACAAATTGATATCAAAAACTAAAATCATATATTAGCGTTCAAGTATAATCAGTACACTTGAATGTCTGTGTTTATGCTTCTGAATATATCCGGTCGGTCGTTTTGATATTCACTTATGGGATACGTTGCCTTGTGTAATGTTCCTTAACTTTTTTACTTATTTTCGTTTGAGATGAATTTTACATCCAATAATGCGGATCAAAAAACTAATTTTTATACTGCTATAAATCAAAAGTAATATTCACATTTATCATAGTTACAACACTTCTTTGATACCCTTCTAAATAATTAACATTTGGTTGTATCTCGTTGCGCCCGGGTTCTAATGGTTTGGCGGCGTGACAGCCTATATTGTTTTCACCAACAGAGCGTTGATGATCCTATTACTAGTCCATTGGGGAAAATCAATGTCCAAGAATGTGTTTACAGTAAAGAGCGTCCTTCTATCAATTGGATTGATAGAAAAAAATCATATTCTTATCTTTTCATTAAGGATGCTAGATCACGATGATCTATATTTTGTTAAGTAAATTTCTTCTTGGAAAATCTGTCAGTTTTTGATGCAAGTAAAAAAGATAACTTATGTTTTCCGGAGTCATTAGTATTTTGTTCCATTTATAAATTTATTTGTCAAAATATCAGATCTTTTACTGTTTTATGACCTGTAACAAGTTGGAAATCTCAGATCAAATTGACAATCAATTGTCTTTCTTGATTATTACCAAGAGGGTTAGGGTGAACGGTTCATATCTGATCTTAATAAGAAAACTTCCTGTCGGGATCTAAAGAAATATATCTATATATGACAGTTTAAGATTAAGAAAAAGATAATATAAAGGCTTAGGTGCCTAATCCCGTCTAGGCCATTCGGAATAATTTTCTCTCCGTATTAAATCATTAAAAAGAGTACCGCGGTGACAGGATTCGCCATTAAGTCATGTCATCTTAGAAGGTAAAGCTACATCGTTTAATCGTCTTGGAAATATCTGGATGTCATAATGCCACATTTGTGCAAAAAATGACATATTATCTGTCTTTCGTTCTAGGGTTATGTTTTCACTGATAATACAGGCCTGATTTGATTTTTGCACTTAAGATTTTTTTTGTTAACAAGAAACAAAACAAAAAATAGAGTTACATCATAAGTCCATAATCTGAAGACATAAAAATGGTTCTATATCAATTTCAAAAATGTATGAAAAGGAGCGTTTTTAGATATTTCCATCAAAAGTTTCATCTGTAGACATCTTAAACTAAGATTTTAAAATTAAATTTATTCATAACTGTCACTCCTACAGTCAGAAAGTAGAATGCACGTCTATTACAATGGAGATTGCTGACGGTATTTCCAGTTTCCTTTTATAAATTAGATGTCATAATCAACAACAGATGACAAAACTGTCATTAAAAGAGTCCGATATTTGACAGCAATTTTAATCCCAAGGAAAATAATATTTTACTAAGACAATCACCGGAGTTTAATCCCGTTGCGGCTTGAGTTCGCGTTGTTGATTGCTATTAAGTTGTTTTTGTATTTCTGGGGTGGTGTTCTCGAAAGTATCCTAAAATTTGACGCGTCCAAAGTCAAATTTTGAGACCTTGTTTGGACCATCTTTAGACCATCCTAATCTGTTTCTCGAAACTATCTTAAACGCGTCTTTTGGTAGGACGTCTCAATATAGATTTAATCAAATTTTAATTGAAACAAAATAAGATAATTAACTTTTTTAAACAATATATTCATATGAATGTACACCAAAAGGGCTATGATTTGAATGCTTAAACTAAAAGTCAACATGTAATTAGCTACTATTTTTATTTTAAAATCATAACCACGTTGTCCTAAAATAATTAAAACAACATACAAGGTCATTGAAGTATGTAAAAATAAGTTCAAAGCTTAAAATCATGCATGATGCCTTGAACACAAGTTAATCGATGATTAAATCATGTAAATATCATTAGGTGAACACCTGGGGCGGTGTTCTCGAAAGTATCTTAAAATTTGTCTAAAGACGCGTCCAAAGTCAAATTTTGAGACCTAGTTTGGACCATCTTTAGACCATCATAATCTGTTTCTCGAAACTATCTTAGACGCGTCTTTTGTTAGGACGTCTCAATATAGATTTAATAAAATTTCAATTGAAACAAAATTAGATAATTAACTTTTATAAACAATATATTCATCTGAATGTACACCAAAAGGGCTATGATTTGAATGCTTAAACTAAAAGTCAACATGTAATTAGCTACTATTTTTATTGTAAAATCATATCCACGTTGTCCTAAAATAATTAAAACAACATACAGGGTCATTGAAGTATGTAAAAATAAGTTCAAAGTTTAAAATCATGCATGATGCCTTGAATACAAGTTAATCAATGATTAAATATCATTAGGTGAACACCTGGACAAAATATAATGAGTTTTACGGTATAAAATATGTAAAATGTAAGATTGGATGGTCTAAAGACATCAAATTTGGTGTCTTAGTTTTTATCCTAAAATGAGACAAAAGTTTAAAATAGGACTGCTTCGAGAACACGACTTAAGACTATGACGAGTCTTTAGATGGTCTATAGACACGTCTTAGTCCTAAGATAGCTTCGAGAACACCGCCCCTGGACAAAATATAGTGAGTTTTAGTGTAAAAAAATTGGATGGTCTGAAGACATCAAATTTGGTGTCTTAGTTTTTATCCTAAAATGAGACAAAACTTTAAAATAGGACTGCTTCATGAACACGACTTAAGACTATGACAAGTCTTTAGATGGTCTATAGACACGTCTTAGTCCTAAGATAGCTCCGAGAACACCGCCCCTGTGTTTTATGTTGTCTGTTTTTTTTTCGTCCTGTTCTCTTTTGTGTTAACTGGTTTTTGACATTCGGAAACCCCATTGGTACCTCTGCTTCTTTGATAATAAATCCAAAGTTTAATTTTGTTTATAACATTGAAGATATCATTTGCTTAAAATTAAAACGCTCATACATGTGTTCACGATAGATTTGGTAAATCCGATACATTTTGTATGCCCCAAAGACGACACGTCGAGGGCATTAAGTTTTACTTATGTCGTCCGTAAGTACGAATTTCCATCAAGATTTTCATGAGAATGATTTGCAATTTCGTTGTGCGGTTTACTACATTCTTCCTACGCGACTTTTAGACCTGTCGGACTGGACCGATATAAAAATGTTCATGGATATGTCTGTCAAGCTTTTCCCAGAAACAATACATGAAAATTATTTGAAATGTGGTATGTATAGGTTAAGTATGATAAACTGTACGTCCTTAGCATATTTTTCACCTGTCGGGCGGCTTCTTCCTGTTTTGTGCCCTACCAGCGGACATCTGTATATATCAAAAGGATTTTTTCTTATCAATTCATCAACTGATTGATTAATGTATTAGATAGAAAGATGCATTTACGGATTTTGTTTTGGTTTTATTTTCTATTAATTTTTAAAAAGCCATACAAGGAAGCGTCAAACTTAATCTCTTCATAAATCCATAAACATTTTGATGACTTTTGAACGGAATTTTTATGTCGATTCATTTTTGTCTCGCCTGCGACGAATAGTCGCGGAAGGCGAGACATAGGTATTACTTTCCGGCGACGGCGGCGGCGACGGCGGCGGCGTAAACTTTTTTGTAAGACTTTTGTGGACAATGAATTGCTTGAAAAGTATAATAGCTAGGCATCTGATATTTGGTATACAGATAGTTCAGGTTATGGTCTACGCAACTGTCACCATGCCGTTTGACCCTGACCCCATTTTCACGCTCCAGTGACTCTGTGAACTTAGGTCTTTTTTCAGGCCGTAAACTTTTTTGTAAGACTTTTGTGGACGATGAATTGCTTGAAAAGTATAATAGCTAGGCATCTGATATTTGGTATACAGACAGTTCAGGTTATGGTCTACGCAACTGTCACCATGCCATGTGACCCTGACCTCATTTCACGCTCCAGTGACTCTGTGAACTTAGGTCTTTTTTCAGGCTGTAAACTTTTTTGTAAGACTTTTGTGGACGATGAATTGCTTGAAAAGTATAATAGCTAGGCATCTGATATTTGGTATACAGACAGTTCAGGTTATGGTCTATGCAACTGTCACCATGCCGTGTGACCCTGACCTCATTTTCACGCTCCAGTGAATCTGTGAACTTAGGTATTTTTCAGGCCGAAAAACTTTTTTGTAAGACTTTTATGGACGATGAATTGCTGGAAAGTTATGATAGCTAGGCATCTGATATTGGGTAAACAGACAGTTGCGGTTATGAACAACGCAACTGTCACCATGCCGTGTGACCATGACCCCACTTTTACGCTCCAGTGACTCTGTGAACTTGGGTCTTTTTTTCAGACAGAAAACTTTTTGTAATACTTGTGTGGACAATGGATTGCTTGAATAGTATAATAATTAGGCATCTGTTATAAGGTATACTGACACTTTTTGTGTTTATATCAAGAAATGAAAGCTTAGGTAGTTGATTTTAGCGATGGTGCCGGCAGGCGAGACATACTTTTAGTGGCCACACTTGTTTTTAATGAACCATAATAATAAAAACACCTACGGCGGTTCGTGAAGTTGGAGAACCACAGAATATGTCATTCTAATTCCGTGATTCCTTTGACTGCTTTAAAACAACTTAAATGTAGCCATTTATATTTATTTTAGACATTATATTCCTATACCTGATTGTACCTACGCATTTTCTAAAAATGCAGATATGTAGTCATGACCATTTTATAAACCATACAGTCACATGGAAGTTTACGTTTGCTTATTTTAACAAGTACGATATCCTCGGCTGTTTATAATTTAAGAGCCAAAAGAACATTATGTAAACGTTTATAAAAAAAATAAGGCAGATAGGTTTTCAGTTGAGCGTTTAAGTCGGACATATACATTCAAATAAATAAAGCTTCTAGGTTATAAAGTATGACAACCTCTATTCATATATTAAAAACGGACTTCAATGTCCGTACTCGGCGTGTTGACAGATGACTGCATTTTCTAAGTTTGTTAAATTTCAATAACGTTCTATTAAATAAATTAAAGCGTGTTGACGACAGATGCCTGCATTTTCAAATTCATTTCATTCTGGTCATCGTTATTTTCTTTTCTTTTACTGTTTTGTTTCGTAATGGCGATTCATTAAATTAGCACCTAAATTTGGCAACAAAGACATACCAATTGTTTATGATTTTTAAGCATGTAATTTTTGCATTCTACTAGATACGTTACCACGACTGTCTATAGACATGGTGCAATTTGTATTGTTAACGTCATGTCTATTGACCACGATTAAATTTAAATGGCACAAATTTCAAGTGAAATGCAACCAAGAAGATAAGCAAAAATATCGAAAAAATTTAAACGACCTACTCTTCATAAAAGCTCGGTCTTCAGACTTTGCCAGTTGTAACTATGTTTTTGTTTAGATGTTATTTTGTGATTGTTTGATTCTAACATCGTTTTTAAACTATTTGATAAACCGTTCAAACAGATTATTAAATTGTTCAAACGAATTTATAAATCGTACAAGCGATCAAAATAAAAAAAAATATTTGTGTTGTTTGGCACGAATAAGCCGACGATAATATGGATACCTGATACAACTTCCAAAAACTCGACGTATTTTAATCCCTTACATATCACAAAATTTAACACACAATTAAAATGAAATCGATAAACGTTCAGTTCTACTAGAGAGAACCTTAGACAAAAGGCAACAGAAACAAACAAACAGTAGAGGAACTCTCTATAGAACACTCGCTGTTACTGAACCTAGCTCAGAATCCTTTATTTTTTTTTTAAATTAAAAATTACAAAACTAAAAAACAATAAAAGAAAGAAATATTTATTACTTGGCTCATGCAATTTTTGACCGGATTTCACGGAGTGAAATGTCCGGTGCATAAAGTGGTGAATGTCGGTCGATGGGTTGATGGGGAAGAAATTTTCGCAACAGTTTTCTCAGCAACTAATTATCACAGCCCCTTGATATTTGGTATACAGTGTTAAGATGGGGTCATATACCGTGGGTTTGATTACAGGTCTGTCGCTCAATAAAATGCCGCCATTTTCGACTGGCAGTTTTTTAAAGAATATATTTAAGATCATTTAAAGTAATAGAAACAAAAAAATCTTTTAAAAGTAAATTAGTTAAGACTTAAGAGAGCTAGTAGACAGTATCAACAATCCCATTTTTGGCCGGATTTCACGGAGTGAAAAATCCGGGCTATAAAATGGTGAATGTCGGGCGGGCGGGCGGCGTGCGGGCGGGTAAGAAATTTTCGTAACAGTTTTCTCAGCAACTATTTATCATAGCCACTTGATATTTGGTATACAGTATCAGGGTGAGGTCCCATAACGTGGGATGTCCCTCATCTACTTCATGTTTACCGACTTAGTTAATTTTTGACAATAATGTCCAATAGTGGAAAATTATCGTAACAGTTTTCTTAGCAACTACTAATCACAGCCTCTTGATATTTGGTATGCAGCATCAACATAGGCTCCCATAACGTGGGATGTGATTTCAGGTCTGTCGCTCACCTACTTCTTGTGAAACGAAATCCGGCCATTTCTGTCTTTGACCCATTTTTTTCAATATTTTGAAAACTTTTTATTATAAAACGAGACCTACATTTAGACAAACTGTTAAGCATTTGAGACTAGTCCGACTCGACACACGTGTCATTAAAAACGAGACCTACATTTAGACGAACTGTTAAGCATTTGAGACTAGTCCGACTCGACACACGTGTCATTAAAAACGAGATCTACATTCAGACGAACTGTTAAGCATTTGAGAGTAGTCCAACTCGACACACGTGCCAAAATATACAAGAAAACCCCACAAAATCTAAGAACACATTTAGTTTCGTCGCGCTTAAAGTAGAAATTTTTCAAAATTGTTATATGTGTCGCACGTCATTATCGTATACACATATATGAACAAAACAACAAAAAGAATGTAACTGACGTATTAGGAATAGCAGATCTAGACCTCCGGAGTTTCACAGTTTGCAAGTGTAAGCTCTGAGCCAATAATATTTACTTCTTCATATTTTTCTGATCATCTGTCATGTAAAAAATATTTTCACTGTTATTTTGAATAGCAATATTTTCTAATGCAGTTTTGTTGTGTACAAATGAACCCAAATAAGTGGGTAATGTAGTTTATATTTTTTATTTGTTGAAAATAACTTAAACATAATATAATGAGATCCATCAGGGTGGGGTCCCATAACGTGGGATGCAATTTCATGTCTGTGGCTCACCTACTTCCTGTTTACCGACTTACTTAATTTTTGACAATAATGTCCAATAGTAGAAAATTTTCGTAACAGTTTTCTCAGCAACTATAAATCACAGCCACTTGATATTTGGTATACAGCATTAGGGTGAGGTCCCATAATGTGGGGGGGGCCTGGGTGGCCGAGTGGTCTAAGGCGCTGGTTTAAATACCACACTATTGATCACTAGCCGATCACCTCTGAGCTGGTGTTCGAGTCCCGTTTGTATTTAACAACAAAGGGACTTCCCCAACTGTATGTGATTAGGTTTGTCAGTTACCTGCCCAAGGTCGGTGGTTTCCTCCGGGTACTCCGGTTTCCTCCACCATTAAACACTGACCGCCCTACATGGCCCAGGTGCGTCGATAAAGGGCGTTAAACACCAACACACACACACACATAATGTGGGGTGTTATTTCAGGTCTGTCGCTCACCTACTTCCTGTTTACTGACTTATTAATTTTTGACAATTATATCCAATAGTAGAAAATTTTCGTAACAGTTTTCTCAGCAACTATTTATCATAGCCACTTGATATTTGGTATACAGTATCAGGGTGAGGTCCCATAAAGTGGGATGTCCCTCATCTACTTCATGTTTACCGACTTAGTTAATTTTTGACAATAATGTCCAATAGTGGAAAATTTTCGTAACAGTTTTCTTAGCAACTACTAATCACAGCCTCTTGATATTTGGTATGCAGCATCAACATGGGCTCCCATAACGTGGGATGTGATTTAAGGTCTGTCGCTCATCTACTTCTTGTTAAACGAAATCCGGCCATTTCTGTCTTTGACCCATTTTTTTCAATATTTTGAAAACTTTTTATTATAAAACGAGACCTACATTTAGACGAACTGTTAAGCATTTGATACTAGTCCGACTCGACACACGTGTCATTAAAAACGAGACCTACATTCAGACGAACTGTTAAGCATTTGAGAGTAGTCCAACTCGATACACGTGCCAAAATATACAAGAAAAACCCACAAAATCTAAGAACACATTTAGTTTCGTCGCGCTTAAAGTAGAAATTTTTCAAAATTGTTATATGTGTCGCACGTCATTATCGTATACACATATATGAACAAAACAACAAAAAGAATGTAACTGACGTATTAGGAATAGCAGATCTAGACCTCCGGAGTTTCACAGTTTGCAAGTGTAAGCTCTGAGCCAATAATATTTACTTCTTCATATTTTTCTGATCATCTGTCATGTAAATAATATTTACACTGTTATTTTGAATAGCAATATTTTCTAATGCAGTTTTGTTGTGTACAAATGAACCCAAATAAGTGGGTAATGTAGTTTATATTTTTTATTTGTTGAAAATAACTGAAACATAATATAATGAGATGTGAAATAAGTATACTCAACACAGCTCCCATAAACAAGCGGTAAATTAGAAAGACCTCAATGAAAAACAGCCGGCAGCCTTCAACAAGTCCAGTAGGCGCTGGCTGCTCGCAGTTTTGCGATTGGCCCAAGGTCAAATGAAATACAATTCTAATCCCACATTGAAATAGTCAAAGATAGAACCCCTTCTTAAACAAGAAACAGAAACATCAAAACGACAAAAACAAACGAAAGCTTTGTCAAAGATTCCTGGCTTAGGACAGGCACAAATAATACGTAGCGGTATTTAACAAGTTTTCTGGCCCCAACCTTCCCCCTATCAATAAATCCTGACATATCACAAAATTTTACACACAATAAAATGAAATTCATCAACGTTCAATTTCAATAGAGAGAATCTAAAACAAAAAGAACAAACGAACAGTAGAGGTGCTCTCTATGGAACACTCGCTGTTACTGACAACTAACTGAGAACCATTTATTAGTATATTTAAAAGTAAAAAAAAAATACAAAGAAAAGAAATATAATAAAAAGGAATGTTGCTTTAATGTAATATGACTCATGTTATATTTGGTAGGATTTCAGGGACTAGAAAATCCGGTCATAATGTGGTGAATGTCGGGTGGCGGGCGTTGGGCGCGGAAAAAAATTCGTAACAGATTTCGCAGCAACTACTAATCATCTATACTACTAAAATAACGAAGCGTTTTTTGTTAGCCGGGTTGCAGCCTAAACAACAAATGCTACGACTAAGCTTCATTTATTAAAAATAGGGGATGGTTGTGCCCTTTAAAAATTTCATTAACACATATGCAATTATGTCTTCAGTTTGCTAATAAACCTAATTTATTGATCCGGAGACGATATAGCCGTCATCGTTCCGGAATTACACTCCAGCGGTCATACTGAAAAGCGATAGGAAGTGACCGAGCTGGCATTTGGCGCCCGAGACTAAACAGTTTATTGTTATCTGAAAATGAATAATAATGGAATACATGCATAAATTAATTGTTACAGAATTTTTTAATCAATCGATATATAAACCTAAAAAATACTAAAAAACTAGAAGTACCTGTACGTATAGAGGAAAAATTTATAAAAAGAAATTTCATCGCCATGAATATTGGCAACAAATTATTTTAGGTAGTATGCAGCGATCTGATTGTCCGAGAAATTTAAAATATTTTCCAATAGACCAAAAAAACTAAATTACAAAATTATTGAAAATTTTCTCCGCGCAAGATACTCCGTCTTTATGTGATGTTTTAACAAAGAATTTCATGTTTAATGTTTATTTGAAATCAATTTATAAGAAATGAATGTAAAATATTTTGTTTATTGGGGTATAACCTTAATTTTCGCGTAGCACATTTAAAAAAGTATGCAGATAGAAATGTACATTTATGTGATCAAATATATATTCAGTGCCGGTTCGATGTTTTGTCCCCCCTTTTTTTCCAATGTTTGAATTATTACCCCTGTTATCAGACGAATTACAAAAAAAAATCCCACAAAACTCTTCCATTAATTATGATTAATATTTAAAAGATTTGATATAATATATTGTATTGGTAAGTTTACTACATGTATAAAATGAATGCAAAAATGTTTTACCGTTAACAATTGTAACTTGATAAAAAAAAAATGAAAACAATTTAAAATTTATCATATTGTAGTTTTTTTCCCTTCGTGTAAAACTAGCCTCAACGATGTCAATAAATTGACAAAATTGCGCAGCGATTGATTGAAACTTATCCTGTCACTGGACATTTTTTAATTTACAGGTGGGGTAACACACAATAAAAGATTATAATAGAAACTAATGAGATGGGGAATAGGTACGCGACACAGCTCACATAACAAGCGGTAATTTAGAAAAAAAAATGAAAAACTGACAGTAACCAAAACTTTATTAGAGTTAGATAGTACCGTAGAACCTTTAATTTGCAATTAGCACAACCATGTAAGGTCACGCAAATGCAATGTTTTATTGTGAAATATTTTGTAAATCAACCAACGATTGATTTTCCCGCGAATTCGCGGGTTTTTCTTAGTAGTCACTTAATATTTTGTATTCAGTTTCAAGATGGGTTCCCATTCCGTGGGTTCGATTTCAGGTCTGTGACCCAATTACTTCCTGTTAATGAAATAAGGCCATTTTGAGTCTGACAGTTTTTTAGTAATAAGTAATAGAAACAAAAACATCTTTTTAAAGTAAATTTAGTTATGAGCTGGTGGACATTATCAACAATCCTGTATTTTTTTTCAACATACAATACCAAAACGGGTTTAGAAACGGTTAATTCGGTTATGCTGTATATCAATATTTCAAGAGGTAACCTCTCATCAGCAGCATTTAAATCAAAACATTGGAAAGCCAAAAATCAAAACTATTGAATGCAAAGTACTCAAAGCCTAAAGGTTCGAACAAGAAAGCCAAATCCAGCACCGAGGAGATAGTATTTTTAAATAACACTTTGAAAACTATTTTTAATAAATCGAGACCTATATTTAGATTAAATCTTAAATATTTGAATTGTTAAGTCAGACTCGACTCACGTGCCAAAATACAAAAAAAAACCACAAAATCTAAGCACACATTTAGTTTTCTCGTGCTTAAAGTAGATATTTTTCAAAAGTGATCATATTTGTGTCGCACGTCAATATCGTTTACATATACATGGACAAAACAACAAAGCGAACGAAACTGACGTCAAAGTCTATGAAAGAGAACAAAAAAAAAAACTATACAACAACGTTCATTTCGTTGTTAATTTTGCTGTATCATCGGTTTATAAGTTTTGGTATACGATGACAAGATCATAAGATCTGACGAGGGTATACATGGTATACGTCGACTTATGCTAGTTTATAATTGCTATCGTGCATACGGTTTTTATTCCGTGCCGTGCTTTAACTCTTTTAACTATATTATACTTGTCTGGTCTGAACATCATAAATATGATTATGCCCATTTACAATTAAATTGATAGAATGAGTTTTGAATTGAATTTGTTTGTAGTTTGTATGCAAGATTTACTGATTGTAAATTTAAACAACTGATCTACTAGTAAACTGAATCAGGCTCTCTTTTACATTACAAATCCATTTGTCGAAGACTTATCAATAATAAATCGTTGATAAATGTAATGAATGGTAAAGTCAATAGAACACTAGCATCCTTATTTTAAACCATTTTTGGTTCTGTTTTAAGATTATGTAGGATGAAAGACCTTAAGAAATACTATTTTGATGCATCTAAAAGTACAGGAATTCTATGTTCTTTGAGATGCGAGTACCCCTTAGGTAAATCTTCGCGAAAATTATGTTATAACTACATGTAAATTGCACAATTGCTTGATTTTGAGAGTCTTTTAGTAAACTGTCACTATGACAGATAAGAAAGTTCGGCGATACATTTAAAATATTGTACAATGGCTATCAGAGCTGATATCCAAAGTTGGTGAATGTCATCAATATACTGACAGGAGGACGGTATCAAACTTTCTAAACTTTTTTGTAACGTGATGTTATCGAATGAGACTCATTTTACAGCTACAAAAAATAACAGTTATTTACAAAGAAGATAACATGTTCTATGATTACTATATACACTTGTGGAATAAGAATACATGTATATTAAAGAATCATCCAGTCTGTTTTCATATCTCTATTGTGGAATGTATCTATTCACGACGACCGTTTGGAGATGTGAATGGAGGAATGCTGTCATTCTAGGAAAGAACATTGTACGAGTTTTTCTAAATATAGATAGATAAGTCGGAAAGGGCAGAGACAAACCAATTCGTATTTGACCATCCCTGTAGTTAAAAAATAATAGAAAGTACTAATGCGGGAATCAATGAAACTATTTACTAGTACTAAGTTATACTTTATATACACACTTCAAGGAGTTGCCTCTCACCAGCAGCTTTTGAATTGCCCAATAGAGTTCGAAAAAGGAAACCAAATTAGCAACAAGGATATTGACCAAGTGCAATGCAGAAGAGTAAACCTGATGCTTAGACAATATCAATTAATTGTCTAGTAATTACATGAAATTCCTGAAAAAGGAAGTTATTTTGTAAAATTTCTAATAACACATTTACTGTAAAATATGGAATATGAGGAAGATAAAGTTGCCGAGTCGAAATGATTTCGGAAGGGTTTTGAAGTTCAAGGCACCTAAAGCCTCGAAGAATGGTGTCCATATATTTTGTTTGGTCAGTATTGTGGTCAAACCAGGAAACCACATGAAAGTTTATTCGGATCTATAAAGTGAAGGTCGAAGTCCATTATAACAGTTAAGGAGCAAAGTTGTACAAAGTTTGGATAGTATATAGGAATCACATTGTCTATATGTCTACATACCTAAGCACATCTCCTACTACATGTAAACTGCTTGACATGTTTTAATGAAAAAAGTTCATCAAAAAGCATGCAAAAAGATTTTTTGTTGCTGTCGGGGAGATACAATTGTTGTTATTGGATTTCAACGCTTCATTTATACATTGAATGCAATATTTTTGAGTTTTATTGGTGTGTAAAAGCGTGGACCTAAGCACATTTTTAATGAAGCGCAATAGCGCTTCATGTTGAAAATGTGCGCAGAGGTCCACGCTTTTATACACCAATAAAACTCAAAAATATTGCATTCAATGCATATAATTACATTCCGATAAAATATAAATGTTTGCACAGAAAATTGCACGAAATGCATGGTTTAGCTTTTTAAAAATTACTCCGCGCAAGTCGTTGTTAAAGTGGCACGTGCTAGTGAGTTTTATCGAGAAATAAAACTGCACTATAACCAATCGAAATTGTCGTTATAAATTAGAATGTAATTATGTATATTTAATAGGAGATCTTGTAATTGAAACTCCTCTTAAATCGCTTAATGAATTTTCGTGAACTTTAATAATGCACCAAACGGAGATGTGCCTCAACAAAAGTCGTCACTTGCAGATTTCATTCAGGGGAGATAATTGGACTTTGTTCATTGTTCTATATAGATTCCAGGGGAAGCCTTTTGTGAGCTCGCTCACAGTATTCATTTTTTCTGTTGTCATTTAGCAGCAACTCCTATGCTATTTTGTTCTTTTTTTCTTTATTTATGAGCTTACTTTCTAGCTGAAATAGGTCTCTGATTTATGTTAACTTATTAGTTCTTTCTTGACAATGTACATGCAAACATGTATCAAGTAGTGAAATGATTATTCTCCGCCAAATATGTATATCTAATGATCAATATGCATTTCTCTAGCTAGCTGTCCTAAATACACTGTTCTTTTGATTAGAATTTAGAAACTAATTAGTCAAAAAGATTTGTATATTATATGTTCTAGCATCTAAATCACTGCAAACTTCCAAAAGTCTGAATTGTATAGTATTTGTACTAAATTGTACTTGAATATACTCGACCGGTCTGAAAAAGTCTGAAAAGTACTTAATTGTTCTCGACCAAAGTCTGAAAATTCTTAAAAAGACTAAAACGTACTTGACAATTTCAAATGTATTATTGTCAGTCTAAAATGTTCTCGACCTAGTCTTAATTGTTCTGGACAAAGTCTGAAACGTACTCGACCTTGATTAAAACGCACTTAACTAATTAAAAATCAATTATGTCTATCAAACATTAAAGATTGTATCTAATGTTACAAAAGTGTGTTAATTAATGATTTAATTAGGTTGAGAATGTTTTAGTATTGTTAAGTACAATTCAGACTTGGTCGAGTACATTTAAGAATTTACATTTTCTTTCTTATCTATTTGATAATTGATTTTTATTAAGGTCGAGTAGAATTAAGTACTTTTCAGACAAATTCCAACGATTTAGTACGTGTTCAGACTTTTTGCAAAAAATCAGACTTTGGTTGAGTACAGTTGAGCATGTTTAAGACTTATTCAGAATGGTCGAGTACATTTGAGTACGGTTAAGTACAAATACTATACCATTCAGACTTTTGGTAGTTTGTAGTGAATACAGTTAAAGTCAAAGTTTACAAAATATGGAAATTACCTTAAAAAATTTTCTTAGTTTTTTTTCTATTTTGCAAATTTTTTGTTATATATATATTTTTTTTTGAATTTGTGAAATTTTTTATAATTTTTTAAGGTCCACTTAAGATATTTTTATTTTTTTCTATAAAAATTGGAGTTGATATATATATATATTTTTAAAATTTAACCCCCCCCTCTCCCAACCATTAGAAAATGGTTCGTGCTTTAGGCCTCTGGTTTTTTGCAGAGGATTCAATTGTTTTGTTTTTTCGACAACCGGGGTTGTAAAAATTTCCTGAGACCTCCTGTCCATCAGATGAGGTTATCAATCTAGTGGTTTAATTGGTTAGTTGTGAATAATCTCTGAAATATATACATGGGTATAATTCGCTTCCGTGTAAATACCTTTAGCAGAGACTACCTACAAAAGATGATAATGAATATTTGTCGGCGAATATTGTTGTCGAGTCTTTTTTCATAAATAATTTATTTAGATGTATCTACAAGGCAATCCCTAATTTGTATATTTCAAAACAAGCTATAAAAGCCAATGAAGTGTAAACCAACCTTCTTTTAGTCATACTTAATCTGCTGACAAAGATATGACGCATTAAACACACCTTCAAATTAACAAATAGTACGTATACTAGCGTACTGAATGTCAAAATTCAGGTTTCTTTCCTTGTAATGCACATGGTCGATATCTTCGGTGCTGGATTTGGCTTCCTTGTTCGAACGTTTTGGGTTTGAGTACTTTTCGTTTTCAACTGTTTTGGATTTTGACCTTCCAATGTTCTGGTTTGAATGCTACTGATGAGAGGTTACTCCTTGAAATATCGATATATAGCATATCTAAATTAACCGTTTATACCCGCGTTTTGGTATTTGCAATTTTGAAACAACTGGGCGATAACCGCTGCTGGTGGACCAGAGGTCCCCGAGGGTAATCACAAGCCTGGTAGTCAGACTTGTCTGACACGAATTACCATAAAATTTCTAATATATTGTCGCTGAAATTTCCGATTGTTAAATTCAAAATTGATGAAAACACCAGGTTTCTTTCCTTGTAATGCACATGGTCGATATCCTCGGTGCTGGATTTGGCTTCCTTGTTCGAACGTTTTGGGTTTGAGTACTTTTCGTTTTCAACTGTTTTGGATTTTGACCTTCCAATGTTCTGGTTTAAATGCTACTGATGAGAGGTTACTCCTTGAAATATCGATATATAGCATATCTAAATTAACCGTTTATACCCGCGTTTTGGTATTTGTAATTTTGAAACCACTGGGCGATAACCGCTGCTGGTGGACCAGAGGTCCCCGAGGGTAATCACAAGCCTGGTAGTCAGACTTGTCTGACACGAATTACCATAAAACTTCTAATATATTGTCGCTGACATTTCCGATTGTTAAATTCAAAATTGATGAAAACACCAGGTTTCTTTCCTTGTAATGCACATGGTCGATATCCTCGGTGCTGGATTTGGCTTCCTTGTTCGAACGTTTTGGGTTTGAGTACTTTTCGTTTTCAACTGTTTTGGATTTTGACCTTCCAATGTTCTGGTTTAAATGCTACTGATGAGAGGTTACTCCTTGAAATATCGATATATAGCATATCTAAATTAACCGTTTATACCCGCGTTTTGGTAGTTGTAATTTTGAAACCACTGGGCGATAACCGCTGCTGGTGGACCAGAGGTCCCCGAGGGTAATCACAAGCCTGGTAGTCAGACTTGTCTGACACGAATTACCATAAAATTTCTAATATATTGTCGCTGAAATTTCCGATTGTTAAATTCAAAATTGATGAAAACACCAGGTTTCTTTCCTTGTAATGCACATGGTCGATATCCTCGGTGCTGGATTTGGCTTCCTTGTTCGAACGTTTTGGGTTTGAGTACTTTTCGTTTTCAACGGTTTTGAATTTTGACCTTCCAATGTTCTGGTTTAAATGCTACTGATGAGAGGTTACTCCTTGAAATATCGATATATAGCATATCTAAATTAACCGTTTATACCCGCGTTTTGGTATTTGTAATTTTGAAACCACTGGGCGATAACCGCTGCTGGTGGACCAGAGGTCCCCGAGGGTAATCACAAGCCTGGTAGTCAGACTTGTCTGACACGAATTACCATAAAATTTCTAATATATTGTCGCTGAAATTTCCGATTGTTAAATTCAAAATTGATGAAAACACCAGGTTTCTTTCCTTGTAATGCACATGGTCGATATCCTCGGTGCTGGATTTGGCTTCCTTGTTCGAACGTTTTGGGTTTGAGTACTTTTCGTTTTCAACGGTTTTGAATTTTGACCTTCCAATGTTCTGGTTTAAATGCTACTGATGAGAGGTTACTCCTTGAAATATCGATATATAGCATATCTAAATTAACCGTTTATACCCGCGTTTTGGTATTTGTAATTTTGAAACCACTGGGCGATAACCGCTGCTGGTGGACCAGAGGTCCCCGATGGTAATCACAAGCCTGGTAGTCAGACTTGTCTGACACGAATTACCATAAAATTTCTAATATATTGTCGCTGAAATTTCCGATTGTTAAATTCAAAATTGATGAAAACACCAGGTTTCTTTCCTTGTAATGCACATGGTCGATATCCTCGGTGCTGGATTTGGCTTCCTTGTTCGAACGTTTTGGGTTTGAGTACTTTTCGTTTTCAACTGTTTTGGATTTTGACCTTCCAATGTTCTGGTTTAAATGCTACTGATGAGAGGTTACTCCTTGAAATATCGATATATAGCATATCTAAATTAACCGTTTATACCCGCGTTTTGGTATTTGTAATTCAGAAAAGGACAGAGACCAAATCAGTTAACACAAACGAGAACATGACGAAAAAATGCATGTACAAAAACTCAAGGAAAACTTTAAACAAAGCTCTATGACAAACGTGATAGATCATTTTTCCCATTGTCAACTTCCCCTTCTTGTGTATCCATCTGCACCAGCTTATGGAGTTTTCGTATCACAATTGATTCGTTACTCCAGACCTTGTGGGAATAAGATCGATTTCCTTTGCAGAGAGTCACGTCTGACGCAAAAATTGCTCACACAGGGTTATGTTGCTCCTCAGTTGCTGTCTTCACTCAAGAAATTTTACGGAAGACATCATGCACTTATAGACAAATATGGGATTTCGATCTCTCAGATGAGTGCGGATGTCGGTTTGTCATAGGATTTTGTTTTGTCTTCCTTTACCGGATTTGACACCACTGAATTGACATTGGCAACGCTATAGTAAGCAGTAACTGCTTACTCTTCCGGAGCACCTGAGTTCAATCTCGTTTTGACTGGAGTATGCGTTGTTGATTGATATTTAGTTATTTTGTGTTTCCATGTTTTACATGTTGTCTGTTTTTGTCCCGTTCTTGTTGGTCTTTACTGGTTTTGTCTCTGCCCTTTCGGACTTTTTACATTCGGATACCCCATTTGTACCTCTGCTTCTTTGACATTCGAATCCCAATTGGTGCCTCTTTGCTTCTCTCATGTTTTGGCTGAAAGAATGGGAACTATAACAGATAGAACAAAACTGTTGATTGCCTAAATAACAGATAGAACAAAACAGTTGGTTGTCTAAATAACAGATAGAACAAAACTGTTGATTGCCTAAACCTTCCACTCATTGAGCTCTGTTAAAGTATTCAAAGGGTTACAACTGTCAGATGTCATTAAAGGGGTAATGGCCCCTTATTTTATTTTTTTTCCTTTATATTGAAAACTGGAAAAGATATTAGAAAAAAAGCTCGATTGAATTTTTAAGTCTATGAACTCTATAATTTAAGCCTCTACAGGCTGATATTGTATGATTCGTTAAAGGTTTACCCTCAATATTAGTAAATCCTTTTCTTTCTATTGGTCTTTAAAGCCTGGTGAGTGATTCAGGCTCCTGGGAGACTCTTGGTTTTTTTATTCGCTTAAACCACTTGGTAAATGAGCGCTGCTGTTGGACCAGATGTCACCTCGGGTAATTACTAGCCTTGTAGTCAGGCTTTAACGAATTTACCAGCATATTTTTATTGTTGTTGAAATTTGAAATTTTCGATTGTCCAGTTTCGAAATTGTTTATAAAACAGGTTTCTTTCATTGAACTGCACATGGTCGATATCTTTTGTGTTGGACTTGGCTTCCTGGTTCGAACGTGGTGGGGTTTGTGTACTTTTGTTTTTGGCCTTCCGATATTTTGATTTGAATGCTAATGGTGATAGCCTCCTCCTTAGAATATTCATTTACAGCATTACCAAAATTGCCGATTTGTATACCGCTTTGGTATTTGGTATTCTTGTTAGGATCGCGACACGCGTTTATTTTTGCTGTAAGGCAGCAAACAACCTCCTATAGGTTAGATGCAAGTATTTGATGCATGGACATTTTGTGTAATTGTTCGAAAATCAAAGAAAAGGGGAAACCAGCGATGATCCCACGAAACTCATTTTACCTTTTGTTCTCAACAACACTCTGGGATAGTTCTGTGGACCAGTATTTCTACTGACAATCGGTGTTCCGAAAAAAACGCGTCCAACATTCTAGTACCCAAATGGAACTTTCAGCCTTTGAACATTTTCCCTTTTGGCACCTTTTTTTGCTTATTACATTGTTATCAACTTAAATCTAAATTAAGCCTTTTGAACAGCACGAGTTATTATGCACCTGCACTTTGTTATGCAAATTATGACGTAAATGCTATGGTTTTCGTGTGTTTTGTATCAGGGTGTTGTTGTATCAAATCGTTTATTCTCGGTTTCTAAAAAAATATAATGCAATGTAAAAACAGACACTGCAGCATAATCATCACAAAGACTTTTTTTCTTTTTTGCCCAAAATAAAATGTAACTGAATAAAATTTATTATATTTAGTTAGAAAATAATGTAACCACCATTTTGAGAATTTTTATATAAAGCATGATTGGAGTAGACAGTATTACACTATACATTTATTGACTTTGATAGAGATGATAAAACCGGCCTTCACTGATATGTATCAATATATGATGATCAAAGATAAATTAATAAATAAAAGAAATTAACACGAAATCCTTTTACATAAAAAGAATCTTAAACTGTATTCTTTTTAAAAGAAGCAAAGAGGCACCAATGGGGCATTCGAGTGTCAAAAGTCCGAAAGGCAATGACGAAACCGTTAAACACGAACAAGAACAGCACGAAGAAACACAAAGCACAAAATCAACCGAACGGAAATCAACAACGCGGACTCAAGTCGTAACATAAACCGTATTTATAATGAACATGATATCGATGAAATGTCTGAGAGAGAAATCTTTATTTTAGTCTTCAACAAAATCAAACCGTATTAAACAAATTCATCAAGGACTGGAGGGACTCTTCTTGATAAATTGAGGCCACCTAATGACGTTACAGCCATGATTATATTTTTAACGACTGAAAATGATAAATATTCTATTTTTAGCAACTCAAAAGTCATTTTTATTAGTCTATTTTTCACTACATTGAGGTAAACATGCTCTCTGCATAATACTTCTCATGATATCTTGGGCAAATCAAAATTGATGCTGCGTTCACATTTAGAAAATAATGCGCATTCAATTCGATTTCAATTCGCATTCAAAAAGCTTGACGCGTTCACACGCAAAAACTATTTGAATGCGAATCAACTCGAATTGATATAGTGAGTATTATCCAATTCGCTATGATGATACGTTTTTGATAATTCGAATTGGCTAATTGGCAATAAATACGCATAACATTGCCGTGTGAACGAAAACTTTTATTCAATTCAAACAATATATGACGTCTGAACCCACTCAATGCGAATTGAGTGGTAAATCATGTGTGAACGGATATCAGTTTTAATTCGTATTGAATGCGAATTGAAGAAACGTGTTAATGAAACGACGTTATCGAATTCGCATTCAATTAAATGCGCTTTGGGTAATAAGGATTGAATGCCTTTTTTAGTGTAAGTAAGTGTGATGTCAACATAAGATTAATTAAAGTCGTTAGAATCAATTTATTTCCTACCTTAACCTATCTAACCACAAAAAATGTTATTTCCCGAAATTTCACTTTTAACAGGTAAATTTTTATTTCACATTTTATTCCACGATACTGCTTGTTTCAATAGATGATTATAGCTGAATAGCAAAAAAAAAAATGTGGCCTTTTTGTTTGGGTAACGATTTAATGTCGCATGACTGTATTTGAAATAAAATAAAGGATCACTTACACCATTAAAAATTATCAATCCACTTTTAGAGTAAATTGTGATGTAAACATTCATCACAAAATTCATAGGCGTTGTTTTTTTTCTATGTATAAATGGAATTCTATGAAGAAAACAAAATATTTACATAACGTTTAAGTTTCAGCATTATAAACTAGCATGCTTCGTGACATTTCATAACTTTCTATAGAAAATAACTTTTTATTTATCTTTTTATGCAGAATTGCCTTGTAACAATATTAATAGCATAAAAGTACCAAATAAATACAATTGTACTCATTATGAAATAAATATAATACATGATACATTCTTGCATATTCATGATTTGCTTGAACTGACATTGATATTTTTCTTCACTATTTCATGTATATTATATTCCGTTTACAATTAAGTCTTAAAATCCCCAGAAAGTGGGGAATACTTCTTATGATTTAAGTTGATACTAATGTACCTGTTGGTGACAATTTACATTTCAGCCCGAAAAAAAACTTCCCTATTTTGTGGCACACCCAAACCACTGTTTATATTTATTTACAAGAAGTTTTTCATGAGATTTTCTAGTGTTAGGTTAATTCAAATTGTTTCTGCATTCGTTTAGTAATATCTTTAAAAATAAAGTTCAATGCAAATTCTTTGTTTCCTTTTATATATCTATAAAAATTAAGAAATACGGATTGTGAATTGATATGTTTTTAGTACGTTTCTTTTTTATTTTGAAGTCCTAGTTAACTTCTGAGTCAGCGATTCCTCTTAATTTTAGATTGATATACAAGTCTATGCCATTATTTTCCACATATCATACATGCATAACATGGTAGATAATATAAAAGTTTACAAATTTTGATAGCCGTCACTCACACCATCTTCAAGACTAAATATAGATATTTTAATGCGTAAATAAATCAATACAGTGTGTAAATGCATGTCGATGACAATACACTATTATTGTTGTTTGAAAATCCATACATTTATCATACATGAACTATATATTTATTGAATTAAATTCCATGAATTTTTTGAAATATGTAACCATGTACAGTAAATGCGTCTATGAGCTTATAAAAACGATATACACGATGACTGGACTGACCAGCCATATCAACAATCGAGGCTTAGACGACGGGAAGCGTATGAATTTTTTTTCTATCACCTAACTTTTAAATAACTGATTTAGCTAAAATAGATAAATCAAGCATGTCTTGATTTTACATATCGTACCATAAGTCCAAATAATTAACCATGATGGCAATTAGAAATTACTTTATTCTTACTCTTTCATCTGAACTATTTTGCGCATTTATAAGTTGTGTTTTGGTACCCAGAACAATAGTATTACTCTTCTATGTATTGATTATGGTTCCTTGATCCGAGTAATACGAAAAAATGCCACTACGATGGGTTAAACACAATTCGTGATGAATTCTTTGATCAAAATTGAATCTCTAGCCAACACGTCCTCCCAATAATCACAAGAAGATCTTCTAGTCAATATGCACTTATATGATTCACGATAGTAATTCTTGACAATACGTTCTATTATTGTTCCAAATACAAGTAGAACTTTTTAAAGTGAATTCGTTCTTCTAAACATGTTTCTCAAAAGAACCTCTAGAAAACATGTTCTTGATTGATTTACAAAACAGGACTTAAGAGAATCAGAAACTTCTACAGGCTTTTAGTCAATATGGGCTCTTTTTTGTTTAATAGTTCCTTGTAATCATGTTCTTATATGATTAACAACAGGCCTTTTGACCATTATGTTCTAAAATTTAGTCCCCAATAAAACATCTAGCCCAACAGTTTCTTCAAAAGGATCATAATATCGGCAATATGCTCTAATATGATACGAACACGTTCTCAAGTTACTATACTGTCGGTATTTGGCCCTTCATATGGCAACAATTCTTAAGATGGATCACATGGAAATTTCGATCAAATGGTTTTAGAGCTCAACAAGCGGGGCATTAAATAAAGATTTTTTCTTCTATCGTCAATAAAGGGGCAAAAACATGTGAAATGTTATTTTTTTCTACCATTAAAGGGACATTACATCTATAAGGAGTGATCAAATATATGATCAGTAGACTTTTTTAAACTCATCAAGCTTTCTTGTGATTTTTACCACGTTTTAGAGTATACAATACAAAACGGGTATAAAAAAGGTTAATTTGTTTATGCTTTATATCGATATTTCAAGGAGTATCTCCTGACTTAGAAATAACTCCTAAAAGGAATCGTCCTACAAGGTTGACCTTAATATATATTTTTAGATCATTTGTGTGCTTAACTATATGCAATTCAAATTTTGCTGTCTTCACTCAAGAAATTTTACGGAAGACATCATGCACTTATAAACATATATGGGATTTCGATCTCTCAGATGAGTGCAGATGTTGGTTTGTCATAGGGTGTTGTTTTGTCTTTATTTACCGGATTTGACACGCTGAATGGACTATTGGCAACATGACGGGTGTGCTATAGCAAGCAGGAACTGCTTACTCTTCCGGAGCACCTGAGTTCACTCTTGTTTCGACTGGAGTTCGCGTTGTTGATTGATATTCAGTTATTTTGTGTTTCCATGTTTTACATGTTGTCTGTTTTTGTCCCGTTCTTGTTCGTGTTTACTGGTTTTGTCTCTGCCCATTCGGACTTTTGACATTCGGATACCCAATTGGTACCTCTGCTTCTTTCTACCCTTCCAGATAGGTGTGTTAAAAAGCACATTGGAAAAGAACCAGCATCTTTAAATGTGACCAGTGGTCGCTGTTCGTGATCTTGCATTGTCCCAAGATTAATAAATATATAATACATAATATTCAATACCAATCCCAAAACAATCCGCGACAGAATCATTTCCGGTAATAAAACAATAAACATAAAGAGGACAAGGAAAACCAAAAGTTTTGACAAAGCTTTCTTGTTTATTTTATTACAAACATAATTGAATTATCCAAAAACATCTTTTTGTGTCATTTGAATAAGAATTACAACACATATAGTGTTCAATGTCGAGTGTGAAAATACTCCCTATCTTCACAAAGCATCCTTGAATATGCTAAGCGACAAATTTTGTAATAAAAATTAATTAATTTTATTGTTGCGTTTTTGTATTGACGCTTACTACATTTACAATTCTAAATATTACTTTTTGTGCTTTGTTTTAATTTTTGTAATTGGATTGTCCTTTTTCGACAATATTGAAATCCATGATTAATAAAGGTAAAGGATACTTATATATTGTTGTAAATGTGTTATAGAACACCAGCACAAATCGTGAGAACGCCAGAACCATCGACAGAAATTCAGGACATACCGGTATCGTTAGAAAATCAGGACCACCATTTTTCCAAATCTACTCCAAAAATAAAAAAAAATGTGCCAATTGTTAAGGGGTAGGTCTTAAAAATGTAGGATATTTAAGAACATGGTGCGGAATTTTAGATCCCGGCTTATGCTAAATTTAAAGAGATATTCAAGATTATTTGAATAAAGGAAATTGTCTCTTGCTGAAAAATATAAACAATACCAAACCGTATGAATGTTAAATTACACTTGCTTGTTAATAAGTGCCATCCCAACCGGGTCTCATTGAAAAAATTGTTTGCCAGGTGTGTTTTTCAAAAATGAGCAGAAAAGATCGGTAGAAAAAAAATGTTGTCGCAGGACAAGTATATCGAATGTGACCTTTGTCAATTAATAATTAACCTTAAGAATCATATCGTTATCTTGTCATTAGTAACACAAAGGCAATTTTATGATAACATTAAAAGTAGAAAAAGTGTTGCAATAAATCAGTTCTGTTTGTAGCAGAAACAAGCAAAACTGTTTATAGGTGTATAGTATATAATAAATATTGTGGCCCGCAATAGAGGGAGACATTCGGAATTGTATTCCCAAAGGGATATGAGAAAACAACAACCCAGAGAGATTACCATTCGGGATGTTTGCCTCTAGAAAGGGACGCAAATTTCAAACATGAGTAGTATGGTTTCCGAAAAATGCTTGACAGAAATTTTCGAACGGACAAACGTGCATAAGTAAAACTGTATGCCCCCGACACGGTTATTGGCACAGGGGCAAACATAAAGTAAACAGATTTACATGCATATGCATTTGAATCAGACAAACATGTTTAAAATCAAAATGTCACAAAATTGTCAGCCATGTTACAAATAACATGATTTACTGTGTCAAGGCAGGCAGGTAAGGAATAGCTAGGGTTATCCTACAGCCTATGGGTGTTTGATTGTGATATATTACCCGTGGCCTAAAACTGCAATCAGCTTACACAAAATCCTTAAACATATTGTTCTATAAAAGATCCAGGGACACAATTGTTTTATTATTTTTTGGTTCGTCGTTTAATTGTGGTAAAATGGTATTGTTTCTCTCGAATAAAACATTCGAATTATCTTTTTTTATCACATGACTGTAAAAGCCAATCAAATTCTTAGAAATTTACCAAAAAATATTATAATAGATCTTACAAGCTGATGTCAGGTTGGGCATAGTTTTATTCAAGGAAATGCATTTCTATAACAGGACTTGACTGTATTATCACGCAAACTATCTAAGAAAGACATTTTACAAATCCATACAAGATTTAAATCACAATGGTTATCTAGAGGCTTCGCCGTTAATATGTCAACCCATAAAAGATTTTTTGATATTAAAAATCCAATTATTTTAATGATTAACCAAGACAGTTTCGTACTGTTTTAACCAATTATTGAGCGGGTGTATAAGGTTTCAAATTTTCTTTTAAACTGAAATAGAATATTTTACATATAAAGCATGTACTTGAAATATATTTTAGATATATTTTTTCTACCATTTTCAAATCTATCATTTACCCAGTATATCAAGCAATTATGATATACTAGTATAGCTTTAAGTGAATTCAATTTTAAGGGGGGTTAGTAATTTTAAAATAGGAATAACTGACATAAAGTCAATAAGTGAGTACTTTAACATATAAAAGGTAAATATGAAAAGTGTAACGATATTAGAGCGTTACAATCTTGAATTACATGTAAAATTGCTATGGAAAATATGTCTTGTGTAGTTCCTATAGCACTAGCAAATTTCACTAATGGCATAAACTGGTGATTCGTGCTGTAATGAAATCTTTATGTGACACGTTCAACGCGTTAAGCAAAAGTACAACTCATTTAATGCCACTTTTATGAAGATCTCTTTATCTAATTACGTTCGACTGTTAAGAAATGTCCTGCTGCCTGCCTACCATGCTATATCAGTTTTCTACATCTACAAAGGTATTTTAAGTAATCAAATTTTAACATTGTCAAAAGCCCTCAAAGTGAAAGCCTTGTTTTTTGTCAGCACTTTAACAACTACAAGAATGAAATATTTTTTTTAAAGCGCTTATGATATTTTAGATTACAATCCCCGTGGTGGTGCATGTACGATAAAAGGAAGTCAGCCATTTATCAAAATCGTGACAAGTGCATGGTAACATTTGAATCATTTTCAACGCTTATCTTTGACTGTATATACGATGCATAGTACCACATTTTACCAGTTTACTCGGGAGACAAAGGTTGGTACAGAATATTCAACTTTCACTGATGATACAGACATTGACAGATGGGTTAATCAGCATCGAAAAAAAAACTTTTCCATTTTTGTGTTTTTGGGTTTTTTTTTGGAAAACATAAAAAGTGGAAAAACCAAAAGTATATAAGTAAAAGTACCCAAACCCAAAACTTTCGAACAGGGAAGTCAAATCCAGCACCGAAGATATCGACCATATACATTACAGAAGGAAACCTTGTGTGTTTTAACAGTTTTTGATTTAAACAATCATAAAATTCAATAATTGAAAAACATATGGAGACAAGTATGACTACCGGACTGACAATTACCCTTGGTCACCTCTGGCCAACCAGCAACGGTTATCGACCCAGTGTATTCTAAACACAGATACAAAACGTTATAAAAACGGTTAGTTTGACCGTTATGCATATTCAACGAGTAACTTTTCTTTAGGTCTTGAAAAGAAATATCATGATTAAACTACATTTGTATTTGTTCCGATGGAAGTCTGACCTTTTATCTGATCATGAAGACAACTGTAAGAAACTACAATAAACAATTTAGACCTGATTGTTTCAGACAACGATTGTCATCTCGGTGATTTATGTTTGCACTGCAAAAAATAGAATGAATTGACTATTAAACAGTCAATAGATTATTGAAATATAAAAACACTAATTTGCTGATCATTCAGTTTGTCTTATTACAATATTTTTTTATGACTGAAATCCTTAATTGTGTTAATTCAAAAATGTTTAAAACACTAGATTTCTTCCTGAGTAACGCTCGATCATGTTCGATATACTCGGTGTTAGATTTGCTTCCATGTTTAATTATGTAAGGGTTACGTACGAGTACTTTTCTTTCATTACTTTGTTTTGATGCAAATGCTGCTGATGCGAGTTTACTCATTAGTATTACATATACAGCATAATCAAATTACACGTTTTAAACCACTACTTGATCGATAATCGCTGGTGGTGGATCGGAGGTCCGTGAAGGTATTTTCATGCCAGATCGTCAGACCCGAAATAACCAAAATATTTTTACTACTGGAATTTCTGTTTTTGTTAAAACAAACTGTTTTAGACGCTTTAAAAGGGTTTCTTTTATTTAAAAAGACTGGGCAAGAAAATAGGCCAAGAAAGAACAGGAGAAAGAAAGTGAAGTTTTGTCAGAATGGGTTATAGCTGTGAGGTCGTTGGTTTTGAAAAGTATCAATTTTTTGAGAGGCTCAATGTGCACTAAGGCAACATCTATTTTCAGCAACGCTGATGTTGCCTAACATTGTCCACATTACATGATCAATATGTTAATGTACCTGCAGACAAACCACTAAAGAAGCAAAGGTGTACCAAAGGGGTAATCAGTATCATAAAACCGTAAAAACAAGGAAAAAACCGGCAGACAAAAAATCATCACAACAAAACAAACCACATAACAACATAAAACACACATAACAACAAAACCGCATTCAGCAACGCGAACTCAAGTCGAAACGAGACTGAACTCAGGTGCTCCGGAAGAGTAAGCAGTTCCTGCTTGCTATACATGTAGCACACCCGTCACGTAGCCAAAGATCGATTAAGTGTTGGTCAAATCCGGAAAGGATGACATTACAAAACTCTATGTCAAACCAACATCTGTGCTCATCTGAGAGATAGAAATCCCGTAGTTGTATACAAGCACATTATGTCGTCCGTAAAATTTCTTGAGAGATGACAACAACCTGGGAGCAACGTACCCTTGTGTTAACAATTTGCTTGTCAGCCGTGTAGCTCTATCAAGGAAGTCGTTGTACTCCCCACATGCTCTGGAATAACGAATCAATTGTGATACGTAAACTCCATATGCTGGAGCGGACGGAATGTTGCTACACAGAAAGGGAAAGTTAACTATTGGAAAGTTGAAGTCATCACTAAAATAACATTAATTTTTTTGTGTGCAAGAAACACTATATTGACCGTTAGACAACTGAATTAGGGGTTGGTTGTACTAGCAATAGAACCACCTACACAACTACAACACTGTCTAAGGAGGAAATTGTTGTCAATCACAAATCTGTCATTTCCTCCTTTGGCCTTTTTGTTGGTGCCAATAATGAAGACATTCCCCCTCTGTATTGTATTCCTAAATGAAATAAAAATCCACACAAACAGCATTTCATTGCAGGGTCATCCAACTGTTTTTAAACTTACGGCAATAAAAACCGGCCTCCAGAAATATTACGATTGTTGTTATTCTAGATATGGTGGACTGATGGAGATTCTTAACTCTTAATCAGTTTCATCTTGTAAGAGCATCAAAACTTTCGATTTTTCGACACTTTACACTTCTATTCCACATGAACAACTGAAATCATGATTGACACAACTGATTAAACGCAGTTTTTTTCTCTAAAAAAATGGAAAATGCAGGTACAAAAATCTGGTAGTCGATTATACTAAAACCTATGTTATTTTCAATTAGTCTAAGAAAAAGAACAAATATACAGAAAACCGAATTCTTGACATGCTCAATTTTCTTATCGACAACATATTTTTCAGTTTTGGTGGACGTGGTTTGGCAAACAATAGGAATTCTAATGGTCACTTATTGTGCACCTTTGCTTGCTGATTTGTTTCTTCATTCATATGAAGCGGCCTCTTTTAACCTCACTTTCCGTTGAATTGATGATGTCTTTCAATTGAACAATTCTCGATTGTGACTTTCTATATCTCATATATTCTCATAAACTTGAGATGAATGACGCAACGCATTATAGAAAGTCTGCTTCATATTTAGATCTTCATCTCGAAATAGACCCTAAAGAAAAACTTTCAACACAAGCTGAACGTGATGACTTCAACTTTCCACTTGTCAACTTTCCCTTCTTGTGTAGCGACATTCCGTCCGCTCCAGCTTATGGAGTTTACGTATCACAATTGATTCATTACTCAATTGTTGCCATTTTTATTTCGAATACCCGTGAAGGTTAGCACTGCTGTTGGAGTTTAAATTCCCCGAGGTTTTCCTGCTCCGACACCAACACTTTTGTGTTAGAGAACACATCAAAGCCCTAATGTTCTGCCTAACCCAGACAAGTTGATCATCTAAGTAATAATTTGGCTCCCTAGTTTGGTATTTTTGGTTCTATTTATCAATGCTCTTCATAAGCAAACAGTGTTTTACATTTCCAATATTTTTGGTAGAGCACCTCTGGTGAGTCTTGAATAGACAAAACGCGCGTCAGGCGTACCGAAATGTATTGTCTGGTGTAATTGTTATTTTAGTGCAGATAAAGGTCTTTTTAATGTTAAGAGCCAAATCTGAAAAAAATAAATATTTTAATCTCTCCGTTTGTAGACCTGTTTATCTTTCTCAATTTAAAAGTATCAATTACAGAAAGCTGAAAGGGACCTTCAAAATGCATGACACCTACTGAATAAAAAGGATAACATATAGGATATATACAAAGAATTTTAATTACTAGCAATTCGAATTAAAGAATTGAATGAAGAGATTCTGACTATGTAATTTCCTTTTTAGGATAATTAGACGATCAATCAAAACCGCTTAAATCCTTTAATTAGATTTTGCTTGAAAGGGGAAGTTAAATTTTAGTCGGTTTCGCAGTTCTTTAAAAGTATAGCGTTTTAATTGTAAAATGTGAATACCTATTGAGGCTCCAAATTGATTCTTTTTTTTTCACTTTAACGTCTTATTAGAACAAACAAAACTGTTCTCCAGAAAAAAAACACAAATGGAAATCAAAGAATGCAAATTGTATGCCAATCAATCAATCATTTCTTTATTTCCTCTTATAGAGATTAAAGACAACATATATTACAAATTATAAATATAGGTTATAACATATAAACAATAGACATACTTTTACAAATAATAAATAACCTCAAAAACGTCAAAATATTATACTATAGCAAAACTAGAGTTAACATTGAAAAAAGAAGAGTAGGTAGCTAAACACACCCTGCATTAGCTTGCGCGACGGCACTTAGGAGCGACTTATGATAGTGTCCGAGACATTGCACTATATGTACGTGACATAGTCTAGAAAAATCATAAAGGTCAATATCAACGGATTCAATGTGTTTCCCTATCAATACAGTAAACAGCTGATCATCGTCACACTCGTAAATTTCTGTAAAGAGTCCCAACGGGAAATTTTCAATTACCATGTCCCAGAAAACATTTTGTAATGAATGAGTTGAGGTGCAGTTGCAACACGCATGGACGTATACATCTGAGAATGCACGACTACAAAGTACACAAAAGCCTCCGGTACTGTTCGGGGGATCAGTGAGCAGCTTTGTTACGAAATAATAGTTCTTTATATCGTATTTTGTTACTGCGATTTTCCAGAATGGCGCTATTTCAATTGAGTCAACAACTTGGCTAAATCGTTCAAAGTCATTGTCCGCACTTATTCTGTGTTTCCATTTACTTTTCTGTACATCGTGAATTGCATTGTTAACAAGTTGTTTCCACTCCCGCTTGTTTGGAAAATAACCAGTCAATATGAAATCTTTTAAATGTTCAAGAAGTTCGTAGCTATCAAGAATTTCGAATATCTCTGGAATATAGCCAAGATGGACACGATTAGAGTCAACAAAAAACGAAAAAAGACGGACAAGGAATATCTGCTTAGTACGACTGGTATCATGTAAATATATTAGTCTCTGGAGAAACATTAGTTTTCTCTTCTCAATTTCGACAGTTATCGGGTAAATCCCTAACAAACTCTCACACATGTCTGATCGTGTTCTAGTTTTCAGGTTAAGTATGTGTTTCGCAATAAAATGTTGGAACCGGTTAAGAACTTTCACGTCTGCTGTTTTTAGCTTGTTCCAGTTTTCACAACCATAAAGAACAGATGGCAAAACTATAGTCTTATAAAGCCGTAATAATACGATAGGATTGACAGATGTAGAATTCAGCTTGTTTAAAGCAAAAAATGCATTGCGCCCTTTCCTGCAAGCTTCAGATGTTCGTTCCAGTGACTTAAATGAACAGTTCATTAAAACTCCAAGATGAACGTAATCTTCTAAAACTGGAACAAGATGCCCACCAATTGTCCACGGATAAGTTAATCTAGGCTCACGGGTGTTCTTTGAGAATTGCAGTACCGCCGATTTCTTGGCGTTGAAATTCCTGGAATATGAAGTGCACAAGTCAAGCATCTCCTGTAGCCCCGAAGGCGACAAGCTAATGCAGGCAACATCATCTGCTAAGGAGGGGCAACAACTAATGATATTATAAACACCTGTTGCATTGTTAATTTTTTCTAGGTCAGAAATCATTTTATCTATAAAAATCAAGTAAAGTAGACCTGACAAAACCCCACCCTGTCTTACACCTTGCAAGACAGGAAAAAATTCTGAACCTGTTTGGTTAGCAACTATAGCACTATAAGTTTCAAAATGCATATCATTAATTATACACCATGTTTTCCCGACTATACCTATATTATAAAGTTTATACATTAAACCAATTCTCCATACGGAGTCAAAAGCTTGTTTGCTATCGAGATACGCTACGAATACTTTGCTAGACATTTCAATATTGTGTACAATAGTTTCATGAAGATTAAATGAGGCTGTGGTACAGCCAAGGCGTTCTTGAAATCCCTGTTGTTGAGGATTTATAAATGTCTCATTCATAATGAAAGATGTAATCCTAGACTTCACTAAATTTTCGAAGAGCTTAAGTACCACTGAGAGGAGACTGACGGGTCTATAACTTTCGGGATTTGTTTTCTGTTTGGATCCTCCTTTATAAATTGGCACAATTAATCCAAGTTTCCAGCGTTTAGGAATATTCCCAGAATATACAATTTTGTTAAAAAGTGAGCGTATGAAACGGACTATTACATTCCCGCCATGTATCAAATGCTCGTTTTGAATACGGTCATGTCCGGGTGCCTTTTTACGTTTCAGGTTAGAGATTGAGTTTTTCACTTCATCATCAGTGAATTCGCCACCAGGAAGTACATCTTCTTTATCACTACACAATTGAAGGATGTCGTGATATCTAGTCTCAATTTCTTGTTTGAAAGTGTCATCAAAATGTTCATTATTTCCTTCTCGGTAAATGTCAGCGAAGAAGGACGCAAAGGCAGTAGACACCGACTCCGGATTATTACATGTAACATCGTTATACACTATCTCGGGATACACGCTAGAGTCTTTTTTTGAGAAACGCTTAATTGCCTTCCAAAACATACGAATGTCACATTCGGCATAATTGTTAAGGTCGTCAAAACACCTTTGCTCGTACTCTTCGCAAGCTGCTGTTTGGATATTTCGGAAATTATACTTTGCGCGTTTGTAATTTCTATAGCTCTCATGCTGCATGCCTCGCGGTCTACCATCAGAGATCCACACTCTACGTTTGGCGCGCTCCTCGGTATGTGCAGCCTTCACGTCATCCGTCCAATATGGTTTCGTGTTCGGGTTGAACCCATTCTTTGGTATAACCTTGTCGGCAGTGTTATGTACCACTGATACGAAATCGTCATACGCAGAGTCAATTTCAATTGAACCATTCTCTACACCAGAAATCAATGCAGTCAATGGTTCTAGTAAACAGTTTTGATATTGTTCAACTTGCGAGTTTGTAATACGATGCCATGATGGCAGTTTATAACACTGACTCATAATTACGTGTGGGTTAGTGTTCAATTCAATCGTAACTACTACTGGTAGGTGGTCCGACGTGTTACTAAATTCCCCCTCACCAAGGATTTCATAACGCCTTAACTGTCTATATATGCTATCATCAAATAGAATATAGTCTAGCATTGATCTCTTTGTAATGTATGAATAATCAGGCCCCTTGTAAGCTAATTTACCACCTGAAAAATACAAATTATTCCTCCCTACAAACTTTTTTAACTCATATGATTTTGTTACATTGGTTACACATTTATCTTTTTCTAGCAAACTACCATTGAGATCACCTCCGATTATAACATTACCGAGGTTCCTATAGTTTACATACAGAGCATCTAGAGCATTCAATACCATACAAAAATCGACAATATTTTCATCTGAAGGCATATAAACACCAAAAATAAATAGGGAGCCGGAATTCTGACCCTTTAACCCAATCCCCACTATTCTGTCACAATATGTTTCAACAATTTCACTCACTGAAAACTGTAGGGACCTCTTATATATAATGGCTATGCCACCTTTACCATGGAATGCTTTGTACTCAGGGGGCAAAGGGTCTGCCTTTGCTACACATAAATACCCTTGCTCAACACTATTCATAAAGGATAATGACTCTGCTTTCAACTTATGTTCAGAGATTATACATACATCGCAATTTGAAAATCTAAGTAAGGCATTAAGACACACTGTTGATGACATAATCCCCCTAACGTTCCATGCTATTATATTAAGACTACTACACATAGTAAATACTAATACTAAAGCTAAATAAGTTAAATTCTTATTGTTTAACACCATTATTAGTCAGTATTTGAAGTGCGATCTTGCTCATAGTGTTCTTCGGAAAGTTTTTGCTGCCACTCTCTATCGCTCCACCACTCTCGGCATGATACCCCAGCAGGCCAAAAGTCACTTTCGAACAATTTATGTGCACTATCATTGGAAACATTCAGTTTCGCTGTAAGGAATCTCTGTCGGTCGCGTGGGTTAAATATCTTTAAATAAGTCACAGTAACATTTTTCTGTTCAAGGTACGCTAATATGCCCCGACGCGTCGATTTTGGAGTTATTCCCGACAGATAAAATCTCGCAGTCAAATTCTTACGACGTTTTACGCCCGAAAAGTATGTATCCGCGTCAACATGTATCACTTCTGCGGTACTTCCCTGTACTCGGACAGGAATCCTATACAAATTGTCACTGTCATTACGAGAGGAGTGTGTTACGACGTGCTTGTCGGGCTCTGAAGGAGCTTCCTCGATTCTTAAGTTCCGTTTACACCCGGGTTCTTCGACATTTACAATTGGTTCAACTCCTTGCGAATTGTTCAAAGTGGTTGAATTATTTATAACATTCGTACTCGAATCCGTATTGACAAGCTTCGGCTTGTCGTGTGACAAAATTTCGCTCACAGTATTACCGTTAGGACGAGACTGAATGGTTGATTGCACAAATTTACTATTGTCCACGACTCCAGACAAAGTAGTAATCACGTCTGCCGGGTATTGGGGTTCCATTTGGGTAACTCGTGAATATGATTCTTGGGATTTGAGTTTTAACTCGGATACGTTCTTACGATTACTAGAAATTAGTTTATCCTGTCTTGATAACTCGGCATCAACACGTTTACAGTTAGATATGTACTCGTTATAGTCAAATTCACCCATCGCACAATTTTTCTGTTTCAGCAGTTTAAACTTCGCGTCGTATTGGGAGCATTTCAGATTGTAGCTATTCTGGAGTGACTCGAGTTTAATAACGGACTCTTTAAGATCACTTTTCAATTGACTGTTACATTTTTTCAAAGATTCAATCTCTTTTATGTTCTCTTTCTCGTTATTCTCGAGTTTACATAGCCTGCTCAATGCTTCTTGGAGGGTTACTCTCAGTTCAATAATAGAGCAATTGACACTAACATTTTCAGCACCAGCTTTGTGCTTACTTTTGCTATCGGACTTAAAAATGTCAGATATACCATTTGATTCGCCTAATATGAATGCCTGAATAATATAGCAGTCACGGGCATACTTTTCTATTGACGAACTATTAACGGTGCTTTTTCTAGTTATAAGATCACCCAAGGGACACCCCTGTACTGAACGGGCACGACTCAGTAATATACTTCTATACCAGGTGATCGTGTTTTCGTTCTCGTGTACTAAGTCAACTAGTTTGTTTACATATGTGTCTTTGTTTAGATTTATGAGCTCTGTGTCGAGATTTTGAACAAAGTTTTGATTGGGTATGTAGTCCTGACTGACTGGGATTTCATTATTTTCGCTTAATGTGGACACTTGTGACATTTGAGACAACTGTTGACTACAGTGTGCAAAGGATGTATCATTGAGTTCGGGGCTATCTAAGTCTGTAACGAACAAACGGACTAGTGGATCAACCTCAGGATGTGAGTAAACTTGTAATGGTTGTAATGGTTGTATCTGTTCGAGGGTTGGGATGCTCAGATTAGCGTCTGAAGACGTTGAACTTTGGGTGCCGTCTGGAGGGCGATCACACATCCCCACCTGGGGATGGACTGGTAACTCCTTCGACCGCATAGGTGTGGGTTAAGGAAACGTACAAACCATTGATTGGAAAATATATGGAAAATATTACTATATTTCTCAAGGATACGCTTATTTCAATTATTTTTCTTCTCTCCAAATTTTCACTGTCGCCATTTTTTAAACCGGAAATCAAAAAAAAAAAACACAAATGGAAATCAAAGAATGCAAATTGTATGCCAAACATACAAAAATCCAATGCGCTGTATTGGTGTTATATATATTAATCTAAAACAAGAGCACTTAAAATATATATAAAAGCATTAAATATATTTAAAAAAAACGTAATACGTTGCGGCAAATCTTTAGTCGCATTTGTTCTCGTCAATCATTTACTGAATATCTTTAACGACTTTTACTCCTCAAAATAGAAAAGCAACAATTAAACTACTAGCTTTTCCTTGCAATAGAAATGAAAGGATGTACATATATACCTGAATGTCTTCAATGTTACTGAAATATTAATGCGGATTTTCAAGATAATTCCGACTTTATTGTAATGCTTTATGTTCAGTATAATGACTTAGGAAGGTTGGCTATGGAAGGTCTCCCTAATAAGTACATAAATAGTACATTATAATTAGTTTTCTCATTGTTATAGATCAATTGATGTAAACGATTGTTGCCGTCTTATTGCTTTCGTTTGGACGTATGAACAGTTAAAAGAGCAAAGCTTGATTTCCATAGAGACCAATATTGTTAAAGAACAAAAATTAATATCTGTACGTCGAAAATTATATAAAATACCAAGTTTCCACCGTCAATGTGACAGGCCTACATATCGTCATCAATATTCGTTTTAAAGAGAGCTTTATTTTGTGTTCTAGTGGTAACAGCCTTGCCATCAATCTTTTCATGGATTTGATATCAGAGCGATCTGTCATCACGATCGAAGACAGGGATTTGAATCAAATCAGGAATTTTTTTGTCGGTATTCAATACGGGTCATTGTTTTATATTCCTTATTATCTTTCTAATTTTTTGTATCGATTTTATTTTTTGTGATTAAGGTTTTTAAACAGATTTCATCGTTTTGTCACAAATATTGATGGCACTGACATATTAAATTCCGTCAAGAAAATTCTTTGCAATTGTTTGAACGGTGTTTCAACAATTATTTTCTCCAGGGTAAATTTATAATTCAATATTTTAGCTTTCGTTTAGCAGATACAGCCACGTCTTTCCATTAAGACGTTATAAAATTGAAATGCTTTTAGAAATGTTGTATGAAAAGAAGTTAAAATGTTAATTCAATATCAACAACTCCTACTACATGTATTAGAAAGATCCATTATTCAAGCACACCAATTGCAAGATCAACAAAAAACTAAAACAAAAGATGTTCTACTTGAATTTAATGTATATATTTACTATATTCTTGATAAAGCTCTGTGTTTCCATTATTTTTATTGTCTAAAAATGGGATATGTCTTTTATGCATACTTTTGTTACAAACACTAAACAATTAGTATTGAATGATCTGATGACTGAGCATTGACCAGCAGGTTCACGTAACAGGCCAACGAAGAAAACACAACAAACAAGGAGAAAAAATAATTCCTGCGACAGTTGCTAATTCGCCCTGAGGAAATCACCTGCCCGGTTTTTCGATTTTTCTATATCTTTTTTTATTTTTGTCGATTTTATTAAGTCGATATTCTGGGTTTTGCCGGATTTTCAACTTTAATACTTTTTTTAGGTGGGGCGTTACGTTGAAAACGAGGTTATCGATATAATTTACCTGTTCACTGAAAAAAATATCCTTTTAAACGTCGTGAAACGCAACGTAAATTTTATTGCATTTTTCACGTATTAAAAGGCAATGTTCACGGGTCCGTACCTTAACAAAAACGAAGTCCGTGACATCAATGCATCGTAATTTTTGTAAAGAATATTATATTAGTTTTGGATATTGTTAGTCCATTTTTGTTTATAAAAAGTAAAAATAAATCGGGTTGAAGTTCTGTTTTTTTTCTATATGTCTGTTAATTTCCCGCCAAATTTGCAGATTTCAAAAGCATTTATTCAAAAAACGAGGTCCGCGACCCCCATTTTTTATTTCAAATATTTATGTATATCACTCAGAACTATAAGTCTATTAATTTCATTAAAATCTGGATATATGTCATTTGGTATCGTCCCACCTTAAAAGGCTGTGCGGACCGAAAATCAAAACCGTTTTGAATTTTCATATTGTAGTTTTCCAATGACCTGACGATTCACAAAAGAAAACATTAAGATAAATCCCCTTGCTCTTGAATGAAGTATAAGACAAAACACTTTTTTGCACTCTGACAAAAATGATTTTTAATAAAAAAAAGAAAAATCCTGGCTTTTGGTATTTTTTGGTTAAAATAGCTTCTATTTCTGACTAATTCTAACTAATTCTAAAATTTTATCAAAATCGACATCTATCAACAAAAATTAAGATATTTACTCTACAACGTAATAAACTTGAATGATCTAGAAATTTTGAAAAATGAAACTGTTACAGAGCATCATACGAAACTCTATCTGTTAATAATTGTTCATACGGAAACACAAGCTGATAAGGGTATTTAATACGTTTGGTATGTGCATATTTCATATAATGTTCAAGGAAGTCTGAAATTACTTACAAAACATTTTTTTTAATTTTTAAAACTAAAGCTTTTAACACACCCTGGGTATAAAGAAATAAAAGTTACAAAAACATCACCGTTGGCGTACGGACATATCAAATGCCATAAAGAGCCAAAACTGAAGATGAAACAAAAGTTATGGTAATTATATATAATATACCATATATTTTTATTACTTGTTCCCAAACCGGCACAATGATTATAAATGTTTGTGTTTGTAAATAAAATATGGAAAGTTTTGATGAAATGTGAAAAAATGTCAATTAAATAAGCCCCATTTACATGCACAGTTTTACAAACGTATGCATTTTACATACGTATGTAATTTTACACATGAGTGCAAATACTGCAAATAAATGCAAATACATATACGTATGCAAATTTACACATGGTTTAAATTTACACCACCTAAGGGGCAGATGTAATATTAATGTGCAAATTTACTGGCTATTGAATTAGATTTTGTGCATGTAAACACAACTTAAACAAACCCAGCGGGCACTTCAACGTTTTTTCAACGTTGAATCAACGTTGAAGTTCAACATGACAGTACGTTGAATCAACGTTGATTTTAGGTTGCATGTGAAAGTTGCAGCAACGTTGAAAACTGACGTTGTCTCAACGTTGATCACTTAATGTTGTTTCAACGTTGATAATCGATGTTGTTTCAACGTTGATAATCAATGTTATTTCAACGTTGACAATTAATGTTGTTTCAACGTTGACTTTTAATGTTGTTTTAAGTCCATGACTGACATAGTTTAAAGATTACCAATCCAGAACCTATCATACATCTTTCTGGTAAAATATATAACAATGAACCAACAATTTTAATTATGAGGCACTCATATTGAAGATACTGGAAACGGTCCCACTTTTATTAAAAAGTTTTCAACAACATTTAGAAAAAAGTTAACACTGATGGATGTCTCAACAAAATCCAAAACTCCTCCTGAACCACCTATACAATTCCAGGTTTCAAGATGAGGTGAATGTACTAGTAAAGCACAAATGAAAAAGCCCACAAAATTTTATGATCATCAGACTTGTTGTTCCTGAGAAATAAAAAGTTCTTATAAAACTTTTATACTGCTATTGAAATGTATTAAAAATGATCAGTCACTCAATTGGAAAAAACAATCTCAAGGACAGATGATGATAAGGAGCAAGTTTATTCAACCTTCTGATATAAAGATACTCATACAACTTGAAACATTGAGAGTAAACTCCTCTGCAAAGAAAGCAAAACCTATCTATCTCTGATTCGCAGGACATATATATCAATAAAGACACAATTCAAGTAAAAGTTTATCAAACATATATTTATACATTCATTTACATTGTACAAAAGGTTTTGTCCATAAAAATTATATGTACATGTATGATCTGTCCATGGAATAAAGAATGAGTTCATAAATACTAATGTCTCTGGCTGTATACATTTCTTTCAAAAAAAGTTCTTTTATAAGAAAATAAACTAATTAATACTCAAGTCATTTGGCATAGCTGTAAATTTTATGCCTTGTAAAGTGTGCTGTCCTAATAAAGGGATGGTGATGCAATAATACAATAATTCAAATCAATAGACCCTTTCTGTGGGGAATATGTGCTTTGCATGTTTTTCTCTAACTAACTTGTGATTAATGGCTTTACTATCTGTACTTCTTAATAAATCAAAATATTTTCAATAAATAATGACAAATGATCAAACTCTTCACTCAAATTCATAAAGAAAAGAAACTTCATGTTAACCTTACATTATATATGTAAAATTTCTTATTATTATTGACAAGTACATCTATTTCTAAATTGGGCATAGAAATTACAAAATTGTAGCTGGTTATAAACGAAGTCCTTAATCTCCGACAACATTGTTCTTCACTCTCATCGGAATATTGAGGTTGCACTATTTCCTCTGACTGTCGTTCTTCTGGTTGATCAGTGTTACTTTTTTCGGTCTACCACTCAAGCATATTTCATGAAATGACTCATTTCATCCTCAATAATAGCAACAGTGGCTGTTGGATGAACTTGAATAATTACTTCTGCAAGAAAAAAATGTTCCCCCATTAAATATGCTTCTATAAGAAATCAATATATCTGTAATATATATAAGGCTGATAAAATTTTAAAAAATTTAAGAAACAATATGATAAAATCTGTTCTCTAGAATATTCCTACCATATACATTCAAAGTCACGACAGTGGCATACATGTACCTTACACTTTGAAGGGAATACAAAAATTCACAATATATTAATGTTTGATATTTTTGTTAGATACATGTACATGTATATCTATATAAATTTGTACAGAATTCCCAAAATGTGACGGACATATCAGACTTAACTGGTAAAGTTAAAGCAGGTCTGGCATTTTAGACTATGTCTGGTAGATTTTAGTATTTTTTTAGAAGGTGGTAATAGATAGGACCAGTAAAAAAAAAAGGTCCGACAAAAGATTCCATTTTGACGACCTATGTCTTACGAAGATATTTTTTAAGATTGCGAACTCTGTTTGTATATTCAAAAGCACATGGTCACGTTTCATTACTCATATTTACCTTTTTATTGTCTTGCAAGGGGAAGTTGTTGCAAATCAAATTTTGTTGTTTTTCCTTTGACGTTCATCTTGGCTCCTAAGTAACATATTATCTCCTTATTCAAACATCTGTAAAAAAAAATGACAACTTTACATGTCACACCAATTATACACAAAATTGATTTTTTTTAATTCCAAAGCCAGCGAAATTAACACCACTGCCTTGCTGCTCACACAATAAATACAATATTTTTTATCCCAAGGTACATGGACTAAGGTCCATCGATGGGCTTGAGCTACATTTTTTTTGTAACTAAATTACAAATTAAAATAAATCAAAGTATAATTATATTGTTTGTGCTTAATCTTTTAATTTTGTAAAAGTAGTACAGCAAGCTAAATTGGGTGTCACAATATCAGATAAGAATTTTAGCAGAATATAACAAAGTCAAAAAGAATAACAATAGTCAGCCATTAGGTGTAACACTGAAAGAATCTTTCTGGGATGGTGCAATTGTGTACAACACTTTCACACATAAAATTAAACAAGGTCAATGATTAACTGATTACAATGATAGTAAAATAATGAACATAAGACAATGATTATGAGCCAAAAAAAATCATGCAGGTTTTCACTATAAATGTATGCATTATCTAATTTACTAATAATATTAACAAATATACGAGTCAAAAGTTGAAAGCGAAAGCAAATGTAAGGAGCTTTAGGCTACAGAAATTTGGATGTTAATATGGCACATCTGCTTTTTGACAGTTAAGTAAGATTTTTCTGGTTTTCTTTAGACCCTATATACAATATATATTGGATATAGATATTTATTCAATCTATTTCTTTGAACCTCGAGTTATTTGTGAAATGTCTGTATACATGGACAAGACTATGGATATGTAGGAAATTATAACCAAATACATTTTTTACATGTATATTTTTTTATTTATTACCATTATGTACAATTCCTTTTTATGTTTGAGTTAAATTTGTAGAAAATTACCAGTAACACTTACCCTTTCATCACATTCTTTATGTGACCCCTCTTTTGTCCCACCACCAATTTTCTTTATAATACTTTTCTGAAATCAAAATTATATACATTTATATAATAAATGATACAATAATAATCTAGATGATAATGAGATAATAATCTGTGTACATTTAAGTATTTTTTCAATTGAATTTTACATTTACTGCATGCAATTTCAATACAATTCTTTTGATTTAGTAACTGCAAGGAAAAGTTTTTAGTTCACACGTTACAATAACTAGAAAAACTTGCAACAAAACTCCATGAAAATGTGGCCATGGCTTAAAGATGAAATAGTTGCATCAAACTAAAGTCAACCATGTGTTATAAAAACACACTTAAACTCACCTATAATTTTATTTAGAACATTCTCATACTCTAAAGTATTGTTGAACTTGCTTAGCTCTTCCATCATATTCAATTGGAACTCTTCCATAATTACCAGTTTGTTGGCAGTTATTGATAAGAGTTCTGAGTAGGTCTCTTGGTTGTACTTGTAGAACCCTTCTTTGAAATCCTAAAATGTAAAAATTGAGATCTTATAAAGTTAAAACATAACAAAATATTTGGTGAAAATGTACGTATATATAGATGTCCAAATTTACATTTTATTTACAAAACCTAACACATTCATGTGCATGTACTTTAAATATATGGAAGAACAGATTATAGGTCCATGGCCCGCTGAGTGGGAAAAATCTAAATATCTAAGCCTGCTTGTTAAATAGGAAGTAGATGTTTATAGTTGCAAGACGGGGAGGGGGGACAAAAATGCATTTCTAAAAGCTAATATGATATATGGGAAAATAAAAAGCTACGCCGAGCGCAGCATGATGCCGAAACACTTGTAAATGTATTAATTTCTATTTAATTTGTCCATCATGAGTTGCGCTTACAAGGTATGAGGACAGACAGACAGACAGGGTGATACCTATATACATTGTACCTCCCAAACTGTTTCAAGGGGTACATGTATTATCATCATATTACAGTCATTACAAATATCAGCTGGACACTGGACAAATGTGGAAAAAAATTCACTTGGTCCAGTAAAATATTTTGACTTTTTCCATTGCAATATACATGATTACAGGACATGTCTGGTAAAAGAGAAAAATACTTTGGAATCAATGATATCACACATACATGTAATTAGTACGTATGACCACCAAAACTGTCAGGCCTCCAATCAGAATAAAATGGTTGTACAATAGTAAAAGACTTGAAACCATCCCACCATACATGTATGTGATTACATGTACATTTGTACCTGAGGCTGCTTAATTACAAAAGAATCAGAAGGGGTATAGAATAGCTGAAAAAATTAATTTCTAAATTACATTTTAATAAAATATTCAACCCTTAAGTTAAAAAATTCTAGGTTGGCTTGTTGGGGCTCCCGCAGGGTGCCCCCCTCAGGTCGCAAGGTCAGGGTTCTCCAGGACCCGAGCTCCCGAGTCCAGGACGCAGCAAATCCGATTTTATATCATTTTGGACGCTTGATTAGGATTAGTAAACGTCCTGGGGACTCTTGCTTTGTACAGGGCGTGTTAATCTTTTATTAAAGAGGAAGTACAAATGGGATTAATAAAACCAAGGCTACTTTGCAATTAACGATCCATTTCTCCCAAGCCGTTGTCACCTTTTATGTGTTAATTTAATAGTTGTTCAAACATTGACCCCAGCCAGTTAAGTGACTGTGTAAACACAGTGCAATCATTAATGGCCAATAAATTGTTGATCAGTGGCAATTAGGTGTCTAAATTAATCGGAACATGTTATTTTTACTTTTGCCTCATTAACATAATCTGGTCGTGCTTTATTATTAAAAACCGGAATGTCCAAGAATCGTAATCTTATTTATTTGATTCATAGGTGTACACAAGGATATAAAATATCTTCAAAAGGATATTAATCATATCTTACCAAACTAGTGAAAGAAAAGAAAACAATTATGTAAAATGTGTACTAAATTGGGTTTTCAAAAACAAACTAAACCCGTGTTTGCTGAATTGCGTAAACAAGCACATCCCTTTTGTTCACGTGGACTGGTTTAAAAATAGAAGTCAACAATAAACTTTTGGAAAACGAAAGAAAAGAATTCTTTAGAAGAACTGATAATTGCACTGGATAATTGCTTTATTAATTAGGTGTGAAAAGACAATTTATTTTTATTCTTAAACACACACTTTGTTGATTGGTCGAATAAAGATGGATTAACCATGGCTCATACGGGACTCACTAATGAGGCAATAAAAGACTATCATTACAATATAAAGAAAAATTTAATTATCTATTTTTATAGGACTTCCAATAATATTTAAGGGACTCTTCATTTTGTCCTGAGGACTCTCAAGTTGTTTTTATAGGGGGTCCTGGGACTTCCATCATTTTGAAAAGATGGAGAACCCTGAAGGTCGCTTTTAAAAGGGGCCTGAGTTCGCAAGGTTGCTTTTAAAAGGCATATTTTGGCAGAGATCGCAGGTCTTTTTTGGCATAGGACGATTTTATGAAGTGTAGGTCGGAAGTTGCCCTTAAAAAGCCCTCAGGTCGTTTTTAACCCTGCGGGAGCCACCTTGTTATATGATATATGTATGTACATGTATATGATTTTTTTATCCTTAAAAACATATCCCATAAAATGACATCCTTCCTGAAGCTGCATACCAAAACGTCAATTTCGGGTTATTGCGGAATGGCTGGGGAATCCGGAAAAGGTTCTTTTATTATATATTTTTCTAGGCATGACGACTTCCGGTGCAATTAAGAGCAATAGATCAAAATAAATATTGCTTGTTGTTTATTAAAGACAGAATCTTCAATTTTGACAATATTTCTATGCACGTAAGAATATTTCTTCATTCAATTGAAGTATTTACCTTTCATAGAGATGTTATTGTTTTGATGATCTCACAATCACTTTTGAATAAGTCTACATGGCAGCAAACCAGTTTGACTCACAAACTGGTAAAGTCACGTGATAATTTCTGTGTAATTGAGGGATTTTTCCGGAAAAGCAATGAACTCGAAAATGACGTAATAAAAAGATATTTGTTACGAAAAAACAAGTTGCACAAAAACACATCCAACACATTATCAGTGACTGTTGCGGTGGGGGACAAAGTTCTAAGATTTTACAAAGTCAGAGAAGGCCCTGTCAACAAAAAATCCTGGTTTATGAAATAATTCAATTCATGGATTTACAATCATTGACAATGTACTTGAAATCTACTTACATGTATGGACAGAAACTGTATTAAATTCAAGAATCAATCTTTTTTCAAGACAGCCAGTTCATGAGTGTTTTACCTGGCTCTAACATCAAGAAATTGCTGATACAAATGTAGATGGACAAACAAGTGCTGTTACATTGTACATGTGGATAAAATAGGGGATATATGATATGGGGGACTGTAGTGGTTTAAAAATAACAGTCAAGTCAAATAATGCAGTCAAGTTCACTTCTCAGCTGAAGAAATGGTCAAAGGCAAATAATTACCTTTCCAAATCCAAAGGAACGAAGCTCTTTGACATAATTACATGTACATATGATAGATTTAATTTATATTTACATGTACGTGTACATGTAGTTCAGAAAATCCCACAATGAAGCTATAATTTTGTAAGTGTAAAATTTTGATGGTGCAGATGAAAATTTTATTTATGAAAAGTATTTATACATGTACATGTACAATGAAGATATGTACTCTAAAGTGAAAGATACAGTAATTTCAAAAAGGGGCCCACTGACAGGCTAGGGGGGTCAACTAAATTGATTGCTTCAATTATTCTTACATGTATATATATCCAACCAAAATGAAATTTTTCAAAAAAAGGAGGGAGGGCTGGGATATGAAATATCTTGTCGGAATGAAGTTAAGTGTATCATGTGTAACATATTGTTTGTCATTTTTCTTAAATTTGTAACCGCATTAAGACATGCATGTTACAGTATGTACACATGTAAAACAGTTTGCTATTTGATTTATAAATGTGATGTTTCTAGAATGCAGTCAAGTTCACTTCTCAGCTGAAGAAATGGTCAAAGGCAAATGATTACCTTTCCAAATCCAAAGGAACGAAGCTCATCTGACATACATACATATGATTATATTTAATTGATATGCATCAACATGTACATGTACCTACATTTAGTTATTTAAAATCCCCAAGTGAAGCTATGTGTAGGTGCGTGAATGTAATGTATATGAAGGGTATATACATGTATACAATGTAAAATGAAGATATTATGTACTCTATAGTGATACATTGTAGATGCAGATATTTCCAAAGGGGGGCACTGACAGGCTGAGGGGGTCCACTTTGTTCATGCTTCAATAATTCTTTTATTTGTCACACCAAATTTTTCCCCAGTAAAGAGGGGGGGGCTTGGTTATGTGGTATTTTGTAGGAGTGTAGTCAAGTTTATGTCATTCCTGCTCATTCTTCGTTTCAGTAAATTGTTATCTTTGAATTGAAAAAACAGTCAACGTACGTATCATTGAACTGTATACATGTATCAATAATACCGGTGAATAATACATGTACGTCTATTTTGGTATACATTTAACACTTTTCAAGTTTATTTGGTTACAGAATGTTTTAATTTTTTAATGTTGTCTTTTCATTGTGTAGAATCTGAAGAATTGTCTTGGTTAAGTTGATATTTACATGTAGGCTAGCCAGGGATTACATAAAACTGGGTCAAAACTGATTTTGGACATCCCTGATGAAGCCAAGTTTGGCCAGGGATTAAATAAAACTGACTTTTTGGACATCCCTGGTTTGGCCAACACTTTCATGAATGGACCTTTTTATTGGTCATTATTACTTTTAAGAAAGGAGGGGTCACCAAATCAAATCAAATCAAATTTATTGGCACAAACACATAATGTACATGGTTTAGGCCCAATTACAAACAGATAATAAAGTACCTCCTGTCCAACGAGGCAAAATTGATTATTCAGGTCGACGAGAAAAGACCCCATAAAGGCACGAAACAACAAAACATGTATGCATAATTCAGTAAAAACACACTAAACTATGATAAAATTCATGTAGGGCCTCGCCGTATGCATCTGACAACATGTCCGTCTCAAACACATATCAAATAAATAAATTATAAATATAATGTTGTAAAATTGTGAAGTTATCTTACCTTTTTTACTTGATTTCACACTGAAATTTGTGATGCGTTGATGTCTGATTTTCTTTGTTCTGGACGCGCGGGAAATGCACGAGTATTCTATGAATACGCGTGCGCGATTGTGGAATGTGTAACAGAAAGTCACGTGGTTTCCCAATAAAACCCATTTAAATTGTTTTTTTTTTATTCCATATATATAATGCTTATTTGAAATGATAATAATTAATGAAATGTATTTAATTCGGAGTTGTTGTTTTTTTTGGTATTTGCATATAATTATATATTATTGACTCTAGTCATCTAGGAAACTAAAAGGGGGGGATATCCGAATGTTACGCGATGACAAAAAGGGGGGATTCGAAAATATTAACCTCTATAAACAGTAAAGCTGTTCAATATCCAACGAGGGGGGGTCCAGATAGGACACAAATGTTCATTTGCATATAGAAAGTTAAAAAACATAAAAAGGGGGGACTGATTGATCATTTTCGGATATAGTAACAAAGTTCCAAATATAAAAATTGGGGGGAGGGGGTATTGTCAAACTGAAATAAAAGGGCAGAACAGCTAGTCCTTATATAAAAAAAAAAACAAAAACAAAAACAAAAATGCAACATGGTGTTTTCGAATGTTTTATTTAAAGAGGAATTTAAAGTGCCAGATACCCCTATTTCTGTCCTATTTAGTTTAAACATATTTATTTACCCTGGATTGGGAAACAAGCTTAACTTATATAGATCCCTCATGCTCCAGCTAGCAGATTGCGAGTGTGGCCTTTGTAGCGACCCCCATTGAGCCTAGGCTCTTATCAACGTGCATAGGGTATTGCTCTCCCATACACGGGACAACCTTTTTTCGTCCCTTCCGAGGGACTAGCATCGATTTTTGAGACCATCCTCGCAAATGGTGTCAAGAGAGAGTCGGAAAATTGGTTCATGAAATTTTCACCGCTGACGAGGATCGAACCACGAACCTCGGTGTTAGTAGCCCGAAGTATCTGTCATATTTACATTAATCAAATCCCAATAAAATGGCAAGTTGACAGGGATTCCTATCAAGCTTTAAGGAAAAGAAAAAAAAAAGATCACGAATATCTTTTTCATAATATAAAATTCCATCAATTTGGTCTAAACAAAGCAGAGAAGAATAACGTACATAAAACACACACACATCGATTAGTTAATATCATATTATACCCACAGTTACTCAGACCGCAAAGTTCTGCGCTATTAATATATGACCAGTAGGGAAAAAAACTGTGAGCAACAGCTCGCTAATGAATAACCCTGCCCCTAAAACGGAAGACATTCAATATAATAAGAAGTCATGGCAATTTGACAATATGTCACAGCGAAAGTTTATTAAAGAAATCCATTCAGGGGTTTAGGAGGAGTTGCAGATAAGAAATGGGTACCCTTTTAAGTCACGCAGACAGGTCCATGTTTTGCTATGGGAAGCCAAAATAATACGGATCAAATTTTTGAATACGTAGAAGGTGCACATTTACATTATGTCACAAAGATAAGAGTTTCATGAAAATTGTTCAAGGGGTTTAGGAGGTGTTGATTGGTACCCCGAGATGTAACTGAAGGACCGACGGACACACGGACACTCCTATCACTATATACCCCTGCGACTTTTCAAGCAAGGAATTAAGCATAAACTAAATAAGTCAAGAAATGTACCTTTAGCATGTATGGGCAAGGCAAACAACATACAGGAAAAAGTGAACTCAACAACTAAAAACAAACAACAACTAGGGAAAAAAATCGCAATGGAAAACAGCTTGCATATAGTTAAAGCTGATTTTTCATCTTTGCTTTGCCCCCTTCCTACTTCTTTTCGAACGCCAATCATCTCTTTAAAGTTCACATTTTTTTAAAAAATGTGTATGTATGTGCTGCTTTTTTCTCTGATAGTCTCATTCGGGATTGTGCTTCCTGAATATAAAAGAATTAGAAAATAAGTTTTCTCTACATCTAATGCAATGCGTTAAAAGGGTTAGCTACAAAGCAAATTGCAACGTGTATTTGTCATTGTATGCGCGACGTTAAAATTGTCGACATTGTTTCAACGTCGATAACTTAACATATTCTCAATGTTGAAACTTGGAACCTGATTTCAACGTGGATTCAATGTGTTAAAATGGTATGTTTAAAGCATCAACGTTGATTCAACGTCGGGCGTTAAACCTATATAAACGTTGAATCTGTCAACTTTATTTCAACGTGGAATCAACGTGTTGAAATGTAACGTTTTAATCATCAACGTTGATTCAACGTCGGTAGTTTAACCTATGTAAACGTTGAAACTGTCAACTTCTTTTCAACGTGGAATCAACGTGTTGAGTTGTAACGTTTACATTATCAACGTTGTTTCAACGTTTAAAATAGGTTGACCGACGTTGCAACTTTATTTCAACCTATTTTCAACGTTGAAACAACGTTGAGTGCCCGCTGGGAAATATAGGGCTCAATTTCCCCGTCCTGCAGAACTTGTGAGCTTGACCTTACAGCTATTTATTCCAGAATCCAGAAGGTATCTTTCGTGCATCAAAAGCTATATGACGTGTAAGTTTTATATATTTAAAATTATTTTATTAAACATTTTGCGCATGTGAATGCAACTGAAACAAATGCATACCCATATTTTACCTTCCTGGTTGAATCTTTGACCTTGAACTTTGACCTATTGACTCCAGAATCCATCGGCTTTCTCCTTAAAATACTCCATAAACTTTAATCTGTTTTTTGTGTTTAAAAATTCCCAAGTTTATCAACCATTCATCTTTTAATCAAAATATATTTCCGCTTTTTTTATATATCCCATAAGCTTCGATGTTTAAAAGTATCATCAAATTTTATAAAGGTGTTCATAATTTGTTTTTCGAAACCTTATCAGGTGTCCGAAAGCTACTTTCTGGAAATCAATCTGGATGGAATACTAGTAACAGACGGACGTATGGAAAGCTACAACTATTCTACATGTTCTATGCTCTAATCTTTTTATACGAAATCTTATTTCGTATTGCCGAATTAAAGTTTCCGAAAAAAGTTAGTTTAATGAATTTGTATTCAAGGATTCAAAAGTTTTACTCTGAAACCAAGGAGCAACATAACCTTGTGATTCATTTTGTGTCAAACCTTACGATCTGCCTAGGAAATGGATGTAATTACCACAAGGTCTGGAGTAACGAATCAATTGTGATACGAAAACTCCATAAACTGGAACGGACGGAATGTTGCTACACAAGAAGGGAAAGTTGACAATTGGAAAGTTGAAGTCATCAGGTATGTCATAGAGTTTTGTTGAAAGTTTTCCTTGAATGTCTATTTCGAGATGAAGACCTAAATATGAAGCAGACTTCCTAGAATCTGTTGTCTCTTTTATCTCAAGTTCCTGAGGATATTTAAAATGTAGAAAGTCGCCAAATCGAGAATTGCTCAGTGAAAGGACGTCATCAATATAACCAAGTCCACAAAAGGCTGTATGAGTAAAAAAAAATTGTCATTCCACCATTGGCTGCATGTGTCCAGAGCAATTGACTATCCATATTGAGCTTTAAACGTATAAGATTTGCCATGTTGGGGTCGTTTCATGCTGCACTCAGCGAAGCTTTTTATTTTGAAAGTGTAAAGATGATCCTTAACTCAATTCAATCACAAATTTGTTTATATCGAACGTGCACGTGTGATAATATACAAATACAAATTTTGAATTTAATACTATTTTGTTATACGAATAAAATAGAATGCATAAAAATATTAAAACATGTTTAAAAAGTTTAATCAAATATAATGTTTTGTAAATGTGTGTAATCCTTTTTAAATTTGATGTACATAGACTGTTAATATATATACGTCAGTTTGGAAACTCTTTGAAATTTATTTACCTAAGGAGAGGCTTAGTCCTGCTTTCCAATCTTTTTCATGCTTTTTTTTCATGAATAAAATATGTTCAAATCAAATCAATTTATTTACATTATTTGAACTGAATGAATGTATTCTTTTAAATAAGAAAAAAATTAGATTAAAACTTATACCTTTTGTCATTCAAATCGCTAACAAGTAACATATTCATTGTTACATTGTCCAAAGAGGGTGTCTACCTAGATGTTCATTAGAAGGATATTCTTCGAAAACTACCTCTTTTGGATAGGTATTGAAATACATGGAAAGGCTGAAAACATTCACTTATGGTATCAAATATAACATATTTTTCGCATGCCTATAACAGTGTATTGGTAGAGGTAAAGGAATACAGGTTTTGAAGTATTTGGACACCAATGACATAAATAAAAGACCAGAATTCAATAAAAAAAGTGAAGGCAATAAGTTTTGCTTTTTATATTTTTTTCCCTGATCTAGTAGAAGGAAAAGTGCATGTAGCGAAATATTCCACTATAAAACATCTCGGCAGATCCATTTTTCAGCATAATAAACTGTGCCCGTAAAAAAAGGTAGGTTTTAAGTAAAAATGATTTTCAAAAAATTGTGGATTGACGGACAGGCAGACGTGAAAAGTATACACATAGCTCTTTAATTTATTTTACATATGGTGGTCATTTTAATACAGCGAGTAGCAAAGACTTGCCACATTTAAAGCTGCTGGCTGTTTTTCATGCAATCTTTAGCGTTTGTATAGTTGTTTACACTATATCTAGTTATTTATTTCAAATCTTGTGAAACTAAAACTCTCTGTGTTGAAACAGGATATTTTAACAGATAAAGATATGAAATTTTATCTTTTAATGATATAAGAAATCCAAACCTACCCTATAATAAAGTCATTGAATGCACGCATATATTAATGAATACAGATAATATAATTATATCCTGATCGCATTATCCATATTATTTTTGGTTTCTTTGAAAATCAAAAGAACCTACAGGAACTTGCTTTCGAAATTATGTGCATAAAAACTGTGTCAATATACTAGTACCCTTAAAACTTATTAACTCAATATTTTGAAATTGTATGTCATAATAATACGTCTGAACTTTTCTTATATATTTTGTCTAGTAAATGTAATTAGGTGTGTTACGCCCTAGCAACACTATTTAGGTAATGTTAGGGTGATTGACATGAAAATATAATAAAATGAGCAAGTTTTGATTTATGAATGTGAGAAAGTACAGAAATACTATTTTGGGGGTGACGATTTAGGCATCTGTGGTCAAATATTCCGACAATAACTATAGATATCGTTTAGGTGTGTGTGTGATGGTGTTTAACGCCCTTTATCAAAGCACCTGGGCCATGTAGGGCGGTCATTTTTAATGGTAGAGACAACCGGAGTACCCAGCCTGGGCAGGTAATAGACAAATCTAATCACATACAGTTGGGGAAGTCCCTTTTTTTTTGTTAAATACAAACGGGACTCGAACACCAGCTAAGAGGTGATCGGCTTGTGATCAATAGTGTGATTTTTAAACCAGCGCCTTAGACCACTCGGCCACCAAGGCCCCAAATAATAACTTTTAGGAAAGCAACCCGTAGCACGTACTGATAAGTGCAAACGCAGTACAAATGAAACGGATATAAAGGATTACGCATTTAAGTGGATTCTGAATAAAAGCGAGCATACAATATCGCCTTTAAGTGAGAATAACTTGGTATTTTACGCCCTAGCAGCAAACTACAACCCAGTGGGTGGTTTTAGGCCGATGAACAAAGACAGGATTGTTAAAATAATGATGAAAAATACAGAGTGAAAACAACAGGAATATTAAATTTTGAAGGCTTTTTGAAAAGGAAATAGGGAATAGGTGGGTAGGGGTGGAGGAATAAGCCTATAATGTACACTTATGCAGTTCACAAAGGGGTATTTCATGTGCATGAAGCTTTGAACGTTTCAGTCTACGGTCAGCACTCACTGACGCTTACCGTATTAGCTTCGCTTTTTCATCCACCTAGTGTACATATGTATATCTCTGTGAGCTAAGCATTAACCCGATGTAACATTCTGAAGATCATTTGTTGCATCTAACGACAAACTATGATCTGCCGCGGGTCTATTCGCCTCTGGGTCCCGACCATACGGATTGAAGTATGATAAAGTACCCATTAGCTTCGTGTAACTCTTTGTATGATAAGACTTCAGGTTCTCCTGTTTTAAGATTATCAGGTGAGAAAGAAAAAAAGTGTCCATAACTGGATTTAGAACAACAAATGAATATAACACAGTAGCACAGAAAAAGAAAGATTAAACCTCCCTATTTCTCAGAAATGCCTTATTCAACCAAAATTTAAAAAATATATATATATGATAGACAGTTACTCTTAGTAATGCAATCAAGTTTAGAATTTTTTAAAAGGACCGCCATGTTAAAAATGGCGACGGTTACTAAAATTACAAGAAAAGGTTGAAGTTGTCGGATTGTTATAAAAATGGGTTATTTGGGTAAATTGGATATGCTGAGTTCAATTGTGTTATCGGAATGAAGATCTGGCTTCGATTTTCCAACTGAAGGCCATTTTACTACACACTCTGGCCAAGTTAAAAAGTTAACTTTGTCCAATTTCAACGAACTTTGGTTTTGTTCAAACATATTTCATTGCCAATAAAAGCATATGGCATTGGACACAAGTAAAAATCTGACTTTGGTAGTCCTCTCCAAAAAACTGTTTTACAGATATAGAAATTAGCATGCATATTAATAAGAATTTATATAACAAAACTGAATAATTCACGAAATTTGGTTTCTACGCAACCATATCTTTCATTATACTGCTTGAAATGGGGTACTATCCAATGCCATTTTGCGACTTGTGCTTTTGGTATTCCAACATAATGATACACATATTTATTAACATTTTGCTTGTTGTTTTTCGATTGATATAATATTGAGTATTAAAAGCTGAAGTAAGGCCAATGATGACTTGCATTTCGAAATGATACTCAGAAGTAATATAGGCCGATAGTTCTTGACTTCTTGCGTGTTACCGCTTTTAAATACCGGCGTAACGTTTACAGTTTGACAAAAATCTCCCAAATGATGCTAGATTACAAAATACAAATTATATTGATAAGTTTCATGTTTAAAATCAAATTCAAAATGCATTTACTATTAAACGAACACAATAACCATTATAAAGGGAAATAATTCATAGTATCAGACCCCCAAACTACAAAGGAGTTATACAAGAAGACAAATATAAAAATGGCGACCATTTTCAGCTTAAGTGTTATTCACTAGGTATAGATGTTCAGTATCATGTAAAAGGAATATACGTATATGACAAATACTAGTAAAAAGGATTGTTTTTAATCAGCATAAAACAATGTTTAGTAAATAAGAAAATAAAAAGGTAGAACATCACAATCATATCTATTTTCATGACAAGTTATTATGAATATAAACTATGAAATAAATAATTCTTACAGAACAAAAAATGACAAGGACAAAACGAAACATCTGAACTGGTACCATATAAATCTTCATTATGCTAGGATTAATTTTGAATCGTTTGTTTCCGTGGCGCAGTTACATTTACGGGGCAACAGCAAGACGACGGGAAGGGCCTATTTCGGAACATAGCTAACAGTGTTTGACCCGGTGTTTGAATTGCCGTTACTTTACCTTTATAGATGCTGTGTAAAGAAAATTTATTCAGCATCTCGTTATAACATTTAGATAGTACTGTGAGTATATTTATTTTCGTGGGTACCAATTTTCGTGGTTAAGTGAGAAAATATCAGTTCGCGGATTCTTAAATTCGTGGTTCTTTTGTCTGCAGCATACACACAAATGTTAAATTTCCTTTTCGTGGGATATCAAATTTCGTGGTTCAAGGCTATCCACGAAAACCACGAAAATTGATACCCCACGAATAAAAATGATACCACAGTAAACAAAAAAAATCATTACATGTTCTGCTTCTTCCTTTCATAGAACTGTTTTGATGATGTATTTTAGGAATGAAAGACAAAATGAAAAGGACCCTTTAATACAAAATTTTGGTTCAGAATCGTGTCAAAGAAATAAATAAGGTAAACTGTTGAAAACAATATTCATCGAGAACATAACAAATAAATTCAACACCATAGCTGGCACTATCCCACAAAGAATCATTTAATAGTGGACGATATAACCTTACAGTATTTATTGAAGCAATTGCATATTAGTATTAAGTGAAAAGAAATGGTTATCAGGAATTTGGATACTGAATTTAATGCCGAAAATTATTTACCCAGTTGGCCTTTTAATGTCAGATCAAAAAATACAAAAGCAAAATCTGTAGAAGTTGTAAACACAACGGATCCCTTTTTCAGTTAACATCAGTTGCCTGCAATCTTCAGAAATTTTTATAAAGTTCAATAGCTTCCTGCATGGGGATCCTATGGGTCATACTCTTACTTTGAATGACTATGTTTTTTATAGAAAAACAAAGAAAAATAGAGAGGTCCGAAATTTATTATTAAATTGGGAAATTTCGAATCATTTGATTGGCTTTCAGAGAAGAGTGATTGAAAAATTATTTGAAGTGTTTTCCTCTTTAACATCAAAACAAAGTAAACAAAACAGGACGATACTAGGTTGTTTTCGTTCTTTGTTAAACGAGTAAAATTTCGAGTTAAATCTTTACAAACCTCCCTTCATGGTTCTATATTCTGTCGTCTATTTTATTTATCCTTTAGTGATGTTAGATTTATTAAGGGCTAATTTTATAGGATAAATACAATAGGATAGTTATCCAAGAATTTCGATTTGGTGCTTTTGCTTTAAATAAATTATAGATAATATAACATATTTCTATTTATATGATGATAATAGTTTTATTAAAGATGAAATAAATTGATCTTTATTGTAAAAATTACACCCATTTGTTAATATAGTAGCTTAACAAACATACAATGAAGTCCAATAACACAACATCATTTATGTGAAATTAAGCATTATTAATAAAACTAAGGGTTCGATACCAAATTAGACTAATCTTTTGCAAAACTCGTATTCTATTGAAATAAAAAGCTTCGCCAAGCGCAGCATGTTACGACCGCAACATGTCGAACTCTGTATACTATTTGAGGCCCTATATGGATAGTCAATTGCTCTGGATACACGCAACTCATGGTGGACTGACGTTTTTTGACACATGCGTTCTTTGGTGGATTTGACATATTTTCACAAAGAATCCTTTTTTCTAAAAAGCAGACATAAAAAGTTAAAGTTACAAAAAGAAATATCCCTTTTGTAAATCCACTACTTAACAAGAATAAATTAGCAAAAAAAGTTGTAATGTTGGCCCAATTTGGCCCGTAATTTCTTAATAGGGGTTGCAAAAATTAATCTTCCATATTGTATTCACTACTTGACAAGAATGAACTTGCAAAGAAAATTTCGAAATCGTACCAGAAATAAAAAAAATGTGCATTTTTGCCCTTTTTTGGTCCCTTATTTAGCAATTCACCAACCAGAATCAAAGTTATTTTGGTAACAGGTAAAATATTTTAAGGTTTTGCCCCTTTATCGCCCATTTCTTTACGAATAAAGGGGAATATCAAAACTCAATCCCATTCATCCTTTAATTGTAACAAATATCACTGTAAAATTTCATATAATTTGGTCCACCAGAATAAAAGTTACTGAGGGACTAAAAAGCTGCTCTTTTGGGCCCTTTTTGGGATCCTTTTTTTAAAGCCCAAAATCAATCCAATTCATCCAATATTATTTCAAACAAAGATACAAGTAGAACCTTTTGTTAATCTTTGATTTTGATTTCTTTTTGTCGATATATTGGTAGTTTGATATAACAACCTTTTAGGCATAACAGTGATCAGTTTTGTCAGTTTTGTATGATATAAAGCAGCACAAAATTATTAACTGTTTGATTAAGAATCAATAAATTAAATGTTTAACATACAGCTTTTTAGCTAGCTCTCAGTTCAGCAAATGATTTTATAAGTTTTTTTTACGATTAATTTGTGCTTGTCCGAATCGAGGAATTTTTGTCAAAGCTTTTGTTTGTCTCTGTTGTCTTTATGTTAATAAATCTCTGTCCAGATATGGGTCTTTCAAGAGAATTTAAGAATAGGTGTTGAATCTTATATATAAGACCAACACAAGACGAGCAGTTTCAACTGTTCACATTAAAGGTTGCTGGCTATTTTTCGTTGTGGATTTATAAATTGCTGTTTATTTATGCAGTTTGTGTCTCTTACACTTATTACCCGTCTCATTATCGTCTAATGCAGGAGAAACTATTTTTTTTGTCGCAATTGATGCTACTCATCTACCAGACACAGATGAATGATACACATGTATCATAGAGGTATGTTTTCAAAAATTTACAGATACATTCAAACAATAACCTTTGGATTAATAAATCTTAAATTATTAATGATGGACAGTTAGCTTTACGTGTAGAAAGTATCACGGCAGTTTTATATCTTTTATTATGTTTGTATGACGTTTGAATACACGTGTCAATTTGATCAAAACGTGCCTATTTTACATGTTTGATAAACAATTGAAAATGTCAATGTTTTGATAAGTTATTTTTATAAAGATGCAGAGGTGTATGAATAGGGCAAAGGCCACCCAGACGTTACACCGAAAAGGCAAAGACAAATTTTAACTTTAAAACTCATATAATAGATTATAAGGCTTTTTATTTTATTTTTTCTGCTTACTCTTCGGAGAACCTGAGTTCACTTTCGTTACGACTTTGCTTTGCGTTGTTGCTTGCTATATTTAGTTGTTTTTTTGTATTTCTGTGTTTTATTGACTTGTGTCTGTTTTTTCGTCCTGTTCTCGTTGGTTTTTTACTGGTTTTGTTTTCGTTCTTTCGGACTTTGGACATTCGGATGTCCCATTGGTACCTATGCTTCTTGTGAATTACTAGAGTATTTTTTACATATATCATCCTTTCTGTCAATCGGGTATTTACTAAATTTGTTCAAAATTGTACCCTCGTGTGCCGTTCCCCACCAAATTTATTTTGGAACTTTTTTAAAGATTTATCATTACAACTGAAAACAAAACAAACAATGACGGAAAAACGTATATTTATATGATGCTATCGGTAAGGGTATACAGCAAATATAGCTTCAGTTCAACCAAATGTTTGTCTGTTGACGGTCCAGAAAAAATTCGGTAGAATCTTTTATATGATATTCGGTGTGATTAAACAAATATGTCCTGCTTTGCAGTGATTTGCAAATAAAAAACAGTTTAGAAATGAAATCTCCTCCCCCACCTGGCTCAGGGAATCTTGCCTTTGTTTATCGTTTAAAAATTAACTATGTCCGATTTCAACAAAATTTTGTTTCTATGCATTTTTATTATACTGATTGTAATGGGATACTATGCAAGGCTTTTTTAGGCGACTTATGCGCCACAACAGTGTATATTTATTCATTTTTTTGCTTATTGTTTTTTATTTCATTGAATATTAAAAGCTATAGTAAAGCAAATGTTGACTTTTAAGAATGTATTTTTTTAATTCTGATGTAACTTTTTACTTTTCATTTTAAGGTTACGTTTACTTATAACTCTCATTTGACTAAAAACAACTAAATAATGCCAGATAAATATTAAAAGATTATTCTAACAATACATTTTATATTGAATAGTTTCTTTTATTAAATGATTCCAAAATGCATTTTTACTACTATTTTACGAACTTACTACCATACGTTAGAATTGAGCAAGGTAAATAATTCATTTATAATTGCTGCACATTTGCTTGCTGATTTGTTTCTTCATTCATATGAAGCAGACTTCTTACAATCTCTTCTAGACAAAAAAGACCGTAGACTGGCTCTCTCTTTCAACCTCACGTTCCGTTATATTGATGATGTCCTTTCACTAAACAATTCTCGATTTGGAAACTTTCTCCATCTCATATATCCCCAGGAGCTTGAGATAAAGGACACAACAGATTCTAGGAAGTCTGCTTCATATTTAGATCTACATCTAGAAATTGACTCCCAAGGAAGACTTTCAACAAGGCTCTATGACAAACGTGATGACTTCAACTTTCCAATCGTCAACTTTCCCTTCTTGTATAGCAACATTCCGTCCGCTCCAGCTTATGGAGTCTATGTATACATCTCAATTGCTTCATTACTCCAGAGCGTTCGGGACTTACATCGATTTCCTTAGCAGAGCGACACGTCTGACGCAAAAAATGCTCACACAGGGTTATGTTGCTCCCCGGTTGCTGTCTTCACTCAAGATATTTTACGGAAGACATCATGCACTTATAGACAAATATGGGATTTCGATCTCTCAGATGAGTGCAGATGTTGGTTTGTCATAGGGTGTTGTTTTGTCTTCCTTTACCGGATTTGACACGCTGAAAGGACTATTGGCAACGCGACGGGTGTGCTATAGCAAGCAGGAACTGCTTACTCTTCCGGAGCACCTGAGTTCACCCTAGTTTTGACTGGAGTTCGCGTTGTTGATTGATATTCAGTTATTTTGTGTTTCCATATTTTACATGTTGTCTGTATTTGTCCCGTTCTTGCTCGTGTTTACCGGTTTTGTCTCTGCCTTTTCGGACTTTTGACATTCGGATACCCAATTGGTACCTCTGCTTCTTTCAGCCCCCCCACCCCCCCTCCAAAAAACAAAAAACAAAAACAAAACAAAGGTAAGGTGTGTAAGCTGTCGAACATTTTTAGCTATTATGGTGTTCTGAATTAGATACATGTAAAAGGAATCTACGTATCTGACAGATAAATAAGGATTGTTTTTAATCAGCATAAAAACAATGTTTAGTAAATAAGAAAATGAAAAGGTAGAACATCACAATTATATCTATTTTCATGACAAGTTATTACGAATATAAACTATAAAACAAATAATTCTTACCGAACAAAAAATGACAAGGACAAAAAACCACCTGAACTGGTACCATATAAATCTTCATTATGCTAGGATTGGTTTTGAATCGTTTGTTTGCATGGCGTAGTTAAATTTAGGGCGGTGTGAAGCACCAACTTTGTCACAAAGCTAATCGTGTTTGACCCGGTGTTTGAATTGCTGTTACATGTACTTTATAGAAGCTGTTCAACGTACATTAAATCAGCATCTCGTTTTAACATTTTGATAATCAACAGAATAGTTTATTTTTCAGTAAATTTAACTTGAAGAGTGCAAAGGACCAAAGATTTCCTCGCTGAAACAATGTTGTCCTGTCAAAATTCATAATTTTCTGTATGCCTAAAAATTTAGGGTTTTAATTTCTAATCAGAAGAAAGTAAAATGTAAATTAATATTTTTACCGGGTACGAAACTATATGGAACCGCGGCTTTTCCGGGACAAGAAATTATGTTTTAGTAAGTATCTGAAAATTCACGTTTTTTTTTTATAAGAAATTTCGGAAAAATAAAATGCATTTTAACAATAATATTTACATGATTTTATCAGGTTTCATTTTATCTGGAATGAAAACATTATTCACTGAGCAATATTTCTACCAAATATGATTTTTCATTTACAACCACACGTATAAATCCCTTCACAGGCGATGACTTCACGCACGTACCTATTTGGTTCTTTGCTACCTTAAGGGACTATGTTTTTCCCCACACTTCTAATAGTTTCAGTTCATGTCCGCTCGGTCCGTTCAGTCATCACTGTACCAGTCTTTCCTAACCTTTTTATGACCTATTGTGACCCTACGGTGACCTATGACGACCCCTGTTCTATTATTTCCAAACCTTGACAAGTACCCACAATACCACAATGCGTTTCACAACCACATTGGTAAATCTGTTTTTTATGGTTATATTATGTATAAATTATTTAATTATAATAGCAATCCTTCGGGGATGGTAAACTGGCTAAATACATTATTTTAAAAGGGATATTGAACATTTTGGTTAACCTTTGGGGTCGAAATATTGATAGTTTCAAACTCAAAGGTTTAACCAAAATGTTCCGTATCCCTTTTAAAGTAAAGTATAGCCCTTTTGAAAAAGTCATTCGGAATTCCGATTCCGATTCTTTTATTTTCATTTTTGGAAGTGTAGTTTCCCTTTGTGGGTCGGCCTCATGGTGTGAACAACGTTGAGCTAAGGAAAAAAATCAATTTATCCCTAACCGATTTTTGCGTAATTTCCCCTTCCCAGTTCAAATAAACTGGTTTGGAGTGAAGTCTTAGATGTAAACGTATGTTTCAGTAGTTTAAGACTTTTGCAATAAGATTTAAAATGTTTTAACAAGTTGACGAATTTAGTTAATTTCAACAGCTTTTCAATGGCCAGGCCGACCCGGAAGTGGTAAACCTGTAGTGCACAAGTAAAAGCTTTCTCATGTCCTCACGTCCGGAAAATACTTTCTAAAAAGGACTACCATCAAGACAAAAAAGAAATTTTATTTTTAAAGCTACTATAAAATTTTCCGCCAAAAATACCATTCTGCCTTTTTTAGCTCACCAGACCCGAAGGGTCATGTGAGCTATGGGCGTCACTTGGCGTCCGTCGTCCGTCCGTCGTCCGTCCGTAAACTTTTTCAAACGTTAACTCCTCTGACACCATAAGTCCAATTGAAACCAAACTCGGTGTAGTTGATCTTTAGGGTATGGCCTACATAACTATTGTTAGGATTTTTGATTTTTAAAAAACATGGCCGCCGTGGCTAAAAATAGAACATAGGGGTAAAATGCAGTTTTTTGCAAATAACTCAAAAATGGCTACAGATATCAAAATTCTGGCAAGGATAAAAGTGATCAGCACCTCAAGATCTACCTACCCTGAAATTTTGAAGAAAATCCAACAACCCATGTAGGAGTTATTGCCCTTTTGTGGATTTTTTGCAAATTGTACACCTGTTTAGCTCAATATCTTGAAAACTATACTAGATATTTGAGAAATTTAAATTGCATATTGTTAAGCACATCAAGATCTACAAAATATGTAAAAGGGTCAACGTTGTAGGACCTTTCCTTTTAGGAGTTATTGCCCTTAGAACGTCAAAATTTAGCATTTTAACAGCATTTCCTCATTACATTGAAAACGTTAACTCCTCTGACACTTTAAGTCCAAATGAAACCAAACTTGGTATAGTTGTTTATTAGCATTAGGTTTAAAGAACTGATGTGGGGATTTTTGATTGGTCGTAAAACATGGCCGCTGTGGCTAAAAATAGAACATAGGGGTAAATGGCAGTTTTTTGCAAATAACTCTAAAACGGTGACAGATTTCAAAATTTTGATTGGGAACAAAAGTGATCAACACCTCAAGATCTACCAGCTCTGAAATTTTGAAGAAAATCCAACAACCCATGTAGGAGTTATTGTCCTTTTGGTGTTTTTTTTTGCAAATTTTGCACCTGTTTAGCTCAATATCTTGAAAACTGTACTAGATATTTGAGAAATTTAAAATGCATATTGTTAAGCACATCAAGATCTACAAAATATGTAATAGGGTCAACGTTGTAGGACCTTTCCTTTTAGGAGTTATTGCCCTTAGAACGTCAAAATTTAGCATTTTAACAGCATTTCCTCATTACATTGAAAACGTTAACTCCTCTGACACTTTAAGTCCAAATGGAACCAAACTTAGTATAATTGTTCATTAGCATTAGGTGTATAGAACTGATGTGGGGATTTTTGATTGGTCGTAAAACATGGCTGCTGTGGCTAAAAATAGAACATAGGGGTAAATGGCAGTTTTTTGCAAATAACTCTAAAACGGTGACAGATTTCAAAATTTTGATTGGGAACTAAAGTGATTAGCACCTCAAGATCTACCAGCTCTGAAATTTTGAAGAAAATCCAACAACCCATGTAGGGGTTATTGCCCTTTTTGTGGATTTTTTGCAAATTTTGCACCTGTTTAGCTCAATATCTTGAAAACTATACAAGAAATTTGAGAAATTTAAATTGCATATTGTTAAGCGCATCAAGATCTACAAAATTTGTAACAGGGTCAACGTTGTAGGACCTTTCCTTTGAGGAGTTATTGCCCTTGGAACGTCAACATTGATTATTTTAACTGCATTTCCTTATTTTGAAAATGTTAACTCCTCTGACACTTTAAGTCCAAATGGAACCAAACTTGGTATTATTGTTTATTATTATTAGGTGTATAGAAATGTTGTGGGGATTTTTGATTGGTTGTAAAACATGGCCGCTGTGGCTAAAAATAGAACATAAGGTTTAACTGCATTTTTTGGCAAATAACTCAAAAACGGTGACAGATTTTTAGATTTTGATTGAGAACAAAAGTGATTAGCACCTTTAGATCCACCATATTGTCAGATGACCCCCTTATTAATCTTATGACCCTTTCAACGTTAAATAGATTTTGCCTTATAACCTTTACTTCAGGCACATATGTCAGGTGAGCGATTCAGGCTCCTGGGAGCCTCTTGTTTCAATTTATAGCACTGTCCTGCCTTTTTATTCCCAGATTACTGAAAAGAGGTTACTCCTTGAAATATCGATATATAGCATATCCGAATTAACCGTTTATACCCGCGTTTTGGTATTTAACTGTAACTTTGAAACCACTGGGCGATAACCGCTGCTGGTGGACCAGAAGTACCCGTTGGTTACCACAAGTCTGGTAGTCAGACTTGTCTGACACAATTACCATAACATTTCTAATATTTTTGTCGCTGAAATTTCCGAATTTTAAATTCAAAATTGTTTTAAACACCAGGTTTCTTTCCTTGTAATTCACATGGTCTATATCCTCGGTGCTGGATTTGGTTTCCTTGTTCGAACATTTTGGTTTCGAGTACTTTTCGTTTTCAACAGTTTTGGAATTTGACCTTCATATGTTTTGATTTAAATGCTACTGATGAGAGGCTACTCCTTGAAATATCGATATGTAGCATATCCAAATTAACCGTTTATACCCGCGTTTTGGTATTTAAGTGTAATTTTGCCACCCTGTTTTTTATTACAAATTTCACCATAGCCCCCCCCCCTAAAAATCAAATCGTCGCTCCCTAATTGAAAAATACTCTCGTAATTGACCAATAGGAAGCCTTTTTTATTATATGAGGTGTAATTAAAGTTTAAATTTGTCTTTGCGTTTTCGGATTGACAACCTATAGCCTCTTTTCATTTATCATAAAAACCTATTAAAAACATTGCCGCTTAATATCTAGTATGTAGTTTGTGTCTCGTGCACTTATTAATTAATTACACATCTCATTATTGTCTAATGAAGGAGAAACAAAGCTTGGGTGTCGCAATTTAATAGAACATTATGCTTATCAGTATTTAAAAGATACTCGATTAAAGCAATATCCTTTTGATTCATATATATTTAAATATAAATCTGCACAATGTTATATATTTTTCATTGGATTTGTATGACGTTTGAATACACGTGTCAATTTTATCAAAACGTGCTTTTTATATATCCAATTGAAAATATTGTTGTGTGTTTACTATATGTTTTTAACATTTTTTTAGATAAAGAAGCTAAAGTGCATCAATTGAGCAAATGTAACTCAGTTGTCAATTCGAAAAGGCAAAGACAACGGAGTAGAGCCACGAATGCCCCAAATCGGCCCAAAAATTAAACTTTGATATACTTGCTTGTAAATGCTGCTTTGATGTTTATTAGACTACATATTTTATGAATTGCAATATCTTTTGGTTTAATTGTTTATCAACAAGGAGGACAAAGAGCTTGAAATCTGTCAAAAAAATACGATGGTCGACGAATGTGGCCAATACTACTTTTGACAAAATCTGACGAGAAAACGGTGCAATTTGGCGAAAAATTAAGAATTGAATAATTTAAGGCGTGTTTGAAAAACTAAGGCTAGATCTGTGACGTAGACATTTTGTTAAATCTTACATATATGAAAAGTTCAGTTATGCCTTAACTCATTTTGCTTAAATAAATGAAGAGTTGAATGAAGTTTGAAAAAAGGTAAAAATACCGGGCCGATTTGAGGCATTCGTGGCTTTACTCCTTTAAGCTATGATAACACCTCATATAATAAAGAAGGCTTTTTATTTGCTAATTAATGGAGTATGTTTCACATATTCGTCATTTCTAAGAGAGATTTACATCATTAAAAATTTTGCTCTCACCGGGGTATATGCGTAAAAAATGGCATGTTTTTACCCTTTTTGCCGTTTCATGCCATTTTTGTTTGTTTGTTTGTTAGTTTGTGTCTTGATAACTTTTTATACGATGCTATTGGTATAGGTGTATTTTAGATATAGATTTAGTTCATCCAGATTTTTTGTTAGTTGAGAGTCTAGAAAAAATTAGGCAGAATGTTTTATTTGACATAAGGTACAACTATACCACTGATATATCATGCTTTGCGGGGTATTTGCAAAAATACCAGTTTCGAAATGAATTATCCCTCGCCCTTTTGGTTCAGGAAAATTTGCAATCTTGCAAATACATGTATCCCATCAAAGCATGATATATCTGTTCAAAATATTGTTGATAAAACATTGAATTGATTTTTGTTTTTTGAGTCTATCGCGGAACAAAGTGACGCTTATAGATGTTGAAATCATTTTGAAATGTTAGTCTATTGTGATTAGTTACATAACAAGTTGAAGTCATGTCCGTTTCCGCTATGTTTTCGAAATTATGACCCTTTGGCCTATAGAAGATTAGAAAACTATAAACTATAATTTTTGCGGTTGCTAGGTTTCGCGTATTCAACCCAAATCAATATTGTCTTTTTTTTTTTCAGGTATTAATTTTCACGTTTTCAATTATCGAACTTTAAATTTCATATAATTATTGCATATTGGCATTGACCTATCTTTCACGGATTTTCATTGATCCCGAATATAATGAAAACTAGTACACAGCGAAAATTACTACGTTTTCAGTATGTGGCCGGTAGGTGCCTTTTTTCTTGTTTTGCAATACTCTTAGAATATGTTAAAATTTAAAATCGTGTTGGTTCCGGGTGGCAAATATGCTCACATCAGCACAATGTTTGTTGTTAAAAAATCCACTAGAGAGCGCTCAGAATTTGACATGTTCCTTGCACGTTAAAGAACCCTGTTGTAGAATCTCATGCAAAAGGATAAATTGTCACATCCTTGTCATACCTCATTATTCCAGTTACAGTCAAGATTTAAAATACCAAATGGGTATATAAAAATGATTAATTTAGAAATACTGTATATGCATGAATCATGGAGGAATCTTGCATCTGTAGCATTTGAATCAAAACTTGGAAGGAAGAACACTAAGAGTAGTGAAGATAAGGTAATCAACCAAAAACGTTTTAAAAGGAAAGAAAAATCCAACACCAAGGATATCGAACATGTGCAAAACAAAGAAAGAGACTTGCTGATTCAAAACAATTTTGAATTTAAACAATCGGAAATTTCAATAATAATAAACATATGACCACTAGGCTTCTGATTACCTCAGAAGACCTCTGATTCACCAGCAACAGCTAACGACCAATTTGTTTCAATATACAAAATACCAAAGTGGTATAAAAACAAAATGCTCCCAGGAGCCTGAATCGCTCATTTGGTCCTTAAGCTATAAGGGTCTTTTTTATGAGATATAACCCCTATATGGGGGTCATCTGACAACTTTTATCCAAAGGAGACTTTTGTAGAGTTCAATGTACTGAAAGTTGAAGCAAGCAACAGTTTTCCCTATCTGCAATAGTCTTCATTTCATAGAGCAAAATAATGAAAAAATGCTGTTTTTGACCTCTAAAGGTCCATAATCCTTATAAGGGGCCATCTGACATCTTTGACCCAATGCAGACTTTTGTAGAGCTCAATGAGCTAAAGGTGTAAACAGGCAAAAGCTTTTCTCTTATCTGCAATAGTTTTCATTCTATAGGTCAAAACATGAACATTTTTTACCTTCAAAAGGCCATAGCCTTTATAAAGGGTCATCTGACATCTACCCAATGGAGATTTTTGTAAAGCTTTTGACTCTGAAGAAGGAAGGTTGCATCAGATTTTATTTATCTCTTATACTTTTTGATTTACAAGCCAAAAACCGTAGTCCGACACCCTGGTCTATTTTTAGCAACAGCGGCCATGTTTTTTTCATGGATCAAAAATCCAAACACAACGTTCGTGCAGGACACCCTGAGGATCAATCATAACAAGTTTCATTGAATTCTGATCAGTAGTTTGTGAGGAGAAGATATTTGAAAAATTGTTTACAGACGACGGCGGACGCCAAGCGATGGCAATATCTCACCTTTTTAATTTGGTAATGCTGTAAATAGATACTTCAAAGAGTAACCTCTCATCAGTAGCATTTGAAAAAAAAAATGAAAGGTCGAAAACCAAAAATATAATAGGAAAAGTACTCAACCCCAAACGTTCAAATAGGGAAGCCTAATTAAAGACAGAGGATTTAGTCCATGTGAAATACAAGGAAAAATCCTATTGTTTTCAACAATGTGAATTTAGACAATCGGAAATTTGAATAATAAATAAAACTCAACCCCGATTGGCCGTGTGTCCCTATTTCCTCCACTTCATCATCATTTCATGTTCATTTATCATCCCTTTCATGTCATTTCGTCGGTTAAAAGCTACTGGTATCTATGAAATGCAAATAGAAATAGAAAGATTAAAAAAATAGATGAATTATATACACAACATTGTTCAAGTAAAGGTCTCGTTGGTGTTGGTATTTGTCTGCCTTAGCGTGATGAAATTTTAGACGTCTAATCGCCCTAGCATTTAGTAATCTACAAATATTTTTGTCATATGAAACGGTTTATACAGTACACTAATACAAGTTTAATACAGTACAAGGTTTACTGAAGCATAAAATATAAAATATGAAATATGCCCCAGAAGTTAAGTTCGAAATTAAATACATTTCCTAGACAAATCTCTTTACCTAGGCAGCCCCCCCCCAATCCCAGTCAGGAGGATTTATAGAGTACATGATGTCATGAGTTTACCTGCGACTGACTGATTGTAGGTGAAGAAATTATAAAGTACGATATCTTATTGGAATTCAGATACATGTACTTGAAAAAATATGATTATGTAAGTATAATATGTTATACTTGCATTTTTATTGAAATATTATTGTCTTAAAAATAAACTCTTTATTAGAGCACCTTGTTTAATAGGCAAAAGGAACAATGATAAAGTTATCTCGATACTAACGCAACTTGTTTATTGACAAAACTAGTGCATAGAACACCTTAGGTTATTAAAAATTTAAAAAGGCCTTTAACATACTGTATGCAGGTTGATAAATATCATGTATCGAGTATTTCGCTCTTGGTCTTTTTTTTATTTATTTATTTATGAAGAGAAAGAAAGACCTATATAAATAATTGATATTGCAAATGAGAACAAGTTGCACTTATATAGAATCGGTATTAAATCGGTAAAAATTATCGTGACCACAACCTCAAATATATTTTTCACAAAATTCTTACAAAGAAAAGGCACCGAAATCAGATCTAAGTTAATGGAGCCGTTAAAGCATGAAAATTGTATCAACGTCATACGGTAATGTGCCAATTACGTAGACAACAACCCAAGGTATCTACATATCAAATATCAGATACATAGGTATTGTACTGTTCAAGTAATTCATCTTCTACAAACGTCTCACACACGTTACTTTGCCGCCGCCGGAATGTAAAACCTGTCTCGCCTTCCGCAAGCATTCGTCGCATGCGAATCTAATGATATCAGTGTGTCATTCGCTGCCTGGTCCTTTTGTGGAAAAGATTAATGCTAAAGTTCTAATTCTTGATCGGGCGAAAACCATGCAAAATCGTCCAACAGCAATGTTTTCAGTTGTGTTAGAGATATAATTTAATCGAAGGTGTAGTTGAAAAAAATATATATATATGGTCACGCTTCATTGTTCACGGTCAGATTTTACAGATACCAAATCGTTCACGATCACAAAAGGCAGATTCTGAATCGTTTTGACACTTTGTCCCTCTTAAATATTCCATTTAAGTTAAATATATGAACTATTTCATATTAAGATACTATTTCAATATTAAATATCAAAATCCATTTTATCAGATTAATATTTTTTTATTTGAAAAAAATATTCTTTATAATTCAACTTTCATGTGAAGACAGCGCCTTTACGTTTTTAGGAAAAATGGAATTTCCAAAGCAATATGTTACATGTATATCAGTAAAGGAAACATAGTTATTTTGGTCGACGCTTTTAGTTTCAGTTTGAATGACGCTATACTTTCTTATTTTTTGACAAATTCAATGAACTAACGAAAATATGAGTTTATCACGATTCGGTACAATTGTTCACGGTCATTTTTATCGATATACCGATTCTCCTATGAAGGAGGTCTACTCATGCACTCGTTCTATAAAATAAGAAACAAATTATAAAAATAAGCAAAACAAAAATTAAGGTCCATGTGCTCCTATTTATGCTGCACGCGTTTATAATTTTTGCAGGAAATAGGTTTTCTCTAGAGTTTCCATTACTTTTGCATTACCGCTTATTGGCATCTTCAAACCTTCTAAAATGACAGAGTTAATAAAAATTTCATTAAAAAAATTGTTAAACTACATATTCTAGTTGACCTGTGTTTTTAATATTTAAAAGGAAATATAAGGACTCATAGGCAAATAATTTCTTGAAAGCATAACATATGGACAAAACAAGAGGTTCTTGAAAAGTGACGAAATTCTAAAAAAATAACCTTTTTTATATAAGAATATTTCAAGGAGACAAAAATTGTATTTTATGTGCATAGGTAATAATCGCGGTTATTCTTATCCTTTAATATCATGAAATTTAATCGGCATATCAAAATTGTCTCTAAATGATTTTGGTCACATTTATAAGAAAATAGTATCTTTCTAACTCTTAAACACAATTTACTCAAATAAAAAGTTTTTTACTAAACCATCAATAAACGAACAACATTTGATCATCGAAGTGTGATTTTTACACTTAATATCAGAACGTACAAAAAGCAAGACATTATAGCGGTTTTATATTGAATTCATTAAGATATCGCGTTTCAAGAATATCTTTAAACGTGTCAAATAAAAACCCAAAAGCAGGAAAACTTCTATATAATTTATGGCTAAATCATATTTTTTATCAAAATAAGGCGTGATCAGTCATGCAGATGGTCATTAAACCGTCCTTCACTATGGTTCCTTCAGAAAAACGCTCGATGAGGAAGTTTCCTGTGTTGGCATATTTTCAAACCACGAAATGTCTATTGCATGTGATAGTGAGAAATTATATTAACTTAAAGTGTCCGATGTTTACATTATGTAATAACTACATTGTTTATTTGCAATTTGAACAGTCCAAAAAATCTTTCTTTACACAAACCCATTAAAGACCTTTAAAGGTCTCCACTTTATCTAACATAGTTGTTCGTCAATAGATACATAACAAACACCTATCAATCGATTTTCAAGAGAAAGACAGCTGTTTTGTATACTGCCATACAGCATTGAATAGGATCAAAACAAATCATTTGTGAAAAAAAAACCACACATATAAAACAAGTTTTAATAGCATTTCGTTCAAGAAATACAGCACAAATTGCCAATATGCCATTTGGAATTTCGGGTGTTGAATTGGTCCGCAGCAGCCCTAAGCTTGTAAGCGGATGTGCTCATAATACATCTAGAGAACACATATGCAGGTTTCGATATGTCAGTAGGCAAAAGGTTCCTGCGGCGAGCTAAATTGGCTGCCCATTCATATCCCTCTATCTTCGAGTGGCAGCTATCTCAACTCGTTTACTCAATCGGCATTTTGATATCCACCACGCTTCATCAGCATATTACATCATCATTATTATTTTATGTTCATTTTGTCACCCCTACCTATCATATGCATTCACTAGCTTGATACTTTTAAAAAACGTAATTATCGAGATTTGAATTTCGAGATACGAGATTCGAAATTCAAGATTCGAGATACGAGATTTGAAATTCTAAATTCGAGATGCGAGATTCGAAATTCAATTTCATACTAATAACCATCCAAACAGGTGAACATTAAATTCCAGAAAACCCCAGTTTCAACAATGTAATCCATAATTTTCAATATATTAATATTTTGTTTGCTATTGGTAACTTAGGTACATGTATGTTTATCCGTCCTGATTTAATTTTATATTTGGCAAAACACATATGAGTCTTGGTCGGATGTGTATAAAAAAATAGATAATTGATATCAATGTGTATTTCTAATCATCTGAATATTGATTTATCTGTCTGACGTTTTTTAATCAGATGTTGCAATGGCAGATTCAGGAAGGGTTTCGCAGTTAGAATCCCTTCCCTATTTTTTTGGTTATCAAAAGTTAGCGCGTTTTTAGCGCGAAACAAGCCCAGAATTGCTTTATCATGCCAAAACATCCATATTACATGTAGCGACTGCTAACTTTAATACTCGTTGTGTGACATAGGTCAGCCATCTCATGACACACTACCATCAGAGTTAGCTACTCAAGTTACAGTGGAACTAGAGCCAGGAACCTTCTACCACTATGTGGAGGTTCTTAGGGTAAATCATTTCAATAGATATCTCATTTCAATAGATATCACATTTGATCTTAGGTATCCAGACACACTTGATGACTCATCCATTTGAGTAGCTGCAAAGTTAAACAAAGATAGCGAACTTAATGACGAGAAAAAATTGCGATAGTTTCAAAACCGCGAAAATAAGAACATGCAAAAATAAAATATCGTAAAGAGTATATATAAAGTATATACCTTCATTCATATAAATAATCACGAAAATTAATTTCTGCGAAAAAAGACCTTCCATTTGTTTGAAATCCGAATATTTGGCTCTCGCAAAAAATCAACGAGTACGTTATATTGAATTTCGAAACGGAAAGAACAAGAACACTGATGCCATAATAGTACTGAAGGTTAAAATGGTGTACTTCCACTGTTGTTGATTTTGCCTTCCCTTTGTCTTGCTATTCTTTGGTTACCAAAACACTCAGTCAAGCTAGTAAGATATCGCTTTATTCTTAATTATTATGAGTTCGGTGTGTTTTTTTTAAAGAATTTAACCAACTCTGATGACTTTATTAACTCAGACAGAAACTATACTCAAAACATGTAGGAATCATATAAGGAACATGATTGGTTGTTAGTATCGGGTCAACGACCATTTTACGAAAATGGATTTTTGTATTTATAACAGTTGCAATGGAAGAAGCCGGAGTAGAAGAAGAAAGCAGCGCCCTTGGATTGCCTTTTTACATTAGGCAGTCAAGCCATGGTACTTAAAGGGGGGACTCGGACGCGTTCTGGATTTGTTATTGACTTATGTTTGATTGTGTAGTTTTTTAGCAAGCGGCTTTGAACACTCGTCTAACAATGCCTTCATACGATTAAGCAGAACAAAATGTAAAAACTGGAGAGTGTTTTCATCATACCACATCCTTACGTTTATTGTTTAGTTAATAGCAAATTAATGCTACCGTTATGCCAATGATATAGTGTCCATATAAACAAATAACAATGGGATAGGGAATTAGATGTACATGACACAACATCCATTAAAATAGTTAATTTAATAATCTGCAAAGGAAAAACAATAAGTAGCCTTCAACTTGACCAGAGACCGCTGCTCATCGTTTTGCAATTAATCCAAATAAATGTTGATTAATGCCGATAACGTAGAGCCTTGATTACAACAGTTTTCTCTATATTTGTTTTCCTTGGTTATCAGGTCATTACAATCATGTTTCAATGGTGAGAAAACATGTATTTTTTTCCCATTGTTATAATTTAATGTTTTTATTTAAAGTTTTTTAGAAAGCAATTGTGCTAGTTGTAAAGTAGTTCATATTATATCTATCTTCCCGTTAGCGTAGGGAAGGGATATTCTGGACATCATTGCATCATTTGTTAGTTGTATTGATACGCACCAAGAACGCAAATTTAAGGAAATTTGAAAATAATATATTTTGCTTCAACGAAGCGATTAAATTCTTAAGTTCCGTGATTAACTCTTGTTGCCTTCTTACAAAATTTAATAGATGCCGTTGGTCTCTTAATTTTTCTTCAAAAGCCTTCATGGTATTTATTGCAAAAAATATTTCATACATTTAATCTTTAATGTTATATGCAAAAATCATCTACCCTTTTCATTACCGGCCTACGACAAAAACCATCCCGGAACTAAAGAGCGAACAATAAATATTTTATAGAAAGAATCATTTTGTTAACAAAGAAAACATCTCATTACTGCGATGTCATGCTAGTGAAAATAGAGGAAATTCATTCATAACAAAAACTCTTCCCTTCAATCTCTAATAGCTGAAAACTATTAACTAAGACTGACTGATAATTTGCGCTGGCTGCATCAATTATAAAGTCTATAAAATCTTTGATGAAATGAAGCAAGCGATTCATCGAAAATAATACTGCATTACCTTTACATGAAAAGAACATCAGAAAGTTTAAAGATGAATATAGGATCGAAAAGAAACAGATACAAATTCAATGCGATCAATTAACTGTATTGATACAAGCATGGTACAGTGCCTAAGCCCTTACTGTGGTGCAATAAAAATCCTTATCCTACTATTTTCAATATTGACAGTTTCAAGTTTTAAGCATAATGACCTTAATATTATACTTTTGAGGAAGCCATTTTCAAATAAATGGCTAACACGATTATCTCCTATCCCCAAATGAAACAGATGTGAGATAGAAATGTATTTATTGACAATTCTTTGATCTTTCAATTAGCAACTACAAAAAAATTCTACATTTTGGTTTTAATAATGTGATTTTTCATCTTTTCTATTGATTGCTGAAAACGCTGTTGTATTGCATACTTGATGATTATTTTTTTTTAAAGGAATGAAAATAACTAATTAAACATTATTTTGTATTGTTAATCTGAAATGTTCTGTCATTGTCATAAGTATACAATTTTGAAATGCTGCCCCTAAAATTTTAGGAGCGCACAAAAAAAACAAAGAAATATGAACAAAATACCAATATTAAAAACGAAAGAATATGGAATATGTGTCAAAAAGACACGATCCACATATTGAAATGATTTTAATAAATGTACAAAAGCAAAATTTCACTGCGTGTGAAGCGCTTTTCTGGATTAACCTTCATCGGACACGCTAGGAGTAGAAAACTTGGAAAACCGGTAGAATATTAAATTTGATAAAAATAACTTTACAACAAAGACTAAACAGATAAATTAATCAATTTTTAAAGAAACAGCCAAACGTTGTCAAATTTTGGAAATATGTAAACTGTGACTTTCCAACACATATTCCAGTTCTCGAAAATATATAAGAGCATACAACTGAAGCACGGGGAAGCTTTCTACGACCTCCACACGGCACTAAAGCCAAACTCTGAAATAATATTAAAAACATATAAACAAGCGATAATTCAAAATGACAGTGAAAAACAGCCAGCAGCCTTCATCGAGGTCAGTAGGCGCTGTTTGCAGTTTCGCGATTTGCCAACGGTCAAAATAAAATTCATACAATTCAAATCCAGTCTTCAAATAGTCAAAGAATTTAAAAAATGAACAGAAAACACCAAAACGACAAGTGCAAACAAATGCTTTGTCACGTCTTTTTCAGTGGATCTTTTGACTTGTACATACATTTCGTCTCATCATTTACCTTTTAATACGAGAATTGTGGTTGTTTTATTTGTTTGAACTCTTTTATTGAACAAATATTGCATTGTGGCAATAACTGAGAAAACACTGATGTGTCATCCATGTGCCCCTCCCAATTTTTACGCATTTCGTAAAAGTAGGAGAAAAAAGAACTCGGCTTCTTGTTTGTCCTTATTGGTACACGGGTCATTTCTCTTGAACGCATTGGCATTTGAAAGTTGCACAAATTTAAGCTTAATTGCGAGAAAAAGATAGCCCGTCCGATTTAGGGACTGATATGCAACAATTAAGATTACGAGACGGAGGACCTCGAGTCATGCACTTGTCTTTAAAAGTGTATATTTTCGGACGAACCATTTCTGGTGAACCAATGAACGTCCCCGATGTTGATCACCTGTCCGGTTAATAAATAGTCCGCTAATTACCTGATCTGCAACTTGCCATTAAATTTTCTAATTTTCTAATGATTTTTACACAATTAGCCTATAGATTTCGTTTTTGTACTGCACATGGTCAATTTGCTTATTTCTTGATTTCCATTTTTGCTTCATTGTTCTTGGTGACTAGAAATTCTTCTTTTTTAGTTTTCTACATTTAGGGACCGATCATTTAACTTGAAGGGGGGCTTGGTTTTTTCCTAAAAAATACTCTGAAAATCATTTTTTGATGAAAAAATATTTTGGCAGCAGAGGGTAAGAAAATAAATATTCTGAAGAAGGATTTCTGCCATATAAAATAATGATAATAATGGGAAAAAAATTCTGTCGTGATGCTTTCGAAAAAAAAATTCTGACCAAAAGAAAAAACCAAGCCCCCCTTCATTTTAAAAGGGTCATCCCTTACCATTATTGTGATTCCAATGTCTTCTGTAGCTACTCCTCAAAATAAGCATATTCGACATAACTTGCCGTTTTATTGATTTTTTTTTATTCCCAAACATCAAAATTCTGATAAAATAATTTATATTGATGAAAGTGGTCTTTGGTGTATAGACAGATCCTCAATGATATCTTTTTTTTATTTTATTTTATTTCATAAGCTTAATCTTGTATAATATTATAGCGGATTTTTTTTTTATAAAAGCGGATTTTTTTTCTTTTTACAAAATGTAGAATACAAACAATAATCATCTTGTTTCATAAGGGCATAAAAATATGAAAGCGGAAAGTTCATTTTATGATATTTTTTAAATGATATTGAAATGAAACCGTAAAGTTTAACCCGATTACAGTAATATAACGGAAAAAAAACCAGTAAATTATATATATGTTAGCGTTATCAGAACCCATCATCGTACAAGACAAGAGGAAAAAATAATAACCAAAGAACTAGACAAATCTAAGGGTCCTACTTTTAAAACGAAGAAAGACCCGGTTTATCGTCAAGCCATTGACCTAAGATTCTTTTCTTATTTTGACTTCAAAGCAACGTTTACTGGGCTTACTTCCTCTTCTCTTATATCCATTATTACATTTGCTTCTCCGCTGTTATAAACTAAATGATAAAAACTTCGAATATTAATTAAATTTCAAGAAAAATTAAATTAACATGAGAAGGACAAATTTTACAGTTTTACGTCAACGCTAAATGTGTACATGAAGTAACCCGAACTGTTTAAAAAAACAAGGTTTGTTTATTTGTGCACGATTATATAAAGTATTCACCTGAAAATATTTACTGTGTGCAATATATGTTTAAACTATAAACTTTTTAAATAAGTTTTAACCTTGAGCAATAGTATCGGCTAAATGAAAGATCCTTTAGGTACCTTTTTTGAAAACAAATATCAAAGCAGGTAAAAAACAGTTAACTCGATATGTTTAATATGCATATTTCAAGGAGTAACCTCTCATTAGCAGCATTTGAATCAAAATATTGGAAGGTCGAAAACCAAAAGTATTTACTGACTGATGGGTATTTATAGTCGCGACTAGGGGAAAGCCCCTCTGCGTCGACTTATACCAATCGGTATAGACTCGCTATGTGCCATGGGTCGTCCAGCCCATGACACACCACCGCCAGTGTTAGTTGCTCCAGAGTATCCTTTGTTGTCACTGGAACAGTGCCCGTCTTGCACCACGGGGAGGTACTGGTCGGAATTTGCAAGACCAAAAGTATTTATACCTATGTTTTATATTTATATATGCCTAATATCTCTTGTTTGCAACTGACATAATTGAAATACTTTATCTACTACTGTCTCTACGCAAGCAGACATCTCTATGGAGTGTAGAACGTTAAATTTAGCATAAGTCTTGACGGACCAGTGTGTTTTTATACCTGAAAATCTCATCATTGTAATCTGTCTGTGGTTTTAATTACTGAAACAATTGTTAATACTAAAGTTTTTACACACGTGATCGGCGTTTGGACCAAGGCTATAAGAAAAAAAAATCTTTCGATAACAGGCACTGGTAGAAAGGTATAAAATGAGGTCAGAGGAAATGATTCATGATTGTTTAGATTAGTTGTTTGGTTTTTTCTTGGTTTTTTTTTGTTTGTTTGTTTTTGGGGTTTTTTTTTTTGTTTTTTTTGTTTTGTTTTTTTTGCTTTTTTTTTGCTGTACTGATATGATCACCTCTATATCACTTTTTTTCTCACAACAGTATCGTGTTCTTTTGGTATCACCTGAACCGAAAATCGCAAGGGAAAACTTTTCTAACTGAGGTTTGGCGCAATAAAACTGGTTTAACCCACCATTTCTTTTGAAATGCATATACAAATTCAACACCATTGTTATTTTCAATTTCTTGCATTTCTTTGCCTCGTTTTGTCTTTTCTTCTTGGATATATGGGATTGATCATCCCAGTTCGTCTCTTTTGTTGTTGTTGTTGTTGTTGTTGTTGTTGTTGTTACCTTTGTATAATAATACCTGAAATCTAATTTTGCACTGAAGAATTTGAAATTTGATATTTTCTTCAGCATAACTCTAAAAACCCCACTCTTCAGAAAATAAACGTATTTTTGTCTACCCAATTCATACTTTGGTTTTTTTTCTGTAATTAACATTTGTACAAAGTTACTCTGTTATTTAATACAGATGTCCTTTTTGTATACTTCTTTGTAATCAGAGCTATTTAAAACTAAGCAGACCTAAAAGTAATGACAACGAATGGAATCATGCTGTGTATTTGCCGTTATCAAAGACCTACCTAGTTTTAAATATAAATTACCTCTGTATATTTGTATTATTGTGATTGTACTATTAAATGTAAAACTGAGAGCTTGTCATTCCTGTCATTGCTCCTTCCTGTGTGTTGTCATGTGTTGTTGGTCAGTTAAGGCAAACCAAAGTTCAGTGTATGAAGGTGTACTCTTTTCATCTATGCTTCATATATGGCACTGATAAATGATATTTTTGTCTCTATAAAAGGTAGTCTAATTTTGGTGAAAAATTGCTCTGGTTGTTATTTAAATTAGTCTTATTCAGTATTACAAAAGTGGTCATTCTATAAAATATGTTACATTTAATGTCTTTTCGTTAGAGTTGATTATGTTTTCTATTAATAAACTGAACTAAAAGTTGTGAATAATTTGACGGATTTCATGCACGAAGTTTATACGCCATATAATTTTTGTTCTTATATGTTTATTGTCGTTCGGCAGCGGGCTAGAATTTTTTCGTAAGAGTACTCCCAATTCGGCCTCTTTTATGCATCAGTGAAAGTCCCATATCTTTGGATTTTCTAATTCAAAATATATCCCAGATTTACTTCTTGTTCATCAAATCTGGTCATCTTTGCCTTTGAGTCATTTACAATTCAAAGGTTAAAAACTTCAACAATTCATACGCAAAATACATATTAGGACCGAAATTGTTCTTATCGGCGGAGGATGGAACATTACATCGTTGAAATGACGTTACTTCAAGAAATCAGGACGGAAACAACAAACATTGAACAGTGAGCAAACGACGATTTATTTGCAACATTGAACAAATAAAATAGTAACATTTCAGGTAGGGTCACTATTTTCTGTTCAATACAAAATAATTTGGCACTTTTAGCTTTTAATAAGACAGTTTTCTTTTAATGGCATTGCCATCTACAGACTAAAATGACCGGGATACAGTAGCTCATAGAACCAGTAAAAATGGAGTCGAGATGACAGAGTCAATGTCAGTTATGGACAAAGTCTGAATTCCCACCATTTATTCCTTAATTTTTTTAGGTTGTGATTTTAACAGTATTTTTGAAATAGAACTAGTACTATTCGGGCGCTTTTACATGAAAAAAAAAAAGCCAGAAGAGTTTTAACATTCTCGGTATGTGAGCTTAATGAAAATGTTTAATCATGTTAATTGTTATATCTCACTAGGCATAGGAACACTAACTTTCTGCAAGTAGACACAGTTGATTTAAATTTCGACTTTTCAAATAAAAATGATGATTAATGCTACGATTTTTCCAAATACAGCGTGACGTTTTCCATTTATTTCCAGCAAAATGATTGGATATTTTATCTACGCAAATAAAATGTAACTGATGTATTTGTAGCAGTTGTACATTTCGCAGGTGATAAATTGACAGTGTACTAATTAACATGGTCAGTGTGAACAAAATGACGCATGTTATGTTAGTTCGTTTAATACTGAAAAAAAAATAGAATCTGTTTCATATTTTTTTATTCTTTGGTCTATTTCAATGAGTCTACTAAAAAGAACACAACTTAGTTCCAGACAATATGTTTTGTTACGATTGGCGCGCTATTTGTCTTTTCGTTGAAAATGCCAAAACGAAATATGATAGAAAAAATGAGATGTGGAATAAGTGTACGCGACACAACCTACAATATAAACGTAAATTTAAAACATCCACAATGGAAAACAGCCAGCAGCCTTCAATGTGACCAGCGGTCGCTGCTTTTTTTTTCAATTGGCCCCTGGATTGAAAATTAACTACATATGATTCAAGCCCAATTCTAAAGTTCAATGAAAGACCCTCTTCTTGACAAAAAAACAAATATCATGTTAAGACAATGAAATAAAACCAAACATCCTGAATTCTGACTAAGACTAGTCTATTCCTGGTAGATAGAACCTTAAATTTGATTTTATTTTCATACTCAAAATATGGTACAAAATGTTCAAATAAAGTAGAAAATATTCTGCTTTGAGATGTGGATAATAAGGTTACGCGACCCAACCCGCATATACCAACAGCAATTTAAAAATCCACAATGTAAAACATCAAGCAGCCTTCATTATGACCAGTGGCCGTTACTTGCCTTCTTTCAATGGCTCTATATGACACAAAGATATGATACATACGACTCAATACATATTATTTCTTTTTCTTTTTTGAAAACCTTTAAAAATAAAAATAAAAGGCAATTGGGTAGTCCTTTGTGTGACTGTGTTGATGCTTAGAAAAAGAAATTTTAGATAATCAGAAACAAAACTTTTCCAAAAACGATCTTTTATTCCACAATTCCATACAGTTGATTTGACATGCTTGAAAAATATGGTGCTTTCTAACGAACAACAGCGTAAACATAATAACAACCAAGCCTATACTTGTAAGAAAAAAAAATAAGATGAAATCGCTGTTCTGATAAACTAAATGCATCGCTTACATTGTTTTGGAAAATAGAAATACAAACATAAATGATTTAATTCCCTTACTGAATTATTCATAATTTACGAAGATTATATTACCATAGGAGATTGAATTATCAAATATTCAATAAAATCGAGTTATTTTAGTTTTCTTTTTCAAAACTGTACAGTTACTTACATGCACATCTTTAATACAAATGAATGCACCGTGAACAAACCCTTATCACAAAATTATCTTTTAAAGATAGATTGTGTCATATTATCGTTCAGCCAACAAAATATCTCATCCGTTTTTGTGTAAATTGTTCTTTGATATCTGGCGTTTCAGAATTGTCTCGTTTTCCAACAAAGTATCGCATTCGTTTTTCCACATCTTCGTTATTGTCAATAGAGGGTTCCCTTTTCCCCACAAAGTACCGCATCCTTTTCTGGTAATTGTCGCCTGGCACGGAATCGCCTTTACGCTTTCCTACAAAATATCGTAGCCTTGACCTCTTGTCTAATTGGTCATCCTCACTGTTGTCGTCTGCTCGCTTTCCAATGAAATATCGTCGTTTTCCGATGAAGTATCGCCTTTTTCCTACAAAATACCGCATTCTCTTTTCTAAATCGTCCTCTAATGTCGGTTCTGATTCTTGGTCCTCTCGTTTTCCAACAAAGTAGCGCAGCCGTGAACGTTTACCAACAAAATATCGCATTCGCTTTTCAAAGTTAGCTTCGTCATCAGATAAATCGTTGTTTTCCCGCTTTCCGACGAAATATCTCATTCTTTTTTCATTTGAAGGATATATATAACTTGAACCTTCAGTTGAATCAGTTCTCTTCCCAATAAAGTGCCTCAGACGTTTTTGGAGCTCTTCGTACGGAATATATCTCTTGTTCGTAGGCAAGTCTTCAGTTTCGGATAAACCATTTTCGGCATTTCGCTTTTCTCGGCTATCATCTAAGGCGACATTAGATGTTGATCGTTGACTTAATGCGTCTGAAGGAACAGATCCTGCGATGTGTGATGTCAACACAATAAAAGTACCGAGGCAGAAAATTAATCTTTCGATTGTAAATATATATCCAAAATACATGTCTAAACCACAAAATAAAGTAATGTTATTTCCAGAAACGGTGTTCTTATAATAAATGTTTAAATGTTTATGCTGGACAACACTTATCCTTATTCCGCAGGATCTATAGCATTTTGAAGTATTCCACCTACCCTGACAAAGTTGATATTCTGAATCATTTATAACTGAAGTCACATTTTATGAGAATGAAAATTGTGTAGGATTCCTTTTTACCAATACTGTCAATCACGAAACACCTTCTCTCAAACTATCTGAAGATGCGATAATGTCATTGGATTGGTTGATTATTGTCAATTGTAATATCTTTGTCGTATAATGAAACGCCCATCGAATTCCAACACTTGTTTCTTGGAAAAAAAGATCTTTGGATTTGACGGTGCTATATTGGAGTTTTTAATAGATCGTTTATAATGATAACCGGAATGCATGAATCTCAAATATCCAACAATAAAATATAAAATGTACAGATTGGTATAATATAATTTCTGGATGAAAAGAATTAATTAGAAAATATAATTCTGACCATACCTAAATATGGAATTTATTTATATAACCTTCCATGAACTTGGTCATGTAGAGGCGATATTGATATTGGTAAACCAACTGGTGCATTTTAAACAGTTCCGCCCACTTATATTAGCCAAAACAGTGATCAAAACTAAATATTTTAACTACCAACAAAGGTGTGAACATGTACATAGTCATTTACAAAATGGACTTATATGGAAATTGTCTAACTCTTTATGGAATAGTAATCAACCTTATAACAAAGTTCCAGACGACAATTTTTGTTACGTCTGCCACGTTTTCGTCTATTCATGACTATAGAAAGAGTCCCTCTTGTCATGATATTGAAAATGCAAAACACTACAGTATATGAACATGAAAATAATAAAACGATAAAACAAAACAAGAAACAAAATAAAAGGCGAAATTGACCCCAAAATATGATATGAAACAGTCCATTCATAGAATGTATTTTTTTAAATCAGTTTGCTTTCTAGAAGAAAAGCAAGTTTTAGCATATTTTTTTGATAAATAAAGGTATTTACAAAACAACCGAACTAGGATAAATTTAAGATTTCAGTTATCCCGACATTGGATTTTAAACTACCATTTATATATGTAGACAGTGTCACGTACATTAATTCCAGATTTCATACGCCTTTATTGGTACAGACATTTCCAAAAAAAATGGTGGGCTAAACCAGATTTTGTGTCGTCATCTTAACATGATTCTTAGGGTCCAGTAGTAACATAAAAAAATACACGGTTTTAAGACATAATAGGAATATATAAAAGGTGATCATCTCAGTACAATAAAAGAATGAAAGAAGTATATTAATGTAGCATTTAAACTGACGGAAGTCCGAAGAGGGCAAACTCATTTGAAGAAGAAGACAATTAAAAAAAGTTCAACGTAACAAAACTTAAACAACTCCGCTACAAACAGCAACGCGATGAGAGTGAACTCAGGTGATCCAGAAGAGTATACTAGTATTTAGATCTCCCCTGCCAAGTACACGTTGCTTCCCCTTTCGTGAATCATGTGATTTGTTGTTGTTATTGTTGTTGTTTTTTTTTTTTTTTTTTTTTGTTTTTTTTTTTACAAATTATTAAATTTCCGAAACTTTAAGGAATTGGTTACGGTTCAGCAATAATAAGCTACCCAAACACGCATTAAAAATGGCTGCTTGAAACTTTGATTGAAAATTTCAATGCAAATAATCTCATTGAGTCTTGGATAACAGAACAAAATTTAATGTTTAAAACTTTGTTGTCATTTTAAAATCATTGTGATGGTAAGCTCTGCTGGTTGAGTATTAATTCCGCGATGGAAGCCCGCTCCGGCATATACAATTGTGCTGAAGTACACATCAAATTTATAAGTTATCCGTTTAATTTCATTATTGTCAAAATCCTAAGGTTCTTTTTACCCCAGACAAAGCTTGATCTTATTCATGATTGGGCCAGTTTGACATTTTTGATTTTATTGTCCTATGCTCTTTATATTTCTATTGTGTTTTTGTATTTTCAATCTTAGGGTATAACGCCTCTGATGAGTCTTGAATCATACATTAAACGCTCGTCAGGTGTAGCCAAATCTGTTTTAATAATATTTTCATGGTTATTTACTTAAGTTGTGCTTTAAGAAGTACAGGTACATTATACATCACATTTCTCCTCATCTGACTCGTGAGCATTAACATTTTAGCCATGTTGTTAGATATATACGTATGAGTCTTTTTTCTGGTAGGGGCTATTCCAGCATACAAATAAAGGACACATTGGCTTTAAAGTGCAACTATGGACGGGTTACCAATACTTGTGCACGTTCAGTGTATTTTAAAATTCACTTGCAATGTGTGCAAAGCGACAAATAAAAGTCACTTTTTCAATATCCCTGGTCTTGCAAAGTGGTGCTGTGGCGTCACAAAATTGTTTCATCGCAGTTTTTCGGTAACTAAATATCATTTGCCAAGTATGGATTTCTTCTATATTAAGCATTTTTGTTCGTAACCCTTCTGCTTCTTGCCGAATATCGTAAGACTGTCGCGTGAAAGTAATTAAAAGTATCACAGATTTCCAGGCAACTTCAGGTCATAGTCCTTTTATAAATATCATTATAGGAGGTAGCTAAATGTACGTGTCTATAAATTTTATAGACACGTACATTTAGCTACCTCCTATAATGCTCTATTGTGTCATACAAGTGTATACCGGTACACGAAACCCATTTACTTTGTTTACCAACTATCAAAAGTCGGATGCAACATGTGTCTTCCATATATAGTTTAGTTTCAATATCACGATGATATTCCTTATGCATTGTAATTAAAGGCATGTTCCTGATGCATTCTATAAAGTTCTGGTAGACCATTGACTTGTATTTTTTAAAATATTAACTAATATACACTTATCTTTCCTTTAAATGCCGCTACGGCGAAGCTTCCCCAGCTTTTTGAAAAGCTAAAACTTGGTTAAAATTAAAATGATAAAACTGGCAGTTTATTTGAAACTGAGGTAAGCTTCCTGTTAAGAAGTCAACCTTAAATTAATTTACGTTATAAGTTTTGGTATCGTTCGTTTTTGTGCCTAGTATATTTCACAACTTCATCGATATGCGAGGGTTTGTACATTTTTTTCTTCAGATTTTTTTTTATAGGACACCGCTGTCTCCATGACCAACCATTAGACCAAGGATTTAAGAGATTACGTTTCATATGATCTGATCTTAAACAATCTTCCTTCGGTATCAGCCATTGGTGAAAAATTCTGTGTATGTTATGTTATGTTAAACGTAATAACGGCTATATATTGTTTTGATAAGTATTTGGCTGATTGTTTATTAGATGACCACCTCAATATCCCTATTATTTCTTTACGACGGTATTATGTTTTGAGTTACCACTGGATCTTAGGATCGCATTTGAAGAGAGAGATTTGGAGCGCCATAACACCTGGCTTAACACACCGATTTTAATTGTTATTTGTTAGCATGTGGCAAATAGCTGAAAATATGTTTTATTAAAAAAAAGTTAATAAAAATACTTCTGCATTTTTAGAAATTAGAATAAAAATGTTTTTAAAAAGTGAAATGGAATTTGACTGTCAGTACTAACTATAGAAGTCATGCGAAGTCACATGCCTCCAAACAAATACGCTTGGGGATTTTTCAAATACACATTTGGGAATTTCTACGGTTAAAGAGACTTACGTCCCTTATAAATCAATGCAGTTATTTTAAGAATAAAAACATAATAGATAGTGTTTTCCATATTATTAGAATTAGTTATCCTATAATTCAGTGTACCTATAGCCAAAACCCATGTTTCAGCTAACGGTACACGCGTGTACCTGTGGTCTACAGGCTATAGATACACGCATGTATTCGGAGTTTATACAGGCTACAGGTACACACGTGCATTCGGAGCCACTGCCTTAAAAATAATAAAATTGATGGCTCGGACAAGCTAATGTAGTTCACAAATTTTATTTTGTCATGTGATATATGCAACAGATTTTACTTTAAAAGAGTTAAAATTGATTGCTACACACAGTCTCAAATCTGTACGACGTCAGTCTCTATACTTCAAAGCAAAATCGGAAAATAATTCTTTGTTACGGTTTTTCCAAAAGAACATAAATCTCGTTCAACAGTAAAGATGAAAAGCCGAATGTAAAAGAAAAAGTAATGTCGGCGTATCTGTTACGGATTATTACTGATGTTTTATTTATTAATCATCTTTATGTCTTATCACTTCTATTGGGAGTCCAAGGGTTTTGAACGGCCATAAAAGTAGCTTTCAGAGCAATTTATAGATGATTAGAAATCATGCTCTTTTGTATCAGATTGTTTTGGATTGTCTTGCTTAATTGACCAATGTATATCCTTCGTATGAAACATTTATAACATTGTTTCCTAATTGAATATTTTATGTTCAGAGAACAGACATTTTTTTTCTCCAGAAATACTTTCGATAATGTTATTTTGTAAAGTAAAAGATATATATTTTTTGTCTTACCTTAGTTTGGTTGTTTGTTTATTTCTATTATTTTTTTATTATCAAGATCAAGGCATTTAGCCCTATGTAAAATATCAATCAACATGAGGCTCTTAAGATCCTGGATCGCTCACCTGATCATATATGCTACAGCTTTTTACCTAGATTGCAACATGGTCTACATGTAACTGGTAAGTAAAATTTAATAAAAAAAGCATAGAGGCACAAGGGCATTCGGGTGTCAAAATTCCAACAGGCCAGGACAACGACAAAACCATTTGGTATTAATGTGAACAGCAACCAAAGCTACAAAACATAATAACACAAAACAACTGAACAGAAAACAGTTCATGAACAAAAGTTGTAACGAGAGTGAACTCACGTGCTCTGGAAGAGTAAGCATTTTTTGCTTGCTATTGCACCTCCGTTGCACTGCCAATTGTAGTTAAGGTAGAAAACACTCTTAAAGTTCAAATTCACAAAATAACACCGGAACACCTCGGAGGTGAATGGCGGCTTGTTTTTCTTTCTCTGTATAAAATTTTCTAAAATGTAGTTGAATTCAGGAATCTTTGGAGTAGAGGATGAGGAAGATATATACTTAGAACATTAGAACATTAATCTGTGAAGAAATTCTAAATTTGGATTGAGGAGTAATATTTTGTGGGAGATAAAGCAAAATTCGAAATTATGCTATAAATAGATGAACAGTAGTTACAAAACTATATACAAGTAAATCTTGACTTGTTGACTATAAACTATTCTAATACTATCGTAGACCATACATATGTGATATAAATGAAATTATTTTTAACTCACCTGTACCAAAGGTCAAGGTGAGCTTTTGCCATTACTTGGCGCCCGTCGTCGTCCTCGTCGTCGTCCGTTAACAATTTTCAAAAATCTTCTTCTCTGAAACTACGAAACAGAATTTAAGAAATCGTAGTATGATTGATCCTCAGGGTGTCCTGCACAAAAGTAGTGTTTCGACTGTTGATCCGTCACAAAACATTGCCGCCGTTGCTAATAGACCAGGGGGTCAGACTACTGTTTTTGGTATTTTTGGTTCTACTGTTATATGCTCTTCATAATCATATAGTGTTTGGCTTTTTCAATATTTTTGGTAGAGCGCCTCTGATGAGTCTTGAATAGACGAAACGCGCGTCAGGCGCTGCAAAATTTATTGTCTGGAACTTTGTTGTCATTTGTATGACCCCTTATAGCGGCTATTGTTCTTGTCAAAAACAGCGCCTTTTCATGTTTTTACCCTTAAGAATTAAAACTATTGCAGATATAGATAAGCTGTTGCTTGCTTAAACCTTCAGCTTATTGAGCTCTACAAAAGTCTCCATTGGGTCAAAGCTGTCAGGTGGCCTCTTTTAGGGGCCATTGCTCTCTAAAAGGTAAAAAAACGTTTTTTCCATGTTTTTGCCCTATGGAATGAAAACAATCACAGACAGAGAAAAGCTGTTGCTTGCTTAAACCTTCAGCTTATTGAGCTCTACTAAAGTCCCCATTGGGTTTAATATGTCAAATGACATCTTATGGGGGTTTTGGCCCAACAAAGGTAAAATAAGTGGGTGAAGAAAAAACTATTGCAGATATAGAAAGGCTGTTGCTTATATTAAAACTTACCCCAACTTAGCTCTACAAATGTCTTTATTGGGTTATATGGCTTAAGGACCTAGTGAGCGATTCAGCCTCTTGTTTGAATAGTTAAAATGGATGGACAGAAAAAACTTCAAAGCAGTGTTAACGAACGGTGGACGCCTAGTATTGACAATAGTTCACCTGACGCAAAAAAAATGATATCTTTTAAATAATTAGAGTAGACTCAGAATCAAAAAAGTTTGCAATAAATGTTAAATAAGATGTACAAATTGTGTTTCATACAGGTAACAATTCAAAAGTCATGATGTTCATTTTATGGTATATTGCAAACATTCATTATTTCTACAATAACACTGACATAAAGTGTCAAACAATTGGTTTTAAAGAGTAAACAATTTTAATCAGATACTGTATACTTTTATCTTGATTTGGTTGCACAGCTTAATAACTGTGTGTAGAACGCAGAGATTTACTTTTAGATCAGAGAGCAATTCTCATACTTCATTTGCTGCAATAATTACACTATTGATAAACATCGCAAAGTCATTTTATACTATTGATAATATAAACGACTTTTATATTCTATATCCTATAATATTTATCTACAAAATTAATTTTATTACAATCTTCGTGAACTCATTATTGACAAATGTATTTTTTTCCAACACTGAAATAAGGTTCATCTTTACAAGTGGAAAAAATCTACCAATATTTACCTTTTTAGCAGTTTAAGAACATTTTGAAATACACATTAAATTGCTAAAAAAAGGCAAAGCAGCTTCTAAACCACATGGCACTACCTTCGTTAAAACACGACCACTGTCGCATATTTCACACATTTGCTTGTAATAACGTTACTAACAAATATACCGGTATCCCACGCATAATTATTTATGGTCAATGTATAACAACTTTATATGTGTCATGAAAGTTTTGTTCTCGACACGATGCGGCTTTTGTGAATACCTTATCTATGATAATAGTTGGACGCAATGATTTTATAATTGAATAGTTCATGTATGTATCAGTTGCCAATATCAATATTCGATATACATGTATAATACACGGATGGCCGTGAAAACTAAAACTAAATATGCTATACAATGAAATATAACATATTGGTAAGGTCGATGCATGTTCAACAACACAAGAAAGCTATATCGACTGAGGACAAAGTCTTGGGTCGGAAGGTTGTTTTCCTAAGTTGACAAAATCAGTTCCACTATACATATTTTATCAATTTCATATGATGACGGTAACATGCATTATATTATGACGTCTTGAACGCACTGAAAACTCAAAAGATATCATATAATAATTGGAAATTAGCAGTGCGACGGGTGTGCGTTAGCAGACAAGAACCGCTTACTCGTGTGGAGTTCACTCTTGTTACGAATAAAAGCAAAGAGGGACATTAAGTTCACGTTGTTGATTTCTATTCGTTTTTGTGTGTGTGTGTGTGTGTGTGTATTTCATGTTTTGTGTTTTCTTGTGCTGTTCTTGTTCGTGTTTACCGATTTTGTCGTCGTTGCCCTTTCGGACTTTTGACAATAGAATGCCCCATTGGTGGCTCTTTGCTTCTTTCATTTGTATCAATGTTTTAGAGTTTTTGGTGCTTCTTTTTAAAATTAAAAAAGAGCAAATTTCTTGACAGCATAACTTTTTGTCCATTTATTTGTTTATCGAAAATACGCATCTCATCACAAAATAGTTTTTCTTTACGCATGTACTCTTTGTTAAATGAAGATATTTCTCACCAATAATGCTACAAATTCAATAATTTCACCAAATCATTCTTAGCCCATTATTCTCCAAGCGTTTGGATAATGCTTCAAATTCAATAATTTCACCAAATCATTCTTAGCCCATTATTCTCCAAGCTTTTGGATAATGCTTCAAATTCAATAATTTCACCAAATCATTCTTAGCCCATTATTCTCCAAGCTTTTGGATATTTCGTGGCTAGTGCTTTAGTATTCCTTAGATTACAAGATTTCAAAACATATTTGGCAGAAATTTAAAGAATTTTGGCATGTTTTTTTTTTAATTAACCGGACTTATTCCTTTATCGTTTTATTGTTGCGATTTGTGTAACGAATACATTTCCACGACATAATTCATTTTAAGGATGTTTGATATCATTTGTAAAACCCTATCGTTTTAGAAAGGCCTAGTTTGCCAACATTCTTTTTTAAGAAGATTTCGTCCTCCAACTTTGAAAAAAAATATTTATAAAAAAGAGCTAAGTCAAAACCAGTAAAAATTTACAGAACAGCAGGAAGAAACATACAACACAAAACACAAATATACAAAAACAATAGCAATCAACAACGCGAACTGAAGTCGTAACGAAATCCCATATTTGACTTGTTGAGTGAAGGCAGCCACATAACCTTGTGTGTAGCAAATTTTGGGTCCGACGTGACGCTCTGTCAAGGAAATCGATGTAAGCCCCACAAGCTCTGGAGTAACGAATCAATTGTGATATATAAACTCCATAAGCTGGAGCGGACGGTATGTTGCTAAACAGAAAGGGAAAAGTTGACAATTGGAAAGTTGAAGTCATTGTGTTTGGCATAGACCTTTGTTGAAAATGTCCTTTAGAATCTATTTCCAGATGGAGATCTAAATATTATCCTAGAATCAGTTGTGTCCTTTATGTCAAGTTTCTGATGATATACAAGATGGAGAAAGTCACCAAATCGAGAATTGTTAAGCGAAAGGACTTAATCAATATTACGGAAAGTGAGGTTAAAAGAGAGAGCTAGTCTACAACCTTTTTTGTATAGAAGTGATTGTAAAAAGTCCACTTCTTATGAATGAAGAAACAAACCAGCAAGCAAAAATTGCACAACTAGTGCCCATTTTTGTCCCTATTGTTTGCTGAAAATCACGTCCACTAAACTTAACAAATATATTGTCTATAAGAAATTGGTCTTCTGTATTTTTTTCTCGTAGACTAATTGATGACAACGTAATTCTTATTATAATCGACACCACGTTTTGGGTTTTGAGTACTTTTCGTTTTCAACAGTTTTGGAAGTTGAACTTCCAATGTTTTGATTTAAGTGCCATTCTCTGTAAGAATCAGGCAATGGGTGAATCATGATTAAAAAAACACACGAGTTTGACTTCAAAATACTGTTCAAAATGCTTAAAAAGTAACAAAAATGCATTGGCACTTTTTTTAAAAGTCAGTAATTTGAGATATATTTTGGTTGAAATGCATATAAAATTTGAATCTAAGGGAGATAACTCTGTCAAGTCACACTAAATTCCTATCATTTTAACATAAATTTTTCTCCATCCTCTGACACTCGTGACAACAAATTATGTTTGTTTCTTCATTAAAAGGCTATTTTGAATGACAATTTATTGTCAAAACCGTGTGTTTTTAAAATCATGATTAAAAGTTTTTAAATTTTGCCTGATTCTTACAGAGAACTGCACTTAAATGATACTGATGAGAGGTTACACCTTGAAATATTGATATATCATGTATATAGCATATCTAAATTAACCGTTTATACTCGCATTTTGGTATTTGTAACCAGATATTTGTACATTCCTTTTCGATTCTTTTTTTTAACTGTGTAAATCAGCTGTGCCAATCATGAGTTGTTCATGTAGAATAGAAGTATAAAGTTTTGAGAAATCAAAAGTTATTTTAGGGAAGCAAAGATGCCAAAATGGGGCTTCTGAGTGTCAAAAGTCTTAAAGGGCAACGACAAACCGGTAAACACGAACAAGAACACAAAACACAAAATCAACTGATCAGAAATCAACAACGCAAACTCGTAAGGAGAGTGAACTCAGGTGCTTCGGAAGAGTAAGCGGCTCCTGCTTGCTATAGCACACCCGTCGTGCTGCAAATTTCCAATTTAGTGTGTAAAATCTAGTAAAGGAAGACAAAGCAAGACCCTATGACAAACCAACATCTACGCTCATCTGAGAGATAGAAATTCCATATTTGTCATTGAGTGCATGGTGTCTACCGTTAAATTATTTGAGTGAAAACAGCCACTGAGGAGCAACATATTAGTAATTTTTGTATCAAACGTGGAAATCGGTGTAATTCCCACAAGCTCTGGCGTAACGAATCAATTGTGATACGTAAACTCCATGAGCTGGACAAAGTTGACAATGTGAAAGTCATCACGTTTGTCATAGAGCTTTGTTGAAACTTTTCCTTGAGAAGACTTCCGAGAATCCGTGGTGTGCTAAATCTAACAAGAACTTAAGCACACCACAGAATCTATGAAGTCTTCTCACAAAAGATTTAGGCTGTTGCAATAAAACTTATTTAGATTTAAGAATATCCATCAATTCTTTCGAATTCTTTAAGATCCACATTTGATTGACACCATTTCTAAAACAACAATCGAAATATTTCTGGAGGCCAGATTTTATTGCTGTCAGTATTGAAGTCAACAGAACTGAAAGAGGTTCAGTGGATGACCCCGCAATGCAAACTGTTTGTATGGATCTTTATGTAATTTAGGTATACTTATGTTATTCATGTCATTCATACAATGATTGGTACAATGCCCTTATGACTGAATAATTAGCAGCGATTATATTCACGATAAAGATGTTCATTTGTACGAAAGACTAGAACGTACATGTGAAAGATAAGGAAAATAATAAGTACATAAACACTTTAAAAAACAGGTCTCATAATTATTCTTAGTCTTAATACCAGTAATTGAAACTACAAGATATTTTTGTTTCTTTTCCTTATAAATACACTGCAAGCATCCTTTTTAGTATTTTCTTTTCCTCATAAATACACTGCAAGCATCCTTTTGAGTATTAAACTTGCAATGACTGACATATAGATATATATGATGTAATGTTTGTAAAGGTGAGTACCTGCATGTCGCTTTTAAAGTTTAGGACACACCCTGTTTTTCTTTGCTAGCTGACAAGTTTTATGACCATAAAAGGAGAAACTGTACTTTATTAGTTCATTTATATCTTTAAAATATTTTTATACCCCGCCACACGAAGTGGCGAGGTAGTATGTTTTACCCTCAGCTTCTTTCGGTGTCTGTCCGTTTGTCTGTCTGTCTGTCCGTCCCCCGAAGATTTCCGGATAATAACTTGAAAACCCGTCAAGGGCTTTAAATAAAATTTGGCACAGCTGTTATGTACAATAAAATACTGGTCATGTTGAATTTTCAGGATGATCCGAAACAAATTATTGAAGATTTGCCACTTTGTATTTTGAATTTTTCCACCAGTGGCTGATAATGAAGATAGAATTTTTTTAGGGACCATATGAGACGCACTTAACTGTAACCTTGGTCTAAGAGTCGGTCACGGAGACAGCGGTGTCGTATAAAAAAACAGAAAAATTTGTAAAAGCACTGGCATATGGAATAAGTTGTGAAATATAAACACCGTAAGCAGGTGAGGTAGGTATGTTGCTTTTAAGGTTAGGGAAATTAATAATTTGAAAATTAAAGTCGTCTCTTTTATCGTAAATTTTTGTACTGAGATGACCATCCTTGACATATTCGAGATGCAAATCTAAGAACGATGTGAAGCAATTGGATTCGGTGGTTTCCTTAATCTCTAACTCTGGAGGATATATCAAAGGAATCCTTCTACCAAACGAAGCGTTGTTTACAGAGAGGACATCGTCGATATTAGTATCTGAAAGTGAGATTAAAGGACCTTGCCTCTTTCATCTTCTTGTTCTTTACGAGTTCTTGAAGAAATTCAGTCTCGTAAGAGTATAAAAACAAATCGGCGAGGAGAGGAGCACAATTTGTGCCCATTGGAATGCCATTTTTTTCCTTCAAATGTGACAAATATTTTGTCAATTAAGAAATCAAGCATACTGCAAACTTGGTTCAACGTGTAACAGTTTTTATCTTTATAAGATGTTTTGGAAAAATATGTAGAATTGTCCTATAACAACAAAGTTCCTTGAATTAGAAAAAGCCTTTTCGAGAAGTTTTTTTAAGGCGACACTTTAGCTTTTCGTGTGGCATATAGACATTGCTGTATGATTACAAAAATGGTACCCTATCTGACTCGACTAAGCTAGGGAAACCTTATTGTTTTCCTGTTTCTAAAAGGTCACAAAAATATGTCTAGCCAATCGACTAATGTGACTGTTGTGTATTTTAATGGAATTCTATGTAAAAAAGCATTCCCCTTTCTTTCTTTAACCTGATCAGAATTTACGCCTTAAGTATTATACGATAACTGTATGAAAATTGGGGATAGCAATATTTACAAAAAAACAAAAAATCAAAAACCTTAGTAAAGTTGGACTGATATTCGATGTTCGATATTCGATATTCATTTTTTTTTATATATCAAACTGAATTTCAAGCTGTAAATTTTACCGTTTGATATTTATTTATCGTTTTTTTTAGTATACATTTATAATGAATATCAAAATGAATATCAAGCGGTATTTTTATACCCCCCACTTTTGAAGTGGGGGTATATAGTGATAGGGGTGTCCGTCCGTCCGTCCGTCCTTCCTTCCGTTACACTTCAGGGTACCCATCTCTTATCCGCAACTCCTCCTAAACCCCTTGATGGATTTTCATGAAACTTACACACAATCTTTGTGACATAATATAGATATGCACCTACTATTTTAAAATTTGATCAGAATGATTTTTGGTGTTTCCCATAGCAAAACAGGGACTTAGCCATTCGACTTAGCCATTCGACTACATGGGGGTACCCATCTCTTATCCGCAACTCCTCCTAAACCCCTTGATGGATTTTCATGAAACTTACACGCAATATTTGTGACATAATGTAGATGTGCACCTATTATTTCAAAATTTGATCAGAACGATTTTTGGGGTTTCCCATATCAAAACATGGACTTAGCCATTCGACTACACGGGGGTACCCATCTCTTATCCGCAACTCCTCCTAAACCCATTTATGGATTTTCATGAAACTTACACACAATCTTTGTGACATAGTGTAGATGTGCACCTGCTATTTTAAAATTTGATCAGAACGATTTTTGGTGTTTCCCATATCAAAACATGACTTAGCCATTCGACTACATGGGGGTACCCATCTCTTATCCGCAACTCCTCCTAAACCCATTTATGGATTTTCATGAAACTTACACACAATCTTTGTGACATAGTGTAGATGTGCACCTGCTATTTTAAAATTTGATCAGAATGATTTTTTTGGGTTTCCCAGAGCAAAACATGGACTTAGCCATTCGAACACATGGGGGTACCCATCTCTTATCCACACTTCATCCTAAACCCCTTGATGGATTTTCATGAAACTTACACACAATCTTAGTGACATAATGTAAATGTGCACCTACTATTCTAAAATTTGATCAGAACGATTTTTGGGGTTTCCCCAAAGCAAAACATGGACTTAGCCATTCGACCACATGGGGGTACCCATCTCTTATCTTCAACTAATCCTAAACTCCTTGATTGATTGTCTTGAAATTTTTACACAATCTTCGTAACATAATATAGATGTGCACCTACTATTTGAAAGTTTGATCAGAATGATTTTGGGGTTTCCCATAGCAATACATGGACTCAGCCATTCGACTACATGGGGGTGCCCATCTCTTATTTGCAAATCCTCCTTAACCCCTGGATTTTCATGAAACTTACACACAATCATTGTGACATAATGTAGATGTGCATCTCCTATTCTAAACTTGTATCTGATTAATTTTTGGGGGGTGGGGGTATTTATTTGTGAGCTGCGGCTCAGTTTTTCTAGTTTTATATTCATTTTGATATTCATTATATGTTTATACTAACAAAAACGATATATGGATATCGAATGAATATCAAACGGTAAAATTTACCGTTTGATATTCAGTTTGATATTAAAAAAAATGAATATCGAATATCGAACATCGAATATCATTCTCACTTTACTTAGTTATAGTACAATGTACCTCGTAAACTCGTGCAATATTGAATTCTACTCGGGATAATATTCCCCAATATGGCATAAATCAGCACCTTTCTTAGAGTGGGTTAAATCGTTAGTGACGTTATTATAAATACATATCAATTATGTTATTTTCACAAGTGCTGGGTGTTCTTTATTACCATAATAATTGAATGACTTGTTAGGGATGTCAGCTCATTTGATAATTGCTTTACAGCGTAC